>JAYDZK010000056.1:25915432-25947050 GCA_034509185.1 Euphonia xanthogaster
CCCCCGGCCGGCGCCTCCCCCGGGGCGGGTCCCCCTGGGGCCGGCGGAAGCGCCGCTCGCCGGTGGCGGCCGCTGCTGCCTCCCCGCCTCTGGTCGGTGGGTGGTTCCTCCCTTCTTCGCCCCTCAGATTACCGAGATAGCTATTGCCCGTGGGAAGGGACTGCATTAAACAGAACCGGCCGAGTCAGTAGCGAGAAGCAGCGCTGCTCTGTGCGTCCTCCGCCTGTCAGAGGCCGTGCGGCAGGCGGTCGTGCCCTGCTGCCGGTGGAAGGCGGGGTGCTCGGGCGAGGGAATGGGCTTGGAAGCGACTCCGGAGTTCTGCGGCCGTTCCTTGGCATCATGTCCGCAACTGGGACTTGTGCTGTGCACGGCGCTTGGTCCTGGACCAAATGCAGTTCTTACTTAACGTATTTTTCTGCTTTTTTAAGCTTTTATCACATCTTGAATTTGTCCTATGAGGTCTGTTAATAGCTGTTCTCCGGTATCCTGATGGAGTGGCTTTCCTGCTACCCTACAGCCTGGACATCTGAGAGAGAATTTTTTGTTGGTTTTTTTTTTTGTTCGTTTGCTTATAATAATATAACTTGTCCTAAAGTGGCTGGTTTTCCACGTCTGGTGCTTGTCCTGCAATCTGTTCTTAGTTAAATGCTTCTGCGTGTAAAGGCTGCAATGCTTGAAACTGAAGAGATTCAGCCAGTTCCTAGGCTTGTCTCTCTGGTGTTCCTACTTTTTTTTAAGGCAAATTTTCTTGGAAGTTGGCAAAAACCTTAGATAGAAAAAGTGCAGCTGGGCAACTAGACTCTAACCTTGTAAAATCTTTTAATTAGCCAGTATTCCATTACAGAAGTTTTACATTTTTTTTTTTTTTTTTTTTTAATTACCATTCTGGTTCTGTGGAACTGGAATTCATTGAGCACACCAAGATACCAGAATAGGCAAAACTGCTTTACATATCCCTCTAAATAACTTTCTTGTACCACTGTTTTTATTTTCTTTTTCTCCCCTAAAAGTAGATGCCACACATACTTGTTCACTGTTCATCTAGGAAGAAAATCAAAATTGTGGACAAAACATACTAGGAAGACAGAACCTCTTGAGGATTTTCAGGTTAAATGAAATAATTCCTCTAGAAAACTTCAGAATTAGATTTGCTCTTTCCAATATGCAGCTTTGTAACTGAATACATATGCATTTTGTAAAAAAAAAAAAAAGTAATGTTTTTAACTACAGTATTTGGAAGATTTTCTAGGAGTCTTTAATTTAATTTACTTTTAAAATTACAGGTTGTTTTATTTAACTTCTATGTTGTTACCAAAATAAATTTTCTCCCGGAACTCGTGATAAATAACTATACACATGGTATAGTAGGGGGTGATATCCAGATCCCTGAGAATAATATTTTAAGCATGCTAGCAATAATTTGAAGATTCAAATGGCTTCACAGTCACAGCTGTAATTTTGTGGTGAGATCTTTGTACTATGACTAGGATGTCAGAGATTTCATCTGTTTCTGAAAATCCATATCCTTATGCTTGTTAAGCTCTTTTGCTTATTCTTGGGGCCTGAGAAACTTATATGGCAGTTGAAGTTATCACAAATCCCAGACTCAAAATCAATATGGTGGGGAATGATGGAGTACACTAGGTCTGCTCTTAACAACTCCCACAGTGACCTCTATAGTTCAAGGATAAAACATGAGTTGTTAAAATAAAGGCAATTATTTTTGAAGCCATAATTTTCTGTATTAGTTTATAAATTTAGTTTATTGCTATCCCCCAGACAGTAGATGGTAAGTAGTTGATTTGTTAGGTTTTACTGCTGGGTTTCATGGGAATGTTCTGTCGAGGAGTCAGTCCCAATTTCTCTGCTTTGAACAAGGATACACAAAGTTGCTTTTACAGTAGTTGAGGGAGAACTAGTTATTTTTGTGAAGTATGCTGAAAATGGAAAATACCTTTCAAATAGTAAAAGAATTTTCTATTCTTTCTCTTGGCATCATTTTTTCATACCATAATAAATATTATTTTCAGTCATTTTTCTGTCCTCATATACTCAGTGCATACCGGCATGCTTTAAAGATTCATAGCTGAGAATCTTGTTTCTTCTCTTAATTTGTTTTTGTATTAATTTGACTTTCTATTAGGCTAAAAGAAACTTCTCTGTTCAATATGAAACTCAGTTCTTCTTAATCCAAAAGCAAAGCCTTTTAGAAGAATTTGTTTCTGATGATATTAATGTTTGAAGCTGAGTGCTGTTATTCTTGCTTTTAGGCTGTTCATTGAATGTTATCTGAATACTTAAAGTTAGGTATTTTGTTGAAAACTGAATATTTCCTTTTTTTTGTCTTTTTTTTTTTTTTTTGCTTAAATTTGGTTTTGGATAACCACAACTAACATCACAGTTCTATGGTGCTTGAAAGAATCCAGAGAGTTGACTGGATGAATGCACAAATTCATTGAAATTCAAAGGTTATGCTATTGTTACTGTAAATATAATTTACAAATTCAGTAAATTTCAAAGCCACTCCTCATTTATGCAGTCTACTTGAGAGCAAAACATAGCAGCAGCTGGTAGTTATTTGCAAAGGACACCTTCATTTAAACAATTAACTTTGGTTGCAGGCATTGAATCCTTAGGCCGAAAGCAACACAGAACTTTCAGTTGTAAAAAGCTGAGCATGTGTTATGTTGCTCACTTAAGTGCGTTCCAAAAATTGGTGTAATTTAGTACTGTCCTTTATCTACAGTATATATTAATGATCTTTAGTTTCTTTGAAGGTGCAGGAACACGAATAAATCCAAATATTGTAACTTGTATGTTAGGAGGACTGGTTCTTTGCCAGCTGCCTGTGTGCTAGTACTTGGAAGATACTTCATTGCCTCTAAAGTTTTAAGTGCTGGGGAAAAAATTGGATTTGTAACAATTAATGTTTTTAATTGTAATTCCTATCCTTGATGCTTGTGTATATAAAATGGAATCCTGAGTAACTTGTCAGAGCTGAGGGATGGCTGATTACTTGCCGTCCTAAGCTAGTTGTTAGTTTGATTGCTGAGAGAAACTTTGATCTACAGCTGTGTTTTCTTCTAGTTTTGCTTATATTTGAAGAGCAAAATGTTCTGTTTGGAAATACAAGATTGTCCATTAGGGTAAAATTTGTGTAGTTGAAACACAAAATTAATTTCTAAGAATAAGCAATATGAATTTCTTTCCAGTTACAGCCAGAACATCAACTAAGCCTTTGTACATGACATAGATCCCAGGGATGGGATATAGTAATATTATATTAAAAGAAGAATCAGTTCCACATTAAACTGATTTTTTTCCCCCAGCAATAATTCTGTGATTATGTTGACGTTTGTTGTGGTTTAAGCTTTTCTATTTGGTTTGTGAGCTGAAAGCTCATTATGGTTGATCTGGTTTTGTCTGCTTCTGGGAACTTCTCTGTATGTTACAGCACTGAGAAGATTAGAAAAATGGATTTTTATTATTGTTTTTCTTTACTGTGGTATACTGGAAAAAAAATTCTACATATTTCATAGGGCTGGGAGCTATTACATGGAAATAGTAATTGCTTGAATTCAAGCAAAGGCATAAGAAAATGGTACAAGATGGAGTTGAAACTAACAAAACCTGCCGCTTTGTATTTGGAACAAGCCAAACATCCGGATGTCAGAACAAAAAGACTAATTTAGAGAAAAGAAAAAAGAACAGCAGATCATAGGTATGGAGTTGCTGAAACTGCAGATTAGGTTATGATTTTCTTCAGTAACACAACAGTTGTTTCCATGACCTGAGATATTTCCACACTCGAAATAGAAGGGTGTTCTTTCATGTCTGTGTGCTGGGGGGTAGAGAGTATATGATGGAGGAATAGGGTGAGTAAAACCTGTGCAGAGTATAAATACATTAACTGAATAGACATGTTACCACTATAGTGGAATAATACCAGGATAGAGTTGGCTTTATTGAAGGATAGATGTGAGCTTCTTCTGTAACTAGATAGGATTTTTAAGTGAAAACTTAAATGCACTGATCTAAATTGATTATTTTAACTGAAAACGTATGGGCTAGTCTATTTGGATTCTTCTGAGGCATTCATCACCATCATTTCCAAGCCTGTACTTGGATAAACATATATGAGTTAAATCAGCCTACTAAAAACTCTGCATACTTGTACCCTTACAGTAATCACTGTAATATAAAAGTTATGGAAACGTAAAACTGAAATGGGAAATTAGGCTTAGGCTGCCTGGCAGTATTTAGCTCTGGCCTTGTATCATGAAAGATTGTAGAAAAAGAGTGTGTTAAAAAGATCACACAAATTCTTATACTGAGCGGTATCCTGTTGATCATGGTTTTTAAGCCAGGTATAACCTCATCTTCAGATTAGACTAGTCTTAAAACAAAAGCTTTTGTCCTCAGCTTTATGTTTTATAGGACACAATAAAATTGGGCTTATTCATGTGTTGTGGAGTTTTTTGTTGTGGAAGTGTTCTTTATTTTCAAACCATATATCCTGAATCCTAAAGTGGTGCCACTGATTTATATAAAAATGCATATTTTGATTGACAGAGAAGTTGGTTGTTTCAATGGATTCTTGAACTATATATCATATAATTACTAATTCCTGAACAAGATCAAATAGGTAATTTCACACTAATGTAGTAGTCTTGGTGGGGTACTCGTTTTGCATATAGGTTGTAATTCCCTCCTTCCTGCTCCCTCATGTCTTCTTGTAGAAGCGCATCAGGGACCATTCTATTTCCTTTGCGGATGACTGCTAATGCCTTGTTTTTACAGCTATTTTTCCTATCATACTTCTGTGGGTAATTTTTAAGTACCTAGGTTTGCAAATATATTGTAACCTGGGGCTTTCTGAATTACTTGATGATTTTCTGCAGGCTATGTGATAAACAGTGTCTTCTAATGTGCAGGCAAGTCTAAGCAAAAATAAACATTTTATACATGGAGAGCTATCTAAATAGCATCTCTGCTCCATATGTTGTAGTACCCATGAGGGGCTCATTATAATCCCTGGACCTTTTGTGCACCAAATACTTCAGTCCGGATAATGCTGTGCTCCATCTGCCTTAATCTCTGAGCTGCACGTTGTGAAATTCTTAATGCTTTGACCTGCTATACGCTAGCATTTTTGATCTTGGATCTTTCTTGTCCATGTTTCTGTTTCAAACAAGTTTTCAAGGTTGTTGGTTTGAAGTTTGTCAGTTCTACTAAGTTATTCTGTGGGGTTTTTTCCATAAACCAAGTGTAACTTACAGGTGCTGAAAAATGTATGCATCTCTAATGTATTTTATTCTGTTTTTTTTGTATTTGGTTTTGTTTCTTCTTTTTTTACCCACATCTTTTAAGTGTTGTGATTTGTTGATCTTATTCAAGAAGTCAAATTGGTCAGGGATCCAGAAATATATGTTGGGGAAATTATTTTTTTTCAGCACACAATACTTGGCTTGCCTCACTGACATGCATTTAAACGTGTCATCATAAACCAGACACTGCACTATATTTCAGAATTTCACTCCAGAAATATGATGCTTTTAAAATCTACAGATGTTTTAGAAATCTCTAAGAGCAGAATGTTATCTTCAGGAGTGATGGCTATCTTATGTTTTCTTTATAAAAAAAACTCCAACAAGAATCTTTTGTTTTAAGGATCGTTTTTGTGTCTCCTTTTACTGCCCTAAATCCTCTCTTGTGACTGCAGGAAATGCTTACCATTACTTTTCCTCCTTCTTTTCTCCTACAACCATCAGAGTTTAAGAAAAGATAACACTGAACATTTTTATCCAGCAGAATTTATCAGTTGAGGATTATCCATTCACATGTCCACTTACTGGTAGAGGGTAATGCTGCAAGCTGCCTTTCTGCTGCCTATGTTCTGGCCCTTCCCCCTGTGGCAGTGCAAGACAACTTGAAACTGCTTGTATGGAAGAGTGAGGGGAAACTTCCCATTTACTGGCACTTGAGTGGTGAACTATTTTGTCAACAGTTGCATGGGAACTCTTCATGTCCATTTACTTGTCTGTGCTTTTCAGAGGGGAATGTTTATGAAGCAGACCTGCCAAAAACGTGGGCACTATTAAGTCAGATACTGACATGTAGTAACTTAGCTATGTGTTGAAAGTGTTTTGCTATATGAAAGGACTTAAGGTTATAGATGGATTGTTTTTAAATAGTTCTTCTCAAATTGTTTGAAATGTGTGTGCAGATGTTTGCTGTCTTTTGCGGAGAAAGGCTTCTGCTGACCAGCTCCGTTTGTTATGGGGAAAAGCTGTCCTTTGCGGTGAAAGCTGGGGAACCAGGAAATGTTCAGAATGTAGCTCATCATTATACATGAAGGACTCATCATTTTGGGATGAGTTTCATCACAGGAAAGATGAAACCTGTGGTTTGATCTGTTACCAAGAGGAGAGGGGAGGAGAGGTGAAAATTCCGGACAAGTAGAGAAGTCCTTCAGCACATGAGCTGTTGTTGGTTTTGGTGGCTTTGCAAATTGATTGCTTGTAGGGGTGCTGCTGGTGCTTTTCCCCTTATGTTTTTTATATTGTGCCATGTAATGCTGCATGTGTTAAAACCCACAAAAGTAAGACTTAAATTCCCAGTGTTGTCCACAGCTGCTTAATACTGCTGGTGTTGCCTTGTCCTAGTGGTGTACTGAGAATGAAGCATTTTGTCTTAGCAGTTTTAACCTGACTGCTAGATTCTCCGTCACATTAATTAACTTGTAGTTCTAGGAAGCATATGGTTGGTCTCCTGTGGATTGTCTGACCAATTACTTCTCTTCAGATTCTGGATTTTTCTGTAAATACTAGCGTGGGGCTTCTGCAAGAAGTTTATAACAATATCTGTCCATGGACTCAGTAGACAGGATGGGATGAATATTCATGTTTCATTATTAATGAAAAAGATGTTTGAGGAATTTTAAGAGAAGTAAAGTTGTTTGATTTCTGAATTTTTAAAAACTATTCTTGAATCAGCCATATTGTGATACATGTGTCAGACAATGTTTTCCTGCTCAAGTTACTCTAGAGAACATGGTGAATATATTTGTGTGTGAGGTCTTGAAATGGGGCTTTGTGGCTGACATTGCTATTAGAGCAGAGGAGGTCTGAGATGCCAGACCTCATAGCAGAGAAGTAGAGTTCCAGCCACAAAACTCAAGACACGAAGTTCAAAATAAATAGGTTGAGAGAAGGGTATTAAGCTGTAGGCAATAATATAGTCAAAAGGTGGACAAAACCCTGATATTTAGAGATTTTATTTTTATGTGGCATATTTTCCAAAGGTAAAGCTTTGCTGATTGAGGCAATAGTCTCTTTTGGTGGATTGAGTCTAATAACCAGTTCTTAAATGATAAACTGAGAGTAAATCTTTATAGCTTTTGTCTTGAAATGGTGAGGTTTTTGTTCTGTTTCACAACCTATTTCAAATTATTTTTAAAAGTGGTTGATGCAAATTGAAAATGTTTTCATGAAATGTTCAGAAAGAAAATTACTGAATTATAAGCAGTGTGAAAATTTAAACTTATGACCAAGTTACAGATGATGAAATATTTCCACTTAAAAAAAAAAATTAAAACCTTTTTAAGGTGAATGTCAGAAGTAATAGTCTCAGAAGACAGATTTTGTCGTTGCAAAGCTGTTAATGTCTATAAAGAAATCTAGTGACGAATATGCAGATGGCTTACTTTGTAAAACCGGATTTTCTCTTCTAAGTTTTATGGTTTTTTGAAATTAAGAAGCTCTATCTGTGACAGAAATACTACCTTCAGTACTGTTTCATCAGAGTGATATCAGTTTATATTCTGCATACAAATAGTTAATCATTCCATGTTTCTGAAAATGCAACAAAGAAAAAAGGATTATGTTGTGAAATTTTAAGTACTTTGTAAGAGGATTGGATGAAACTGCATGTATTTATACTTTTCATTATTTTAATTGAAAAATAACTCTATATTCTTGGATATATACACAAGCTGATCTACCAGGGATTCATTAGGTGGAAGCAGCAGTTTAAAAAGGAGTTGCCAATAGGTGAAAGACAGCATTTCTTATACTAAAACTGCAGTTATGAAAATTAGGCTTGGGTCTATGCAGCAGTAGTGGGATATTCAGCTTGCTTTTCAGAGGTATGAGTAATACAAACAAGCAGCAGGTGTTTCAGTGCACTTTGTAGGTATTTTCCAAGCATGTTGATGGCTAAACAGAAGAGATGAGAGATAGTATAATACATGGAGTTGGAGTGGAATCATTACGTAGCTGCCTAGTCTGCCAGCATGCTTTTAACTTTGTGATGGAGGGGTGAACAAGGAGTCATCATGTTATGGTGTGTCCCTATGATATGTGTGACAATTGGAATTGATTTTGTGTTTGCAGTACCACCAGTGTGGAAATGATGCATTTGTGCATTTTCATTTGTGAAAATGTTTAATAAAGAAAAGGTGATGTGTTGCAAATAGCTTTCCTTTGCCTAACACAATCTGCTTTTGGGGGTGAAAAATGACTAAATACCAGTGTGTGGAGAGGAAATTATTTGCAATGCTTCTTTTTTTCCAAAATGCATTATTAATTTTTGTCTGCTTGCACCACTTTGCTTCTTGCTTACCTGCCACCTTGAATAATTTTTGTCAACTGGCTACTTCTGCTAGCACAGGATCATGACAAATGTTCAAATTAGCTAAAGGGTAAATGTAAAGTATCAAACTCTGTTCTGTAGAATAGATATTTAAAATCGGCTGACGATTTCTGGTTTGTTGATTTCGGGTTTTTTGCATTCTCTTGTGCACATTCCTTTTTTTTCACTCTGAATATTGTGAACCTCTAACAGATAATAAATTTATTCTTAATTATTCCGTGTTGAATTGCTACATGTTGGTGTTGCTTCAACTTTTTTCTATAATGACTTTTTTCTTTCCTTCGTGTTTTTCAGATTATGGCACAGGCTCAGAGTTTGGGGAGGAAATACATTAAAGCCTTTTTAAAAGGTTTCTTTGTTGCCGTTCCTGTAACTGTGACTTTCCTGGATAGAGTTGCCTGTGTCGCAAGGGTGGAAGGAGCATCAATGCAGGTATTGCAGGAAATATCTTTTGTCTGTCAGGAAATTAAAAGGTGGCTCTCCACTGATAATAGCAAGGTGAAAAAAAATCTTTTTCTCAATTGTTATTAAATGACGTTCTAGTATGGAATAGTTTAATTTCTACTTTGTTAAATATTTTGTGATGTGAAATAAAAGATTTTGAGAACAAAACTTCCCAAAATTCTGTGTCAGTAAAAAGAAAATATATGGAGAAATAGTGATAAAGATAGATTGTTTTGATATCTTCCTAGGCATTTAGAAATATTTGGAGCAATATATTTTGTCACTTGGGATTGAATTGATGACTCACAAAGAGGCTTTATTAAATTTTAGTAGCTACATTATACTAACTGTATAGTAAAACTGTTTCTTGCTGTACTTGTTCTTACTATTTGAACACATATGGCACAATTGCAGGGAAAAATACTGCAAATGGCATGAACCTACTATCATTGCTTATGTTTATCAGGAAATAGGTATCAGTTCACTGTTTTTACTTTGGTTATATTGAATATTTATACAGCATAAGCAAGTAAATATAAATAGAATGCGTAACATTTATATGAGAAATAAATACTCACGAATACCTAATATTTTTTCACCATTTATTTGGTCTTGAAAAAGCTATATTTTAATGTAGACAGAAAATTTCCATTTTGTTACTTTGCATTTTAAATCATGTGCACTGCACATTGTTATGCATCACCACTGATAACTATGATGTGTTTTGTTCCAATGTTGCAACATTCCAGTTAGTAGAGAGTAAGGATTTGATTTTTGGATGTCAAGCTCTCTTTTCTGATTGTCTTAATAAGCTCAGAACCTTGAAGAGAGATTTCACAGCAATCAAGACCAGCTGCTGGTGTTTGAATTATGCAGAATTTATGCATGGGTTAGAAAACTTGGGCTTGATCCTGCACTTGGCTGATTTATGTTTTATGTTCTAAAAAGCATGTGGTGGTGAGGAGGGAATAGCAAGGTGGCATTGTATCTTTTGTAGCAGTCTGGAATATAATGTTTAAACTCTGTCAAGAAACCTCAGCAGGCAGCTCTCACATCAAGAACAGTGATGAAAATAAAACCATGTTCCTCCAGTAATTCTGCAATCCAAGGCAAAAAACTAGGTGTCATGTAAGTTATTATTGCCCTTTTCAGAGATGTTTTTCTGAATATCATTGATGACCAGTAAAAGTGAGGACAATCTGAGTGCTTGCAGTTGCAGAGCCAGAAATTTGCACTAAAAAGGAGAGGAAGGGAAAACTGTGAAAAAACCCCTGTTTTGTTATCTTTTTACTATCTTCAGGCAGGAGGACTTCAAATATATAGCACAGCATCTCGAGAAGTACAAAATTAGCCAGATGAGTACAACTCCTCTGTTTTCCATATTCCCATTTTTTCCTCTGTTGCAGGCTCAGAGCCACATGGAATGTTTTAAGATGCAGATTCATGTTGGATTTTCTGGTTTCGGCTTTCTGCCTTTGTTTGTTTCTGTTTTTTGGTTTTTTTTTTGCTACTAGTGGGTGTGACCTGAGCATTTAAATTTTGAGGTGTTGGGTTTTTTTTAGCATGCATTGCCATTTATTGTTTGATCTTTTTCTGCCTCTGGTGTAGTGTTCTGTTTGACATCCATTATTGCGCAATAGGTTTGCTTCAGTAGCTGGAAAGAAATTTCTTCTATTTCCCTCTCCATGAGTCTTTTGTGGCTCTTTGGTTAGTACCTCAGTTTTATGTTTTCTTTGAAGTCAGTCCCAAGTGTTTGAGAGTGCTCTGGTATTGTTTTGGAGTGTTGCTTTGCTACTTGCTTGAAGAGCACATAGTTGACTGTGATTTATCCATGGAAGGTTTGAAGAACACTACAGTCATTTGCTTAGATTTATTCAACCTGACAAAGGGAAAACAACATATATTCATTGGATTATTAAAACTGAAGCTTTTCCCTTGCTGTATCTGTTAACTAAACATTCCCTGTGTTGATTGAAAAATGGATAGCTTGAAAGCTGACATTTGTAATTTTACTGACACCTTAGTATCTGTAAAACTCTCTGGTTTTATTCTGAAACAGAACTGAAATAGAGGTTTGTTTTAAACTGCTATGCATATGGCCATTTTTCAGATTGAAAAAGAAATCCTAGTGCTTTTAATAAGATACTAATTTCCTTGACAAGATTTATTAGACATCTAAGCAAGTCTGACAGGGACACAATTATGAGGAATATACCCCTCACTTAAAGAGTAGCTTGAGGGAGTACTGGTCATGTTGTGATTCTGTCTGTTAACTGTGTTCTTTGGAGAGTGATCTATGTCAAGTATATCTTAAAGCCATAGGTATGAGGAAGACTGAGGTTCAGTCAGTTTCAAGTCAGATTGTATCCTTCAATCACATGCTTCCAGTGAGACCTTACTGTCTCAATTTGATATCATGGTAAGATTCCCAAGTATCTGTTTGTAATAGACCTCTAAAATGTGTATCTAGCTTTGTCTAGTCATAATTCTGGCTCCTGATGAGCCTGAAATTAAAAGTTTTGACAAGAAGCAAGAAATAAATTTCTCTGTGTCATGCTTGCTCTCCTACTCTTGTTCTCTGCTTGTGCTTTCTTTCTGCCTACACTTTCTCCTTTTGTTCTGGACCAGCCTTACTGCTGCTTCATAGTTACTGATGGGAACACTTTTTGACACCCTGGCAAGCATATGAATAAAGCTTCTAATGAAAATAAAAATTTTCTGACCCAACCAATTAAGACAGACTTCATGCATTCTGTTGTCTCCAGCTGATTTTGTATTTTTCAGTGCTTTCAGCCACCTGTTGTAATTTCACTTGTGCTGACTTCAGTGTATATGTGTATTAACTCTAACCTATAGGGAATAACTGTGAGCTATTGCAGTTTATAATTTTAACAGTTTTAATAGTTTCATTACCTTCTCTTTTATTTCCAAATTTACTCGGTTTTTTAATCATCACATGAGGTAGTTTTGTTGCTTAGGATTTTAGATTGATGTGCTCATCTAGCATTCTACTAATAGTGTGTTTCTGGTGAGGTGTAATCTGTTTACAACGTTAAATGTAAGTGAAAAAAATAACTGGTAGTGAGATTTCTTAATTGACTGTTGTGGATTTTTTTTGTTTAACTTTTTGTAGTGTCTTTAAAATGTTTGTTGTCATATGGACACCTTTATATTGATTTATGTTATTTTTTTATTGAGTTTCATTGCTTGTCCAGTATTACAGACTCTTCATACATAAAGATGTGGAAAAGGAATGCCTCATGGATATATAAATTTGTAAATTCATTAAATCAAATGGGCTGTTTTCAAGTGGGATAGAAAATGACAGTGTATGTGCAGCTTTATATGCAAGTTCTATTGCAAACAGCTCAACACCAAGGATTATAGGAAGTGGACTGAGCAGTGATCTCTGATGAAGTACTCTTGTTTCTGCAGCAAACATTATTGAATGTTCTATTCCATTATGCATAATAGCAGTTGTAATTATTCTGTGTCAGTTTCTCCTAACTTTATTATTAGGATTACTGTACCTAAGCCTGTAAGCTCATGTGAATATTCTTTGTGTTCCCCAAGCTACAGGCAAATAAGTTGTGACCTCCACTAGCAGCATAGCAACTATCAAGTTAATCATTATTTATAGCAAAAGGGCATGCTTTTACCCTCCTTCTTACGGAACCTCATGTCCTGTGAGGCTTCATCATATGGCTGGGGATCTCAATTTGCATGCTTTTAGCATTAGATTAGTTAGTAATTGGGAAGAGTAATGTTTTGTGGCTTCTGCGCCACAGTTTAAATTAAGGCCTGTGTGCCTTATTTGTAGCAGGCTTTTATGCCAAAAACTTGAGCAAAAAAGTTATAATGCTTCAGACTAGAAGGAAGAAATCTGTGTCACTTTGTTTCTTATGAAAAGCCCTTGTGACCCTATTTGTTGACTCCTTTTGTAGAAGCTGTATTTTGTTTTTACTAGACCTGAAACCTTGCTGCTAGTTAAAATATCATGAGGAATGAGTTACATTGTTTCTATACTTGTTTGTTGTGGAATCTGAATTAGTGTTATTTACGATAGAGGAAGGCTTGCTGAAGGATTTAGCCTTTTATTTTTTTAACAGACAATAGTGATGATGTAAATGAATAGTTGTCTCCTAGTTTTCCTTCAGTTTCTTCTAACAAAATAGTATTATTGTCTGCACGTTTGTCAGGTTTTTTTTTGTGAGAGACAAGAAAAAAGCCTACACCATCGTATTTTTCTCAAATACAATTCTAATATATAATGAGTTGAATATCCACTCTGTATGTCAAAATGAGGTCAGGTATTGTTAAAAAATGCATTTTAAGTGCTTTGAGTTAAAAAAGCTTATGCAATATCTAAATGTTTTTAAATTCTAAGGTCTTGCCTTTGTTTAAATGCAGAGAAAATGATGAGTCAACTAGGATAGTGCAACTAGGGCAATACTGTAACTACCTGATGTGTTTCTCTGTAAGATGTAGTTGATGTAAGTTTATGTGATTCAAGAAGTGTGTGAACACTTATTTAGATATATTCTAAGTATCAGCTGTGAGACACATTATCTTTTGGAACAATGGTTTAAAGGTTTCTATTAAAGCTTTCATCCTCCTCTTCTGGCTTTTTAGGGCAGATACCTTTGAGTACTAAGGAGTTTACTTTGTGAGAATGTGTCATATGTATGATTCCTGCTTTGTAAGATGGGCCTCTGCCTTATACTTAGTAGTGTTGAAAGCTTCTGGCCCCTATGTACGTGCATTTGGCAAAGTGAGTATGACTGAATTGTTTGTATGTAAGTCACTTGTATGTAAACATTTGATCCTTCCATGGAAAATGCTGTAAAGGTGATAAATAATTCTGTAAATCTTATTAAAAACTACTAATAAAAAACCTGCTAATTAGCTCCTGGTTTTCATTTATCTGGTTCTTGCAGTGCATTGAGTTTAGCAAATAAAACAGCAAGTATTAATATATTTATCACTTAGATTTGGACCAAATCTCTATGGATGTTAAAGTGATCTGCTTTGATCCCCTGATTTACCTTACTGGAAATTTGCCTGTAGCCCAAAATTAACTAGCCTTGTTTGCTCTTTAACTAAACATGTGATGTCATATCCCTCCCCCTCTCCCTATTATGTTTATTCTTTTGACTTAGCTTATTGCTTACTGTTCATGTGAATTACACCTGCTGAAGACCCTACCACATGACTTCCTCTTGCACCTTGAAAAACTAATTTTTCACAAATCCCGCTTGAAGTATGTCTTTGTCAACCAATCTATTTAGCAATGATAAATGAAGAAACTAACAAAGAGAGCTTGCTTTTGAAGTTAAAAATAAATACTAAATAACCATTTTGTTTGAGAGCAGTTTACTGAATAATGATAGAATGAAATTTGACACTGTGTAATTACTAGGGTCGAGAAGAGCTAATTTCAGTCCTCCTGTTGGTTTGCTCATCAAAGGTACCATCAATTTGGAGAGAGGAATATCAGCAGTGAAAGTCCAGTGGTTTATTTGGTAGTTCAAGTTATAGTGTAAGTGCCTTTCTATAACAAGAGCAGCAACAATAAAATTTTTAGATAATATTGCAGTTATGATACAAAGGAGGGGTAGCTTAGTTTCAACACTATGTGCTCTATTGCATATATCACCTAACTCTAGAATATACATTAGCAATTATCTCTTGGCCAACTTGGGAGATACTGTAATTTTGTTTGAAGACCCTGAAGAAACTTTCTGAGAGATAAACTATTAGAAACCTTCAGTCTGGAATACTCTTAAATAATTTCTGTCAAGTAAAAGGACTCTCTGTTTTAAAGTAAGCCTTGCAAAAATAAATAAAGACAGTATTGTGATAGGCTTCTTCCTCTGCCCTTTCCCAAGAGATAACTCAGAGGCAGCATTGATCAGGTACCCTGGTTTTGTATCATATCACACAAAATAATTTTGTGGGATTTGATGAACCTTCTAATTATGCATTAATTACTTGGGTATTTTGATTCATGCCCTCTTGTGTCCTGTTGTGGAAGGCCTGCATTTGTTGCCAGTGTCAGTGTGTGCTGTAGGTGTAGGGCTTGTTTCTCCCCTTTGCAAAGGATGGTGAGATTAGTATTGCTACAAGTACATATTTCATTTTTAGTGCTTTATGCTTTTATAAATAGTAAGATGTCTGGAAAAAGCTAGTTTGTTTTTTTTTTCCCTGGGAATTAGTGTACTTGGTTCTCCTTTGATTTTAATATTAAATGGTAAGGAGTAACAGCAATTCCTTCTTTTCATCAGGTTTGTCATAAGTATATATCCTATGTAATCTGATTTGCATGCAATAGTGCATTGAAAGATGTGAACTAGAGTTTATAATAAATTAATGATATTTAACGTGTCATTTAAGAAAGAAGTGTATTTCAAATGTATTTGCTGTAATACAACAAATTCTTGGCCTCTTACAGTGAGTGGGTATGTTTTTAACCAATTTTTATGGGTTTCACCTGTTGATAGAAAGATAATTAGGTGGAAGATTGATAAAGGAAATGTAGATCTAAATGTAGATCTAAGTGTAGATCTATTTTTCTCCCCTTCTCTCAGCCTTCTTTGAATCCTGGGGGAAAATATGCATCTGATGTAGTACTCTTGAACCACTGGAGCATTAGAAATTATGATGTACAACGTGGGGACATTGTATCACTGGTGTAAGTAATTTTGCATACATTTCAATACATGCTTATGTAGATGATGAACTATCATTTTTTCATCCTCAATAATGTAGGTATATAGATGAGCAAGGAACCTAACATTTTAAATAATGCATTATTGTTATTTCTATCGTCTGTTTTCAAACTCAGATGTTCAAAGAATGCATTACCAAGTTTTTACTTGAAAGGAATGCGATCCAAGTTATCATGTGATACAGTGTGTGTGTGTACCAAAACTGCCAAGAACAAAGAGTTGTGAGATAGAAAATAGATAAAACATTATGTGGCCTAAAGGAGTATAGTTTTGAGTCGCTTGGCTATGTACTTATGAGAGAATTTTTCCTTATCGACTAGTACTGTATGTTTTTCTTCCTGGTGAAATATGTCTACTGAATAAAATTTTAGATAAGATCTCAAGGATTCAACCACCTGCACAAAGGACAAATGGAGCCAAATATAGAATTCTACATTTAAAATTTGGAGGTCTATGTATCAAGCCAAAAGGTGGCAGTGTTTCGCTGTTGATAATACTCAAGACTAACAGACGACAGAAACTCCATTTCAGCCTTAATATAATATAGAAATAGAATGTCAAAGTGCTCATAACTGATGCAGTGATATAATACATACTCATATTATATGCTTGGAGAGTTTAAGCTTAAGGTTTTAGTTTTGTAAGTGAAATGCACAATATGTAAATTGTAACAAAAATGTCTTTGGAAGCCATATTATCTAACTGCCTTTTTGTCATATATCTTTTCTAATTGTCCCATTTTTTTGCCTACCTCTTCACTAGTGGTAATTTGTAAGACAATTTTCTTCTTTTGCTAGACACTTAAAATTTGCTCTGTGATCTGTCTCATTTTTTGTCATGTAAAATTTTCTGTAAATAGTCTAGCTACAAATATGAATTTATTCATATTTGCTACAGATAATATTGCAATAGGGCTTCAATTTCAGGTCACTTAATGAACGCTGTAAAATATGATTCTGCCTGTGTGTGCATCCCTCTGCTCAAGTCATGCTCTGGTGATTGTTTAAAAGAGTCAGTATAACAGATTAGTAATTAATAGACTGAACAGAAAATGAGCACATTGTCTGATCAAAAAACAAAATTAATAGTTTCATTCTTATTATACTCCTTGAATGTTTGTGATTCTGTCTGAGCCATCTGCATTGGTTATTTTCACTTTGCTGTATGTTTGAGCAGGATAACTAGTATTTTAGATGCTGTGGAGATTTTTGTATGTTTGGAAACTTTTCCCTAATCTTGATGGAGTTTATGTAGACCCACATTGAAGAAGTTCTATTTATACACTGTACGGAAGTTTTTCTTAGTCTTTGGGAACTCCACTGGATAATCAGGTCAGAGTATTTCCAAAGCACTCTAATATCAATACAAAGGAAATTAAACAATGTAAAAATAATTTATTGGATAGTTTTAGTATAAAATATCATTCAATGTTTACATTTTCAGTAACAACTTTTAAGTACCTCATGATATGGGTTTGTTAGAAGCAGTTTTGGCCTGCTTCCTTATTGTATTATTAAGTTTTTGATTGTGTGGTAAAGTCTTGCAGGATATAGTGTCTGGATGTGATTTTGTACTTGTCAGTTTTTTGATAATTTTGCTATACAATGCTTCTATTGTGTAAATAGGTTCATACTTTTATCTTTTTCATTTTGATTGTTTACTTATGATTTCTATAACTCACATATATGCATGAATTTTACTTGCTGGTCCTCAGATCCCAGTTTAGGTAAGGCATGAATGGGGAAGGCCAATGTCCCATCAGGTGCTCCTTTACTGATCCTCTCAGAAATTCAGTTGAGAAAGTATTGCTGTGACTGAGATAGGCAAATGGATATGTAAACCTTTGTTTTGTATCCTTGCCAAGTTGTTGCAGAAGATAGTTTAGAGGTTGTGGAAGGGTAGTCTTTTGTAGAACAAGAGCTGAGGTAAAATATTCCTTCATTGCAGCATGACCAGGGCCATCCAAACTCATCTCTTTGCTCCAAGTTTTGGCTGTTGACCTTCTACTTACAATGGACTTTGCTAGCTGGGATCTCAGCAATCCCTTTAGGAATTGTGGAGAAACATCAGCCATCCAGAATGACATGGTGTCTCTGATGGTATGAAGAGAGCAAAGAGGTGAGTCAGTCTTGGTGGTCCTGGCTGCCCCAGAAAAGAATCAGTGAGCCTGTGGTCATGATTCTGATACTGCTTGCAGATCAGAAAGTTTTTCTTCTATTGTCCTATCTAGTTCTTGTTAAACATACATATATATATATATATATATATATATGTATGTATTTTATGACTTTGATTACAAATGTACACCCAAGTACTCAAGTACTTGGTGGTATTTATACGTAGTAAAGGTACTGAATGAAGACTGCATGTCTCTGTCATCTCAGTCTCTGTATCTGATGTAGGTGAACCACTGATCTCAATCACAGCTGTCAAATTAGCCACTGTATGCACACATGTGCATTTACCTTCTTTTAAACAAAATATTTAAAATAGCATTAGTCTTTAGAAACATTAGAGTTGGGTAAAACCAATGGAGATAATAAGTTGGTAGCAAAAAATTATTTCTTTAGTTGCAGTTTGGTGTTTTAAAGATAGTTATATCTTACTTCAGCCTTTAGAATGTTTTTTCCCTTTAGTTTCAACTCAGTTTTATTGATACCAGAATTAGAAGAGCTCAGTGTTACATGCTGTAACTTTTAAACTCACAGTTTGAAATTGATTCAGAACTGAACAAAATTTTATCGCTCTTAACTTGACCACTTGCTTAATGCCTAATTTAAGTACTGTGGTATTACTGGGACTTAATACATTGAAAATCAAATCAGGAATAATTTTTAAATAAATGAAGTAGTTTCAGTTATTCTGTGTTCCAGAATACTACCTTTCCATCTCTTAAATGGAATTAAAAAATAAAAAAAATTGTTATATTTTTACTTTGGGAAATGCATTTATTTGTCTTCAAAGAGCAAAAATAGTAATGTAGCACATGACGTCATCTTTCAAAGATGAATGCTAGTTTTTGCCAGGCAGATCTTGATTTTTCAGTAACTTTTGTGTTGAAACAGGCATCTATTTTGTAAGAGCTTTGCTGAGGTAGATCTCAACAGTTGTGTAGAACTTTATTAGGTATTGTGGAATGAGTTATAAGATATGTAGTGTTCTCTCAGCTGGTTTCACTCTGTAAAGTTCGAGTGCCAGCAGCATTGTAGCTGGAGCTGTGTGTGTCACAGTGGGGGTTATATAACTCATGGAGCTCCCTGGGAATACATGCTGCAGCTGCACTTCCCAGCACTTATAGAGATAGTGCTCTTCTATTGCAGATTAAGGGATATTTTTGCCAACGTTACCTGTATGAAATTTGTTTTTTACTGTGTGCAAATGCAGGCATTGATATAAAAAGATGCTGGCAAAGAGTGATTCCTAGAATTCATTTTGGTTGCCTTTATGGAAACCCTCCTGTCCTGATTATACAATCATACCGTCTTTTTATTCCAAAATTCCTGTCTTAATGTAGAAAAAAGTTGGTGCTTAAATTTTCAAATGATGAAAAGTTAAAGTTGTAAATATTCATAGACACTAATTTTAACCTTGATGTCAAAAATTAGAGGTCAATTTAAAGGTTGTGCTATGTCTGTAACAGAGAGGACACCGTCTCCAATGTTTGACTGAGAGTAGGAACTTACTTGCTGAATAGGTTGCCAGGTGTCCCTCCATTGCTAATTTAGAATGTGTTCTTATGTGTCAAATAAAAATAGCTATGCTAAATTAATCTGAGGGAGAAAAAAAGGGAATCATGCTGTTTGTTCTGTACATCCTGAATGGTAACATGCTTTTAAAAGTATGAACTATAATAGCTAAATGGGCAGTATGTTTAAAAACATGTTTTTAAAGGTCAGCTATAAAAATAAGGAAATAAGTGTTGTATATTTTGTCAGCTTGAGTTCTCATATAGGAGCATAATTGCTTTAAATACAAACCCAACTTTCTACATAGAAAATTCCTTGACATTAAAAAAAAAAAAAACCAAATCATACTTGTATGAAGTATCCTTCTTACCTTTATGAGGGATATTAAGTGGCTTCTGTCACTTCGTTGTCTGAGTCTAAGATTATACTCGGAATTTTCAGTAAACTCCTTTATTTTGGGTAAACTGCTAAGCATTTATGTGAGCTTGATCTTTGAAATATCCAGTGCAGATCATCATTCTGGAGGGAGAATCAAAGTACTGCATTTGAGGTTGTTTCTGCCACTGTGTCCCTCACTGGCATCTGTTCAGAAATGGTAACTGGAAAAGATAAAAGATGATTTTATGTGATAGTTCAACAAGTTTCAGCCTATACACACAAATCTGAATAATGCAATTTTTGAAGGAATGTAATCTTGTTTAGTTGATGGACAAACAAAAGAGTTCTCAAATGGTGCAAACTGAATATATGCTATTCATAGAAGATCATTAATTGGAATTTCATTATTGAGACTAGCTTAGTAAAATAAATATCAGTAAGAAGGTACTTACTGAAGGAACTGCCTTGAATTTGAATTAGTTGTAATTATGAAATGATTTTCTACTAAATTCTGATAGAAATAATATGAATGGGTATCTAATGGTTCTCGCATTATGTTTTAGAAAGCTTCTTTCTGACTAAAATACTGGACAACCTTTTATGAATACCTGTGCTTGGCCTTCTTAAGTCTTCCAATTTCTGTTCTATTTTTGTTTGTACTTAGGTCTCTGTATCAAGTCATCTGTCTTCTGGCAGGTAGGACACTGCAAAGGAGGTTGTGCTGACACAGAAGCTAAATAATCAGTTTAGTTTCTGTGCCTCAGTGACCTCAGAAAATCTTTTCCTATTCTGTTCTTTTAGCTGGGAAAAAAAAAACAAAAAAAACCTCTTCTGTCTTTTCTTGATAAAAATCAAATATGTAGTTCTATTTTTATTATCTGTGTTATGATCTATTCTTAGTGTGGGTATCTTACTATATATAAGTGTGTTAATGCTGTTGGTGAAAGAAAGCCTTGCATCTTCTATTTATAAAGTAAAGGAAGCTTTAAGGCAACTTTTCAGACACTGTACATGATCCTTGGTTGTATTATGAAGTGCTCAGGAGGGGTTTAATAGGCAGCAATTGCATTACTATGGAAATGAGCAGTTGTGGAGGAAAGAAGCTGTTGCAGTTAAAGTTATGGTTGTTACACTAAAAGTCTACGGATATGACTGGGAAGTTGACAAGCTTGATTGCAAGAATCACTGCTGGAAAGTGTCTGGCTATACTCTTTAGCCCAAAAAGTCACATAAATGAGTGTTATAGCTTACAGACTGTTTAATGATTAAGTTTAAAGTTGGAGATTTAAAAAACCCAATATGTTTAAAAAGGTAATGATGGGGGAGTCAGATGTCCTTTGCTGTTTGTGAAAGAGGTGTTGATTGATTGATTGAGAAGACTACTGTAGTATTTTAAGTGGTGCTGTGCAAACTTCATATTCTGGTTGGTTTTTTATTTTTTTGGCCTTTATCGAATTAAGTATCTTGCTGTTGAATTAAGAAACAAATTGTTGCTTGCTGAACATTTATTAGAGTATATATTAGAATACTACATTGGAAGTTTACTAAATCCACTTCATTGATATCTAAAACAACCCAGTTGTTTTAGGTTTTGGGCTTGGTTTGTTAGTTAGTTTGTTTTAGGTTTTCCTGCATATAATATAGTCTTTGTGTTTAATTTAAAATGCAGCATTGAGGGACTTGACAAAAATAATTAAAGTCAGATGCACAGTCTGTGGTATTGCCTTGGTTTGAAAAAGACAGGTGTCTGCTAAGGAAGGCAGGAGCCTCCCCTGAAATGGAAAATGTAAACCCCCTCCCTCTGAACTGTTATAATTTTGAAATTAAGGGGGCTCTCAGGCAAAGATATGGGAGCAGGAATAACAACTCTTTATAATAAAATAAAATAATATAAACAGTGCAGTAATACAAAACAACACTGACAAGTCAGAATACGACCTGACACCCTGTTGGTCAGGGTGGGGGCTGCAATCCTCGTGGAGTGGCACATGTGGTTCTGTTGAAGTAGTGATCCTGCAGAAGGGTGTAGTCTTCCTCTGAAGATCCAGTGGTGGTATAGATGGGCCTGGTCTTTCTCTGGGAATCCAGTGGAAAAGGCTGTCTGAGGTCTTCCAAATCTATGATTATATCCAGGTAGGAATGCTTGGCTCCTCCCTCTGGGCGGAGCATCTCACAATGGGATGATGTAATTTTATCAGTCATGCAGTGACACTCAGTGGCCCATTAACAGAAGATATCTCCCCAGGGGGAGGATTCGTTGTGGAAGAGATAAAGAAAACTGCCCAATGAACAGAAGATAACTGTCCCTTCAGATAGGAATAGAACCTAACCTAAGACATTAAGACAGGTATTTGGTTGAATTTACTTCTGAGGTAAATAGCATAAAATTTCTTTAAGACCCACTGTAGTGAAAGTAGAGGGATATTACATCTTGCCCACCTCAGAAGCAAAATACTTAAAAATACAGATCTGTAGATTATCCTGCGTAGAACAGCTTTAATTTTGATGCTACTGAATTGGTACTGTACATACTGGTAAGTATATTGACTTATCTGTGTTTACACTGGAAGAACTGTGAGTTGAAGTAGTATTGTAACTCAGCTAGATTAGGATATAAATAATGAGAACAAATTAATTTGTCGTTACACAAAAATATATGTCTGATTCTTTGGCAAGTGAGAAAGATGTGAGAAAAAATGGTTATGTTGTGATCTTCAAATTGTAGGGTGATCAGGTGTTAGCTGCTAATTGTTACATAAGGAGTCCCTCTGTTCTGCTGTTAGAGGAGTGTTAACAGTAATTTTCAATCTCAAAATTAACTGATTTATAAATTCAATTTAATTATTTTTACTTCACCTTTTAGTGATCAGGCAAATGAAAAGAGGAAAAACCCTATTTTACCAAATGACATAATTTTTACCTTTTCAATAAAAATTAAAAAAAATGGAACTGTATAGAATAGCTTTTTATACTCTTTTAGATGATGAGCAGTCACAGTATGTTGGAAGTCCTGGCTCTAAGTGGACAGCTGCTTGGAATGTTGCAGAAATTGCAGCGGTGATTTGGTTGGTTGGAAAGCTGTCTCTGATCCTGTAACTCTGCCTTACAGTAGGATGGCTGACTGTCCTGTGAAGGTCATGTTGAGCAAAAGGTGTCTTGGTTTAGAAGAATGTTGCTTTTACCTTTTGGAAATAGCTATAAATTAGATGCTGGGAATATGCCTTGCTGTAGCAGAATCTGCTGCCATGTATGTACAGAAAGGTATCAGTATAGGGTTTCCTGAATGTTTTTTCCTTGAGCCTTAAGAAACTTTGACAACTCTTATAGGAAAATATTTGATACCTTTCTTTCTCTGTACATTTCCAGCTGCTGCAAAGTAATTGCTGGTTATTTATGACTGGCATTGCTTGTAGGTACTTGGAACTAGGAAGGTTTTACAAGTCAGTGAAATAAGCTACACAATCTCATTGCTTGAAGTGGCAGGCAATATGATTGTTCAGCAACTTATGTGAAATTCCAGTGCTCATTCTCTGTAGGGTATTCAGATTAGACACCTCCTTCTTATGTTACTTCAGACTGAAAATCTGTGATGATATAGGATAAAAAATTATTGGGTATTCATATGGTTTTTCTTGCACTTTAGATCAGGTGTATTTTTGATTATGATAAATATAGCTGGACCATATTTTTTAAATATATGATCTGAATACACACTCTGTTTAATCTGATGATCAGATACCTTGACACTTCAGAGGATTGTTAAATTGATACTTTGTTGAAAGTAATTTCCTTCTCTTGAAAGTGAAGCCAATGTTCTGCCTGATTCCTAGAGAAGATAACAAATCCAAGTACTTAATGTTAGGTTCCACTGCACTTATGAAATGCTGAGTGCTGAATTCATGAGATGCTAGATTCTGTTTAAGATAAATTCACTATTTTAAGTGTTTTACTTTCATATGTTTTTATTTGAATTGCAAACAGTATACATTTTGGACCTAAAGATGTTATATCACCTATTACGAAGAAGTTGTTGTATACTTACAAAGAGACAGAGTAATGTGTTGTTTTTTTGTTGTTTTTTTTTTTTTCCCCTAGAATAACTCTGGAATCAGCTTACTCTCTCTTTTCCATATGAAACCATTATCTGTCAAAGAGATCCAGTTCCTTCAAGGCTTTCATATTCCAATGCTAAGTTCTGCTATCTGCAGTAGTATGGAAGCTCTAACAGAGAAATATGTATAGGATGTTACAGTATGAGTCAGCAGTTCTTGAATTCTAGAATACAGTAATTTTTCTTAAGAGATAAAGCCTGATTATTTATAAGTTCTGGATGTAAGCAGTTAACCAAATGAAATTGGTTCTTTGTATGCAAAAAGATACCTAAATGCATTTTATCCTTTTTTTTTTTTTGGCAGTTAGCCTGTTTTTATTTTGTGTACAATTTGGGAAATAATGAGGTGATATTTTGTTTTACAGGATATTTCCAACATTTTGTTCTTGGACAAATTATAGATTAAATATTGCCACAGCTGACTTGGTAGCTTTCAGTAATAACTTCCCTTAAGCCAGTTTAGTCAGTTGTATTATGAGCAACCATAAATATTAACTACAGAATGTTTCTTCTAGGAATCTTTCAATTAACTACACATTCGCTGACAAAGTGAATTTTGCTTACACGTGAAAAATATTTATTTCCTATCTAATTGGTGAAGTTGGAAGAAAAACCATGGGTCTCGACCTGTATTGAGTATATTGTGGACATGAATATTTTTGCATGTAATAAGCAGTCTTGGCCTTGTTTTCTGTTTTTTCAACTTGTTAGCAAAGGTAAAGGCAAGGGAATGGCAAATTATCAGGTTTAAAATGATAATTAACCTTATAATCACTGTATTTTCTAGGGAAATTATATTGATGAAAGTAACATTAGTTTTTTATGTGCAATCAACTGTTCCTGAAAAGTGCAATTGAACAGCATTTAGCTTTAAAAATAAGCATATGTATTTGTATTTGGGATTTATCATTATTGCCAACTGTCTATCAGATGATTAACTACAAAGAAAAGTCCTTCTCAGACATGCACAGCAGGACACGACAGGGACCACAATTGCAGCAAGGGGCATTCTGACTATACACATGGGGGGGAAAAAAAAGAAGGATTAGAATCACCTCATGGCCAGAGAGGCTATGAAACCTCCAGCCTTAATTGAAACTGGACTAGCAAAAACCCAAGCATCCTCATCTGCCTTTCCAGTTGCATCTGTTTTGGCCATAAGCTGAAGTAGATAACTTCCACAGGTCCTTTCCAGTTTGAATTATTCTGTTTGTTTACATCAAATGGAATTTCAGCAATGGAACTTTTAAGATGTGAGGCATAATCGCTATACACTATTAAGGTTTACATTACTAATTAATGTTTACAATAACCATTATGATGTTTTTAATTTGTTTTATAGCATGGAAGTGGAGTTTCTAAAAACCTCTTTTTCTGTGTATGTGGTTGTGATATTTGTCTTATAACTGCTTCTACAAGACGCAGCCATACATTGAAAACCTATTTTGTTAATAGCTGAACCATACAGAGAATGGTCAGATTGCATTTGGGTTTTATAACTAGATTGTAAATTCTCTGAAGGAGAAACAATGAGTAGGTTCAGGCAGATGTGTGTGGTGCAACAGTCAGTGAGGTGGGTGGAAGGCTGCAAGCAGACGTCCGGAGACTGGGACATGTTTGACATACCGTAGTAAGGGGAAATGGTTTGACAGTGTATGGGGGCAGTGGTTCCCAAGTGGGAAGTGGAGCCTGCTAAAGTACACAAGCAGTTGTTTGCTTGCTTGTTAAATTTTCAATGAAGTCTTACTGGATTCATTCATAAAGGACTGAAAATCAGAGAAAAATGTGTCAGGAATAGTGTAAAAGGCACCTAAAATGAAGGTGAAAAAATTCATTTAATAGAACACTGGAATCGAAGACAGGGGTTACCTACAAATTTGCATGTCATGTCTGTAATTTAATGACTTTATGTAGGAAGAATTGACAAAAATCTTTTTCATTTATTTCATAAATAGGACTTAAATTGATTTGAACTTGACCTGTGTCTTCTGCCAATATGGAGAAGAGCACCCTAGCCAGGCTTTTCTCTTGCCACTCAGCTCTGATTTTCCCTGCTATTTTAGGTACCTTTTTTATTGCTACCTTTGTGAAATGTAAAAAAATAGTATATAAAGGAAATTTTGGACTAGGGAGGGGAAAAATTATGAGTAAAAGCTTAAAATTATTGTTCTCATAAACCCATCATCCATAACATAATGTCATTTAGAGTTTCAGTAATTAATAGTGTATATCTTAAGGCAAAAAAGAGATAGCTAGTGAGCATATTTCTTGTGTTACGTGTTGTTTTATATGTTTGCTTTAAGGGATAAATTAGTGGCATTCTCAGAAAAATAACTTTGATGTTTCCAGAACTAGGGCAACTGTAATGACAGAAGTGTGGTCTTGCAATATAAAGGGAAGTATGTTGTCAGCAAGCAAAGGATAATAGCATCCTGTACACCCAGAAGGCTTACTGTGATGTTTGTGTCTGCATAAGATCCCCTTCGCCCTCAGAACAGGCTATTTTTAAACTGGTGCTGAGTTTGACCTTAGTAAAGAAATACTGTTGTAAGATTTTTAAATGCCTGTTCATGCACAGTGTGTTCCTCAGTCCTATAGGACGCTGACAAGAGTATTTTTTTTCACAAAAAACTTGTTTTAGTTTCCACTTGAGTTCAAAGGCTTACCTGTTTAACATTACCAGGGAAAACCTGATTACAAATTATTTTTTGTATCCTAAATTGATATAGCTTACCTGAATCCATGAGATTGGTTAAGAAATTTAAATTCATTGTTCCATGCAGCTTATGATGAGATGGTGTCACATTTCTGTGACACCATCCATAGACTGTGTTGTTAACTACATTTTCATCACTGTGAATGGTGATGTTTTAAAACTTGTGAAGAATATTAATTGTTCCAGGTCAATATTACTACTACTACTTCTTCATAGGAACAGTGTGCATACCTTTGATAACTGAAGGAGAATGTTGATATAGTTGACATACATTTATTGTAACATCTTTTAAATACCTTGCAATGCCAGGACATTTTAAGAACAATCTTTATTGGACCTTCTAAGACCCTTATGTTATTGCATGATATCTAGAGACAGGTTTTAAAACTGACAGTGATGGGAAAGTGCAATATTGGAGTGATTCCTTACTGGGAGAAATTTATGATGTGAGTATATGTTAACTAACATTAAGTTAAACCTGACTTAGCAAAACAAAGGCCTTAAAGTGTCTGAACCCAAATTTAACAGAAAAAAGTGCATCTTAATATCTGAAACTGTTTCTAGATGCTTCTTAGTTTTTATAATTGAAACAGGTGAGCATGTTCATATAGAATATTTTCTCCTCTTTATTTCCCTCTTTGCCTATGCTTTTTGAGAAATTATCTCAGTGATTATCTTTGAGAGAGTTTTGAGTAGCTGGCCTTCCAATTTTCCTTTTTTTCCAGTTCTCTTTTATAATTCTATGGCCATTTGTGGTGTTGAAAAGACTACAGAGTTTGTGAATCCATAAAGTAGGTTGGGGTTTATATAAGTATTTACACAAGTCTGTAAGACAACAGCTTTGGAGTTGTTGTCTCCCACTCTTCTAAAGTCTGCCACTGTTTTTTCAGCTAATTCTAAATTACACTTTTCTCCTTTAAAATACTTAAAAGTTTTTTTGTGCATGTTTGTTATGTATGTTTTAATCAGCTATTACCTGTGGTTTGTGACCAGGTATAGCATACTATAATAGATGTGTGATTGAATTGATACATTTGAAAGTACTTAAAGATTGCAAAGACTCTTAGCAGCTGTATTTCACATTTCAACGGTGTAACTATACGCGAGACAGCTCAGCAAGGTTTTCCAGTTCACAAGATTTGCTAATGCAGCAGCAGTTAACCACCAAGAGAAATTTAGATTTGAAGAGACTCTTCATGTCCTGATTTGTAAAAGCCCTCCTGGGCTATTCTAGAAATTTCTGCTAGCAACTTCTGCTAGCAACTACATTTAGCTCTTCTGTGTGGCTTGTTTCAGTTCCTGCATGCAGCTGTATATACTATTTGCTGAAGCTCATGAGGTTTGACATGGCAGCAACAAGTACATTCTCTGGGTGGTTGCAGCAGGGCGGGCAAACGTGTCAGCTCCTAGTATATAGAGAACATGGACAGAGCATTTGCTCTTATTAGCACAGAGCATTACTTCAGGCTAGAAGTAATCAATCTTGGTATATCTAATCTACCAGTTATACTCCTGCTTTATAATATATTAATAGTAATATGACTGATACTGGAATGGGCTGAGGAAATGTTTTATTATTTTACTGTTTTTTTTCTTTGTCTCATACTTGCAGTTGATAAAGTGAACAAATAAAACACATCAATACTGCTTTTATCATGAGCTTCATCTGCAGGAAGCTAAAAGTTGTACAGTATTTAATGTTATCTCATGAAGAACCCTTTTGAACACAACAGGGTTATGATGGCTGTATTCATATATTGTTGATTGGTCTCCCATGTGTTTTCTAAGAATAAACTGATTTGTAGATTGCTATGGAAATTTGATCCAAGTACAAAAGGCGAGCTAACATAGACTTGTATGACTAGCTGATATTCAAAATGATCTTTGACTTAGGAAGAAAATAAACCACACTCAGAATTTGAGAACTGTTATAGCAAAAATTTCAACAAATATGAATTGGTGAGATTATATACTTTTAAAAGTATCTCTGATAGACAAACTGGCAAATAAAGGTCTTGCATAATAATTCAAAAATCGTTTGTATGTAATACTAGTAGAACAATTTCAGATTCAGAATGATTGATTTGGGAAGTATCCTTTATGGACACACAGAGGTCAGATTTTGAACCAGTTGGCATGCAGTAGCAGAATAACTCCAGCATATTACTCACACACCCTGAAAAAGTTCTTAAATGTGTATGTTCTTTATAAAAATCAGTAATTTTTCCTTTCCCCCAGCAACCTGGAACAAAAGCAATGGTTGGTGCTCCTGAGAGCCCAGAATCTGAAAGGATTTGGAATCCTTGTTGTAATTTCTTAGAGTGAATGATGTTCGTATTGCCTCTGAGAAGAGAGACTCTAATTCTAATCCCCGTTTTGCTCTTGCAAGTCCAGAATATATTGGCAACTTTTTCTCCTTAGGATCCAAATCCAACATATATTTTAAAACAGTTCAGAAAATCAGAAGACTTAAAACAGAGCAAAAGAGAAAATTTTAAATGGATGTGTTTTACACCTTATTAGAAAACCAAATATATTATATTGTATTTGCATTCTTCTAATATATTAATTTATGGATGTGTTTATGGTCTATATAAATGTTTTAGATCCTAGATTGACACACTATTTTATTTGAAAACAAAATCCATGTTCATCAGTTTGTATGGAGTGTGTATGCAGCAGCTGAAGGTCCTCTCCTTAGAATGGTAATCCTCTAGTTGGATATAAGGATAATTCACCATCTTAGTCATGTATATGATATATCCATGTAGGGATTTGCTCTATTTAGGACCCATAAAAAAAAAAAAAATCATTCTGACCTGTGTATTCCTGCCTGTGGCAGAATGGATGGTTATGTTGGACTACGTGACCTTTCAAGGTCTCCTTCAACGCAACTCATTGCATGGCAATAAGATCCCTTCCTGAAGTTGTTTTCGTGCTGGTTTTGGGTTGTTATATTTAGGTTCATACTAATAAGCTGAAAGGAATTTTTACCACTTCAGCCAGTGTAACTGGGATTTATATGGAAGTTATATGCTAAAGAAACAGAGGATTGGGTTTGTCTCCAGGTGTTTTGATGCTTAGATTGTTATCTATATCCGAGGTCACGCCCAAGCCATAGATAACGTGCTACTGAAAAATGAACTGTTTTGCATTCCCCACTTCATTTGGGATGTCAGTCATGCCTCTTTCAACCAGTCGTAATAAATACATTCAGAGACATCAGAGAGCAAACAAGGAAGCTGAGAACAGGTCTGTGATGGAGGAAAAGTTATATGATTGACACTTTTCTTTTGTTGATCCTAGCTGCACTTTGGTGGAGTGTCTATTCGATAGCAATTCTAGAGAGAAGATTGTGACAACTTTATTTTAGTTCTTTTTGTTTTGCTTTATCATTGCAGACTTCCTTAAACAGATTACAACAGACTAGTTCATCTGTTAAAGTTTGGCCATTGAGCAAGCCTGTTTCCATCCTTCAGAGCATCTTATGTCTTGTTTGTGTTTCAGAAGTCTCTAATGAAGGCTTAAGGGTGAAGCCTCTAACTTATTATTTGATTCTTATTTATATTCTGTCATGCCTAGGGATGCTGATTTTGGACAAAAGCATCATTATTCAAGAAATTCTACATAGATTTCTTTTTCGCCTCAAGGGGGGTTTCTGCATTAAACTTACTCCAATTATCTCTATTGTTGTAATAGTTAGATATCATAAATCAAGCCTACATACCAGAATTTCTCTCTAGTCAGTGGAGAAAAACGAGCACTTACAGAAATGAGTTTTTATCAATTATCCTTAGACATTTTATGTTAAATGATGGGCCAAATAAATGACATATAATTTAATTAGAATAAAACCATATGTATATATACATTTTCCACTTTTGTCCCTAATCTAGGTGATCAAATAGTAATGAAATTATTTTAGTACGTTCCACCGTATAGTTTTAAGTATTATTTACATGCAATTTACTACTGCCCAGAAAAATGTGTTTTCCATGTTATATCTTAAATTTCAGGGTAACATTTCCCTGTACGTATTTGGATGCTCCTTTTGGGAGACTATGACAGCTGAGCAACAAGGGTCTTCGGTTTTACAGTCAAAACTGAACAGTCAACAGTTTTTCATCCTGTTGAGATTAAACATCTGGTAAATGAGCTATACATGCAGATAACTAAATAATATTGGGGAGCTTCCATACTGTTCTTATGTTTACAATATTATTTTCTTTTTTCCATTCCTTCCTCTCTGTCTCTTAAACCACACAGAAGAAATAAGGTCATAATTTAATGACTGACCCCTTGGATCACAGATGCTGACAAAATGAAGCCTGAACATTTTAAATTGGCTGGCTGCTGTTATCCTAACAGAGCCTATTAAAGTCACACAAGACAGCATAACTTATTATGTAGTGAAACTCTGACTTTTTCATGGTTTCTTTGTAAATGTGACAAAATTTATGGATGGCATTAGTGATACTAAGTTGACAGAATTAAAACCACTGTTTACGGACACAGTTCAGTAACTTGATTTAATTAGATTCTCACTGCATTGATCTAAGAGGATTTTCAGGCAGTATTTTATGATGAGGATTTGAAAGAGAATGCTGAAGCTCTCACAAAAGCAAAGAATTAAAAGCAATATTTTCATTTAAATACATACATGTTTAGCTAATTACTTAATTAGAGTCTTGCACTTTGAAACAGTGGACAGTGTTTTGTATAGGGGCTTCAGCCACTGTCCAGCCTGAAAATTCATCTTAAGCTAATGGTTTACTGCACTGAGATCGGCACAGTTGGGGAGAGTATGATGCTGATAAAACCAAGCTTGTGGGTTTGATCCTTGTGGGTCCCTTCCAACTCAGAACATTCTATGACTCTGTAAATATGAGGCTACTTACTATAG
>JAYDZK010000056.1:25947150-25979246 GCA_034509185.1 Euphonia xanthogaster
GATCGGCACAGTTGGGGAGAGTATGATGCTGATAACACCAAGCTTGTGGGTTTGATCCTTGTGGGTCCCTTCCAACTCAGAATATTCTATGACTCTGTAAATATGAGGCTACTTACTATAGCTCTCTGACAAAGAAAACATTTACTTCACAATCTCTTTTCAAAACTGGCAAAAGAAGGTGTGAATTGTCAGTTGAATTCCCTACCTGTGTGTCTTTCCCTATGTAATGCAACAGCATTGAGAGACACTGGATGCATTTTTTTCCATTAAATAGTACCTGAATCTCTACAGCATCTTTTTAAACAAATTCAAGGACAGTTGATCTATAAACTGCTAAATATTACTTCCTCTACAACTTCCTGTGGCAACAAACAGCAAAAATTATCAGGTATTTTTTGTTTTTCATTTGTTCTTCATCCAGGGAATGTCACAAATCCATACATCTGGTTACTAATTTCAAATATTAATTTCAGATTTAGCTGAAAATTATGCCAGTATTACAGATGTCAGTAGCTCTTTCTGTAAAATTCAGGATGGGTTGGATGGAGTCTGAGCACAATCTTCAGAACATTGTTTATAAATGAAGAATCTCTTCAGATTGTCTTTTCTCAAAAAGAAATAGCAATTTCTGTGAAAACTGTGTATTTCTCGCTCATATTTCACCTTCCTTTGCATCAATATTGTAAAAAAATAAAAAATACTCAAAGATGATCTCTGTTTCAGTACTTTATGTACTGTAGGAAGGTATCCATAGACCAGGTGTTGAGTCCTGACATTAACATTGTGTCTTCCATTATTAATATTATTACCTCAAAGCTAGTATTAAAATTGTATCTTAGTGATGTCAAGATGCATATGAAGAAGTTTTTCTGCAACAGGAAAATGAATGCCATCACAATTTTTCTGTATATCCATGACTATGTAGTGATGGCAATCTGAAAATTACATATGTTTATTTAACTTTTAGTTACTTTACTTCTGCCATGTTTTTCATATTGCTAACTTGTATCTGTGAAATTCACTTGTATTGTGAAATTTGTTGCAATATAAGAAAGCAGGGGGAAGGTTCACATAACTCCAAAATTAAACTTCACTTCTATATTATAGTGAGAAATATGCCTGTAGACAAATGCATTATGTAGGTTTTTTTCATAATTTCAAATTCTGCTGTGAAACATCAAAGCTTTCTATGAAATCTTCACAAAAATTTTTTTCCCAAATGACAGAACAAAAACCAAAATGAACTACACCGGTGCTCTTTTTTTATTATTTTTATTTTTTTTTAATTTCTCATACTAAGGATTCATAATTTAATACTTTTATTTGTTGCTTAGAAAAATACTGCTTTGATACCTTTCTGATGTCTATTAAATTTAGTGGAAGTAGTAATGGTTCTGGGAGAAGACCAAGGTGTATTAAAGAAAATGGTAGTTTTTAAAGTTAAGTAAATCTGGTTTTATATTTTTTATTGCACAGTGGATTTCTCTTTTTACAGATACTGATTTAATTTTAAAAATTTTCAGCCTCCCAAATATTTTCCTTTTACTGAAAAAGAGTGTCATGACAATAGTTAAGGCTGCTGAACAAGAGGAACAAATATTTTGTTCTGCTAAATATACCCAACTGGCCAACACTGACGTAGTCACTTCATTGCTTTCTAGTTCAGTTGTAGAAATAACCCAACTTCCTTCTTTAAAAGGATTATTCTAGGGAGCATTACCCTTTACAAAGAATAAAATATATTTGCTGTTACTACTCTTTACAGAAGGCATGCACAATTCTTATCCTGTATTTACTATGAAGTGATGTTCTTTCTTTATTACTAGGATTCAGAGATTATTTTCTTAGAATGATATAAAAACCTATTCCTTAAGGAATATCATGGTCCATTTTAGAAATGCTTTCTTTTTATAGTGTTCTTCATACTAAAATAAATAATGGTATGTCTAAGGCATAATGGAAGGTGTATGGGAAGAATTGCTACTGCAATGAAAACCAGTGAAGTTTGAGGGGATTATACAGTAAAACAAGGCTAATTTAAGAAAACACAGCTCTAATATTGCTGAAAGTTTTTACTTTCAAGCATTTTACAGAATGTTGATGTAGACAATAAAAGGGCACATTCATCAAAATACTTAATTTAATTTAAACATCCCCCCACGCCCCTCCACCCCCCCACTCCTCAGCTCAGATTTCACATGATGGTGAAGAAAACCCTTAGGACATGTAAAATTTATGAGGAGTCTTGAGATTTCATTCATTATACTGACAATATGCACGGCTTCTTTTCAAAATGGATTGGACCAAAAAAAGGTGAACAGACGTGGTTGAAAGACTTCTTCCCGTAGTGTGTGCTGAATTATGTGAGTTACTTCTGCTTATACGTTACCCCAGAGGACTGCTTAATGTGCTTGATTATATAGAGCAGCAAATTTTTAGCTGTGGGCTGGTATCCATATTGAGCCATAAATTTATAGTTGATCTATTGCTTTCTGGGCAGACCAGTCATACTCAGATGGAATTAAGAACAGTAATTGATTTCCTGATAAATAAGATTCATATCAGGTTAAAATATAAAAAATGAGAACTAGAGTATCTATATGAAGCAAATATATATTCTAAATATTGCTTGTAGATATGAAAACCTTTTTATAATTATAAATTTGCATATAGATCTGTAAAAATACCGTCTGAATAGAAAGCAGTATCTATATTTTTTTTTTACTATTTGAATTATTGATTGACAAAAGCTTTTCTGCCAAGAATTTTTTTGCTTCTGTGGCTACGTCTTTCTTCTAACAAAATACTCTACCAACAGAATGTATTTTAGCTTTTTTTTAGCTTGTGATAAGTATACCAAGGTGATTATTGCATGAGTTAAGGGTTTCATCTGCTCATACGTAGCATAACAAAATGCTTTATAGAAAAAAAATTAAGCAGTGATTGCTTATCAGCTGTGTATCAACACGTGTCTTTGTGAAGTTTAGAATGAGGCTGAGTCACTGAGATGCAGAGCAAAATCTTTTATTAACTGAAGCTGTCTTTTTCTGATCAGCAATTAAGCCGCCAAGTAAGTCTGCTTAATTTCACTTCCATCCTGTGAAAATCAGCTGCTGTTTTCATGATACTGATATAACAGGTAAAAGAGGAAAGAAATTACCTCCATTGATATAATAAGGAAAACTTTGTTGTGTTATTTCAATTTATTTGGAATTGCATACTGCTTCAGAATGTAAAAAACATCAGTCTCCCTTTCCCCCCTCTCTCTCCATGTACTCTTTTTCTCTTTTTTCTCTTGACTTTGTCTGCCTTGTTTTTGCAGCGAAGAATGTGCTGTGTAAAGTTGAATCAATTTGGATTGTTTCTTATCAGAGAGACATTTATCCTGGAGGATTTCAGCCCACATTTTCCCTTTTTTCAGTTGACATGAAGTAATCTGTATCCTTTATGAGGATAAAGGAAAAGTTTTTTCTAAATCTTATTTCCCAGTTGGAATATAATTTTGTGTTGAAGCTGTTTTGCTATCTAAAAGAAAAACCTTATCGATCGAGTTTTTATTTTCCAGGTGAATTCTTTATTTAATTAGTTTGTTGTTGTATACACATATGGCTGAAATTAGATATTAAATCTGAAGCAAAAGAAGCAGTGTCCATATTGCAGTGTTTTGGCTACTTGGTTAAAGATAAATGCCTGCTGTTTTTCTAGCAAATGCTAAAAACATATTCCATAATTCGGGCTTTTTGAGGAAGAATTTCCTTCTTTATAGTTTTAAAAATTATTCAATTTCTCCTGTTTTTCCTAGCCAGTGTTTTGTTTCTATGGGCAGATAAATAGTTTTGTCTTTGGCACTTGAAGTTTAGGAGGAAGAACCTTCCTCTTGTTTTTACTGGTTTCTTTTCTAAAGCCTTGGTCCTCGTACCCTGACTGCCCCCTGTGCTAAGCTGAGCATAATCTGCAAGAAGTAGGGGCTGTGTCTGTGCAGCTCTGTTGACTCAATGCTCAGGCCTTTTTCAGCTCTCCTATTTCCCAGAGCAAGACTGTGCATTGGGGATGATGCCTTGAGAAGGCTGACCTAGAACACAGGCTAGACGGAGTTAAAGAATAAAGTAGGTCTTTATTAAAAGGCCTCAATGGATACACCTTGGGCAGTACAAGAGGCCAGCCAGGGCCACGCCCCAGATGAACCCAAAATGGTCACAAAATGGATGACTGGTCACAGGGTCTCTCACTTTTATAAGTTCTGGTCCATTTGCATATTGGAGTTAATTGTCCAATTATAGCTTCAGGTTATGAAATTCCATCCTCCTTGTTTTTCTCTCTTCAATTCACCCCATGTTTATGCTCTTGGGCCTGAAATTTGGATCAGTTGTCCTTGGACCTCAGCTGCAGAAGGAATTGTTTTGTCTCCCTACTCTGAAGAGAGCTTACCAACACTTTAAAAGTTTAGTGTGTAGTTTTGAGCTTTGCGAAGCTCAAAACTACACACTACAGCACCGCAGAATCTGAAAAATATCAAATCTAAAATTTAAGGCACCAGGGGCAGCCCAGCCTGGGTTAAATGGGATGGACAATGGAAGAAGAGGTTGTAGTTTCTACTCGTACTTGCATTCTATACATTGATTAAAAAACTTACAACATTAGTCCTCTGGAAAGAGAAGACAGAATTTTTCTGAAGCTCTTCTCGTAGCATTCAACTCATCTTGATGCAATTCATTCCAATTTACCCTTTTTTTCTTGAGCTGGAAGTAGTAGAGGGTATAATACTATTTCTGAGAAAACATATTTTATAAATAAAGGGTCACTATACTCTTGATATTTCAGTACCGTTTTCTACTTCTATATTTTTCTGTATTTTTATTAAACAAGATTTAAAACTTTCAGATTTCTAAAAGATTGTATTACTACTGTTGATTATGACAGTTAAAAAAGAAAAGAAAAAGCTTGTCTAGTTTTGGTTTTGCCGCCTTAGTTTGGAGTCATCTAAGACTTAAAATTACTTGTTTACTCTAAGCTCTCAATTTTAGTTGTCTTCTATATCAAACTTTGATTTTTAGTAATTTTTTTAAAGCATTTTCCAGAAATGACATTTATGTAAGATTGTCTAAATTCAACTCTGAATTCACAAAGCTTTCTCGTTTTGAAGAGGTACCACTTTCCAGGTTGGATCTTATAAGTGTGACCTCTAAGCAGGCTTGGAGTGCTATGTCTGCTGCTTTTTAAACACACTGTACATCCATCTGCTTGCTAGATTTGACTTTTTTTTTTATTTTACTCTGAGTTGGCAGGTCTTGGCTGCATTGCCCGCAGTTGTATGTTGTTTAGCAAATACTGTGCATGGCCCTACATCCATATGCTCATCTTATACTATTTCTGGCAGTATTTCTTTTGTGAGGGTTTTCCTAAATTTTTACTTTGTATTCTTTAATTTTTTTTATTTTATTCTGTCCCCAAAGTAAGTATATTTGGGTTTTTGTTTGTTTATTTTTCCCTCCTTCCTTTTCTTTTGGGCATTTTATTTTGTCCTGAGTGATTTCTGCAGCCTTCCATATCACATACAACTCTTCACCAAGTGTGAATCAATAGCTTTTGTTAGTTACTCGTGTCTTGCCCTCCACCCTCCAGCTTTGGCTAACTGGACTGAGCTAGTATCTGTCTGCTATAATGAAATCTGCCAACTGCCTTAATTATAGGTCTGACTCATTAGTTTAAAATTATTAAAAGATTCTTCAAGGAATTCTTTCTCTTTTTTTTTTGAGTTTCATTTGCAATCTTTCAAAAGTGTCTCTTTTTTTTTCAGCTTTATTGCAATTTCAGTTCAGAGCTTGCACTTTCAGTCTTGCTCTCTAAACTGGTTTTCATGAGTAGGTGCAAGTTCAACAAAAATAAAAATGTAGTTATTAGTGAAATTTATGTTTCACTTAATGTGGATTCCAGCTTTGCTCCTACAGATGTCAGATACTAACTTGACTTTCTTCTTACCATCCATCAGTGTAAGACTAGTTTTAGCTTGTTAGTGGCTGTTAGTTCCTGCACTGCTGTTATTCCCTCTTAGTTGTCTGTCTTCCTAATTTCTCTGATAATCATAAAGTAGTTTAGTTCCTAACTGTGAATATATAGACTTAGAACTTTGGAGTCCAAAATGTTAGATCAGGTTGTGAAGGCACTTAAGCAGGCATTTTGAGTATCTCCAATGCTGAAGTCTTGTGTGAGTTCCAATTTTGTATGATGAGGAGGACAAAAAGGCATTAAAAGAGCAAGTGTTACTGAAGTTCAAGCACTATATTTGAAAGTCTGTGATGTAGGGAGATCCTAATTTTCTTGCCCATTTACACAAGAAATTTTAGTACTTATTTCTGAAGATGCTTACACTGGTGTCACTACTGAGAACGTGACAGTAATTTTGATGGAACTGTGACTGTGGCTGATGACTGAAAGAAACTCTACAACCAGAACCTGACCATTAAGTAAAGAACATATTAAAAAAACCCAAAAGATGAAAACCAAAAGCAAACCAAATCAAAACAAACCACCAAACTCCCCACAAACTAATCCTGCGCAGGAACTTAATCTGTTTGTATTATTTTTGTCTTACTATGTTATTAGATTTCTCTTTAAATTCTTTGTTCTGTGATAGTGGCCATTGTGCTGTGTTTGATTATATATTTAAATATTTTCATGTTACTGAGAATGTTATTTTTCAGATTATCAGTCAGATGTTATGTATTTGACTAAAAGAATATTTGTGTTATGCAGAGATATGTTGTGCAGTGGCAAAGGCTTCTAGTTTTAAAAGTTTATTGTAGTCCAGAAAAACTCGGAGAATAGTACTTGAGTGGAGAAGTTTTGGAGTTACCTTCTTGAGGAAGAAAATGTAATATTTATTCAGTGCTAAGTATGGAGATTTAATAAATTCTCTGTAGAAATTGAAAATAATTCCTGTTCACTATTTCAAATATTTTTAGTAGTATTTGGAAATAGAAACTATCCCCGAAGGGCAGATGGCAATTAATTGCATGTGAAGCACTTTCTGAACTGTTTGCTGTCTCAGATTCCATGAAAAAAATAGGAAATTTGACAATATATACTGTCAAATATATACTAAAGGATATTGTATTATCCTTTAATGAATCATAATCGCTTCTTGCAGTTTTCTTCTATAGGTACTTGATTTTAAACAGATAATTCAAATGTTAACTATTATGCTTTTGTAACAAAACTCACTGATTCTTGTCTGTGTCATTTAAATGTTTGAGAGCAGCTTCATAAGCAGGATTTTGAAGTTAAAGTAGAAGCTTTTTCCTTAAGTTTGAGTAGTGACTACTCTGCTTCGATCTTCATGTGACTATAATATTTTATTTTCTTTGTAAATGTTTAATATATTGAATATCCTGTCTTTGAATGTATTATAATAGTATGGGTATCTCATCCTTGCTTAGAATATGCTCTGTTTTCATATAGAGTGATACCTAAACCCTAATTTTGATAACTCCATCCCAATTTAACTCTCTGTTATTGATAAACCAAACTCATGTGCACAGTCTAGCATGCTTCCTGAAACAATGGGAATAAGTTGAAAAAAGCTGTTTCTAAAGACAGCTTGTAGTTACTACAGCAAACTGTGGAAAATTGCATGCAGCCCTGTGCGGGGTTCATTTACACAAACTGTTCAGTGAACTGCTGCTCTGACATTTCACTGACATGTAAGATCAGAAGAGGGAATGCTGATATAATTAGATATTAAGCCTTTTTAGATGGGGCCTTCTGCCCCAAAGTCCTGCTTATGATTGCAAATTTTCTTTACAGTGACTAAAAATGATCTGTGCAAGCACATATAAGATCTACCATGCCATAATTTTCAGAAGATTTGCAAAATTTCCACAAGCTCTGAATGTCTCACCAGGTCAATAATGTAGCTGGCTGGGCATATACTGCCAAATTTTTTTTATTCCTTTTTCTTTTCTGTTTTAAATATTAACCACACTGCATGCATATCTCTTTCATATATTCAGATTTTCCTTGCTCTTATATTACAAACATTCACCAGAAGACACCAAGTTAGAAGAAGAAATTCAAGAATATTTTTGTTTGCCTTTATAAAGCTTTGGCTCTCTAAATGAATTCAGAACTTCCCACATTGCCTACTGACAAATATTATGCATAAGAAACTCATATTATTGTAGGTCACTGAATTAATTTTTAAAATGCCAATTGGCATGTTTCCCTTAGGGACTTGTAAGTTGCTGCTATATATTATGTTCCCACACAAATGTGGAAATTCAGAGTTTTAGAAGGGAAAGTATTTGTAGTACAGAAACAGCTTAACATGAATCAGGCAGTGCTTTTCTAACATTTAAATTCTAATCAATTGAAATAGACAGACTTTCTAGAGATTTTCCCTTGTCATTGCATGTTTAGCTTTCCAGAAAGTATTGAGATTGGTGTCCTTTCTTCTGGCACCAAACTTCACAACCTCACTGTATTTTGCATAAACAAAAATGGGAGTTACAAGTGCAAATAATGGTTACAGCTGGATTCAGTCCATAGTGATACCAAATGCTGGATGTGAAATAACCAAAGAAAGGAAAGCTAGCCAGAGATATTTGACTGAGTGATTTTTGATTGAAAAAGATCTTAGAGATGGTACTAATATTTGTTATATCTTGCTGATGTATGTGTGTTCTGTTTTTGTCCAATAGTCAAAAATAGAATGCTGTAGATGAGAGATGGTAATAAACCAATAAAAAGTCTTTTCACTTAAATATAACATTGCTCAGTAGCAGTGCCACACTGAATGGCTTGCCAGCTAGTTTGGTGTTTCCCTTGTGCACTGAAATTTGTAAACATGGTAATTTTGATTTTGTAGAATTTTTAAATGTGATATTCAGTGTATGCCACTGAAAGTAGGGTTGCTACCTTTGACCCATCTTCCATTACATAAATTACCTAAGACAATCTTGTCAATGTGAAAATTGAAAATTGTTTGGGACTAGTACAAATTGACCAGAATTTCCAAATCACTTACTGTAAAAATGCTATAAGCTTCTACAAGTGCAGTTATATGCCAGCATATATTTCTCATCTTTTTAATATGAAGAATTTATTTTTTTTTGCTTTAAGTTTGCTTTTCTGTTTATAGTAGGACTTTTTTTCCACTTGAAATAGCAGCGATTGTGAACTTCTGAAATTTGTCAGAGATGATTTTGAGCCATGACTCTTGAATTGGGAATCCTCACCTTAATCATAGGAAAAAGAGTAAGAAAACACTTAATCTACTTTGAACTGGCTAGAATAAAATTCTGAGTAGTACAGGGTATAGATTATTTTTTGACAATAGGAAGAAGGGCTTGATGGGTGATTTTCCAGTTCATGTTTCTTGTATAATTGTGTTCTTGAATAAGTAGAATTCTTGTTGGTATTGTCCACTGAGCATGAGCAGATATATTAACAGATGTATTAATGTGTCTTTGCTTTTAATCTTACATTGTGTAAAAGAGATAATTCAATATTTTTAATAATTATTTGATTTCATAGCTTTCATTTTCATGCAAAGTTTTTAATGGCACCACAGCATGCCAAGACACCACAAACTACTTTCTGCTGATCTTTAGCAAATGCTTTAGATTCTTTTTATGGGTTACATGGCTAATGAAGGGTTTAAAACTAACACCAGCTGAAGGAAGAAGAGGCAGGGGGAAAATGCTTTCTTTGTGTTGTTAAGAGAGAACAGTGAATTTACATGAGAATTTTATCAGCATTCTTCGTGATATGCCTACTCTGAATGAATTCCCCACAGATGCATTTTTTTTGGACTGGCTTCTTTATTCTATCTTTCTTCTCTTGAGATACTAGCTTTAAAGGATGTATCTGCCTTTTATGTCCAGAGAATGAAGCCTTGAGACTTACTTGCCATATGTTTCAGACAGCCTGTCTAGTTGTTGGAAGTAAAGAGCAATTTTGCAAATAGGTTTGACTTGTACCAGGGGTGAGGTCAAAGCAAAGAATTAGGGAGGGCAGCCACTTCTTTGGCCATCATTTTTACTATAGTTAGTGGAAATTACTCAAAATCTTCTGAGCTTAGCTGCCTGTGTATAAGAAATGTAAAAAAAAATGGACATTTTTTATAGACAAGTGTACATGTCTTTTTATCTTCACTAAACAGGGAGACATAGATCGCAGGATCACATCCCTAATCATAGGGTAATTGAGGTTGCGACCTCAGGGGGTTCAATCTCTTACTCAAGCAGAGCCAGCTATGATATCAGACCAGATTCTGCTAGGCTTTATCCAGTTGAGTCTTCAAGGTTTTCAAACACAGAGACTGTATAACTTCTCTGGGCAGCTCTATGCAGTACTCCATTTATTGCTGGCTCCCAGGCAGAGAGCCATCCATGAACCACTACCCTTTGAGCCTGATAATACAGCCTTTTTATGTTTCACATTTGATTTTCCATCCATGTCCTGCAGTGTCCTGACACAGATACAAGAATATTGTGAGAGACAGTGTTCCTTGTGAGAATCAAGAAAAATTGCGTGATCATAATCAACTTCCATTTTCTTTTTCAAAGATAGAAAAAAATCAGTTAATATTATTGTAGTAAGACTTGGAGGTATAATACAATAGCTGAACATATTTTGTAGTGCAATTAATTTAGCTCTCCTGTGTAGATTACTAGGTTCCAAGTCATTAATGTGAACACAGTTAAGTCAAATAGAGAAAAACTGCTCCTTTGACTCAGGTACTTGTGTTTGTTAATTTTTTTTTTTCTTTATAGACCTTTCCTTAAATTTCAACTCTTAGCAGAAGATTTTTAATAGGAATTTTTTACAAAATTGATGCTTGTAGATGATCTGGCAAAAAGCCAAACTGAAAAATACGTTTTTTTAAAATGAGATTTAGATCAAGAAAGAAGACTTGAAAGACTGGTAATGGGTGCATAATGCAATAGTGTGGTGTCATTTGTTTTTCTAAATTGAGAACAGTTATCTATTCTACTTAAAAGCTATTAATCAGTATCTATATGGATCTTTGCTGGTTTTGATGTGAGTAGAACACAGGACTCGCTGCACAACTTTGAGTAATTAGTGGCATGGGGGTTTTTCCCAGCATGTCAGAAAGACAGAATCAAATGATTGCATTAGGATGCAATTGCATGATTCTTAGAAGGGTTTTTTTTTGTGGTTTTTTTTTTTTTTTAAGTTTTAGTTTTGTGGTTTTCTTTTTTCTTTTCCTCTTCAGAGGGAACTACTGTAGGAGGTAGCATAATTTCATGGCTTGATTAATTTTGTTCTTTTTGGAGGAAATGCTGAGGACTACATTAGGAGGTGTAGAAGTCATCTTGTATAATGTTATAAAATCTGAAGCCTGACATTTTAAGGTGTGAGGTTGATCAGCAAAATCTAGAACAGAGTAATTTTGCTGGAGGTAGCCTGGAATTTTATGCATTACCTAGTGCTTCACAAAGAAAAAATAAATAAATTGTGGTTTGCCAATCTGAGTGAAAAATGACTATTACTTGAAGTTAGTGGAGAGTCCGATAGCTTTTACACTATTACATGCTACTTGGACTTCTCAGGCTAGGGCATGGTAGTGACAAGTGTTGGGAAATTACATCTTCATTATGAAAAAGAGGCTGGTGTTTTCTTACTTGAGGTTTCAGCATCATGAGAATGACCTAGGGCTTCTCTCTGTTTTGGTAAATTATAGTTGCAACTTGCTTTTTGTCTCTTTTTTTGTTATAGAAGAGACACCAGAAGGGTGTCAGAATGACAGCAGAAGGACTGCTCTGGGCAAGAACATCAAAATGAAAATGCCAAATATTAAATTTTAGCATGTAGTTAGCATGTGTTGTGGGCCTAGAAGATAACCTGAGGATTTGGGTATTGAAGTAACTTTTGATTGTGTATATCATATACAGAGAATTATCTCCCATGGAAAGGTCCCCATGCTGGATCAGGAGAGAAGTGGGAGGAGTCCTCTCTGAGTGGCAGTGGCATGCGATGAACTGACCATAACCCCCTTCCCTTTCCCCTTGTGCCCCTGGGGAGGAGGTAGTAGAGAAAATCAGGAGTGAAGTTGAACACAGGATGAAGGGAAGGATGGGGAGAAAATGTGCTTTTAAGTTTTGGGTTTATTTCTCATTATCCTGCTCTGATCTTATTAGTAGTAAATTAAATTTACTTTTCACCAAGTTCAGTTTATTTTGCTTGTGGCAGTAAGTGGTGAGTGATCTCTCCCTGTCCTTATCCCAACCCACAACCTTCTCTCTATTTTCTCTCCCTTGTCCAGCCAAGGACGGGAATGATAGAGTGGCTTTGGTGGGCAGCTGGTGTTCAGCCAGGGTAACCCAAAACAGGTGTATTATAAGGAGTCTCATCAGTACCAAGTTTCATCCTTTTTTGAAGAATGTCGTACGTTATAGATTGGGTTCAAGGCTGTTGGGTCTGAGTTTTGCAAACTTGTCAGTGGTTGGTTCGCTTTCTTTCCTCCTGTGCTTCCTTCTTTACTTCTTCTAGAAATAATTAAAATAATGGTTTATCACAGGCTAAAGGGAGATCTGATTTCCAGATTTGTGTAGGATCATTAAAACCATAATCCTTCTCTCTTATGCTCCTTAACACTGACATATATTGTTGAAATATTCAGTAGCTATTGAAGATAAATTGTTACAGAATATCACCTACTGATGCAATTAATTGGGTATTTTCCATTTTTACTTTGTCACTGTAACAAACAAGAAATGTAACATTTTGACATGCCTTTTGAAACACCTGCTTTTGTTTATGAAAATTAATATAAAAGTAATTTCTTTGCTGGGCTTTGCATTTCTGCCTTTATTCTTTGGATTCTGTCCTCTGACTAAGGCATCTTAAAAGTAGTCATTATTCTGCTCATTATAACAGGCTTAATTCCTTTTATTGTCTTTCCATACTTACGTTTAAAAAAAGCAGGCAAACATCTGTTTGCAATGGTAATGATGGCAACTCTTCTGTCAATATGTCGAAGAACAGTTAAAGAAATTACATTTCAATAAACTCAAACTTAGAAAAGGGAGAAAAAGCTTATTTGAAGAATGGTTCACTCTTCTTTTTTGTAACAGGATTCTTATTTAATTCTTTGACATATAATCCTGTCATAGAATCATATAATGCTTTGGGTTGAAGAGACCTTAAAGGTAATTTACTCCAACCCCTCTGTCAATAGGCAGGGAATCTTCCACTAGACCAGGTTGCTCAGACCCCCATCCAGCCTTGAACAGGGATGGAGCATCTGCATCTCTGGGCAACATGTTCAAGTTCTTCACCACCCTCACAGTAAAGAATTTCTTCCTAATATCCGATCTAAACCTCCCCTCTTTTAGTGTACAACCACTTTCTTTTGTACCCTCTAAAAAGTACCTCCCCACCTTTTTTTGCAGGCCCCCTTTAGTTACTGGAAGGCTGCTCAAAGGTCTCCCCAGAGCCTTCTCTTCTCCAGGTAGACCAGCCACAACTCTCTCAGCTTGTCTTCATCAGAGAGATGCTTCAGCCTTCTGACTGTTTTCCCAACCCTCTTCAGCAGGTCCATGTCTCTCTTGTGCTGGGAGCCCCAGAGCTGGATGCAATGCTTCAGGTGGGGTCTCACCAGGGTGCAGGAGAGGTGTAGAGTCACCTCCCCTGACCTGCTGGCCATGATGCTTTTGATGCAGCCCAGGATACAGTCAGCCTTCTGGACTTCCAGTGCCAGTTCCTAGCTATAATTCAGTTTTACATGCACCACCACCTTCAAGTCCTTTTCTGCCTGACTTTTTTGCTATCCAGTCATTGCCCAGCCTTTATTCATGTTTGAGATTTCCCCAACCCAGGTGCAGGACTTTGCACTTGGCTTTGTTGAATTTCACAAGGTTTGTACATCATTCAGTGGGAGCTCACAAAAATACCTTGGTTGCAGTCGGACACACAGTTACTCCTTAGCTGCAAAGATATATCAGAAGCCAAGGGACTAACTTTCTTAATAGTTTATATTATTCTTATGGTGTATTTATTAAGCATTGTATTCATTGCATGAGCAACAAACCCTTTTACAGTTTAAAGCAATTTTGATTAGCATTTTGTATGATGAGGCAATTTAGCTGATTTTTCAGAAGATTTTAATATTTTCTCTGATTTGTCCAATTCTTTGCTGTATATACATTTTAGCCTGAAATTACTGTTTAGGATGTCTTATGTAATTTTGTCAGTGGGGAGCACATTTGAAGTCCGCCTTTTATATCAATATGCATCCTTAAATCACTTGAGTCCCTTGAGTTCTGCATGAAAGATGTTTTGGGCCTGCTGAGCTGTGTTGATACCTGATTTCATTTGGATTTCTAAGCAGATAGGGTTTTTCAGTGTGACTGTTTCATGTTCTCTATGTGGAACATTTCTTCTGGGTGCTGAATGTTTGGAGTGAAATCCTTAGCAGCACATCCAAAATTTGCTCCCATTTTACTTAAAAAGAAGCAGAAGAATGACTACAGATAAATATCTTACATGAGGAGAAAGCAATTTGCTAGAACTCTCACTTTCTCCCCTTTCCCTCTCCCTCTGTGTTCAGCCATGATTAAGGATCATAGCTCATTCTTGATATAGTGTAACCATAGCTTAGGTTTTTGAGGAGACTTCTATATTAATAGAACTGAGATAATGTCTACAGAGTAGAATGATGCAAGCTAAGGAGGGCAAAATAAGAGATGTGGATTTTGTTGTTGAGATGGAAATAAGCAATAATACCAGTTAGAAAACAGCAGCATGAAAAATCAGACAGACCTAAAACCAAAAATGGATAGTTTCTACATACCAGTGAAAGATGGCCCTTTGCAATGTGAATGAGAACACAATACTCTCTGTGTCTTGACTGGATGATGATAATACTAATGCTTACTTGCCTAAAAATTGAAGGTCTATTTTGTGGGCATTAGCCAATAAATAGTTTTACATATCATATTTATTGTTCAATAAATGCTGGCCGTTAATGGCATTCTAAGGTTTATTCTGTTTTTACAGACGTTTTTCATATAGCTAATGATACTTTAAAAATGTGACTCAAAGAAGGAGGGCTGCAAACCTTATTAAAGAATTAAAATGAGTTTTTCTTCAAAATCTGGAACTCTTTTTTGCAGCCAGTATTGTATGCCATCTGAGCCGACTGGGGAGTTTGTGTTCATTCAAACTTTCTATAAATCATTCTGGCAGTTTTAAAAATTTAATAAATTAGAGTTGTATCAGTTACCATGTTTTTTTTTTCTCCTAGTGGTAATTTGCTATCTATTATTGGGTAGTGTATATTGTTCTAGTTTAGTCCCCATCTTGAAAACTGCTTTATTAGCCATTTTGTAAGCAATAGCCTACATTAAAGTGAAATTGAGTCATAATATTACTGCATTATCACAGTAATGTGATCATATTCTTTCTACAGTAGGAGGTAGACATAAATCTGTCAATAGCAGAACCTGAAAAATCAAAATAAAAATCCACACCATTGTATTGATGTGTTTTTTAAGATCTCAGGTCTATCAACCATCTAGCCCGAATATATTGAACTTATTTTTGCTGCAGCAATGAAGAAATCAATTCGGTAGTTTTGCACATAAGTATTATAAAAATCAGATCTAGGATGTCATTGTACTCATTTAGAAAAAATAGATTTATTATTTACATTGAAGTTGAAAAAATATCTGCATGTAAAAACCAGTTGAAGTCATGAAGAAGATAATTTGAAATTCCGCAAAGCCATGTGGACATGGTCCAGGACAACTGGGTGTAGGTTGCCCTGCTTGAGTAGGGTTATTGTATCAGATGCCCTCCAGATGTCCCTTACAAATATTCTGATTCTGTGAAAATAAAATGTTGATGAAACCAAGATGCCTTCTATCATTACAAATGGAGAATTTATTTACTTTATCATCCTTGCATGTGTTTTAGTAAGGATGTGGGAAACTCATACTATGTAACACTGCCAGACTGAAGAGATTTTGGAGGAACAAAAGAAAAAACATTTGTTTGTTTTTAAAAAAAAGGCTTTTGAAGCAAGACAGAAACCGTGAGTTTAAGTGTCAAGGAAATAAAGAAGATGAGGAAGAAACGTAGAATTCTTGATGTAAAGAGTAAATTAGACAAAGTTCTGCCAGGAATAAATCAAATATTAGTGATTACACCTCAGTGCGAAAAGACTTGACTGTATCAACTCCATCTTTTTCAGACCTGATTTTAACTCCTTGCCTTGCTCTTCCATACCAAAGAATATTGTTAATGCATTATTGTTAAAGATCAAAACTGATTTTTGACAATAGAGCCTTAAATCTTGCTCTTGTTCATGATAATAGTTCCCCTAAGTTAACCTGGAGATTAGCAACAGGCCACAAGTGTGTGCTGGTCGCTGCATTATAGGTTTCTGTTACTGCTGATATCTAGTGTCAGTACATCTGTACTCTATTTCTGTGCTACTGATATGACATGTATTCTCTTACTACTGTCACTACTAATATGGAGCAGGGTGTCTCAGAAAGTCATTGTGGCTGTATTTTCTTACTGAATCCTCCAAAATGTTCTATTTCTCCCTCAATCTTTATTTTCCAGACAGAAACATATATTGCTTAAAAAAGGTGATTTTAATGATTTCATAAAAATAGTGATGCTAATTACACAGCAGCAGTTTTCTTTTGTGACAGTTTTCTTTTGTTTTTCAACTTTAAATTTATTATTGCCAAAAGTGTTCTATCTTTTGATCACAGACTTGAGAGGGGGCAAGAAAAAGCAGTACTTGTGAGTTCAGTAGGCATAGCAGAACATAAGTTTATTACTGTCTTTTCTTGCTATGTTTGCCTGATAAATATCAGGTTTAAATAAAACTTTTGTATTTGCTATTTTGGTTTGAACAGATTAGTTTCCTTTTAAAAGGCCTGAATATACTTATCGTGATTTTTATTCTAAGTACATTTGATAAGGACAAAGATTCTAATGTATGGAAACACAAACAGTTGGTTAAACAAACATTGAAATCTGTTTTCCTTGCATTTACTTCAGAATCAAAATTTTGGGTTTTTACAACCTGAGTTGTTTCAGTTCCCAAGAAAATTTACTGTGCTTGTACTGGCCCACCACACAATCCAAACCCAAGGGATGATATTTGTGTGCAGGTCTAGAAATGTGGGTTTTTTCCAGCACATACTGTTCTGTATATATTTCTTAGAGTACTCCTTAGTATTTGCTGTGAACTGCACTTCTGATTCTCATTTAAATAAGATTATAAACCATCAATGCATAGAATAAGCACTAATATCCAGCAGAATTCTCTTGCATCTCAGCAACCATACTTAGCTATGGAGTTTTTTAATATTCAACTAATATGTTTATTAAATAATTTCTCAGCTTTCCCGTAGTTGCATTCTAGGCAAACCTTATAATAATGGAATTTTGCCAGCACAGCAGTGCTGGGTCATTGTAGAAGAACAGCAAACCAGCTAAAGGCGCTGTGCAGACACTTTTAGTCTGAATTTTGCTCTGCTGACAGCAAATACCCTTTTATGGCTTAGTCTGTGTCATTCTGCAGAGGTGATGTAACTATACTATCAGAAATGATCCTGTGGCCATGTCATGGCTGGATTATATCTTATTTAAATGTATCTGTCTCAAAATGAGATTTTTAATAGAGCACAGTCGCTTAGACTTCCTTTATAATTAACTGGGCGAGCAGGCACCCCAAGAGAGCATTATATCCCATTTTGAAGGACATCTGATATAGATGGAATGAATTGTCTTCTTTTTATGCTTGTCTGTTCAGATGAATTGGATAGAGGATCTGGATGATTAGACTAGACAAACCTATGTTTCAGATTGGTGAAGTTAAGCATGATGAATTTGACGTGTAGAATGCCATACAAGCAGACAAACTTGCAGTGAATAACTGCGAGTCATTCTGATGGATAATAATTGCACCGCGAATAAATTTTTTAAAACAAAGTAATGAATTCAGTTATTAGTTAGAAAATAGGAGTGAGCTGCATGTAGGCAATTGTATGCAAATTCCACTTAGACAGTTACATGGAAAATAGATTAGGCATTTCAGAAAAAATCATGAAAATGTAAGAATGACATATTAACTTGAAGGGACTTGTTGATTTATTTCATAATAAGGTACACAAGGAAGGAACGTTTGAATTGCTGGTGTGTAGTAAAGAAAAAACAAGCATCTTGCCTGGATCATAGCTTCTAGTCATTTTTAGAACAGTGACTTTAAGTAGGCTTGACTGTTTATAGGAATAATGTAGAATGTAAGTAATTAAATCTAATGAGGGTTTATTAGTGGGAGAATAGAATCAGAAATGCTTTTAGCCCTCATTTAATTTTAAAAAGAAGGGATGAAAATTTCAAAGAGAGCAGATGACCTCATCTGGAGATATTACTACAGCATGACCTTTTAGTCTGTTATCAATTTTATTGTGCATTATATTTGCACAGATTTGAGCTATATACCAGTTTACAAACAACTGTAATAGTGTACAATTGATCTGGTTTTGTGTTACCTTTTAATGATTAAGTATTTTGTCTGCTTAGTACAAGGTGATTGGATTGACAGGTTGGCAAAAATTTCTGTTTCAGAACAACCTTCAGCTGGTTTTGTTGATACATTGGTGTGAGTTTCATGCTATGGGTCAGGTCTGTTCAATCTGTGGAACATATAAAGGACAGATAAATGAGGAAAAGGAGCAGAGTGAGACAATTTTTTTTTCCTTGGTTTATTTCAAGCTTATATTATCATCCTAAAATCATAGAAATTTTTGGACTGGAGGGGACTTGAAAGATTACCTAGTTCCAACCCCACTGCAATAGGCAAGGCCACCTTCCACTAGACCAGGTTGCTCAATGCCCCATTCAACATGACCTTGAACATTCCTAGGAATGTTTTTTTATAGCTATTGATATTTTACTTCCTTATGTAAGAAGACCAAGAAATGATAGAATACATGCATTTCTGAAAAAGTTGATCCATTAATAATTTTGCAGCATTTTTAGTCAATTCTTTCATATCTGTAGACTTTATAAACCAAATAAATCTAAATAATATAATAATAAAAATAGGAAAAATGAAACAAGGCTGCAGAGGTTCACTGTTGTGCTGACTCCTAGTTTCTGTCAATATTTCTGTGTTCATTCATATTTGTATTTTAAGCATTCTACTTCTACTGCAGTATTGATTTCTTTTGCCTGCTGGAATGGCTTAATATCTTTGTAGAGGTCTATAAGAGGATAGGTTTCTGCCTTGTGTTACTGCAAATGAGCAAGATGGGAAGTTATGCAGGGGAAAGGAGAAGCAGATGGACAATAAAAATGGAAGGTGAGAAAGCATAGTAAAAAGGGGGAAAAAAGAATAATGAAACTGTGTGGGGTTAGAACCTGTATTGATGGTAAAAGGCAATGACTAAACCTTTCCCATTACACATATTGTTTCTTAGTGATAAATTGTGAGTAAGCCAAATACAGAGTTTCTATTAAGGTTTTCATTGCTTACTGTAATGATTTTTAAGGTGTATGTAGAGAAGACTTGGTAATTAGTTCATAAGGCTATGCCTTGGCTGTATACAAAGGAATATTAAACAGGGGGGAGGAACGTATACGTGAGTCTCTACATTAGTTATACACATATACTTTTCAAAAACCTTATTTGAATGAGAAATGGGAAAATAGGCTAATAAAAGTTTATGTGATGGAAATTCTTAGCTTACCCTTTCAGGTACCCACTCATTTCTCTGCTTTCACCTACTCATCAGGTATAGGACACCTCAAATTATTTCATGGAATAGTATTTTTTTTGTCTGCAGAGTGTCCCACACTTAGAAAATTTTTCAGTGACACATCTAATGTGGGCTTGAAATTTGAGCAGATGAGACCTGTCATACCTTTCACTGTGTTTTACTAAACATACTGATTTCTTTTGTGTTTCACTGCTATTTTCTTATGTTGGTCCCACTGTACACAGTGGAGTCAGACATCCTGTGTGTTTTGACTGCTTCCTGTTTCAGTTTTTCAGACAGTTTCAGAAAAAACAGCATAAAGGACTGAATACTCTCCAGGTGACATCCATTTTCAGTCTTTGACTCTATTTAGAGTCTTAAAACTTGAAAGTTGTCTACGGTTATTTTTGTGTTCTTTTTTCATGGTCTATAATCTTGTTTCTGGAGTTTAAAGTTATAAAACCTTTTCACTCACTTCTCAGTTTCATGTGCTTTGTTGCCTAAGATCTGTATTTCTCTAGCTCATTTATTCATATAGTGTCAGGGGAAATTTACTTTAGATATCAGGAAAACCAGAGGGTGGCTGGTCACTGGAACAGGCTCCCCAGGGAAGTGGTCACAGCACCAGCCTGCCAGAGTTCAAGAAGCGTTTGGGCAATTCCCTCAGGTACATGGTGTGGTTGTTGTGGCTGTCCTGTGCAGGGCCAGGAGTTGAACTTTGATGATCCTTGTGGATCCCTTCCAACTCAGGATTATTCTATGATTATCAGACTGCAGCTTCCAAACATTTTGATATTTTTCAAAGGTGGTGCTTGCCTTTGTGAGTTTCCTCCTCCCTTTTTTTCAAGAGTGTATAAATACCTGTATCTATGCCTCATTTAAGAGGGGCTTGTTCTTGCTCAGATTTTTTTCACTTCCTTATTAGTTAAATAGTTTGGTTGTTGGCTTGTCTGTGTCAGAATGCTATAAACATTAATATCTGCATTAATTTTGACCCTAATTGTCAGCTGTTTGAACTTTTTGTTGTCTTCTACTTACTTTAAGAGAAATTTCATACAGCCTCCTTGGCAATTGACCCAGCACTTTGAATACTGTCAATATTAAACTTTCCTAATGGGTGAAAAGGCTAAAAATAGTTTCCTTGGTCTGAGAGGAAATAAGTCTGAAAGAAGATGGAGCTAGCAAAAATAAGGCTAGGAAAATTAGCAAAACAGTTTGCTTATTTTAAGTAGTAACTGTATTAATAGAGCAAGATATCTTGGAAGATATTTTTAGAACATAATTTCTTCATGAGAAAGCAAATATGGGTTTTAGTGAAATGATGGAGGAGCTTTCTGAGCTGAATATACGACAAAGATATTACAAGATACATGACAGTAATTTCATACTTTTACATTGGCAACATCATTTTAATGTGACACAAGTTTAAGGTGATAATTGAATTAATGGTACAGGAATGTGGGGAAGAAATGCAGTTTTTTGGAAGACTGATTATAAGAAAGCCTACTTAGGCAAAGTAGAGTACATGTAGGTAGAAGTGACCTACCTTCGTATAAAGCTTTCCTCAAATGTGGGTGGTTTTTTCTTTTTAACATAGTCATCTGCTTCACTATGAGGCGAATGTCAACTTCTATAATTGCATGGGTTTGTTTCTTTATATTCTGAATACTTGTTCCTGCAATATTGTTAATTGTATCTGCTGGTAAAATAGAATTGTCTGGCATGTTGCTTCCGGAACTGGTCTCTGGGCTTCTCTAATTTCCTTGGAGAGTTGATTTAATCATTCAGATGAATTCACTGAAGTGGCTGTTATACTGTGACAGTGACAATGAGAGTCAAGAGAACTAATTAAAGTGAGGAAAATCAGACTTTTCTGGTAGTAGTCCATCTTTTACATTATAGAAAATTCCTAGACTAACTTCAAAGAAACCATCAAATATCGTTGTTTTAAGAATTTTGTCTCAGAGGTACTACCGGTGCTGGCAATTATTTGTAGTTTAGGCAAAAGCTGGTTTTGTTCTGTAATTAAAGATTAGAATTCTATTGAGAGATTGGTTATGTTTAAGTGCCCACTTGGGGGTATCTAGGATGTCAGTCGTTTAAAGTCCTGTTATGTACAGCAGAGGTCTAGTTAAAACCGTCAGTAGAGGCTAGAAAGCAAATAGATGCTTACATGTTAACAGCTGAAAATGGCTTTCTGAGCTCAGCTGAAGTGTCCTAGTCCTTCTCTCAAAAAATGCCTGTGCCAAATATCATTATTCTTTTGTTGAAAAGTCTTGTAGTATGTAATTGAATTTGTCTTTGAGAGAGGATGTTGAACCTTCTACTTGTATTAGAGTGATGCAAAAGTAGCTAACTTAAATGTATTCTGACAGCTTTGTTTCAAGAGGGATTGTTTGAGTTTTCTATAACAGTTCTTGTTTATGCAGTTGTAATCCGAAATAACCAGACAACAAGTTGAAGAGAGAACATCTGTGGTTTCTTAATCAAACAATTTTCATTTATATCAATAGAGCTCAAGAGCAACAAAAGGAATATTACTTCAGGAATATTACAAAAGGAATATTACAAAGGAATGGGAATTATATCAAATGTAAGGACTGTTGAGTGATGGGGAAAATATATATTTCTAATATTTTGTGTATCTTTGTGTACTAAACATAGTTCCAGGGTTGACCAGGATTTTAATTCCAGTGAGAGAGCTCATAGTAAATTCTTCACGTTTTTTATTCTCACTTTCACGTGTTGAGGGTGGAGAAAGCTACATAGCCTTCAGTTTTCTTGCTTTATCTGCAAGACCTCCATACCATTTTTGAAAGTTATGTATTTACAACATCAATAAAATCAGATTTCTTACTTTGCTCTGTTCCAAGTATTTTCGTGTATAAATGTGGGTATAATGTTTTTTTTTTAATCCAAAACTACCTACAGCATATTTTTTTCAGTTAAAATCCCTTAAAATTCATCCACTTGCCTTCAGATAATTTTTATTCAGAATACTTTTTTTCTGTTTCAAGAACTTATATTTATGTAGAAAGTGGTGAGTGAAGAAGGAACTGCTAGCACATGATACACTGTCACGCCGTACCTGTATAAGTCTACTGACAAAATGTTTTGGTATAGTTGATACTGGATTTCTTGCTTGAGATTTTTTGATATTAATTACAAGAAATGCAATGGATTATCTTCATATTCATTCTCTCTCTGTGATTAACTTGGATTAGTATTTAATCCCTCTTCTGGAGAATACATCCTGCAGTTTAGACATGGTTCACGTGACTCAGTAGCTAAAAATTTCCACCTCGATTTATGTTGCCAGTAAAGTTTTTGAAAGTTTCTCCTTTAAAAACATCAGCTCACTGTATTTCCCAATTAGAAACCCTTTCCTCTTTGAGTTTTTATGATTTACAGGGTATTAAATAGCAAATGATAAGCTGTAAAAATTCATTTCCCCCTACTATTAACAGAGAAATGAGAAGTACGCTAACAAAATACATACAGAATTGTTAATGTTTTTAGTAAAGTATTAATTTCAGGAAGGTTAGAAACTCTGATATTTTGAACCTTACTATCTTATAGATTTTTTTCCCAGCTGATGTATTTATTTTGCTGTGTTATCATCAATTTATAAGAAAAAATTGATCTTTTGCAATGTATTTCTTGCAGTGTAATGTCAAGGTTTCTGCTCTCGCTGTACTTTTTACTTTAGACTTATTGAATTTGATTTCAACTTTTGTATCATGTTGCAATCAGTTTTTGAAACTTCTCTTGTCAGAAAACCTACTGGTTTTTTTTTTTTTTTGGTAACATTTTTTTTGCCTTGTTTTTTTTTTTTTTTTTGGTCTTTTGTGAAGATAAAATTCCTTTTTTAATTTTTATTTTTATTTTTTTAAAATTCATGAACTGAAGAGCTGATATACTTAGCTGTCTTCCTCTTGGTTTGTGACTAATCACTCTGTCTCATGGCCAGTAACAATAATTATAATTTCCTAGTGCTCATGGTGATTCCTTGGGAAAGAGATGATATTTTACATGGTTTTTACTGTCGTGAGTAGTACTCCTTTTCATAATGAATATTTCTGCTCTCTGTGTCACCATTACAGGAAAGGAAAAAGTAAAGTGATTATCTTGCTTAAAGATATCTGGAAAAATAGCAATTGAAGAATAAAGTTATCTGATGAAAAAAAGGAGACAGCATAGGTTACTTGTATAATCTGTGTGTGCAAAAAAGGGCCAAAAATATCATGAGTTTCATCCTTCAAAAAATCTTTGGTTAGAGTTCCCTGAATGAAACTGTTGATGATGAGCATAACAATACTACCTTAAGCTTTCATTTCTTTTATTTATTATGAAAATTTAGGATAGACTATGTAACTTTATCAGGATATATATTTTTGAGACACATATATCAAAACATTTGAACAATCAGTACTGAAATAAAATTAATACTTTATTGTTCAAAATAGGACAAAGTGATGAAAGTGTCTACAGTAATAATCAAATGGGATTCATCTGAGATTTCTCATGCTTTTTTCCTGGAATACCTGGTACTAATCACCCTGTGAGAAGGGATTAGGGCTGGGCATGGGGCACAGCTACTTAAATGCTGGCTATAAGATGCTCTTCACATGAAAAATACAAGTCTTTGTACATTTAAGGTACATATTTACACTAAATAAATTATAACAGAACCGTTGCTATGGAGAAATGTGACTTTGTAAGCTGTATTTATGGTCAGTCCTAATTCAGTGGAATAGTCAGAACTCTAAATTTTATTTAGCACTATGTGTTTGTTTTGCTCCTCAAAGTAGCTCAAGGGTAAGCCAAAAGAAAAGGCATAATTCGTCTTGGTGGCAAACACTTGGTAGGACTTGATTATGCAAATTGATTTAAATTTTGTAGTGCAAGTGTACAAATGAGCCTCTGGTACTAAATTGTTCAACTCTCTCAGAGATAAAATGTATTTTAAAAACATGTTTTGAGAAAATGGGCTTAGATAAGTTGGTTTTTTTGTTGTTCTCTCCGAAGGGAATGGATTTTACTGTTCTAATGTTTCAATTAAACATGGTTAGAAGTGACACAAATGACCAAGTTTTTAATGGCTCTTATGGTCATCACAATTCAATACGGATGACTGAATTTTACTGTCAATTATGCATAGATAGTTCTGTATTGCTGTTTACTAGGAATTGATGCTTTATGCTGTGTCAGTTTTTGCTGAAATAAATGAAGAATTCCCTAAAAATGCTATAAACAAATGACAGCTTCTTCAGAGGAAATTCCCCAGGTAGTCTCTGTGCAGGACAGAGTTAAAAATTAGTCCGTTTTGCCAGAAATCAGTTTTTCAGAGACACTTTTTAATATTTTTCAGTGACATATCATGGTAATATGTGCTAAGTCTTAGAATGTATTCATTTTCTAATGTCTTTTTCCGTTATGTAAAGAAATGGAGGATATGCTATACTTTGTTTTGTTTTCCATTTCTGTTATTTTCTAGGTAGACATCTTGCCCTTTAAGGCCTGTTATTTGACCCTTTCCTTTAATGCAGAAAACTTGAAAATAGGTTTCTCAAATGTGTATTGTATTATCTCCAGGTTCTATTCCAGGATTCAGTTGATTTAGCCATCTTCTTCAAAAAGCAGCTCTTCACATTAGCGTGCTTGACCATTCATGTTAGCCGAGTCTGCAGTAGCAATTCAAACCTGAATACATTATTTCTAGTCCTCTCCATTTAAAATTGTCATAGCTCAATTATAGGAAGTCATCAGAACGTAGAGAATTATGGATTACTCTCTAAACATACCTAAGAACAAAAATTTTTTTGCAGTAGTCACAATTACTGTTTTGACAGTTTTCTGTTGTGGGTTGGTTGGTTGTTGGCTGGTTGATGGTTTTTGTGGTTGGTTTTTGTTTGTTAATTTGTTTTGTTTTGTTTCTTATTGTTGCAGAATTATTAATTGTTTCTTTATCAAAAAGATATATGAGGTGTTTGAAAAATAAATCAATAGCAAATGCAAAGAACTAATAGGAGCCTTAGGTGAAGCTCAGAGTGCATAGATACTGTCTTACCTCAGGGTAATAAGAGGCAGAACAAAGTCCTTACTTAAAGGCTCTCCCAGGATAATCATCTGCTGCAGACTTTGGAGATTAATTTATACACATGACTGAGGGATTGCTCCAGGAATGGAATGTTTATTAAGGGTATGGGAGATTGATTAGAATTAAGAGAAGTAGCTTTCCTCAAGAGAAGTGATATGGGATATGCTGACCTGGAAATACAGAAGCAAGAAACAGGACAGATAAGTGATGGAGCCACTCACTCCATTACAGAAGTTCCATAGAATTACATTCCATTCTAGTATGTGCAATTAATCCTTTTATGTAAATTTTGGTCTTCTGTGGTTCCGCTTAATATCCTGAAGTGTTAGCAGCTTTTTGAATACTCTGGGGATTTGTTAACAAGTCAGAAATTGCCCATGATTGGCATTTCTCCTCAGATGAAAGGATTAAAGGTCCCATTCGATATGACAATTCTGCTTGAACCAAAATCTCATAAAAGCCTTAGAGGTTTCGGTAAAAGCAGTTCAGAAGGGCAGATTTAACCCTCAGCTTGAAGCAATAGCTCACCTTTAATCAGAAAATAAGTAAACAACATTTTAATGTGTGTTCTTTAGTCTGTAAACAAGCTGCAAACTCTTTGTGGCTTTAAAACTCAGTCTTGGGTGACAAAGAGAGTGAGTGGGTGAAATGGTCCATATCTGATTTTTGGTTGCGTTGTTCCATGGAAATAGTTAAAACAATTTTGTGCTGAATATTTAGGAGAGAGCCAGGAGATGGCTTTATACAGACTGACATCTACAATTGGCAAGAGGAGTAACAAGGAACAGGCACACACCTGTCAGAAGTGCCGTTTTATCTCACAAAACGTTTTGTTATCTACAAACTCAGTTAATATGCCTACAAAAAGAATATTTCCATCCTCAATGACTATGAGTTACCTTCCATCTGTTTGCTATAGTCATGCTGTTATATTTGTATATGTTTTCAAAAGTTTTCAGTCTGCCACATTTAAGTGAAGTTATCTTGCCTCGAACTAGGCAGGACTCTCCTGTCTCTTGCCAGTGACTCATGTGGGCTGTGAACATTACTCCAAGATCAGAGATTCACTTACTTTCTTGCAAAACACAGTCTTAGCAGGACCTTGTTCTCATCTATTCCTGCTGAAAGACTTAATATTTTTATTTATGATCCTCTTACCTATATTTAATTGTAACTTTATAGCCATAAAGTGAATTCCATGCTTAATTTACTTTTTTTTCTCTAAAGAAAATAAAAATTTCAGAATAGCCAACATATATTGTTTTTCTTTATACGTTGCTAGTGGTCTACAATGTATAGCAGTAAGACACACAGTGTAATACTTCCTTCTTGGTGTAGTTTTAGTTTGTGGGAAATACTAAATGTAGTTAAAGATGCATGGATAAACATAGACTTTTGCATTATTTTCTGTGTGTTATCTCACACATTCTGTATTTTGCCACTGTATTAAATTTGCTCATTAAGAGCCAATGTCCTGTAAATCCCAGAAGGCAAATTTAATGTTATCCATAGCATAGGATGTATTCAAACATCTGTTTATTGCAGAGCAGTGGACCACAGAATATGCTTCTGATGTCCAAATATAAAATGATCCTCACTAGGCTGAGACATGCTTCAGTCTGAACTTGACTTTAAATGAACTGCAACCAAAATACTTTTATAGTCGGTCTCATCAGTGCTTTCTTTTTATGCCTGTGTACACAAATTATTTATGTTATGGTTACAATTACTGTCAGCTGTGCCAGGGAGGTGATTAAATCCTGAGTATTCCTTAATTTTTGCATTTATTTTGATCAACTATTGAAAAATAGAACTGCTTCAGATTTTATTTTCAGATGGAAACTGCTAATTTTATGTCAAGTTAATGCTAAATAAAGCCATTAATTCTTGCAATTAAAATCCTCACTCATTACATGAAAATTGCTGTTGAGAATAAGCACAAACAACATCAGTAAATAACTTTTTTCATTTCGCTGGTTGTTAGATTTAAGACAGAGAAAGTATTCCATCCTCTGAGATTGAGGATGAAGTCAAGTGTGACAAAACATCAATGTGATGAAGCACTAGACTTGGTTTATATTTTACACTAAATGGAATTCTAGGAAAACAAGACCAGGTTACAAATTTCATCGAGATAAAAAATAGTTAGAGGCTGGGGAAATATGGAGTCAAGGGAGAAGGAAGCGGGATACAGGCTTTTCCTGTCTTAAACACTTTTGAAGGCAGGTCTTTTTCTAACTGGTGTCAGAGATGAGATGCAAAGACGGATGAGATCTTGGATCAAGTTCAGCATGACTGTCCTTGTGTTTAAAGTATTTAGGAGAAAAAATATTGAAGAATTATACCTTCCTTGTTTTACTTGTTTGCAAAAAAAAGGTCTTATTTTGTGTATTTTAAAGATGCTGGACAACGGATGCACTAAAACAGTTACATTCCAGACAGGAAAATCTCTTATCTAATCTTGTGCTTAGGAAGTGTATCCTTGTACAATTTGTCTGTAGAATGGAGTTTTTACTTCTAATCAGGTACTGGGGGGAAGAAAAAAAGTATTATTGCCACTATTCAATTTGTTACAGCTTGGCAAAACAATGGGTTCAATGGGGGTGCCCTTGTTCCAGTGGGTAATTCCTGTCAGAGGAAATGCAAATGAAAAGAGTCAGAAAATGGCTTGTATTCACTTCCTGATTTGAAATGTAAATTTACTGCTGAAAATCTACCACTGGAGACAGGAATCAAACAGCTTTATGAAGTGCAGGCTAACAGCACAAAGTATCTTTTGAGAGACTGATTTGTACACTGGAAATGCTGTTTGAGGGCAACAGGCAAGTGCAGTCTGTCTTCTCTGGAACTGTATGGCATGGTGAGTCAGCTGAAAAGGAATCTACAAACTTGTAAAGAAGTGCAGAAGTTAAGGTTAAATATCATCTGTTATCTTAATCCTTTTTTCTTTTTGCTGCATTAGAAATACAAAAGTGGTGTTTTAAATCCACACCTGTTCTCTGTCACAGCTGTTTGAAAGCATTGATATGCCCTGGAATGGAGTTGGAGAAGTTGGAAATTAGTTAATTCAGTGAATAGGGATGTTACCACCTGGGAGTTCAGACTCTGCAAAGAGGGATAGAGCAAAATGGTTCCCATGGAAAGCCTGAAAAGAGAATGGGCAGTGTGGGTTGCTTTGGAACTGTAACAAATGTCAACCCATAAGCAAACCCCAGGACTGACTGTGCAATATGTTTCTTTCTTTTCTTTCAACCACTCATCTACCAAGTTTCAAACTAAAATTTTAAATAAATTATATTATAAGAACTTTGATGTTTTGCTGTAAACATACCTTAACATTATAGATTTTAAAATTAATGGGGGAGTTGTCCAGAGATATTCTAATAGCTCTTTAAAATGTAGTCTTATTAATCCAATGCAGTAGCATAGATGTTCAGCACAACAAAATTCAACCAGAAGGTTTTGTGTCAAGTTATATGATTTATATGTAATCTGTACACCAGCATACAATGTCTGTGTACTTCTTTGAAAGGAGTATACACTACATGCTGTTTTAAAAGGTCAGCCATAAAGAGACAAGAAAATAAAGATGAATATCGTGAACATGGATACATGAGCCATTAGTCACTCTGACTGACAGAAACAGTGAAAACACATTGTAATCTATAAATATAATTTAATTTTTTTAATCTGTTCAATTGTGTTGTGGTACACCTGTACTGTAGTCATATTTATAATAACACAGACTAAAATTTCTGACTACAAGTTCTCATCATCCTCACTCCTTCTTCTTAGGTTGGTGACCATGTATTGATTTGGGATTTGCCTTTCAAGGAGTTGACAGTGATTATGATATTTTGTCTTTCCCTCCTATGCCCCTTCTCTGAGTCCTTAGGATGTACTCACTGTCTCTCGTCTCCTTACCTGGGTCATTCAACCTTGTTCTTTACGTTTCTTTGGTTTATCTGCAGTACACTGTTCCCCCTTTTAGCTTGTTCTTTTAGTTTGTTTTTCTAATTGGCATGTTCTATGAAGATGTGTGTGGAGGGCCTTTCAGGCTGATTAATGTAATTCTCAGTAGTAAATCCATTTATATAGGCCTTTTGTAATTCCATTTTGTTATTTCCTTCCCCTCCCGTGTTCCCATTTATTCTGCAGTCATATCAGTATTAACATTTCTGTTACAAATCTCTGCAGCTCTGTGTTTTCCTAGGTGTGTGTTTACTTTAACTCTTTTTATACCACTGTACCTGTAGAACTAACAGGATACTAAAATTTAAGAAATGACATTGCAGTTGGTGGTGAATGGCTCAGCTGTTAATATAACTGAAATGTAGCCATAGTGGGTCAATCAATGTGATATTTTCTCTAAGGCAAATATTTTGGGTCATCAGTACCTGAAAAATCAATGAAATTATGAAGAAAAAAAGATAAGAGAAAATTTTCCCATCTGCCAAAAAAGGTGTGTAATATAATGGCACATCAGTTTTAGGATGATACTAAAACAGTCCTATTTTTTTAATCTGTAACAAACTTCCTTTTGATCCTTGAGGAGTCTTTGGGTCTTGATTAGGATGGAAAGATACACTGAATCTCTGAATGGTTTTCCTTTTTATTTTTTCCCCCACTTCTGCCAGTGTATGAAACTAGTCCTCCACGATAAGTATGGCTGTTGAAAAGAGAAAATTTGTTTGGTTGTGGGTTGCTCCAGGAGCTGATAGGCTCATCCAGGGATTCCTGCATGGAATGGATCTCAAGGCTCATCCAGGGATTCCTGCATGGAATGGATCTCAAAACCATGTTCCTTTCTTGGTGGGTGTTGAATGTGTCCTTGCAGGAATAGCTGTGCTTTGAAGCATTGATTCATCATAGTCTCGTGCAGCTGGCTGCGTTGCTGGCAATGCAGAAACAGCTGTTTAGGATAGAGGGCAAGGCAGGTGTTCTTTACTTGAAGGTCCTTGGTTTTTCTGTTTGAAGGTGCAAACACAGGCATGTGCTTAATCAGCGTAAAACTTTTCAGCCTGACAGATGGGACATGGAAAGGAGGAGTATGCCTTTTCAGTTACATTTTTATCTTTTAGACAAAACTAAGGTGGTTTCAATTTGGAACAGCAATTGCTGCTAATTTTTTTCTTAGATAATACTCTGATTGACTTAATACGCTGATTGACTTATTATTCTCTTTCGTAAAAGATACCATAGACTACGGAAAGTGTCAAACTTCTCTGCATTAGCAGATCTATTTTAATAGTAAGCGTACTACATACTTGTCATTATGTTTCTTAATTTTAAATAGAGGCAAGAGGTAGAAGAAAATTACATTGGTGTTTTCAACTGGATTGAGCAGACTGCCTGAGGAAAAGTCTGGATGAAAACGTGCATTCTGTGACTTAAACTTCAGCGGAGGGATGATGTTTTTCCCCAATTTCCACTCCACTAGTTGAATTGTGTCCACAAAGAGCAACATTTTTTTGTTGTTGTTGTTCAGCTTCTAATCTTCAATTGCCTGTCATCAGATCCTGGATTCTGTTTGCTGACCTACCTGCAACTGCTTAACACACTGTAAACTGATAACCTTGAAAACAGTTGCATGGGTACAGAGGACATAAGAAATGTTATGTTACTGAGCTGCAACAAAGTTATCTGTTTAAGGGAAACTCTTGAATTGGTGATTCTGAGTGCAGGAAGTTTTGAATTTGAGGACTGATTGCTGCATGAGCTGCTACCACTTTTTAACTTCAAAGTATATCCAAGAAAAAAATTAGTTACTCAATATCATCCCTGTAAAGCACAGAATTGAGTGGCCATGATAGAACCTCTGAATCAGTTCTTTGAAGCAGTAGTGTTACTTTCTTTCATAATTGACCCATGTGTAGCATTATGTAAAGCTCAATATGCAATAAGTATTTTATTTATATATATATATATATTTTTGTCTGTATATAGCACATAATTATTCAGCTGTCAGGAAAGAAGCATTTTTATAACAGTTTTTTATGTTTTTTCATCATTGTCATTGCCTGCTAAGAATGGATAAGGGTGGAAAATCTTCATAACTTCAAAGGTTTTAGTTGACCAATCCTAGAAGATGTCTTTCAGCTTGGAAACTATGATACCTTGTATTAATCTCACAAATTTATACTACAGGGTTTTTTTTTAATATTTTAATGTTAATATATCTCAAAAATTCACTTATATTTTAGAAAATTTTGAATAGATAATGTGAAGTGGTTGTGTATATTTCTTGC
>JAYDZK010000056.1:25979346-26022638 GCA_034509185.1 Euphonia xanthogaster
TGTATATTTCTTGCAATTAATATTTTCTGTAAAAAATAATACTAAATAACTTTTGCAATTACATCATAGTAATAATTATTTGTTGAATTGTTAAATTCTTCTTTCAATATGCTCAGTTTCCAGAAAATACCAGCATTTTAAAAATATTTTTTTGCATAACTTATCAATATGTCTTTTCAGGTAATAAAGTAAACTAAAAATATGGCTATTTAGATGTTTCTGGAATTAGGTATTTGCTTCATATAATCAATTGGTTCACAATTAAGGATATGCATCAGTGAAGACAAGCACATAATGAAAATAAAGAATGGCTTTGAAGGCTTCCCAATCCTAATATGAAATAATTAATTAAATTAACCCAAATATAGGAAGCTCTGGCAGTTATTAAAAGGCTTGTAAATCTGAGCAGACTTTTGTATACTGATGGCCTCAAGGGGTCTGCAATTTTGTATGACATATTACAGATGCTTTCAGATTTTTTACAGAAGGTTTGGATATACAATTCAGCAGATCAGCTGCTATTAGTCAAATATATTGATGCATGTTTGAAGAAAATATTTTTCCTTCAACTTCCAGCCACAAGGAGGCTTTGTGAAGAAAGACTACCCCATTGGTGTAATTATAGATTTTTAGCAAAATATAACTGTCGAGACTATGAGAGAACATGTGATTAAGCTTTACTGAAACTGTGAGTCCAAAGGACTCCTTATATATTGAGCTGTGCACACTGATGAGACATAATGGACACTAGTTCTTTTTGAAAGAGAGAGAAGAAAAAATAAGAATCTATGGACAGAGATCTCTCTAGAAGCTGTGGTGCCTGACACAATATTTGAGAAAGGATCTGGAATGAAACTGGGGAAGTAGAACTAGTAATTTCTCACTGGGTGGTGTAGGGAGAGGCAAATGATGTAAGGTCATGATGTGAAGTGATGAGATGGAACAAAACAAGGTGATCTGACCTGGCCAGTGTTTATGCTGGTTTGTAAACTACTGTTTTAAATTACTTTGAAAAATTCACTATTTTGATGATCCCTTAGTTACCTAGGCATGCTGTTTCAAACCTTACTTCTTGCTACAAATATGGGGTTTTTTCTTATTTTCTTGTCTGTTGTACACTGATGCCATTTCAGCCCATTGCCTTTAATCCTGTCTATGGTAAACACGAAGAAGTGTTTATTGCCTTCCTCTTTGCAGTTCCTTCGTGTTTATTTGAAGATTTCAAGAGTTTAAGCCTTCACTTCAATCATCTTGTTTTATTGTACAAAATCAACTGACTATATTTTTTCCTGTATTTATAGACTGCTGTTTGTACTTTCTGCTCTTCTCTGATCTTCTGGATCCTCTACAGTTTGTAAAATTTTTCCAGAATATTAGCGTCCTAAATAGGACAGAATATTTTACCTAAGAATAGTGCTTGCTAGTGCTGAATACAATAGAAAAATTGCTTAATGCATTATAGAATTATTGAAGTATTTGGCTGTTGGAAGGGACATGAAAGATAAACTACTTTCCAGAGTTTAAATTAAAATGGTACTTTCATTCTAACAAGCATGACACAATGTCTAACAGGAATGTTACAGCGTGGTGTATTCTGGAGAGGTTTCTTCACTTCTTTCTTTGATTGTCACTATCTTCCTTGACATTTCACATGGTTTACCCCCTTTATTTAGGATGTCTGTCACTTCTGTAGGCAATTAGATCCCAGGATCTTGTTTTTCCCCAGTGTGTCTCAAAATATCCCTGTTAAGAGATAAAACATACTTCTTTTTAAAAACAACATTGCAGTGCTGACTCATGTTCAGTTCATAGACCTCTTTGCCACAAATACCTTTTTCCCATTGCAGAGAGGAAAAATATCTCTATTCAAATGGAAGGTGGCAATTCTAATCTCTGATGGTAGGCACCCACTCCTTTATAAATGGAATTTCACATTTGTGCAATAACATAATGAAGAAGAGATACAGATATCAAAGTAAGTATGATACTTTCAGAAAGCATGGTCTGAAAGGAACAAAGACATAAACATATTTCTTACAATGTAAATTGTGTGTTTCCAGACATTATCAGGAGCACAAGTTAAATCGTTCTGTTATCCTATTTAGCAAGTCTTGCCAGTGACAGTCAGTATTCAAATAATGAGAAGTTCGTCTTAGCTGATGTATTAGAGGCAATGATATTCTGATTATAAAAGGTGAGATCCACTGTGACTTGCTCTAGACATGTAGGCATGTTATCATGGCTTCTGTAATACTCAACAGGTAAAAAACACTGTCTTCAGAGCTTAGTTCACCACCCTGTAAGACTGTTAAGTAAAACTTCATGAATAATTTCTAAGGTATTCCTCTTTTTCTTCACTGACTGAAGAGAGGATTTAGATCTCTAGGATAAACCATGTGTCAACTTGAAATGCTTAAGGTCAATTGATGTAAATCCCCATGTGGTTTAGAAATAGTTGTTTACAAAACATCCATGAAACCAGAGTAACTATAGTATAAACATTCATACTGTGATGAAGTTTATATTAATTTTTTTTGTAAGAGAGTTTATGCATTTATATGTATATAGTAATGTTAAATTCAAAGAGATTTTCTAAATATTTTGTTTACTGGTATCATTAAAGTGTAAACTTCTAAAGAATATACATTTTTGTCTGTGCGTGTTTGAGGATAATTTCAGTATCATCTCTACATATTTGGGAAATATTCCGACCATGAATGCTTTGAGTATTTGCTCACAAAATTCTCCACAACTAAAGAATATTATTATATCCAGTTTTAGACTTGCATTAGCTGATACTATTTTTTTTCAGAAATTCATTGTGGTAAACAAGAAATTATGATTGATTTGAAATAAACTGTTCTTCAGATATGCTTCTAGCAATTAAAACAGCAATCAGGTTCATAAAAGAAAATTTCACATAGGCTAATTCTGCAGCCAATGCGTGTTCATTCTAGAGAATTTCTTACACATAATGAGGAAGGAAAGAAATAGGAAATTGGACTCAAGGGAACTTATGAGGAGGTGATACTTGTTTACTATTGCTCCTACCATGATATCTTTTATCTTCTTCAGCTGCTTTGCTTGCCAGTAAGGAGTGATAATGAAGGCTGTTTTAAGTTCATACTGCATACCTTGAAAAGCGTGAAGATAAAAGATTGGAGATAGAACCATTACATTAGTCCTTCTGTAAATGCACTCTGCTCATTATCTTATGAGCATAATGAAATGGAAATCAGAGAAAATTAAATAAGTCATAGCTAAACATTTACCAGAGCCAAGATGTGAATCAGTATGTTTTAGAGTTCTATTTCTGGCCAACACACCAAATCCTTCCCGTGGTTCTGTTCAAAATGTCACCTGGGTTATAATTTTGACTGGATTTGTGCTGCCTCATAAGCAGGACATGAAACAAATTGTGCATATCAAATTAGTAGAAAAAAAAAAGAGTTTCTTTTGTTTAAAAAAGAGACTGAAAATATAATGTGCCTTATTGCCATCGGAAATTAAGGAATTTTGTACCTGATGGCTTCCTTTCACAATAATCTCTATTTCAATGTTGGTAAGACACTGTGTAATTTCTAAACTTCTTTCTGCTATCTAGTTGACATATAGCCTGCCCTACCACTTGAAACACTTCTGAATCTGTCAGGCAGAATCAGTGGCTACGTTTTTGTTCACCATTTTATTTCACCGGGGAGAGTTCATCTTGGATAAATATAGAAGTAAAACAAGCTGGAAAGGTATGTTGAAGTTGCATATGAGACAGATGTGGGAATTTGTTGCAGTAAGTTCTCCACTGTTTAATGATAAGCAGTCACACACATCACTTCCCAAGCTATGTATCTTGTTCTGACCATTCAGTATTGTATACAAGTCACCCCCCCCAGACATTAATTCTCTCCAAAATCGAAATATTACCTGATCCAAGAAGCAATGTACTTCTAATTTATCTGTATTGATTCAAGTCACAGGTCATAGATACGTGCAGTATTGCTTGTAGTTTTATTTTAGTTTTTTGTTTGCTTAGCATTTTAGGGATGGCTGGGGGTTGGGAAGACTTTGCCTTGTCCTCGAAGCCTTGAGTTTTGAATTACTTTTGAGACATGTAAATGCTTCAGCAATTTTCCTGCTTGAGATAGGAGGCTCAGTCTGGGACTCCAACATGTCAGAAAAACCATGAGGTATTGCTTTCTGATTAGTATTTTAGGTTAATTATCTAGTCAGCAGAGTAAGGCGTAAAAAAGTGCATTGTGATTAAACTCTATTTCAATAGCATATTTCAGATATATTTTTAAAAAGGCCAGGGGAGCATATCAACAAAAAAAGGAGAATAGAATATATTCCATAATGTTCAAGTCTGTATTGAGACTTTTGCATAACTTAGATTCAGACAATGACTGAAGCATTATAATGTGCATTTAAATTACAATCTTTAGATACCCTTTGCTAAGTGAAATTAGCTTTGCCTCTTTCATATACCGTGCATGTGAAGAAAGGCCAGGATTGAGATATGAAGTTCTGGCAGGGTAGTTAGGGCATGGATTTAAATTGGTCAGTACTGGCATAAGCCTTTAATTCCTGGGAATTCAGGTACCTAGTCTAAAACAACAAAGCAGTATCTGTGTCTTCTCAAAATCCTAAAATTCAGCCTCAGATTTTTTTTTAAAGTCCACCTTTTAAAAATGGAAGAAGGATGAGTAAAGAGGGAGTGAAGTAGTACATCTTTTCTTTTTCAGTAGTGGCCCCTGCCTTGGGGCTCACCTTTCCCCTGCCAGAGGAAATGTGTCACCCAGGACCACACTATGACTGTGCTGACACAGGGTGTCCTGAGGTGAAGGTTTCTTTTCTTCAGCAAACTTTAGCAATGGAATTTTAAGCACTGAGTCAACTAGGATGCCTGCTGGGCTTTGAGGACCTCAGAAATCTTTAAATATTGTATTTTAAATTATTAAGGTACCTGGTCTTCTGTGTGCTTACTTGAAATTTTTCGTCCTCTAAGTACACAAGGAAACATGAAATTACATACATATAAATTGCTGTTAGTTTAAAAACAATTGCATTTTTATATTGTTCCAGTTTGATGTTCTTAGAAGTAATTAGTGTATTACCCTTAATCTGTAGATTTTAGAACCTTAGTGCTTGAACTAATTTTTCAAATCTGTATACTTTAGTGACCATCTACTGTTACAAATACTGTGTTGGAGTCAAGTGTCATGTCATCTCTTCTGAGAACTGTTTATGTGTCAAAAACTAAAGCTTGAAAGCCCTAATAGATATGTGTCAGACTGCCAGGTTATGCAAATCAGCCTGTTATCACTGAAATTAATGGAACTGTACTGACTCATACAAGCTGTAGATTTGGTTTATTGCTTCCAGGTATATCAAGGATATTGTAAATTGTGTCCACAAATGCGCACTTCCTCTTATCCAAATTGCTGATGCACTAGGTAGTGCTCTTTGAACGATATCCCTCAATATGAATTTCCTTTTTAATTTGCTGAATGTTGTCTTTAAATTACATTTAGAGTCAGAAAGTCACAGGTAAAATATTTTAAGTTACACACACTCTTAAGATCCCCACTGGCTAGAAAAGGTTAGTGCTTCTACTGATTAGAGCAAAAGAGATCCTTTTGTCCTCTTGGCTCTAGAAAACTAAGTTCTGTCTGAAGACTTTCATGATATGATAGTTTCTTTATTTGCTTTCTCTTGCTTTATCCAGGAGTTACCAGAAAGAGGTGATCATGTTCAATATTATGAAAAAATTTATCTATTACTAACACTTAAAGAAATTCTCCTGTAGTTTCTTCAAAACTTGTTTTTACTTAGTTTCCCTATTAGAAATAAGAATACTTTCCTAATAAATATAACGTAGTAGGGAAGAAAGAAAACTTAAAATGTTTTATAGTATTTTAAATACAATATTTTAACATAAGAGATTTTATTTTAGGTATAGCTCGGTTTAGATACATTTGTGTTGATATAGCTAAAGGACGTGACTGAGAAATGAGAAATTCCAACAGTTTTTGTCTTTGGGGGTATTGGAACGTAACTGAAAATATCTGTTCCTTTTACTTGGTCTATATTCAGATGATGAAGAAAACACGTTTAAGACTGAAATATTATCTTGCTTTGATTCTTGTTGAAAACTGCATGGATTTTCTATTTAAATATTTAATTTCTGGAGAAAAATTACTTTTTAAATCCACATACTTAGAAAAGAATTGTAGAGCTTTGTTTGAAACTACCCATTATCTGTTCATGTGGTAATGCCATATATAATTAATCAAATCCATTAAAATTGTTCTTTAATTTTTAGACCACCTAAAAAAAAAACAAGCGACATTCAAATTGTATGGTCCCTGACAGAAATTTAAACAAAACCTGTACTCTAACTAGTAGTCTTCAATATGTATAAAATATGGTTAGAAAGTCTTAGGGAACTCAGCCTTTTTTAAATGGCAACTTTAAAATACTGCTGCTGGAAAAATGTTTCTTTTGGAAAAGCAAATTGGTTTTTTTACTCAGTAAGTATATTGTGACTAAGTACTAAATATTGCTGGATTTCATTATACACATTCCTCTAATGGTTAAAAGCAGAATTTCAGATAAATATTTTTATATTCTGCAAAATATTTGGAACATCAGGATCATTGTTACCACAGCCTTGGATAGATCCTGGTATTGTAATCTCAGTCAATAAACTCTTTTGACATATGCAAAACAGCTGCTGGTTATTTACAGAGAAGAAAAGGGCTGTGTGAAGGCTGTGTGAGGTACTATGCTGGGTGTAATTTGAAGAGAATGAGTAGGGAATTGTTGGAGAAGGATGGAGTCTTAGCTGCCCTTTTCAGCTGTGAGACTGTTGCAGCTCAGGATGATGTGATGCTTCCAGAAGTGAAAGTATATAACATCTGTCTCTTCTGTGCTAGCTGTTGTGGACTCCGGGCTTAAGCATAATTAGAAAATTACCTTGCCTCTATTCTGTAAATTTGTAATAGGAAAACCCAAACAACTTGAAAATCATGAGGTAGAGATCTCTTACGTGAAAACCAGACAGTTTAGTAAGCTTGGTTTTTAATTGGTTCTGTCCTTGTAAACTATCAAATGAAAATTATTAATGTATAAAAAACATTGCTTGCTTGCACAATAAAATAAATATAGCATGAGTTTCATATCCCTGTGCAAAACTAGAAACATTATTAACAAGCTGATCTCAGTAGTCTTTTACCATACTTGCTTACTAAGAGCTTGGCTTGCTGACTTAATGAAAGCAAGTACAGAAACCAGTAACAGATCACATTTCTAAAAAGCAATTCTCCTTCTAACTGAACCACTATAAGAATTGCTTACATACCTCTATACTGTGTAATTTACATACATATGTAAATTATAGCTAATAATTGTGTAACTCTCAGTGTGCTTCCTGTGCTTGTTAAATGCTGGTTAACATAATCTTTATACTGCTGTACCCATCAAGTTTCAGCACATTTAAAATTAAATTTGCAGATGCATAAAAGGACACTGCTTGAATTTTTTATAGCATAAACCGCTGTTAAAACATTATTATGCTTAGTTTGAAAACATTCCAAATCTAATATTTAACTTACCACAAAAGTAATTGCTTTTGTTATTGCAGTAAGAGGCATGCATGCTTTTCCTTAAATTAAACTAGTAGATAATTATCTTAATTTTATGTGCAGCATAGAATAATTTTTCTGCTGTAGACAAAAGAACATTGTAATCAGGTTTCTTGAGGCTCTGCATAGTTTGGTTTATTTATCTCTGTTAACTTGAGCACTTGAAAGTATTTATGTTAGCAGCAAATACTTTAATACACTCATAGCATTGTAATTGTGTTTTTTTTAAAGAATAAAAGCTTTACAGATTTTTTTTAAGGAGATGGTAATATGCTAGAATTATTGCAATAATTGGAAAAAAATGCCTCCTTTTGACCATGTGAGCCTCTTAAATCTGTAATAGCAGGAGAGGTCTCGAAGAGCAACTGTAAATTGTTATGAGTTCAACCTGTTCATTTATCTGCATCATTTGAAAGAAAAAAATATTGGACACCTGTGGAGTGGGGGAGGAGGAAGGAGAAAGGATGTTATCCAGAGAAGGTAAGTCCTTTCAGGCATGGAGACAGAGATGAATATGGAGCTTTTTGTTAAGGGTGAGTGAGAATTATAAAGCATTAGAAGCCTAATGTTCTCTGTTGTGTTGGTTAGCATCCTTTGAAGTTTATATTTTAGCTCTCAGAATCATCTGGGTTTTATGAGTTTCCCTCAGAGTCAGAACTGAGAGGTTTAGAGGACTCAGGAAAGACTTGATGGATTTCTCTAGAGTGGTGTGTTTATTTAGTTAAGGGTCTGAGATTGCAGAGCAGGGCATTGTGAGAGAATGATACACAATGGATATTAGTGGTGTCTGAGGACCTTCTGTATATTATAGCTTTCTAGGGGTGTTTCAAGAAGCATCTGCTTTATAATGATGTATATGATACTTTGCATGCTTTTCATATATAGTGGTTTGTGTGCTTTCTGTTTTATGTTGAGCAGAGTGGCTATTGATAGGATACTGCTGGAGGTGTATTTGAAATGCATTTTGATGTAGAAGTAGTGATTATGAAATTTTATCATGATAATTTGAGGGAGTCCAGAAGATAAGAATGTTATCTGTGTATTTTACATGAATAGTAAAATTGTGCTGCATTTAGTGTTTTATTTGTAACTTGCCATGCTATAGATCAGTCAGTATTGGCAGATAAGGTAGCTGTGAGTGAGAATGGAATCCATTTGTGTTCAGGCAAGAAATCTGAGTATTAGACTTGTTCTTACTGAAGGCAGACAGTGATTTGTGTTTTGAATTGGCCAAGGTGATGGGGGCTGTGGAAGAAATCTATTGCGTTTCCCAGAAGATTAAACTGAACAACTCAACTGGAGGCTAGATGGTTTTTCTAAATCCCACTGATTCTTCAGAGAGAGTATTCTCTAGCCTGGAATATACATGTGGTAGGATTTTCTTTCTTTTGTTTTCTTTAATTTGCTTGGTCTGTGAGTGACAGAACAGATTGAATGTTATTTTTAGGAGGTGGTGAAGATGGGGTTTGCTGTCATTGAAAATATTTTGAAGCAGGATGCAGAGTCTCTGTTAAGACCTGGTACCATTACTGCACCTTGTGGTATAATGTCACATATTTCTTTTGTCTTCAACAGAAGAATGAATGATGAAGTCATGAGCAAGACCAGCCATCACTACAACTTCTCCCACTGAAAAAAATCTATAAAGTCCTTGGCTGTGGTTCTTAAATCAGCAGAGAAAATATAAGCTTAGAAGAAGAGGGATCAAATATGGACTTGTGTATCTGAAAGATTAGTTGTTCATCTCATAACATTATAAGATTCCAGCTGAGAGGGAAAGTCTGAGACTGAGCAAACTAAGTAATTCATGAGATTGATTTTATTTTCTTTCCTCATCCCTTTCCTTTTGATGAAGAAGGATAACTTTTGAATTACATTTCAGAAAATTATAGAGGGAACTTTTACAAGCTGCGATACTTTAAATGAAAAGTCTGTACAGGTTACTGAGAGCAAAATTGGCTGGTGACTACAGAATGAGGACTATAAGGGTTCTTGAGAAAGAGCTGACATTAAACATACTTCTACTTTTTCGTGAAATAACTCCACTTTGTGAAGCCGGTGCCTAGGTATCCCTGGTAGGTCAATTTTGGAGACATAAGACAGCTAGCTGTGGCAGCAAGTCTTCAGATGCCACTTTCTAGAGTTAAAGCATCTTAGAGTCACAGCATTCAATACCCATCATGATTGCTCCTCTGTAATGACTTCCGATATCTGTGCTCTTAACTCTGACTGCTATTGACTATCAGTAGTTAGAGAGTGTAGAGCTAATGAACTGCTGGCCAGCGCTGTGAAAACAGTCAAATGTTCAGACAATGCTTGGGGAAGGTGTAGCAGATTTTTCTGTTTGAGTTATTATTTTAGCTGTGTTTTATCTGAGACAGGGATTCATGTGTTTATTTCTTTTTCAATAGAAAGCATTTTTTCGGCATATGCAGTCATGCAATGCTTACGGAATTTCAGAGGTGGCAGATTTACAAGAACAATGATGAGTGGGTCTTTACATGGATTTCTGCAGTGGAATTTTTCTGTGAGGGACAGCAGTACCATCACTATTCCTCTGAGCATTTGAAGAGTTGAATCATTTCCCTTTTCTGACCTGTAAAATCTGTTGTTCCATTTGTGGATAAGAGGAAAGGACAGTTTAACTTGACATAGTAAAAAGGAAATGTTTCTCTCAAAGACCTGAATTTAGGAGGAGGTGTCTGATATGTAGGTTGAGTGCTGTTGAGGAATGTGTGTCTCCTGACAATTGCTTACTATATTTTGCAAAACTTAGGGTAGAAAAATTATAGTTACAGACATGAACAGAAGGTTTCAATCTCAGAACAACTGGAGGATATGATTCTAACATTACAGTTACTCAGGGGAAAAGAACAAAGTTGTGTATTACATTCATTTAATGCCAATGTTAAGGCAAAACAGAGCCTCCTGCAGTAGTTCTTACTTTTTATAACTGACACCTTAATGCAGGTCTATAGGCATGTAATGGTTGCTTAATTTATATGTTTATTTAATATTAGGAAAAATACAGCAATTTTTAAAGTCTCTGCATGAAAAAGATAGCTTCCTAAATAGCAAGTAGTTGGAAATGTTTTAGGAGACAAAAAACAGATGATGTTTTAACTATAAAATGTATCTCTTGAAAAAGAATAAAAAGAAAAAAGGTTGCTTTAGTAGATCAGTGCAAAGAAACCTATGGAGATGCTATCTCCCTATAAGTGATATAAATAAATGGATTGTAGCCATTCCATCTAAGAGACACTTATTTCTGTGCACGCTTCTTCGGGTCATATCTTTACTTGCTTCTTTGCTAGTCAGAGAAACTAATTTCAAGGTTCTGAGTTACAAAATCATAACAATTCACAAAGTACAATTATCCGGTAATCAGTTATAAGTAAAATAACAGGGACAACAAAATCTCTTGCAAGATGATAATGAAATCCTAATTGTGCATGGGCATGTTCACTGCAATGTGACATTGAATCAGCGACCTTGGAGCAGACAGGTGTTCTGGTAGTCAGCAGAGCTGCAGGAGATGCTGACAGGAGGATCTGACAAGTGTGAAAGATTCGTTGTTGGTTGGGAATATATTCCTCATTGTGTCATGTTTAAACAAATCTGATACCAAATTGTCTCTTTCCCTGCCCCAAATCCCCATTTCAAAGCAGTTTTCTTCATTCAAATGCTTGATGATACATGAAAACTCATTTTGTTTATGGATACATGACTGTATGTGAAAAAGACTGAAATGTGTACAGGTAAAACTGCGCCATAGGCACTCCTAGATAATACTTTGTATTTATGCCTTAGTAAAAAACATTTAAGCCATAGTAACAAAGCAATCCTGTGGCTTAATAAAATTGCATTTGGCAAAATAATGAACCTGGTAGTGCATCCCACCAGCAAATAGGTCATATCAAAATATTTAGAATCACAATGGGGGAAAACCCCACTTTACAATGCTGTCAATAATTGAAAATAAAACATTTTTTTCATAATAATATTTTTAACCTTCATATTTTTGTCCTTTTAAAATTAGTTCTACGCAACTGAGTAAATGTTTTGTTCTATCTTTCCTGTTATATTTCCTCTTTTCTTCAAAAGGCATGATAATATGTTATTTTCAGTATTTTCTTGAGAAGCATTTTGATAGTATCATGTAATTTGGATACCTGTTTTACATCTAGAAAACTAGAGGATATTAAGGCCAAGATTATAGCAAAGATATAGCAAAGCATATATATATAGCAAAGCATTTGCTATCTTTGCATTCAGATATTAGTTAAAATGTTGAATGGTAAGAAATTTTATTATTTCTTTTTTTGCTGCTATTTTCCAAAACTTGGTATTGAAGCTTTAACCTTCAAGCTGGCCTATGTATTGATAAACCTTCAAGCTGGCCTATGTATTGATAAACCTTCTTGTTCAGATTTGCATGTGATTTTTTCTGTGCTTTCTTTCTTCAACTTGAGTTCTATGCATCATAAAGCCCTTATATTAACAAGAAGATTTGCATTTGTTTCAACAAAATAATTATGAGCAGTATTTACTTCACTGAGAACTCCAAAAACTTTCTTTGTTCCGTCTTCCAGTATTTGTTTTCATTGCTGTCTATAAATGTTTTAAAAGGAAATATCCAAGTGCCTTCTCTTTTTTTTGACACTTTGGTATGTTATATGTCTTCTCACAGGCAAAATGCCTGAAATATATTATATAAATTAAACTCCAAGCCATTCATGTACATTACTGCTCTGCAAGTATTATTTAATGCACAAAATACTTTTAAAGCCAAATTCAATAAATGTGGAATTCTCCATGGAGTGGCAGTTGAAAACCTCATAAATTTAGATTACACAGTCATGTCAGTGAATTCAAATTAATGAAATGGATTCCCACACAAGTACTACAGTAATTTACATATTAATTTCTGCTAATTTTTTATGGCTGTAACAGACTTGTACTAGTCACATTCTATAAAATACAACAGATTGTGAAACAACAAACAGTGAGCAGTTGGGCATGATTTATCTGTTGTTCCATTGGATCTTCATTTTCCCAGGAAAATGCTCTGTCTACATTATTAATGTCTGACAATTTTCTTGTATTCATGCCCTGAAGCAGAATATGTCTGTTAATTTTGTGTAGCAGCTGCTTTCCTAACAAATAGTATTTGTTTTTCATATTATGACAATACTAATAAACAGACAATAAAGCTAGCTTTGTGGAGTTGGGCACTAAATGTGAAACACAGTTCTGTGTGTACATGTGTCTATTTTAGGTCACAGAGATGTTAATATGTTCTTCACTGGATTTTGTATGTTTTCATTCTATACCATCATCCCTGCTTTGATGTTGAATGTTTCCTTTTTCTCTCTTTTTTTTTTTTTATTGTGTCCTACAAATGTGGGCAAAGTACATGCTATTGCAGAAAGTCCTAGCAAGTTGCTTCTCTCCAGATTACTGCCTGGTACAGGGCAGCTGAAGTAACCTTCTCCAGAACTCAGGTTTTCTTATCACAAGGTTTTCTTGTATTCATTGTCTTAGCCTGTCCTCTGATTAAGCGGTGTGTAGAGCAGGATACACTGTGGGTGAAGGGAATACTGGTTTTGGAAGTTCTAGCACTACACTAGCTATCTGGTTGGTAAAGTCACATACAACATCTCCAGAAAATCTCAAAAACTTCTACTAGATTGAAAAACTAACACTTGTCATTAATTTAAATGGTATCTAAATATCAGGTAACTTTGAAATCAATCTTTCATTCCTTATAATATTAATGTTACATAACTAGTCAAAGATATAATGAAATGTATTCCTAGATTCTAGAAAATAAATGTCCTGCTTGAATAGAGTTGTGAGCTTTTGTGGGAGAAACATTGCACGAAATGTCTGAAGTTGACAGGATAAGTAGGGATACTGAGAATGTGTTTTGAATCGCTATTTTCAAGGAAGAGCCTACAATGCCTCTATATCTGTACCTGAATACAAAATATCATGCTCTTTTTCTTTCTTTTCTTCCTTTTAATTTTGGCAATAAATATCTCCCTGTGGAATCTCAGAAGACTTAATTTTTCTTTTTACTATGTATCATTTGCATTATTCTGTGCCTTATTTTATCATTGACTTTGACTTTAGAACTTCAAAAAAGAAATCAGATAATTTTCATATCTAGATCAAAATAAAAGTAAATGAAAAGCTAGACTTTTTGCAAGTTTTTAGGCAAGGGACTGTGTTAGGAAAACTTAGGTGTGACTATATAATTATGCTGCAATACTGATACAAACCAAAGTGGTGTCCTGAAGTGACAAAATGTAATGCTTCAGGACATGTTTTATGGAAAAAGGATATCTAGCTATAGTCTACTCCAGCCATGACCTTTGATAATTATTTACAGGTATTACCTATTCCTGGCTCTGCAGATTCATGGTCTCAGCTTCAGATAGGTATTTACAGTGCCAGCCCATTCTTATTTGAGTGGGATGGTTGTTAGCTGATTGTTGTGCCTTTCACTAGCTCCAATTGCTTACATGTCTAAGCATTTTTAGCAGTTTCCAAGCTCAACAAAACCTTGGTTCAGTGCCACCTGTAGATTCAGATGTAAATTAGACAAATTTTAGGTGATAAAACATTTCCAAGTTAGACTTCTTTTTCTTTCTGCACAGATAAAATAAAACAAAATGGCTTGCCCCAAATTTTTCTGGCTACTTTGATTTAATGATAATGAATTTTTGTCCTAGTTTCATATCTCAGTCTCTGCCCAGCCCAGGTCGCTTAGACCTGTCCCATGGCAGGTAATGTACATCTATCTCTAAATGCTGCTTTGTCATCTTCAGTACAACTGTTATGGATTGACTGAGAGCTTTAGACAAGCCCAGCCTTAGGCTCAGATTTTTGACAGCAGCTCTATGCAGGTGACATGCACCTAAGTCGCTCTGGCTTGCAGGTTCTCAAGAATGGCAGATCAGGTCTATTACAAAGTAAGTCTATTGAACAGACAAGAGCTTAACAGACAAAAGACCTTAAACAGAGCTACTTACTACAAAGGATAAAACAAAAGAACTACTAGTAGATTGCATAAAACAGTGCATGACATAAAGGTAACTATATTGTGACTAGCAAAGAAATAGTATGAATTTGGAGTCAATGTAATTTACCACCAAATTGATGATGGGGTTCACAGAGTCATTTCACTCAACCCTCGAGAAAGTAACTACAAAAGTTGGCATCCCAACTTTGGGGAAAAGACCCCACACATTTCCAGGGAAGTGCAGAAGACTTCTGCTTGATGGAAGTTTGGTGTAGCTTTTATAGTTTGTAAAGTGAAATATCTGTCAGTCAGAAATTCCAGCTTATCTTCCTACAACCTCCCTTTTGAGGCAAAGTGTTTATTGTCAGCTAGGAAAGTTACCTCCATGGTGCCAAAACAACTCACTGCCAGGCAAGCTGTCCTGAGGGAGTTATTTCACCAATTAGCAAATTCACGTGGGGGGGAAGATGCCCTGAGCTATTGCACCAGCTATTAGGCAGAACAGATGAGTCTTCCTGTGACAGGGGGAATGTCCTGCTACATTAACATGTGGTCATACAACTCTGATCCTGATGGCTACATTTCTTTGGTTTTGGAAATGAAGGAGCAGAAGCTCTTTATATATTCCCATGTATTTTTACCAGGGTGGAAAGTTTCTGGAGAATCTTCTAAATGCTTAGAATGATTCACTGCAAGGAACAGTGGCAAAGGGAACAGAAAGTGAAATCCTGTGACAATACACCTACAAATGCCTTTCCTTCAGCATGCTTGTTTTCAGAGTGTGCTAGATTTGCAGTGTGGTGATGACTGTAGCATCCTCATATGGCTGTGATCTTATAATAGTATTTGAATTATTGCAGCATTTGTAAAAAGAGATTATTTAAGAAATGTTATGTACAGAGATATTTGAAATGGTCTTTGAAATGGCCATAATGACTAGGGAAAATAAGATACAATTTGAAGTATGTACTTCTGTATTTTCCTTTGCACTACACATAGCTTGGATTTTAATTTTTTTTCCCTTTCCAAGTATGCTTTCTCACTTTGTCATTTCAATATTTTTTTTTCATGTACGTACAGAACTGACCTTTTTCCAAAGCGATGTTAACTAAGAGTACAGGAATGATGATGCTGGCTCACAGCAAGGTCTGCTTAGCTCAGCAACCCCTTCCCATAGGTATTATCTAGTCTTTGTGTTCTGCTCTTTCCATTATTACAGACAGATAATATCTTCTTGTGTAAAAGTTACATTATATGGTGAGACACAAACTATGCCAAAATATGTATTTACAGCTGTAAAATTATTTATCTGTAGTGGTTGATTCTATATCAGCCACTTGGAAATTTCCCCTCCTTTTCCCATATGATATCAGTATACAAGAAGCTGTGCAAACAGATAAATATATTGAGCAAGATTACTTGTCCACAGAAGTCTATCTGAATTAATCAAATTTGATAGAACCCTGTGCATATAGAAGTTTCAAGTGTTTGGGGAAAAATGTAAGGACAAATTTAAGTAAAACAGACTAGATGGAAATAAATAAGTCAAAACGCTTTTGCTAATAAACAGAACAAGTTTTGAAGGACATATTTTTTCCTACTCCATTAAAAGTGGATTCTGAGGAAAAGATTTTAATAATGAAAGGTCACTTCCACCCTAAATCATTTTGATTCTGTGAATTGTTGTGCATTTCTCCATGCAAATATATGTTTTGCATCTCTTACGAGATTTAACATTACTCTTACAGCAAAGAGAAAATGCCTCGGGTGGTATGGATTAGACATGTTAACAATATCATAGTAGTAAATCAAATAATATTAATTGATAACATTTTTCAGGCTTCTGGCTAAGTGGTGGAGTGGATTACTAAGTGACCTGTTGTTTCTTAGACATTTCTTAGGAATATAGTTTGAATTGCTATGAAATGGTAAAACTTCCTTTCTTGTCAGTAGTTAAATAACAAATCTGTATTTAGTGATAGATTTTCTTAAAAATCAGGTTTTCAATTTGTACATGAAGCAACTTATTTATGAGATAATATTAAAATTTTTTGGAAATAATTGTTTTAGTTGTCTCAATGAATAATTTTCATAATGTCTATTCTTATGTTCGTTCAACCAATGTTGAATAACAAAAGTTGGCAAGAAATTGGACCTTAGTGATCTGCGATGTCGGTCTTCCCTGTCATTGCGATGTTGTAATCCAGGTTGTTTTATGGGATATTTAGAATTCTTTGAACCTTAATACCAGTAAAGTATGTGGATAGTTGTTTTGACTATCAAAGTTATGCTGGTGATCCTAATATGAGATATTATAGATTCTCAGGAAAAATTAAAGGGGTTTTAACTACTGGAGGTATTCCTGCAGCTGTACAAATGATTCACAACATATATTTGTTCAAAGATTAGATTAGATTTACAGAATTGTCAGTAAACAGAGTACTTAATTTTATGCAAATGTATTTTTAAAAAAGAAATTAATGCATCCTTTAAATGAGTGCTTTCTCATGTAATATTTTGCTAGCTATTCTAATATGAATATTTGCTATTTGTTACTTGCCAGTTTTACCTAATGGCTTTTTCTTTGGGTGAATAAACAAAGCTTTTCAAAGTGGAGATGCACCTGGAAAATTTAAACAGTGCTTATATCTTTCTGACAACTATATGAAGTATTTCATTATCTGGTTGGTTTTTTTTTTTCCAGAAGAAGGGAGAGAGTGGGGGAAGAGGGGAGGGAGCAAAAGAAATAGAGAAAAAGAGAGTGGGGGCAAGAGACCAGAAAGCAAGAAGTCCTAGAAATGTTTGAAATTCTCAGTTTTAGCCTTTTTTTTCCCCCATGGACCTTTCTAGATTTTTTCTTTTAAGATCTGTACAGTGGTTTACTGTGCAGTGTACATATTACCTCTTAATCAGTTCATCTGTACATTTGTTATAATTTTCTGAGGTTGTTTTTTTTTTTTCCCTTTGGTTTTTTCTCTGCATAGGAACTGGAATTAGAGTAACATCTTCCGTTTCTTTCAGTCTAGCACTGGTCAATTGGATTTTGAGCTCACAGAACATTTTCTCGTAGGATCCCTCTGTGGCATCAGGCTGGTTATTTGCCAAAACACTTTTCCAAAGAGACAAAATGCTTTCCCTTCACTTTTTTGTATTTATGAATTTTTTTCCTTTTGCCTGTGAAAAAGGTAGAAGAGAGAAGGTAGAGTAATATCTTCTCCTCTCCCCTTATTCTTTGGATAGAGCCTGAGAGACAGAAGAGTCTGGGGAAGTAGATGCTAAATAAGAAGATAAACTATTTCTTCCAAGTTCATTCTTATCTATAATATGTATTCTGGGGTGGGTTTGGTACTGCATGAACAATGGAAATGTGGACGAGGACAAATGGGCACTGACGTGATATACTAGACCTCCCAGTAAAGCCAATGTTCTCAGGCAGTTTAAAGTATGAGCAGGGAGATCAGATAAGAGGCAGCATATAAATGTTACTTTGTATAGATCAAGGAAGATGGAATTATTGGTATGGAAGCTCATGCAAAGGCTATTTTGCAGCCTGAGGCAAAATTCTATTTGAAGCTTTCAAGTTGTATGTACTTTGTAAAGTGTATTTTCCTTTTTAATCTTAAGGAAGGAAGATTACTTTTTCCATACATGGAAAAAGTACATACTTTTGTTTTTGGAAGAGTCAGTACAATTTTGTACAGTTTCAAATCTGTCAGTGTTCATTTTACAAACTGTTTTTCTGATGCTAAAAATTCTATGTTCTCTTTACTAATTTATTCATATGTTAAATACAAGCACTGATGTGCAATTATAATAGCAGATAATAATCAACTCCTGGATTTGGAACAAGACTTGACATGTATCAGTGATGTGTCTGGTGAGCTATAGTGAGACAGATGGGGGAAAAAATACTGTCCTGTGTCTATTATGAATTTTGAGGCTTTGAAGCATTAAGTACAGGTTCTAACACACCACATGAGTTAGTGGATTGTGTTTATGTACAGTTGGCTAGGGCAGCACACGACACCCCCTGAACTTCAGCACAAAAGCCTGTCTGTGATCACTTTCATTTGGTAGTAATTTGCTGTCTCAGATAGCAAGAAAACATTTCTGAAACATTACAAAATATAGTGCTCTGAAGTTGCAGTATCTGTAAAAACCTTTTACAATTAAAATAGCAGCACCCTCTAGTGTGGATTCGGTTATACTGGTTAAAATCCTTCACATAAGTGTAGGTTTTTGAATGAACAATAAATCCCTATAGCACAAGGAATTTTATACTAGCATAAATATGTTGAAAGTAGAGATTGTACTGTAGAAATGTGGCTCTGCTGAGAGAGACATACAAACACCTGGTGAGTAGTCACATCTCAAACATATAAAGTTATTTTGAAAGTTGGTCCTTGTCTTTGCCCTTCTAGAGATACTAAACGCTAGGTCACAGAAAAAGAAAAGTGATTGATTTGCGTAATTTTAAAGTTAAGCAATTGCATTAAGACAATTCAAAATGACACCATATTATGATAGAATTGCAATGCTCTTTACTTTATTTACCGTGATTGTTTCCCATAAAAACGAATTTATTTTTCAAAAGGTTAAGGAAGGATGATAAATTGGCTTGCACTTTCCTGTGTCATTAATCTGCACTTTTAAGCCAAAGAACATATGGACATTTATGAGAACTGATGGAGATGTGAAAGCAGTGCTGACAATTAGTGCTTCAATAAATGTTCATCCAAATGAATCCAGCAGGAAGGCCTATTCATTAAAAAGTATTTTGTGGTATTTAAAGTTTATTGCAAAGCTTTTGAGTAAAAACTTTTATAAATTTTGAATATATTGTTCTCCTAGAGTTGTGAGATAGTACGCACCTGGTTGAGGAATTGATCCAATTCGTTATACATGTCTTGTGTACCATCATGTTTATTTCCAACTGCTGTAATCCAAGTCTTCATTCTTTAAATACAATAACAAAACCAACAAATGTTCTACTTCTGACCTCATCTAAACCTCTTTTTTAGCTTCTCAACCTTGTAAGTGATCTCAACCTTGTCCTTGTAAATGATCCTCTTATATTTTTTCTTATGAGCTCCTGTGACCTTCACAAGCTTTGATTTAAATCCTGTGCTAGTCCCCAAAATGTCCATAGAATAGTTGGAGGTTTCTAGGAATAATTATGCCATTTGAATCTCCTCCTTTCTCCCAATTTAACATTTTTTGTGGTTTACATTTTTTGAATTTTAAAAAGTTGGTTTTTTTCCCTGAGCTACAGAACACCAGATTTGGACACACAGAGAAAATAATTTTCTGAATTTTACTTTTTCCCCTTTCAAAAGGTTAATTTATTTCTGTTAACTTTTTTTTTTTTTTTTTTAAGTTTAATATTTATGCTTTTTTGATGGAGGTGTTAATTCTGTAATTTTGGTAGGTACTGTTCTACTAGACTTACATATATTAGATGTGTATATATACCCAGTGAATGTTACAAGTTGGAAATATTTTTTAATATTTTCCTTGAATATTTTTGGGTTAAATTTAAGAGAATCTCATAAATAACCTTGGAGTTACAATTTAGGATGATTTGCAGCTAGAACTAGAATCAGCTGTAAAATTAACAATGCACCCATTTATAATCAGTTAACTCAAGCATAAGGATCCCAGTTGGGTATTTCTGACTTGCTTTTCAAACGTATATTTAGAGAAGAGTGAGGGATTTTTAGGTTGGATAATAGGGAGGACAAACAATGACACATGAGACAATCACTTTTGACCATAAGGTAAAAGCACTGGTTTATATTGCCTAAAGAAGTTGCAGATCTTCAGACTTTGGTTGTTGCATAGGAAGAGACCTGAAAAGTACCTAGTGTGCAGCATAAGAACAAATTTGGAGACCTCTAATTCTGTTAAAGAATTAGGCTTTCTCTGGAATGATGTTCCATAGTCCTTACAAAACAATGTGCAAAAATTAAGGATGTATTTCTTACGAGTACTTTGTAGTATTATTGAAGAACTTATATTGACTCTGTAAAGTTCTTTTATGAAATGATAATATGATGTATGGTGTTAATGATGTTTTTTTCTCATGACTACTGAGTAATTTTCTCTCTTTTTGGGATGATATTATAAGAAGATTAGATGGAAGAAGTCAGAAGTAGTTCATTCCTTCTCCATGCTGGTGATGCATAATATTGGGTTTTTTGCACAGAGGAGATGATCAAGACAGTGACTACTTCAAACTCTTTTCATATGTTCATTAACAAATCCTTTGCCTTTCTTTATAATTCAACATAAAATTTTATCTTTTCTGCCTCTAGTGTTTAATTTTCTATAATGTTTGGTAGAATACCATGTGTTGGCGTTTAGCTTAGGGAAAGGAAGGTTATAACTGAAGTTTTATCCTCTTAGAATTTATATTAATGGCTAAGGAAATACTAAAAAAAATATTTTTATTTTTAATTTATTTTTTAACTCAAAGGATCTTATTGTATGAAAAAATATTTGAAGCAATTGACAGCAGAAACTTCAAACTGCTTCCAATTAAAAGTGCACCATTCTGAAATGGTACTTTTGAGCCCTGTTACAGTCTTTAATTTCTGGCCAAAAAAGAGAAAGTAAGCTCAAAGAACATTGGTTATGTAAGAGATGAGGAGAGAATTTTGATTTTTACTGCTTTTTTTCTTTTGCTTTCTCTACTAAAATTTTATCTGCTAGATAGAGATTTTGCCAGAATTTCTGGTGTTAAAAATCTGCAGAACTCCAGAATGCTCTGGGCCATGTTTCTGCCAAAAACATAATTAGATTCTGGAAAAATATATCTTCAAATTGAAAGGGAGTATAAATATAGAAAAGTTGACATTTGGATGCTAAAATTCAGATTCAGACATTTGGACTTAAATTCAGATTTACAGAAATTTTGACCTATAAATCATTGGCTTTCCTTTTGTCTAAATTTGGAAGAGTATTCTGATTAATGTAAAACAGCAGTCAAGAATTTTGGACCTAAAGGTAAGTAATTTTTCTGTTTCTAGAGATGACATTGACCCTCCTATGAGGTAAGTTTCAATTTGGTTCCTTTTTTTAATATGAGGTTTTGGAGTGCCAGCAGTGCTACATTAGGTCTTGTAAAACATCCTACATAAGTGATTCACCTCTGTGTAAATTGTTCTTTGTGAGAAGCATTTTTTTTTTAATGTGATGCTATTTAGATGGTGATCTTAGGAAACAGATATCAAGTCTGCATGCTGCTCTATACCAACTCAATGATTAAGATGCTGTGATAATTTAAGAATTTTTTTTTGTAGTCAGTAGCCAGAATAAGTGTTGTCAGGGTATAAGCACTTGAAGTTGATTTTTGTTATAACTTTACAATTTTAATTTAAAAAGTTGTGGAAATATTTTGTTCAGCAAATAAAATATAAGCATTTCAGAATAACATATTTCCTTAATGTTTAAAGCTGTAAGAATTTAGATTTACTGTTAAGATTTTAAAACATTTTTTCATTTGAGTCTTTGGTGTGTGAGGATGGATATGGACTCCCCAGGTGAAATAAATAGAGCTTATTTCTACATGCTCTTCTTCTGTAGGATATATTTTTTTTTCTGTTTCCTCCAGAAAAGAAATTCTCCCTCTAGTGAATCTGGGTCTGTGATTTCACTTGGAGTTTTCTTTGATGTTTCTTAAATTAGAGAATAAGTAATTTTATAGTCAACAATTCCAATGCCATTTTTAAGCTTTTTTTAAAAGCTTTTTTTACTTGAAAGTTTACTTTGTTGAAAAGTGCTTTTTATCTTTTCATTTTTACTTATTCAAAATATGGCATATTTTTCTTGACTTATCCTGGTGAGATTTAGAATTCAAGGTGTTGTCTCTTAGTTTTCTGCTGGAAAGGATACAGTTAGTAAGATCACTTCAGCCAATACCTTTCCATTATTACAAACTGTCACACCATATAATATTTTTTATAAGTTTTTGTATCCAGTGCTTTAATTGGAAGATTGTTTCAGTACATCTTATTGCAAGATCATATACTAACATTTTTGCCAGAGTTTATTGATGATTAGTTGAATATTATACATACATACATAGAGTGTGTTTATGTTTTTTAATTTACTTCTTCTGCTATTACTAATGTCTTTCACCTGAGATAGTTCTTCATTCTTTGTATATTCCTTCTTAATGCATTTTAACATGCCATGAAATCCTTCCCAGTGTTCATTTGATGAGAGCCAAAGGTCTTACAAGTAACATATAAGACGAACAATGTGATACATTGTTGCACTTTTGTTTTTCTAAATACCATAGACGTCATGACAATGAGCGGTTGTTAGCATTATAGAAGCATCATTCCAGTTTCTGGGGATTAATGCCAATCTCAAATTTGGCTGAAGTCTGTAAAAATAAAAGATGTCTTTAAATCCTCACAAAGAAGTAACTGACTTTATGTTCTTTTAAAAAATAGTGGGGAGAAAATTAATGGTATGGTTCTTTATAATAACCAGGAATTTCTGGTTTTTACTTCTTAAAAGGAAAGAGTTGCAAGGAAAAACTTTTTTGAAGAGTTACTTTCCACTTATTTGTTTGAGCTTAGCCATACACAGATTTCTGCCTGACAGCTAAATCTGCATTTTGCCAGCTGCTTTGTCACATGAACTGTGGGGTTTTTAATTTATTGGAAAACTGAAGGAGCCACAGGAAGGTTCTATGTTAATCTGGTCCCACTGGATTCAATAACTCGTTAGGCTTTTTCTGCAATATGGTGTTTAGTTTTAGTCTACATTTCCAAAATAATACTAATACAAAATTTAGTACCTAGTACCTGTTACTTAAAGCATATTCATAAAATAATTCAGATTGAAATATCAGAACTTGCTGTTGTCAAATATTTCAAATTGATTTTTATATGCAGCTTATGTTTTGCAGAGATACTGAAATACAGAAATGGCCATACTAATCACGTAGATATCAAAGAAATGCCCTTGTAAGAGGGGAAACACCTTAAGCTGCCTTTGTAGTAGTTTGGATAAGAAGGATACAATTTACAGTAACTACTGCCCAAGTTTATTGAAGTTGATAGAAGAAAGCAATACACTATGAAGATGCCTCCAGGGTGGTAGGCAGCCTTTTCCTTAGCTCCTTTTCGCTATCTGAAATGAAACTTTGTCCTTTCAAGAATGATAATGAGCAGCAAACTGGAATAGCCTCCCTATATTTACATCCCTCATCTCCATGTAGGTAGATAAAAACATGACACTTTATCTTGTCAGTTTCAAAATACTGAAGTCTTTACCCAGATTTAGCTTCATACCTTTCTATTAGGTCAATATTTGAGGATTATTCAAAACCAGGACTAGATGATTCCTTGTTTACTACTTTTATTGATGCTTTTCTAATTGGTATAGTGGTTTGAAATAGGAAGGCATTTTGAAATGGAAAAATAACCTGTACATTATTCAGATCTTTCTTTTTAATTTATAATACAATTCTATGAAATAGCTGTGATCATTTCTGTTTTCTATAGCGTAATAAGATAAAGGCTATATTTCTTCTGTAGTTGCTTTCTCTTAATTTTTGAAATGAAGTACTGTTTCTTAAAGTCAGAAACCAATTGGAAATTTTCTAGGATGACATGCAGAAGTTCTGGTTTTGAAACTGTATGTCTTTTTCTGGGAGAATTGATTGCCTAATAATTTATTTCTTGAAAGACAATAATCTTTGAGCATAATAAACAATTACACAGCATATTAGATACACAGTCAAGAACTAAGTTCCTTTACTTGTAATTAAAATGGAAAAGTCCACTCATTGGCTCCCTGGTGAGTAGAACTCCATATTCAATAAGTGCTACTTAAGAAATAACTCCTTTTGCTTTTGTAATAATTTTTTATTTATCTGATCTGAATCAATAAATTATTTTTAGAAATGCCTGGTCATAGCACGTGTCTCCATTCACTAGTGAATAGATTCTGCTTTTGCTTTGTGAGCTGTTTCCACTGCATATTTGTCTTGCTATGCATATTTTCAATTTTATTTAAAATGTTACACTGTTACATAACAAAGATGTTACTTGCTCTGTGAGTGCTATATTTGCTCTATATTCATAGTCAGGGGATGAGAACATTTCCGAGAATCAGGAAAGATTACAACGCAAGTTGCCAAAAAGCATATTTCTTAGTTCTTAGGGATTTTCTTTATTTTGATTCTGATTTTATTTTTATAAAAACCAAACAATAAAACAACAACCAGAACAGAAGAAAAAAACTGTTAGTATTTTGCATCTCTTCCTTTTAGAGCGCATGAATAAAAGTTGAAATTTATTGATTTACTGCAGTCTTAAATGCAACATTGAATTTGGTTCACCAGTGCTATATTTAGTCATTCATGAAAACATGAGATGAAGCAAAGATGTTAAAAACCACACACATATAACCAAACCAAATGTTTAACTACAAAAAGAAGTTACACAAAACACACTTGAGTCAAACAAATTATTTTCAAGAATGAGTTTTTTTTCAAAATTCTTAAAGGACAGTGATCTTGGATCACTTGTTATTTTAAAACAAGTTACAATAATGTTATGGTTATGAAGAAGTGATTTTAGCTTTTGACAATAATATGAAAGAAGATGTGTCTGCACTAAGATAGAGACAGTAGGGATAGTTGGCATGTAGTAATTATGTTCTTCTTTCTCTTTTACAACAAGAGAAAACACTGCAGTATCCTGACTTGCTCTGTGCGGGATTAAATTCTCAAAAGTGGCATGCTTTTGGCCGTATGTGACAAAAGGTCTCAGTTTAAAAAGTGAAATTACTTTTTAATCTTATCATTTCGTTCACGCTTATCCATAAACCTAGATCCTGCTATGTGCTTGGCAAACCTTCTAATTTGTTAATTTAATTATTACACTTCTGCAGTGTTTCTCAGTAGTAAAAGATATGCACATATTTTGCAGGCTACAACAATTCTATTCATCTCAGAGGAGCTATTATATTGTATAATTAATACTGGCATAATAAAAGTAAGAGTTTCTTTTGTATGTCTCTAGAGCCCATTCTTGCTCTACATGCTATAAAGGGACATGACTGCTTACAGAAACCAGGTCTGCAAAATAGTCCTGTTAGATTTTACTCATCTATTTTCTTGGTGCTAGAGCCAGGCACCCATCATGTTTTTTATAGTTAAATACACAATTTCTTATAATAAATGAGAAAACCTGCAGGGATTCAAAATATATGAAATTACAAAATCATTATATCATAAATGAAACTTTTGAAACAGTAAATTATACTGAGGGATAAAGTGCCATGAGTATATTGTATCTGAAAAACATATTGCCTCAGACAAATTTTAACTGATTTTCTTTTTTTTTCTTCTCTGTCTGCAAAATACTTCCTACCAGCTTCTTTATTTCAGTTGCATAGCTTCTATTCTATTTTGTAACTTCTTCTTAGCAAAACCAAGCAGCCCTCAATACTTGCTCTCCTGAATGCCATTGTTTTCTAGGCATTCATTCTCAAGGTTAGCATTTATTTATTACTCCTAATGTTCCATATCTTACCTGCTACTCAATTGTACGTACCTTCTCGGTCTATCTGCAAAGCATTTTTGTTCTGTACTTTCAAATCCTTTCCATGAATTTTCTGATGCATATAAAAATTTACTAAATTTTTGTCACATGTGAGTATAAATTTTAGGTCTGTTTGTGTGTCTGGGTTGACATGCCTTTGTATTCTTTCTTTCACTATGAACACTATCTGCTATTAGGCTGGCAGGTTTTAGGTGTTTTTCAGCCTGTAAAATGCCAGGTATACCAATGATATTTAAAGAAATAACTATTCCAGGAGTCTTTGTGGTGAAGTGGTGAAAGATTTTCTATGCCCACCATGATTTTTAAAAAAGGCAACAAAGGGACCACTTTTTCCTAATCTTCAGTCTTTGTTTAACAAGTACTTTTCATTCCTTCTAAGCAACAGCCAGAAAACACATGCAGATGTGTGCCACTAGTTTATCAAAATTTCCAAAACTAAGCTCTTCTTCAGAACTATGCTCTCTTTTTTGATGTTTTTTCCATATCAGTAAGGCGAGATTTACAGAGAGTGATAGTGAATTTTATCAGTTCAGAAAAAAAACCCCACATGTTTTTGGGAACACAGGCCCAGTACAAGATCTTAATTGCAGGCAGTCTAGCTGTATGACTTAATTAAATAAAAGATATTACTACTTCTTCCAAATCTTGACTTATGTCCTTAAATCCTCACAGCTATAACAACACTATGGCTTTTGCCCCAACTGGCATTAATCTGGCCTACAGAGCAACCCCATATAGGCAGCAGCACATGTGAGGATATTTATCAAATTCTGTTTTCAGCTACGAAAACTTAAGATTCTGTGTAAGAGTGCTAATAAAGAATATGTTAGCAATGAATAATACTGCTTATGTAAGCCATGATGAGGTTAGTACTTGTCCTAGGGATGGTTACATTTACATTTCAATGGTTTACAAAGCATTCTTAAAAATATTCACCCTCTCCTTAAATTCTGGAACTGTAGGCAGATTCCAAATCTTCAGGTCTTCTCTTGAACTTTTTTCCCACTTTTAAACATGCATGCTATATCTTAATATTGTAGGAATCAATCTAAGCAGGAGAATTTTTTGCTGTAATCAGGTTCAAGTGGTGAGAAAGACTTATCTTAACACCTATTCCAAGAAAAATCAAGCTGTTCTATAATAATTAAGCTGTCAATAGTATTTCTTATATTTACTGCTACAGTAGGTTGAAAATATCAGAAAGAAAACATTAAATCTGTTCCAAAATGAACTGGAAAGGAGATGAGGAAATTTAGCTGAAGGATATATGTTACTTTCATTTAATATTTTTCCAGCCTTTCTGTAGAAAAGCCTAGGAAAAACAAAAGATGTTGAAGGAGCAGGAAGGTTTCTCAAATGGAGTGTCTGACAGAAGGAAAGTAGTCAGTATGTATGTTCAAGTTTTATATTAGTAGTGCAGTGTACTTCAGTTCTTTGCCAAGACTCATGCTTGCACTTAATGTGCTATTATTAGCCAGAAAATGGAAGATGAACAGAGAAGTAGCAAATTTTGCAGAAGACACAACACTATTTCAGCAACTTAAATGGGGAAGATTGTGAAGTGCTCTAGCAGACTGACTTAGTGGGTTGAGTTGCATGGCATGATTGCAATAGAATTCCATCCAGCTAGCTGCAGGGCAAGACATCAGTGGCAATTATTAGAAATGTCTTTAAGTCCTAAAGTTACACTCAAACCACTCAAACAAAGTGTTTGAATCAGACCACATGCAGGAATGAGTACTAATACATGAAACTGGCTAGCTATAATTACACAACATTGTATAGCTGAATTCGTGTTATTGCAGTTTTTTTCCTTTCTGTGAGCCTACCTGCAGTTCTAAAAACAAACAAACAAAAGCCTGAAGAAAATGTAAGATATAACACTCACTGATATTGACCAATGAGGAACACTAGAGGAAATCAAAATTGGAACCACCACACTGACATTAAATTAAAAATTAACTTATCATAAGAAAGGCAGAGACTTTGGAAAGAGTCTCTGATGAGAAAGCTGATGAATTATTGGAAACATTGAGCAAGTTTACTTCATGTAGAGATCATTATCACTAGATGATATAACTTGATTTTGCAAAGATCATTAAATCTGTGATAATATGTAGCTGGAGGATTAGGTAATTTCTACTTCAGCGTAGCGGGGTATTAATTTGTATAGTTGCCCTGGAGGCAAGCTACTTTAGCCAAAGTGGCTTTGTGTTCACCCCAGTGCTCTAAGCACCATTTTGAATCAAAGAATCCTTTTTCTGAGCAATGAAACTGTCCATTGGGTGCTCAGTGCAAGATTGCTGCCTGCAGAAGGGAGGACAAGCAACCTGCAGCTTTGTGTCCAGTGTGATGATCAGAGGAATCAAAACTCCTTGCTCACTGGGTGTTTCTGGACTTCTATTAGTCATACACACCCACACGTGCACACATGCACATTAATGCACGTCTGCTGGGTTTTGACTTCCTGTCTACAGTGATAGCCTCTTGCCCACATGTCCCTCAGATATTTCTCCAAGTAAAATTAACACACTCTCAGGATTGCTTTAACCTATCCTTAAAAACTTCCAGTGATAGAGACTCTGTAGGCTCCTGGAGCAGTGGGTTTTCTTTTTGATGACTGTAATATGATATGGTATTTGTAAAAGTATATATATTTCAATAATTTGTTCTTATAACAGTGGGAGCGCTGGAATGTTTTGATTTGATCTTGCCATCACAGTATTGGCCAACATAAATTAATTTTCATCTCAAATTTCTGGAACACCACCAAATGAAGTGCCTCTGATATGAGCAGTGGTTGTTGCTACTCTGAGATCTGATTACTGTTTTCCTTGTAACAGGAAGCAAACTCCCGTCAATCAAAGCTGCAGGCTAGAAAGTGTGATAGTGTGATCTTTCCAAGATACTAAAATCCTTTACAGGTGATGTGTGTACTTAGTTTTATGGCCGTGGATTAATCTTGACATGCTGTCATCCGATACAGATACATCCTGAGAATGTAGGTCCTAAAAAAGCCTAGGAACAAATGTAAAGGGAAATGGTTAGTGATGTGGGAAAACTTACTCAAACAAAATGAAACTTCTGGGGCGGTGTTTTTTTCAGTAACCAAGGACTTGTGAATTGATGAAGAGATATAAGATATTATGAAAAGACATGTCTCAAATTGGCCTGGGGAAGAAAGAAAGAAAGATGAATCCTGACCCAGAAACTGGCATTTCGGCAAAATCGGGTGCTAAGATTAAAATGAGCTGAATATGGTTGAAAAAGAGAATCAAAATAACAACACTTTCATTATTTAAGACATACATGAGCGATACATTCTTCTAAAAGAATTATGTTAGTATGATAGTTGTTTAAACAAACAGGCCGATCAAATTGGCATTCGTGTTTTAATAATAGGAAGGTACTGTGATGTTTTTATTTTGTTTCTTTTCAGACCACAGTTAAATATTAAGAAGAGGAATATAACTATTTGAAACTAAAGAAGTTGACTTTTCTCAGCAAAAAAAGTTATTGTTTATGAAAGAAATGCGGAAAAACAAGAGATACATACAAGCCTGTGTTTTAGTTACTGTCTATTAGTGTTGAATGAATATCAAGCTACTATTTAGTAGTTGCAAGCTAGTGTTGGGCTATATAAACAACAGTGTGGAAAGATGAGGCATCAACTTTGGTGGTGGCTTTTGCTAGTAATTGCTGCCATAGGACTAGTTTTCATACTTGGCAAACCCAAGTTGTGTCCTGAAAAGGAGTATGTGGACTTGTGAAGACAATTTTCTGTGTCTTTCCATCCTGTTTTTCTGTTGTGTCCCCACCTTCACCCTAGGTTATTATCTGGTCTACTTCTGTTTCCAGCTCCCAGCAAGACTAGCTACTGTTACTTTCTCTGACTTTCCTAGGTACCTTTGGTAGAGCAAAGGCAGGAGAGACATTCTCCTAGATTTTGGTTCCCATGGTAAACCTCTGCATCATCAAATGGGGCATGGGGAGCAATTGCACAAACAAGATTGAATGCTTGATAGCCCTGAAGTGGATCATGATACTAATAACCTAGCATGATACACATAGCCTTCAGTGTATTATTTACAGAAAATATTGAATCAAGGACTGGTTTCTGGCATGATTAGTTTAATTTGGAGAGTCAATAAAGCTGGTAAACATGTCCAGTTTTCCTTTGGGAGTAGATGAACCATGCTGGCTCTACATGGGCAATGAATGTGTTCAATATAAACTAAGTTTTCTTAGGGTAGAGTGGGTGACCTCAACAGAGTATAAGCAAAAAGCAGTCTGTAAAGGTTTGCTACTTTGCAGGATATAAATAGGGTCTTGTGAGCTCAGAAAGCATTATAAATTTATAGGAATTTAATCTCTGGACAGATTTGAAGATCTGGTTCAAAAGAGAAGGTCATTTAAATTTCTCAGTGAAATCATTGTAAGAACATCGTAGTATTGGCAGAATAATATATTCTACCTCTACCTGGTTTCCAATAATAGTTGAGCAATTTTAATTGGAAAGTTAAAGAAAAAAAAATCAGCTTTTAATAGATGCTCAGCAGGGAAAATTCTAGTCTGAATAGCAGCCACTGTAAAAGCTGACTCTTACAACTAAGGTTTCACTGTACATGCTTTCTGTAATGATCCCAAGGAAAAAGTAATTTAGGTATCAAAACAGGGAAGAAATATCTTCAGATGACCTGTTTTTTGTAGAGGCTAATCAAACAAATTAAAACAATTTACCAGCTAATTATAGTCCTTTCACAGCAGCAAATTTTACTGTGGTAGAGCTTCAGATAACTCCTCTCATTAGTTTGGAGCAGGATATTTAAGAGATGGTGACAATTCTAAGTTGAATGAACCGTGGTTAATCGCATGCCTGCTGCCTGATGGGCTTGAAGAGTATCAACCACACACACATTTGGACAGAGTTTGGGACACAGTTCAAACAAATATTTGATTCATGTTAGTCTGCTTTATGGAGTCAGGGGTGAAATGCCTTCAATGACAAGTGCTACATTGCATCAATTTGAGTTCAGCATTTCAGTAAACTAGGACAGGATATTTAAAGCCCCTTCAATTGAGTGTGCTTCTTATCAATCTGAATACTTCCTTTGTTTCTGTTATTTTCTATATTTCATTTGCAAAGAATAATATAATTTGCACTGTAAGCTCTCTGGGCAGAGACAGATCTGCCATTGTTTAGAGTTTTGCACAGTAACCATTTGGAACCTGGTCCTGCTCATTATCATTATCCTTCTATTCATGCAATTTGATGTATTGAGAAAAGCTATCACAAATACTTCAGGTCTATTTTACTCCCTTCTCTGGAAAGTAACATTATAAATCCTATGTAATACTAATTGGTGCTTGACCTTTATTTTATTAAATAGATTACTTTCTAAAATGGTTTGTAGTGAGTACTGTTTCTAAATGAAATATTTTAAGTAATCATCCTTCTGAATTGCATTTGAATTTGCTGGCCAAATGGATAAAGATAGATGATGTGGAAGATGATTTTTTACTGTGGCCTTGGCTATTGACCTATTTGACCTATTTGATGTCTCTGAAATATGCATAGGCCCCATTTATAAATATGTTATGCAACATTCATTTCATGAGCATGGGTTAGAGAGTTTTGTTCAGGACACTATGATGCCTTTAAAACCTGCTTCAAATATGTCATGGAGTGAGACCATAATTTTTGATATGGCTGTATGGCTATGCAATGAAATATAAGACTTTCTTTTATAAAAAATAATTTTAAACCTGTTGATTGAAGTACAAACTAGTATTGCTGTTTGAGATATAGATGAATGTAAATATGGTGTTTGTGATTCCCATGCTTTTTCTTGTGACTCATGTTGTCTTGTAATTAGAAAATTAAAGTGATACAAAGTTTTAGAATTCATCAGAACCAAATATCAGAATAAGTATCAGTATCAATTTTAGTAAACACAGAAACTTCTTTTTTGAACTAAAGTCAGAGATACTGATATGTACTTGTGTTTGTGTGATCTCTAAATATGACTTTGGTATTATATTGTCCTGCTTTCTAATCTGCACCTGCTTGTGTTCACCCACCTGGCTAGGTGCAAGGTGCTGAAATTTATGGCTGTACAAATATAGCTGATGTTCAACACCTGTTTGTGCTCTTCTGTGGGTCTCTGCTTAGTGATATTTTTCTACCATATGTCTTAGTCTTCAATGAAAAAACACTTTACCAGTTTGTTGAGTTTTTTTTAACAGCTAATAGATTAAAACTTTGATAACGTTTACATGAAGAATGAACCTTCTTTCCCTGAGCTTTTCTGTTCCTGCTTATCTTCCAACTTCTCTATATTAAATTTTCTGTTTCTCCTAATTTTATCATCTGTAGCCACAATTTTTATAGCCTCTGAATTTATATAATTAGAAGTGAGTCAAGACTTTTGAGAGAAAGAAATTTCAGTTTCATAATCATTACCGAGTGCATTTTGGACAGGAGAGAGAGAGCTAGGAAGGGTAATTTAAGGGGGTTCAAGGTGCAAGAGAGGCTGTAGATTCTAAAGGACTGGGAGTAGCTGAATTTTTTTCTGGCTTCCTGTCTTTCCTGCTGCTGAAATTGTGTTGCTCAGTCTTCATTTCTGGTCTGCATCAGAAGAAGCATGACCAGCAGGTTGATGAAGGTGATTTTGTCCCTCTCTTCTGCTGTGGTGAGACCTCACCTGAAGTGCCATATCCATCTCTAGCACACCCAGTATAAGATGGACATGTAATTGTTGGAGTGAGTTCTGAGGAGGGCCACAAGGATGATCAGATGGCTGAAGCACCTCTCCTAATGAGGACAGTCTGAAAGAGTTCGGGGTCAGAGCTTGGAGAAAGCTCCTGGGAGAGCTTATTGCAGCCTTTCAAAACCTAAAGGGGATCTTTTAAGATGACAACAATCCTTTTAGCAGGATGTGTTACAATAGGGTAAGATGTAACAGTTTTTAACTCAAGGAGTGTTGATTTAGATGAGATAAGATTAGAAAGGAGGTTTTTTTTTTACAATGAGGTTGATGAAACACTTGCGCAGGTTGCCCAGAGAGGTGATAAGTGCTTAATCCCTGGAAACATTCAAGGTCAGTCTGGGTGGGGCTCTGAGCAACCTGATCTGGCTGATGTCCTTTCTCATTGAGGGGCAATAGGGCTAGAAGAACTTTAGGTCCCTTCCAACTCAAACTACTCTATGATTCTATGATTTTTTGGTGTTGAGAATCTATGACACTCCTTGGGTTGTTTTCAGCAGTATTCATTAAGTAATCGCATTTTATTGCTCTTTCTAAAGACATAGGTTGTTTTGCTAGTCTGCTGTACTGGGTGATAAGGAGAAAGAAATGGAGAGGCCAAGCCATGCTTTTTCTCTGTAGAGTCACTTGGTCATAAAAGCTACAGAGCTAATATAGTAGCCTGATTATCTTGTCCACTTTGTCAAGTGGGTGTTTTCAAAAGAAGAAAACCTGTCAGTTATGGTAGTGCAAGCTTGGAGGTGACTGACTAAAGATGTACATAGAGCTTCACTACTTCTACTGACCAAGTGCTCCTTTCTGCCTTTAATTACAAATATTTTTTACCATAAATCTGATTATATTTGGCATGCTTTTGAGTGGATTCATTCAAGAGATTAATGTGAACAGATGGTAAGGTGAGCGTCACAGCAAGCACCTAAAATATGGACCATGGCTTCAAGGTCTCTTTTGTGCCAGTAAAGGACAATACTGGTGCTGTATAACTGTGATACAAAACACAATGGTATGCAGATTTCTTTAGAAAAGGAAAAATCCTGGTTTGTGCAGCTGTTTGAAGTTGAATGGCTGTGGTGGAAATTAGTTTAATTTACATAATTATTTCATAGGCTAAAATATTAGCAGCCTTATAAATGACTGAAATATCTGTTAATTATTGCAGGCCATTTATGCAGTTGTTACAAATGTCTAGCATAATCTTTAGACAAAAATACAGACAGAAGAAATTGTGTGTGAAAATAAAGCACTTTTTGATATAACTGTGGTGTTTCTGTTATTCAAAGGAAAACATTCAATTGCCTCCATCATTTTGTTTAAATGATCATGGCAAAACAAAAAATCTTCCGACTACCATCTGAATGCATTTGAAGTAATGATTTTTCCTTTTCATTATTGATTATTGAGTGGATAATAGAATTAATGAATGAATGGGTAAATATCATATGCTTTTGGACTAGCAAACATGGCTGTTGTAAAAGGAAATTTTTCATTTTGGGTATATGGTGCTGCTTAGAGACAATTGGTTGCTATGTGCATCCTGTTAACTAATACATTTGGCCAGAATTTATAAAATATGTTAATTCTGGTACTTTACCAGAGGTTATAAAAGAAAATAAATAGTTATTGTATTTAAGTTTGCAAGGATAAATACTTGATTAAAATGTATGCTGCTTTGATCAGTGGAGAATGGTTTCCCATGGAGTTTGCAATATCTTTGTTGAACATAGGCTTTTCAACATATTAATAAAGAATATGGAAAAAACTCAGTAAGCCATGATATGTTTCAATTTGTTTTTTATTTACTAACTTTGGGTAGATAAGGTAGCACCAAAAATGAAAATTAAGGGTATGGCAAATACAATGAAAATCAGTATAGTTAAATTTAAGGTGGTGCACATGGAAGAAAAAAGGAATCTTGGCTCTGTGTCTAAAATTATGGCTTTCAGTTGATAGTTATCACATGGTAATGAAAGCATGACATTATGACATGCAATTCTTTGAAAAGTAGATGTTAACTAGCAAACAAAAAGAAAAGCAGCTGGTATGAATTCACAAAAAAATAAAAAAGTATAAACCAGAGTATATGATATCCATATATATATACACATATATATATATCCATATTCCTACACTTTGATAAATGCCTGTGGCTTTAGGTACTGTATTCAAAAGGATGTGGTAAAATATCTAAAATGCTCACATTGGGTTAGACTAGTGGCCAAAAGCATATCAGCATGAATTATGTTTACCCTTTTCTTACAGTTTTGTGTAAGCACCTAGGGAAACCAGATGCCCCAGATACCTTTTGGTGCTAGTCAAGCAATGTGAAGTGAGTGAGATCTGCTAATACTTCAGGCTTAGGCTGTTAGCAAATTGTACCAATCAGGCAGTCTAAAGGGAGTGAAAGTTTATTGTAAATGCTTGTCACAGGATTTTAGTAGAAATCTGTTGAAAATTAAGGGAAAATTTTAAGACTAAGACAGTCTTTTTGATCACAAAAACTACAGGGGCTGCATGTTTTACAAAGATTTTTACCTCTCTAGTGCCTAATACAGTTGTATGAAAGATCCAAATGTACATAGACTCATAGAATGGTTTTGATTTTAAAGGATCTTAAGGAAGCTCTAGTTCTAGCCCCCCTGCAATGGGCAGGGACACCAGGCTGCTCAAAATCCCATACAGCCTGGCCTTGAAACTTCCAGTCTTTCACAATTTTCCTGGGCAACTTGTTCCAGTGTCTCACCATCCTCACAGTCAAAGACTTCCTCCTCATATCTGCTCTGATCTTTCAGTTTAAAGCCATTAACCCTTGTCCTGTCACTATATGCCGTCATGAAAAGTTTCTCTCCAGCTTTCTGTAGGCCTCCTCCAGGTACTGGAAAGCACAAGATCTCCCCCAAGTCTTCTCTTCTCTTCTCCAAGCTGAACAACCTCTCAGCCTGTCTTCATAGGAGAGCTGCTCCAGACCTCTGGTCATCCTTGTAGCCCTTCTCTGGAAGTGCTTCAACAGTGACAGTGATACTTTGTGAGACTGGACAGTACTTCCAACACTATTCTATGTGCAGTAGTATGATTTAGATATCATAGCAGAGAATTTCTTGGTTACCTTTTATTGTAAACTTAGTTTCTGTCACATTTAAAACTTTTTCCGAACTTCCCAGTCTTGGCTGTAAATCATATTGCTTCAAAATAAAGTTTACTAGCAGACAAATAGTTTATTCATTGGAATTGCATCTTTTAAGGAAATGATACTATGTGTGAATGCTTCTGTAAGAGGTTCTGAAAAAATGAAACACTTGGAAAATAAAACATTTAGATTTTTGTATCCAAACAATTTAGCTAAAATTACTCTAAGTGTAAAACAAGTCCAAATTAAACCCATCAGCCCATCTTCACTTTCCTGCACTCTACAAATTACTCAGCTCTGCTAGATGCCAGGCATAAACATTCATGCTAATTCCTTCATTACTCTATTTGCTTTCCAAAGAAAAGAAATAATGGGTAGAAATCCTATTTCTAATTGTGAACTGTCTGAGCTCAGCATTGCTGTAGATTTTTATCTGATGGTGTTGATGGGAGGCAATAAAAAGATTCATTCTAACCTTTTCCATCTTGCCAAACAATTTCAAATGAGACCAGAATCTCTTGGTCTCTGATGGCTGTATTCCTGGAATACTCAGTTTGTCAAAAATACATAGTTAACTACACATGCCTAAAATATTTTGCTGTGTCATATTTGATTCTGAAGGATAGGGGATGTGTTCTGTCAGTGTGAGTAATGACTAATTAGACACTCTTATAAGTGAGCAGAGTACAATTATAGTTAAAGACTGACAAGGACTTTTAGTACTACATATGTTGGGTTTTGAGAAAATTAAGTTTATGCTTCTCATTAGGCACATTGCACTGTAGCCTGGAAATATTCATAATGGTTTTTCCATCTTGTTGAATTTTCCATAGCAGAAGAAGCAACTAAATTGTGAAGAAATGTAAAGAAATTCTCTAGAAAGCTAGAGAGTAGAACATCATATTTTAACTCATGAAGTCTAAATTAAGTGTTGAAGATGAACTTAAAATGCATGTCCAAATCATAACCAGCCATCATAACAAGTTATGAGCTATTTTTTAGATCAAGTGGAATCAGTTAATGTAGCACTGCTTGTTCTTCAGATCTTTTAGTGTTAAATTAGAAGATAGATTGTTCTCTGGCAAAAGTCTTTTACATTTTTTGCTCACAGGACAGTTGCATTACGTAGATAAATGTGAGCTTTACTCATTTTTGAATGTACTGCCTTCTCAGTGCTAAGACCATAAGTTTACGTTTTAGGAGGCACTTAGCAGGACTGTATAGCCACATGCAAGCGTCTGTTCCTTGGAAAACAAAGAGATCATGTGATGCTCATTGATACTTTTGTATATACGGTGAGCTTTTGAAAGACCTGGCAGTTCTGGAAGCAAAATCACCTTCATTAGTTTTTCAAGAAGGAATTGCAGAACAGGAAGTGCTGCATACATGCTTTTCTCATGACTGCCAATGGGTAACTGGGCAGCTACAGCTTCCAATGCCTGCTTTATTTTTATGCCTGTAATTTACTAAGGGTTTGGCTAATGGAAGTAGTAGGGTTCACATCCTCTTTTTCTGTCTCATCATTTCCACAGTCATCTGCCTGCAAACATGGTTGATTTTGGATGCGCCTCTTTCACCTTGCTTGTCATCTTAATGCACATAATGCCATCTTAAAGCCAATTTCATTAAAGTAAAATGTATTTAAGTTCACTAAAATTTGTGAATGTTTTCCAAACAACTTTTTCAGGCAGGGAAGCACAGTGATATTGCACAAGTGGTACTGAGATATGGGAGTGGAAAAAAATTCCTAGGTTACAAAAGAGACAAGTTTGAGACAGCTCTCAAAGTCCACCTGCAATTCCAGCATACCTAGCACCCTTACTTATGGGCTTTAATTACCTTGTTTCAAAATCGTGTATGACAGATGAACTATCATTGTATAAATAACCAAATTCTGTCTAACCTCACATTGGACTGAAAAGTTATTGCCTGAAAAGTTATATATATAAATCAAAATATTAGAGGTTGGTAATGATGGTAGTTAAAGCTGCTGACATTATACTGGTGTGAGTAGGTTATCACAGTCATTCTATCAGGCTTACTTCTGCATGCAAGGTTTATGTACCTTCTGGACCTCTACTCTTGAGTGTCTCTACAGGGAAGCTGAGCTTTCTTTCCAGGAAATCTGAATGTTGTCTATAATAAACTTCATTATAGGAACTTACCCAGGAAGAAAGTAATATAGTCCCTTCCTTCCACTTGTTGTCACTTTGTAGTCAAGAAAGGTAGCAGCAGAATTAATGTAGATAAACTAGGCTTGAAATACTATGCTCTAAGTATGGACAAAAAGCTATCAGATGATTTGCTCTATACAACATGGCTGAAATCAATGCAGTTTGCTTATTATATCTGTGCAGGTAATGCAATTGTAAATACTAAGTGTCTGATCTTCCAAAGGGGGTTTATCAAAGCATGTAAATGAAAAATATCAATGTCTTTGTTCATGAGCTTCCTTAAAATGTTTTCGTATGCAGTCAGCAATATTTTTTCACCTTGGATAGTGAATTTTGTTGCTAACAAATCATTTGGAGAGACAGCTTTGATTCTTGTGAGAATTATTGGGAGGCTAAAACCTGAGCATAGTTTCCCTAGTGTGACCAGATTCAAATAAACTGGAAGAATGCCAGGTTTATGTCTGATGTACCTCAAATTTAGAATATCAATGCACAAGAAGAACAATTTTGTCCCTTGATTTTTGTGTATGAAACTCAATGTCAAGCAAAGACACAAATGATACAGTGCAAGTGGTTAACATATTGATGGAGTCTTTAATGTGTCTCTGAAGAATTAATACTTTAAATAATAAGTGGCTGTAGTGCTTCTCTTGGGAATCAAGAAAGAAAAACCTTTCTGTTTTGTTCCTAGGCCTTGAATTAAATATTTGTTTATTTTAAAGCTGTTTTTTGACTCCAGTGTTTTTGAAGAGTTGTTAAGAAAATGAGAGCTGTGGTGTACTTGAACAACCTCATCTTGGGTTACTGAGATTTAGCTGTATCAGTGACTTACTTCTGTCTGTTAATTGCAACATAACCGCAATTGTAATTTAAAATGCTTGTTAGTAACAGATTGTCAGTCCTTTGAGGGACAGTAGATAAGCTGTGTCCTCCAAAGGGATTAGCAAATGCCATTCTGGGAATTAAATAATAGTTTTAGTGTAAATGAGTCCAAAAGAAACCTGTCCAAAATCCAAAATAGGTTAGAAATATGGAAACAAATCCAAAGCCTTTGCTTTTGGCTATTAGCTCTGCTCATCAACTCAATGTTTAAAACTCAGAAGCTCATTTGTAAAGGTTTTTAACATTTTGTGGAAGAAACATTATGTGAAGGACTTTTCCAAATAAAGAGCACCTATGTAAGAGAGAGTAATCTCATCTAGAACCGAACTATTGACACTTAACATCAAGAAGATTGCAAGAAAATTTTTTAAATTGAGGAGCTGTAAGAAAGCTGTGAAGTATGAAGACAATGTGGTTTAGGATGACATCCTTACAGTTGAAGACTAAAATTATCCTAAGCACAGTATAGCTCAGAGAATGAAAGTAATTAAAAAGGAAATAGAACCTAATGGGTTGCCCTTTAAAAAGGGGGTCAAAACAACCCAGACCAAGGCATAGAATCAATTTGTACACTAACGTCCATACAATTTGGGAAACTGAAAAAATGAGGGAAAACAGCTAGCTCTAGATCTGCCCAAATTTTAGTGTAAGCTAAGTTACATACATGATGCTGAAATAGCAGAATCAAAAACCTACAGACAAGAGAAAGCAAACCATGGCGCTGTTGGAATAATGCTATCTTTTACAGAGTTTACAAGCAAATTACTAGTGACTGGCTCAGGTAGTATCACACTGGAACTCTGTCAGGAAACAAGGTTTTATTATACAGGATTTAAAAGCAACAGGCCCATTGGGCATGTGAAATAGAGATTGTATCTGGAAGGACTATCTGGCCAAATGAAGTGGTCTAAATTTAGGTTCATTGTTTAGACTTGTCTCCCTTTCAGTCAGTGGAGATAAATGAGCATTTACAGGTGAGTAAACCGTCTCATTTTGAAAGAGACATCTAAAATAAGTTACATAAATTGGGCACTCAAAGTGACCACTTGCTCTCTATTGGCTATAGAACATGAGGGAACTAGCTGAGATGCAGACACCTCCAAAATGGATGACACAAATCCTTCCTGAAATGGCAGTGAAAGCAGGCCATGCAGGTCTCAAAGCCTTCTTAAGTGCCAGGAGAAAAACTGAGGAAAACAAGTCAAAACAAGTCATGCAAATGGATGGGAAACATAAATGAGTTTATTTTGCTTTTCAGGTCTTATTTTATTTTTTGTTGTTGGTTTTTGCTTTTCAGGTCTTATTTTATTTTTTGTTGTTGGTTTTGTTTGTTTTTTTTGTTGTTGTTGTTGTTGTTGTTTGTTTGTTTCTTTGTTAATTTTCTTTTTGTTTAAGTTTAGAAAAAGCTATATGAGCAAATGAAGGATTTTTAAGAAACTGAAAACTGGGAAATAGTCTCTGTTCCAGATATTTAAAGGAATTTTCTGTTTAGTCTTTTTTGTATTTGATGCATATTACAGCTGAAGCAGTCAATTTATTCACATTATTTTAAATATTTGAAGTTTTTTAATATGTTAGAAAAATTGAGGGAAAGTGCAGTTTCAATAACAGGAAGATGATCTTAAAAAACAAGTATTCATGCTTTTTTCTTTTTTTCTCGCTGTATTAATTTGGTGTTTTGTGGAAATATTTAATACAGACTTGCATAAAAAGACATAAAGAGGTTTTAATTTAGAATGAAGTTAATCTTCATTAACTGGGCTGAAAAAGAGATACAAAACTTGAAAGAATTTGCCTTATAGAAAACCTTGAGAATTGCTTCAGTAAAATCCCCAAATGAACAAGCTTTTGTTGGACAAAAGATTGTGATTATATTAAAACTGAGTATTTATTCACCATTTGAAATCCATGCTGCTTGAACTATTGTTCAGTAAGGCACTGGCTTATTTGAATTGGAATTATTACATGTAGTGAGACACTGTGAAAGAGGAATGTGTAATTTACACGTAACTTAAATCAGTCTATTTTGCAAAATGACAAGTCCTTTTATTTTATTTTTTTTTTAACACGATGAGAATTTACTGCTTTTTTATAGTGAGCAAATTCCTTTCACTTTATTTTGTTCAGTGAAAAAACTGCACATCTCAGTGAGTATTAGTTTGATTTATTAGGTCATGCTTGTGTAATCATGAGACGAGTTTTTAAACCTTCCCGTAGTCTCTGGAAACTTTTCTGATCACTGCATAGCAATAGAGCTGCTTTGCAGTTAACAACAACAGTTGATGTGAGAACACTTACATCAGCCTGAGCTTCTTTGTGTGTGGGCCACAGTTTTGGCCATAAGAAGGCCATTTTCTTACACTATAACTACTTGTATCAGTCCTTGTCAATAAGATGAGCTGTCTAGAGAAGAACTCTTTAAGTAAAGACAGTCATAATGACTAATTTTGAATTTTCATATAAAATTGAAGGATATTTCTTTTGCAAAACTGTTTTAAAAAATGTCACTGAGATTATTTTGCTTTTCATTGAATGGAAGATGTATCTTCTTATTTGAAGAATCCACAACAAATTTAGAAAACTCTAAGATGAGATGAAAACTCATTGATACAGAACTAGCCTATTTCTAGAGAAGCATAGTGAGTTGCGTGGTTGCAACAAAGTGTCAATATGTGAGCCTCATCCCTTATTTAGCCAGTAAGTTACTGTGTATTCTGACAGTCTTCCATAAAGACAGATTTGTTTTACTTTGATACAATAAGTTGTTTCCATAACTGTTACTTCAGAGAATTTTGTCATCTAGTCATTTTTTTCATGTCATTTTTGCTGTATATTTCCAGATTAAAAGAAGGATAGAAGATACAATTAATAAGACTATTAAAAACAGTATATATGAAGAAGAAAATTAAAATCTTTTAAGTTGTAGTTTCCAAAAAGAATATTTTCTATACTGTAGTTAAATGTTCTGAGCCCTTTAAATGTTTTAACCTGAAAAGATGCTAAAAGCAGTCTGTCAGAAAGTTCAGTGAAACACTAATTCTACAATATCCAGTTAAATGCTGTCCTGCTGTACATTTCATCTGTGTGTGCATTTGGTCTGCAGTAATGAATGCAAAATGAACTAAAGAGAAAATGTTTAGACTAATCTTTAAATCTCCCATTCTCCCTGTTTTGTTAAATATTATTTCAGGTTAAAATATTTGTTGTTGATCTGAAATAGCAGTTCTACAAAAAAAGATAACCTTATATGGCCTTTACCTTAAAGGTAGAGGCAGGAGATAAAAACCTGGGAAGCAAATGTATTTAGTCATATATGTGTAAATGATTCCAGATCTGTAAGTTTCTGCTAATTGTGGGATTTTTGTTGAAGCTATGGTTTTTATGTACATTTTTTTAAGTTAGGGTTGCTGAAAGATGTTACATACTGCAAAGTTTTATTTGTGATATAATTTATATCCTTCTGTTGTATTATGTCAGCTGTATGAGTGCTACCAAAGCTAAAATAAATCCTGAGATTACCAGTCCAGAGACTAGCTTGAATCTGCCTAGATTATGGCTAGAAATGAACTTTCTTGGGAAATAGCTCAGAACTGACACATTTTATGCACTAAGAAAAAAAACAAGGGCAATGAATTAGGTGTGTCATAAATGCAGCTGAAAAGCAAAGAATCCTGGTGAAAAGTAAATGAAAAGTGGAGTAAAAGGCTTTTCTGCATTAGATGAACATAAATCAAAACCAGAATTGTTTGATTGTAGCTTCATGCTATTTCCTTGGGTCCTGTCAGTGGTCAGGAAAAATGGCCAGTGAAAGGGAAAGAGAATAAAAAGATTGGTACCTGCCTCCCCTCCGCCTACCTGTGAGGAAGTTGTAGCCTGCAATGAGTTTCCCCCTCAGTCTCCTCCAGGCTGAACAGACCAAGTGACCTCAGCCACTCCTCATACAGCTTCCCCTCAAGGCCCTTCACCATCCTCATTGCCCTCCTTTGGACACTCTCATAGCTTTATATCTTTCATGTATTGTGGCACCCAAACCTGCCCCCAGCACTCGAGGTGAGGCTGCCCCAGTGCAGAGCAGAGCAGGACAATCCCCTCC
>JAYDZK010000056.1:26027707-26050651 GCA_034509185.1 Euphonia xanthogaster
GCCAGCACAAGGCCCTATTAATAGAAGTGATGAGTTAGTGAATGTCACTGCTAGCTGAAATGTGTATGGAAATAAAATGGTAGGTACTAGAGATATTTTTGGATAACTAATGAGGGGAGAGAGGAGAAAAAAATATAGTCTATACTCTTGAAAGATTAACATAATAATAGTCGTAATAGTTGGGAAAAAGGGCAGAAAAATTGAAAGTGAAGATGGGAGACTCACGTATTTAAAGTGACAGTGGCATGCCTAGGGAGAGATATTAACCAGGTATAGGAGGTCAGTTGGTGCAACAGGTAGGTTTTTGAGTCATCACTAGATAACATTATAAGCTCTGTGTGTAGGAAAGTGGTTGCAAAGTGAGAAGAGCAAGGTTTAGGGACCAGGCTCTAATTTATCATCATCCTATCAGAAGAAAAAATATTTTTTGTAACAGAGTACCAATAACTTTTCTGTATTTATGGCTCCCTTACTAAAGCTTGTGTCTTCTGGTTTGAAGCATGAGAGGAAACAGATGCGGATTTCTTTTGTCTAAGCCTACATACACTTCTCTTTCTTCAGTGATGATATAAGAAATGCTATAAATTAAGTTTCTTTCTTCTTAATTGAAGGAAGAATGCCTTTTAAAGTTGTTCTCATTAGATGTTTGAATTGATCCAGAGCTCTACAAAATACAAAATGATTGAATTATTTCTTCCTGAAAAGTGGACTTAGAGTAATGATGAGATCCAGTCAGGGTGCTTTAGAGAAATTAGCAAGCAGCCATAGCTTGTCTGGCAGTGGGTTATAGAATTTAAATAGAAAATATGCAATCCAGTGTAGAGGATTTCAGAGGAATGGTGTAATGGATTTTTCATAGACTCACAGCATGCTCCTTTTTATTAATTAAGCAAATATGTTACATAGAGAAAAATCTATTATTGTGAATAAAGAAGCAGGATGGTTTTAAAAAACTTACTATGAAGTTTTTAAATGAAATTGCTCTGTTATTCACGTGGTAAAAAAAGGGGGTTTTCCTATTTAAATTACACATTGCAGATATTATTTTAATTTTATTCATTTTAATACCTTGCAAAATATTTATATGTGGTTATGAATAATCATTATGTGTATTAACAAACCAAGAATTCATTCTGAATATTATATGCTCCTATTTTATCCATGCAGTCTGTGATTTACATGGTGCTCATTGAAGGTAACGATTATTTACTTTCTACTGAATATCATAGATACTAAATATCCATGATATTTAGATATCAGACTTCTTATGTGCATAATTTTAAAGTGTATTTTAATATACAGTAAAGGTATTTGTCTCTTATATGGTAAGATGAGATGGGCAGAATGATCTGGTGGAGCAGGGTTCTGAATGTTGGTTTTCCTTTCTTCCTTAATGTCATTATGAAACTCCATACAAAACTCATATTTTTCTTCAGTTTCTTCACTGTGCAGTATGGATAATGAAAGCTGAGTAAGAGCAACCTAATTTTAATAGGCCTTTGAATCTGTTGATGCAAAAAGTTTACTATCTTTTCTCGGGTTTATATTATTTTACTTTTTTCAAATATCCTGATGTTAAAAAGAAGGACAGGGGCATACTCATTTCTCTTGCTGTGATATGGGATTTTGGTGTGATTACTGCTCTCTTTTATAATACATTTCTCTTTTAGAACGTACCTGTCAGCAGAAAAAAAATTACCTGGGATCCCTTCTGTCAATTCCTCCTATTTAATTAGTGAGAAGATTGTAAAATTTAGTTCTGAAGTTTTTGACAGTGAATTCTTTAGGATTGTATTTTCTTTGTACTTTGGAATATAACTTACATGTTGTCCGGCCTCCATAACTTTCTGCTCTATAGTTCTTTAGCAATTATATATAAGTTCAAACATATTTGCAAAATTCTCAGTTCTTTTTCCATTATTTTAATTTTTTCTGGTTTTTTTTGCTAGGCTCCTATAGGGAGTTAGTATAAATTGACAGGTGAAGAATTCACATTGTGTACTTTTTTTTTTAATGCAGATTCAGTCTTCTAATAATTTTGTAAGAATGTGAGCAGTGGAGACCCATGGTTATTTAAGCATTAATGTTATTTTAATGGTAGGATTTTTCTTCTCAGTACAGTTAAGTAAAGAAATATGGAAATAGTAGCAATAATTCTTTCACTATCTCACACAAAACTTGTGTTAGTGAATAGGTTTATGGTGACACTAATAGCATTCTTATATTTATTTATTGTCATAAATACATTCTTGAACTGTACTGTAATGTGGCATATAATTCCATTATATTTGAGGCATGTTTATGTTCTTTACACGGGGATCTGTGTTCTTTGCTTTAGTACAGATTTAAACTCAGATTTTTGAAATGTTTTGATGACCACAGTAAGGCCAAAATTATGGAAACTACATCATCTGTCTAATTTTCTGAGCCCAGTTACAAAACCAGTCAGGCCTGGAAAGTTTCTACTGAGAAATCACCATTACTAATGCTTCTAGTAACCTCTAGTAACTTCTCAATACGCTGACTGGTGCTCATCAGCTAAACTCAACATCCACGCTGAAAGTGTTTCATCTTTTTAGCCGTTTGGAGGCTTCCAAAGTGAATAACACAGACCTGTCACGGTTGCATGTTGAACTTTGGGTATGTCTTAGGCTCTCACTTGGCCATTTAAGACTTTTCATGCCTGTATCTGAATTAGGTACATGGTTACATTATGCAAATGTGCTGAATGTTCTAAAGAGCCTTTCCCTTAACTCCCTTAGGTATTGTGAAAATTTATTCAGGGCCATAATTATTAGACTTCTATAATCACAGCAGAAGCTGATCCATGAGACCTCCTAATAGCGTGTTGACTATTTCTTGTCTCAGTTGATTCCCATGATACCTTATATTTCCTGGATAATATAGGTAATCTCCTGGATCCTATATTTATAATATTTGAATATGGCACCAACAATACAGTGATGTATGTTAGGAACCTCTCTGTGCAGCTTTCTGTCTGAGAGTCCTGATATGGTTCTTCCTTGTGTGTAACTTCAATTACTGCTGATTTCTGTCCTCCATGGGGGACCAGTCTGACTTTTTTTTTCCCATCTAGAGCTCTTACAGTTGACCACATGTGGTTTCTATTTATAATAGAAAGTATTATATCATGTCAATGTCAGACATGCACAATTGGTTGAATTAATCTCTTTTGATGATATTATTAAAGCCATTGTTAAACAGAAAACAGAAAAAGAGAATATATTTTGTTTGTGCCTGTAGTTGTATGGATTTCTGAATTTATTTTCATTATTTTATTTTTGTAAACTTTAGCATTTAAACTAAAATAAAAAATCTCATATGCTGGAACGGCCATTGCAAAAATAGTACATTCTCAGATAGAAAGATAATGAAATGTCTACATCTTGAAGCATTTTTTATCTGTATTATATTATTTTGGAAGAATAGCACTTTTGCATTGTATAACCTTTTAGAGTTTGTTTCAAAGTTTTATCGTGACTTTTCATACACTTTTTAATAATTTAGTTTCCATTTTTGCATTTTAGGAAACATAACATGAATATATTTCAAGATGAAAAAAATCCAAGGAACCTCTTTCTTTCTGTGTTATTATCACTTTTAGTTTTCAAGAACAGGAGTGAACTACTTTCTAGGCTTTACAAGCAGGTTGAATCTTCTCTGGTGTGTGGGTGTTATTAGTATTTTAAACAGTCTCAACAGTTACTAGAGTTTTTTTTAATGCCACAGAATAGGGCTTGTTAGACTCCTACATTACTATGAAATAAGCTGTAAAGATGTCTGGATTATTTAGAAAAATTACAATTGCATAGGCAGAGCTTAACATTTATTTACCTGCAGTCTTTCTGGTTTTGATAGAATTAACAGTATGATTTTTAATGTCTAAATTATGCAGATTCAGACTCTGATTTACTGTAGTGCCAGGTAACATCTTATTTGGAAACATTCTCTAGTATTTCAGGTTCTAATTTTTGTTGAGTATTTCTTTATCTTGCCATGCTGCTTGTCATTGTGTGAGGAGATGCTGCTGCAAGTTTACTGCCTTCCTTACTGCTGTAACTTTAGTGTCTCCAAGGCAATAACATTTGACCATTGTGTTCACTTTTAGAGTTCTTCCTGTTCTCCCACAACACCCATGTAAAGGCCAAATGCATTTGGCTTGATAATAAATGTGATTGTATTGCTTAAAACAGAAGGAACTGTGCTTCAGTGGCTATATAAGAAGCCTGGAATGCATATGCAGATGAAGCATATAAAGCAGGTGGTGTCAATGATCCCCAGTTTGAAATATTCAGTTTCCAAAGGTCAAACCCTTAGTATGTTGTCACCTTCAATTAAAATACATACTGATTTGTTGCAACAACAGTAACACAGCATGCTATTGTTTTCAAAGATAAAATATAGCAGTTCGTGGTTCTTTGATGTTTTGAGTGAAACCACTAGTCCTTCATGAGTATTTTCTTTTGCAGTGCACAGTAGAAGAATCTGTAGTTGAGCATCTGGAGACACAAGTGAGATGTATGTCTCTGATTTTCAAGATTCTGCTGGAAATCAAATGCTGCTGATTTTTATCTAGCATCTTGCCCTTGGTTCTCTCAAGGAGGTCCCAAATGATCCATCAGGACAATCTATCAGGAGAGTGTTTGTGGTGATTGTCTGTTTGCACTGGTGATGCAAATAGCTCACAGCTTGTAGATAACCTCAGTGAGGTGGATAAGGACAATCTCCATGAGATATAAAGTTTACAGAAGCACAAACAGCATGGAAAAAAGCTTTCAATTAGTTGTGACTACTTTGACTTATAGGAGGGAGTGGGATAATTGGATATTTCATGTGGATTTAATGAAAATGGAACAAATCACTGAATTACAGTGGCAAGTTTTTATGAAAGACTTTATACTGAAAGTGATAAGGGGAGAAAAATTGATAAAAATATTAAACAACTCCAACCATTTGTTTTGTGTTTTAATGAGTTGTAGGTTATATTGCTTGAGCAGTTATATTGCTTGAGCTTGGTTGTGGGGGTGCATATTCACTATAACTCTAAATTGATGCATAAATGTAAACACGTGATGCATCTCACTGAAAGCATATACATTCTATTGGTTAATGGGCAAAGTAAGCCACATTAGCCACCTAAAGAGAGCCCTGTGGGGCAAGTTGGTAGCCCTGAATGAGCTGCAGCCAGCACTGGGCAGACAAGGGAGGACCCCCTGCTGCTGCAGGACCCATGGTGACACAGACTCCGTCAGGGCTGGCTATGTCCATGGACACGCTTCTAGAAGGTCAAACCTATATGGATGAGACAGGGGTAGCAGAACTGTGAGTCTGCTTGGGGGACCTTGTTGCTTGTTTTGACATTTTAACAAAAATAGCTTGCATTTATCAGTAGCTAAATAATTCTATCATCTCTGTTCCTTTTCCAGTTGAATATGTACTTTGGTCACCAAAGTAGTCTACGAAAATCATCCTTTAGAAAGAGTAAGGACTCACTCAAAGATCAATTTATCTCATCCTGGAATAGATAGTTAACATAGGTGCTTTTAAAGCCCCTGCAATGTACTGCCTTTCCCAGTTCAATTTGTCAAGAAGAAAACCACACATAGCTGTAGAAAGAGCTAGCTTTCAGTCACAAGATTCTCATCAGCCCAGGCAAACCCATGATTAACTGTGGCATTTGTATTCTCTCCAGATGTTTCAGTTACCTGTAGTTTAACTTTAGGAACAAAGTAATCTCTTAAGTATGCATTGCATAGACATTGTACAATGGGATTTAGAAAAATAATTCAGCAAATTTTATGTTTTTTATTCATATAACTTTGGAATACTTATTTAAAAGTATGAATTAAAAAAGACATTTCTTAATCTTCAATCTTCTGTCTCCTGTATATGAACACAACTTAGAAAATTAAATTAAAATAAACACATCTAATCTTGCATTCACATCTCATACAGCTAAGAAAGGACTTTTGTTTTCTGTTCCAAGCACCATGGCCAGCGAAATTTGAAAGTTTTCAGGCATTTATGTGCAGAAGATTTTTAACTCCAAATTAAATTCTTTAATTATAGGTTTTTGTCCTCATTCATGGGTTGGAATGTGTATTGGAAGTCTAGCTGAATAGAGATATAGTGGTTTGTCAATTGTAAGATTTTGAATAAAAAGCTTTCCATTTTGTTTTCAAAAGGGAGTTACTTTTCAAGTTCTGAAAATTATAGATGTGTTGATGGAAGAATCACTTCTCATTGTTTCTCAGAAAAAAGGAAGTTTCTTAGGAAATACAGTAGAGCATGTAAGCCTTACAAACACAGTCTCAACAGATCTGCATTTCTCTCATGAGGAATACATTTATTTTCATGAAGCACATTGACAGGTAGATTGAATGTAAATGGATGTGCATATAAGCTTTCCTGTCTCAGCTGGGCAATCAAAACATAAGACAGAATATTGGATTCCTTAAAATTCCTTATTAAAATAGAGAAGTGACAGAACATTGACAAATGTTTGCTTTTGATTGCTTTTGATTTCATTAAGAGATGAAACTGTAGAGACCAAAACTTTTGGAATACTTGGTTTGCTTCCTTATCTGGAGTAAATATTGCTAAATATATATATATATATATTTTTTTTTTTTTTTTGCTAATGATATTGCCTACAACCAGGGCTCTATAGAAAATGTAGTTTATTATTGATTTTACTTTGTTATTCAGTTTGAAAATCCAGAGACAGAATGTGTCAACAACTTGTTCCTGCTACATCCAAACAACCTCTTTTTGAAGATATTGTCAAATCAAGAAAACTTGAATGTCCATGGAGTAGGTCAAGATTATGTTTTCAGGTGTTATGATAAATTGGTGAGGAAGTGTTTTTATTGATTGCTCTAATACTTTGAAATGCTCTGCATGTTTGCCCATCTTATTGCTTCAACATAATATCCAAGTTGCATAAGTAACATACAAGTATCATATTTCATAAGTATCTTTTGTCATTTTGACTTGCTTTACTTGGTTCTCAGTTGCAACTTACCAAAATTACAAGAGCTTTATATAAGTAACAATGGCAGAAGATTGGACCCTATTAAGGTAAAAATACATATTTTTCTATTAAAATTACAAACCAGAAAATTGTATTACTTCATGGACTCCATACATATTTTCAGATTTCCTTTTAAAGTATTTGGGTATCAAATTAAACCTTTGGGTTTCAATTAAGCCTTTTGAAGTTGAATTATCTTGTCCTCTGTGTAACTTTTTTCTGATAGGCCTTTTTAAAGTGTCAGATGTTCTTTGATTACAGTGAAATGTTTGCCTTCCTTTATGTAGAATATATATAATGAGTAAAATTGAATTAGGTACAAAAGGCATTTTTAGTAAAGATGTATTTTAGTGGAATTTTAAAATCAGCTACATTATAAGCTGTCTGTTCACAAGTCACAATTCTGTCTCTTACTTCCAGTGCTGTTAAACATCAGCTAATAAAACTTTACTCTTCTGTCCTCAGAGTTAAATTTTGGAAGTATAGCAGGTAAGACATTATTAGGCATTAATGTTTTGCTTATGGTCTTCCAAACCTGATAGTACTGAGATTTTTAGGATATGTATTTTGGACCAGATGTTTTCTGAGGAGGGCCTTCTACTAAAACAGCCAGTAAAGAAAAAGTACTTACCTGTTTTTGATTATCAGCATGCTGGAATGGTGAGGTTTATCAGTACTCTCTGTAGTTTTTAAAATATGCTGTTAGCATCAAGGCACAAGAGTGGTGCAGATATAAAATATAAAATGCAGAGGAGGCAGTTTTATTGAAAAATAGTGTGGATTTCAGAATCAAGAATGAAGTCTGTCAAAATTCTAGGAATGGGGAAGTAATGGCCATTAGGAGGATTTTGATGAAAACCAAAGAAATAAGAAAAAAAGACAAATATTTTGTGAGCAAAGTTCAAGTCTAAGTTCAGATATAATGAGAGTGATCTGAGAAGGAGAAAAAAGTCTGTCCTAAAATATCTGTTACTTAGGAAGATTTGCCTAGTTTTATCTACCAGTTAAGAAGTACTTTTTAAACGAAAGCTAATTCTCATTTGGATGACATTTTAATAAAAAAAAGTTATATTGAATCTAATTATTAAACTTAAATCATAATATTTAAATTATTCTAGCCTGTGTTGGTGTCTCAGTTTCAGCAGTATTTAAAATTTATGAAAAAGCCCCCGAGAAATTGATTTAATATAGAAAAATGATCATGCTGTTTAAAATTATAGGATCATAAAAATATTATTTGATATACTCTTTAAAAAGAGAAATGGACTACTAAGCTACTAATTTGAATATATTTGTTTGTTTTCTTAGTTTGAAATATATGCCAGCTGCATGTTAATCCTCAGAAAACTATGTACCTAAAATGTTAAGTCTCCATCAAGCCAAATGAGGCTGTTTAAAACTTGCCCTCTTAGGACATGAGGTCCTGTGAAGATCTGATTGCTGCACTGATGAACAGATTTTGATCTGCTGAAAGTAGCAATATGAATAAAAACATGCTGGCCCATGTTTTGGTTTTGGCCAGCATCCTTGCTGGGTACTGAGTCTGCAGCAGGCTTGCTGCTAATGTGCTCTGCATTTTCACTGCTGATACCCTTTGATGGCTGTGCTCTCTCATAGCACAGCCCAGCATTCTTTTGCCTGGGGACATATACCAACAATTCTAAAAGGCTGATAAAAGTATTTTAAAGAAGTGTTTTTTCTGAAGGACTGATTTATTAAATATAAGACCAATCTTAAAAGACATATCCACTTATTAACAGTTTTATAGCTTAATCATGTACTTGAGAGGTGGTGTTATGCTAGGCTTTAAGAGTCAGGTGTAGACAATATAAATTGAATAAACTGAATAAAAGACCTATTTTTTTAAATATCCAATTTAAATGTACAAGCTGGTTTATTTCTTTAAGTCTTATAAAGTCTTGAAAGAAAAACATAGACTTAAAATTGTGGCGTTCAGCATTCTGACATTTTCTGTTCACACTTGTTCTTCAGTAACTTAATAAGAGTAACTTTATTTTCTTGCAGAGTGTATAAACTGAGGCATAGCCCCCAGTAATAAGACAATGAATGTTTACAGCATTTATGAATAAAACTACATCAAAGGGTAATTAGGTAATTATAATGGTACTTTCTTTTAGATAGCTAATTTAAAAAACTCTATTGCTCCCAAGCTAATTATTTTAGTGATGTTAACATGTTAGCAACCTCAAATTTGATGCAGCCAGCTACAGTTAAAAAAAAAAAGTAAGTATGAAATTTGAGATTTCTATGTCACATCCAAATGGAAGCTTTACTTAATTTTGATCTTAATAATTTTCTTTTTTATGTACTTTTTAGCTCATAACCAGATATTGTGAATTTTTAATGATTATCTGCTCTTGTACCATATGTGAATGCCAGAGTATTTTGATGTGTTTTATGATAGTTGCACAAGCCGCTGCTCACTGTTATTTCAGAGGTGACAGGCAGTGATGAATCAGCTGCCATTGACAAACTCTGTTATAACTTGTGCAGTTGTGAAGGCAGATCTTATTTTTGTCTTTAGCTAGCCAGTCTATTGCCACCTCAGTGCTGCAGAAATAGTGGCATGCATGCAGTTGTTGCAAGTTGATGTTTCTTTGTGACATCACCCCTTCAGTTATAACTAAATTAATAAAATAAGTTTTTGTTTATTTTTTTACAGTTAAAGCTTAAGCTCTTTGTAAACATTTCTTCATCTTATTATAAGCTGTTTCCTGATATCAGGTCACTCTGATAAACAGGAAAGTGCAAGAGGAAAAAAAGTTTTCATAGTTTCTATACCAGGACAGTTCTGTCATCTTTACCTCATCTAAATGAATAAGTAGAATTTTAGGTTGCCAATCTACTTCAGTCAATTTTTGTTGGTGATGCCAGAATTTCATTACTTATTACAGATTTCTCATGGTCCTACAAACACCGATCATTTCTCGTTTCCCAGTCACAGATAAAATCAGAGAAGAGCAAAACACAGTTCTGTGATATCAGAATATGTTTTTCCTGTCTGCTCTAAAACTGTAGAACAAAAATTGGACAGCATTTCAGGAATAATATTTTAAAATTTCTGATGCTTAACTATTTAAGCCATTATGATAGAAAAAAAAGCCCCATAGAACAAAAGATTAATTTTTTTCTTTCCCTTGAAATCAGTATCAGCCTCTTGGCTCACCTTACAAAAAAATGTTGATGTCCCGTCTTTCCGTTCTGTGATCTGATGATAACACTCTCACTGATGTCAGTTAGGGCCATGGTATTAATATGTAGAGAACATATTTGAATTATTTTTCCATGCAAATTCAAGGAGTGAGAGAAGCATTGAAATCAATGGGTAGCAGTATGTATTACTTAACTCAATGTGATCACTGATAAGCATTTTATAATGCTTACATTCATCCATTCTCAAAAATGCTGTTAGCTGTATCAGCCTAGAAAAGTGATCACATCTTTTTTTTTCCTTTTCCTGTAATTTTCACAATCCTAGATTGTATATATCAATGAAAAGGACTTAATATCTTTACTAAAACCTTAGTATCTGCATTATTTATAATGTTGGAAACATAACATTGAAACCTTCAAGTTGTGAAGGATAAAAAGTCATGTTTAAATAGAAAAACTAAATTACTCCTTCGAAGAGCCAATAAAATTGAGAAGCATTCACTGTAAAAGTAATAAAAACTTATGAGTCCCATTTTATTAAACCTACTATCCCTCTTTCCTGATGGAGCTGGATTGCTTAAAGGATAGACTAATGACATTTTATGTCTTGCAAGGGGTTTGTGTCTAAAGTGAGGCCTCCTGAAATTAATATAGTCATTATTACCACTAGCTGAATTAATCCATTGAATGTTTTGAACTCTTTGCGTATCCACGTACCTTGACTGAGCTATAATGAAGATGTGTTGACAGACAAGGAAAGAAACAGGACAGTGGTGGGTAGGTGGACACTGATTTAGATGGAACAGATAGTGGAAAAGAGTCAAACATTTTGTACGAACTACCCACTATTGGTATGAAAGGAAGAAGAATGAGGTCCAGAGGACAAATGTTTCTCTTGGTTTGAAAAAGAAAAGCACAGGAAGTTAAGAATAAAAGTATGTGTCGTCTGGCACCAGTAAGCATTCTTTTTGACACCAGTGATCAGACACCTACCACTGAATTGAGTTTGCATGACCAGGTTTTGGTAGCAGGGGGGCTACAGGGATAGCTTCTGAGAAAAGATGCAAGAAGCTCCCCCCATGTCCAGCAGGGCCAATGCCAGCTGACTCCAAGATGGGCCTACTGCTGGCTGAGGCTGAGCCCATCCATGGTGTTGATAGTGCCTCTGGGATAACAAGTTTAAAGAGAAAAAACTTCAGCTGGAGAAAGTTGCAAGATTGTGTGAGAGAAGCAACTCTGCAGACACCCAGGTAAGTGAAGAAGGAGTGAAGAAGTGAAGGTGCTCAGCGTGTCAGAGCAGAGGTTCCTCTGCAGCTCATGGTGCAGACACTGGTGAGTCAAGCTGTCCCTCTGCAGCCCACAGAGGTCCCTGGTAGAGCAGAGATCCACCTGCATCCCATGGAGGACCCCCTGCAGGAGCAGGTGGATGCCTGAAGGAGTCTTTGACCCTCTTGGAAGCCTGTGCTGGAGGAGGTTCCTGGTTAGATCCATGGAGAGGAGCCCATGCTGGATCAGATGTTGTGGGAGGCCTTGTGACCCAGTGGGGGACCCACAGTGGAGCAGTGTGTTCCTGAAGGACTGCATGCTATGGAAGGGACACACACTGGTGCAGGGGAAGAGTGTGAGGAGTCATCTCCCTGAAGAGGAAGGAGTGACAGATACAATGTCTGATAAACTAACTGCAGCCTCCTTTAGTGGTCCCCCTGCACCGCTGGAGAGGAGTTGATAGAGAAAGTCTAGGAAGGTGGGAGAGGTAGGAGAAAAGTGTTTTAAGATTTGGTTTTACTTCTCATTATTCTACTTTGATTCGATTGGTAACAAACTAATTTCCCCATGTTGAGTCTGTTTTATCTGTGAGGGTATTTGGTGAGTGATCTCTCCATGTCCTTATCTCAACCTCTGAACCTTTCATTGTATTTTCTCTTCCCTGTTCAGCTGAGGAGAGGAGTGATAGTGTGGCTCTTGTGATCACCTGGCAATTTGGCCAGGGTCAGCCCAACAAAACTGCTTGAGTAGTCAGAAGTCTTCTCTTTCAGGTATTCAAGTAATGTCATTGAAAACTACTCAAGAAGACTGCAAAATTCTTTTTGGTCTGCTTGTGTACCACATAACATGAAAAGCAGAAAGGGTCAATTTTTCCAATGAGTAGAACTGCATCACCAGTTTTTCTTCAATAGGACCTTATTCTTTGGCTTTGGTATTTATTGGCTGTAAAACATACAAGCACCTTCTTTTAAAAACTCTTCCTACCTGTAAATAGCAATGTAGGAAGACAAACTCGATGAAAACTGTGTTCTGAATGTGCAACAATTACCCAGAAACTGGAAGTTTCTGCACTATATTGAATTTCTTTGCTGTTCCTTATGAAATCTAGCAAATAACTGTCTATGATATACATATTGTTTTTGAATAAAATTGCTTTTCTTTTAATACAACAAGAAAGCATACAAAAGAGAGGTATCATTCAAAACCAACTAAGTAATGGCTTGAATTATGTAAAGGTGTTTTTTTATTTGGCTAAAGGTGAAGAAAAATCTCATAAAAAATCTGGTAAATTGTTGAATCTCTTATCATTTATTAGGATTCATTTTGTGTAATCAGAAGCTCTTAGAAACTGTCTTCTGTGTCTTTTAGCATGTAAAAACATGTTGTCATGAAATTAATCTTTAGAATCAGTTGGTTGTCTATCAGCCCAGTTTGTACAAGATGAGCAGTAGGAGCTGTCAGATAAAAGACAGAGTTCCAAAAGGCAGCAGATATTCCATAGGTAATAATGAGATTTCAGTTCCTCCTGTCTGTATCACTCAAAATCACAGTAAATAAGCTCAAACAGGCAGTTGTAAAAAAACCACCTTTGATATACATGTCATAGCAAGTTTAAAATTTTGAATCATTTACTCTGTGGTTAAAAAATATTTTAACCCATGAAAAATATTAAATACTGTTTTATTTTAAAAAGTAATGGCTAGGAAAATAGCCTATTTCTGATAAAAGAAAATTTATATTTAAATTATTTCAGTACTTAAATACTCATGGTTCATTAAAGAGGAAGCAAAGATATCTAAAATTTATCATGTGTATCTATTGAACCTCAAAAATTTGTGACTAAAGTGTTCTGTCAGATTTCTTTTCCTAATATGGATCATTAGATGTGTCATCATGAAATCTGTGGTAATATTTAATGTTATTATGTTACATTCCCAAGCATTTTCATTAGCTGATGTTCCAAATTTGAGTTGCTTCTTATTGGAACACACAGCTTTGTGATTACCGCTGAAGTCATTCAGTAAATTAGGTATAACACTATGAATAGGTCAAAATATAACTTCTGAGTAGTTAAAAGCAAAGTAAATATGTCATTAGATACAGAATGTTATTTATGAAGTGAGAAATTTGAGATAATGTTTTCATTGTATGAAGGATTATAGGCATGCTTCACTATGAAAGCAGCATTTTCTGAAAATTAAGCACCTTTAAGGGGCGTCAAATTTTACTCTCAAAATTCTGGCTTTCTTGGCTTTTATATTATATATATATATATATATATATATATATATGCTGCTAATGGTCGAAACCCACCACAGTTTGAAGTGATTCACAAAATTAGGTATTAAAAAGAACAGTTTAGTGACTTATGGCTTAATACTTTGTTTATTCTCTTGATGAATTTAAAGGTCAGTACAGGTTGGCATGAAATGAAATGCAGGCTGAACACAATGGTCAAAATGTAAAAATCATATGGAACAGTTTGGGCTGCAAGGTGTGGAATCAGCTGTTGGCTAAGGAGCTATGACAACAGTGACAGGGCTTTGAATAGTACCTACAGTTGTGCGGCAGAATATGAGGAGAGACTTAGACATTAGTAGAGCTGGAAAATATTGTATGTTGTCAGGAATTCTGTCCACATCTAAGGGACAAAAACTCCTATGGTAGTGGTAGCAAAGTTTGATTCTTTGTGTCTTAAGAAACAGGATGAGTATCCTTTCCTCCAAGGTGCTTTCTCAAGTAATTGATTGTCCGTTTCTTAGCCTGTTTTTATGAATGTCTAGAAAAAGCACTGTGACATGCATAACTTCATGTTTGTCAAAGCAGGAGGTCTGTGCTCTCTTTTCTTCATCTGCAAGCCTCTCATGCCTTTGACAGGTGATTCCCATCAAGGAGTTTCTATCCAAATTATGACTTTTGGAGTGAACAACATTTTTTGCTTCCACTTCAGCCTTGGGTTTCCCAGGTTCTCTATAGTACTGAAAGCTGGCCATAAATATGTTCCAGCATGTTCTGGCAGTGTGTTGGAGACACACACTTTCCAGGAGTGGGAAGAAGAGCCAGTTAGGGCTACATTTGTGTTTTATGCTGGGGAAGACAGGAAGCTGTTGAACAACATAATATGGGGAAAGATAGTTCTAATAGCTGGTATTTAAGTCTTTGAGATTTTTTGTCAGAAAGTAGGGCTAAAATGTGAAGAATTTGCCTTTTAGATACTTTTACATCTCCTTAAATTTGTGGACTTTTTGATCAAATAGTAGAGGAATGTGTCTTTCAAACTGTCTTACTGTATAGACTTGCCTTCTCCATTTTGCTATTGTGACATGGTATTTTGCTGTCCTTCCCTTCTTCTTTCAACGCTGATATCTGCTACTTTTCCACTTTGAACTAAGTGGAAGATCTTTGGGGTTTTTGCACTCAGATGTCGCACAGAGCTAGGAGGCAGGTTTCCTGCAAAGTTATAAAGTACCCCTCTAGGCATCCCAGCTTCCTCCCTGTTTTCCCACATTGTCCTTCTCCTTGGCTATTCTGAATTCTTTTCTCTGCAATCTCCCACAGCAGTAATTCCACGTCTTCCCCTGTTGCCACTGCTTTGTAACCACTACAATACTTCTAGTTTCCATCTAGCACATTATATAATACCCACCACCATGCTGGGAGTTCCAACCAAAGGGAAGGAGCTACGACATCGCTCCTCTGGCTCCAGCAAATCCATGTGGAACATAGAATGATTCTAGTTATTCTATAGTCTTCTCCCATGAGAGTTTTTAATTTCAGTGTCTCCCCTGCTGCTGATTTCCCTACGTTTGCAAAAGCTTAACAACGTGAAACTTAATACATTGACATTTCATACTGCTCTGCTAAATTAGGTGAAAATTGTTCAACAAATTAAAAGAAAATTTTCAGACAGGTAGTTCTGTGAAGGTTGGCAATGCAATCATGTAAGAGTTGATTTTTTTTTTACTTCACTAACAAATTCTATCTATCTATCTATTGATATGTCATTTTTGGCTTTGGTTTCTTCAGACTGAAAATTGCCCAAAGGTACAAAAAATGTCAAGGATAGTTTGAATACACAGCTACCCTGTTATGCTTTTCAATAAAAATTTTTGGCTGTTGTCAGGTAGGATACTAGTTTAGGTGAACAATCCTTATCTGCTTAAGCTAAACTACAATGGAATTGGTAGGACGATTTTTTCCCCTCACAAATTTGATAGGGAACTGATGGACAGATAGGAAAAAATATGTGATTGTGTGATAACTTACTCTGTTAGAGCTGGACACCAAATCAGCTGAATTAAACAACTATTAGGAAAATATAAGCATTAGAGGGATGAAAAAAAATCAGGACTAGAACCAAAATCTCCAGATAAATGCATGAGTGTGACCACAAAACTAGAAGGTCTGGTCAACTGACCAGAGAGCCTTCAAACCTATTTTGTTATTTCAGTCTGTTAAAAACATTTTAATAACTATAATGTATAGGCAGCTGTTTTTCAATTTTGAGCATTTTGTGAACAATAAACACAGTTTGCAAAACTTTGGTGTGATAGGTAAATTGTTCCCCTTTTTAGCACTTTCTACCATTAATGGAAATGATGGGAAAAAGAAAGATTATTTATCCTTCTAACTTATGGAGTAGAGTATTCTGTCACAGAAGTAATTTTTAGAGCTTTTTTTATCATTCTAGTTCTCAGTCGTTTCACCTGACAAAAACCATTTATTCTATCTGTGTGTTCATTCACTTTATTTTATTTTTTGACATTGGTCTCTGTTGTGATTCACATGTGTGCATATTCTTAGTTTTCCTTTGTGCCTAAATATAGTAATGCCACCTGTTCTTAACCTATTTTCCCAGGTTATGCCCTTGTAGATTCACTTTGAAGATTCCTAGAGTAAACTCTTCCTTTAAAGCTAAAAAGTTGACCTGTACTCCTACTTTGCTCTAGTTATCACTACTATCTAGTGAACACCAGGCAGGTATACTTTATAGTAATTTTGAGGCGCTGTCATTTGCTATATATTTTCCAGTGGTTTATGTAGGTGCCTGTTGCCTCTCTTTTTAGCTTTCAAGTGGCATTTGTATTATGCCTTCTCCATCTGAATGCTATCTTGTCTGGGAAGAATAATCACAATCTTACTCATAGTAATAACTTTTTTATAATACTTCATTTGAATATAATAGAAATTTGGATGAATATGTGTTATCTTTCCTTGTCATTCAGCTATGATTCAATCAATCAGATAGAGACATAATCTCTACTGGGCAAAGATAAAATTTAATATAAACTAAAAATCATGCTCCCTGGTAAGTAGCTGGCACAAATATTAGGTATCAAATAAATTAAAGAAGTCTTTTCTCATCTACCTCAAGACTTTTACAGGCCTATAAAAGTATCTTTATATATTTTTCTAAATCCCTATATAAGGCACATCTCCATAAATTGTGTAAATCTAGTAACTGTAAATCTACAAAAGGTAAAAATATAGTATTGAAATTTTAATAAAATGAGGCTTGATGCAGAGTTCTAGTGAGCTCTTGTGCTTCCCTGAAGAGGCAAGAGTTTGAAGAGAATCTGCCTTGACCTTCTCTTTATAAGGCGCTCTTGAAAAAGACCAAAAGGTCTTTGAACTCATAAATCCAGCATATACTGGGTAATTATTTTCTTGATAGAGAAAAAATGACCCAAACACTTCACACAGCTAGCTTAGGCAAAACAATGTAAACAAGGTTTCAATATTACTCTTTCCATGTACAGCAAGTAGGTCATTCATTCATTCATGATTGATTTCAAAACTCCTTGACTTTCTGGGATTAAGAAAATTTTGAAACAATGTCTCTGATCCTTACTAATTTTCTTTCTTCTCTGATGTCTGGTTGCATGTGCCCTGCTCCCTTGGCATGCTCTGCTCTGCCTTGGGACCTTCTGCCCCTTAATGCTGACTTGGCCACTATGATGGCGCACTATTCTCCTAGCTCCATATAATTTTATCTGATTCACTCTACTTGAAGAGACAAAGTAAACAATTAAGAACACACAATATATTAGGTCATGGCCATCACGGAAGCCATAATTTAAATTAAAAGTAATCTAAAAGTACAAACTTTATATTATATACCAGGAGTAAAGTCCTGAGAAACTCATCCCAATATGTTTTCTTGGAACACAAGAGATATAGTTCCATAGACATTAAATAGATATATAGTTTAGCATAAAGTTGCTGATTCTAGTGTAATTATTTATTTTGGCATATTAGCAATACGTGAGTTCAAATAAATTTAGGGGTAATTACAAGGAAAAAAAATATCAGCACATACATTACTGAAAGTTGATATTTAGAAATGTCCATTATATGACCTAATGATTCATGTATATAATTTGACTTATTGAGATTAATCTACCACAGCAGTTTATATCTCTGCAAAATTTGGGTTGAGAGCAACAGCTTTTGATGTTTGAGTATAATTCTTTGAAACAGATGAAGAGCACCAGTGCCTTTGGTGTCACAATATGTGAAACATTATTTACTGAATCTGTTACAAGGGAAAGAAGTCTTCAGCTTGCAGAATGCCCCATTTATTTGTACTGTATCACTAACAATCAATGAAAACCCAACATAAAATAACCAGAAAGCATTGCAGATGTTGCATTTTATGGGGTTTTGCAGATGTTGCATTTTGTGGGGTTTACTTTTTTTTCCCCCTCAAGTAAACAAATTTTAACAAACCAGGAATTTTTTAACAGAATAAAGACGTAAACAGTATTTAAGAAAAAAAAAACATCAATCTGCCCAAACTGCAACATATGGAAGAAGCATCATGTGTTTCTTCCCCTGGAGAATCTCACTTCCAAGAGATAGGCTTTCAGGGACTGAGTCGCAAGTTACATTTGTATTGTTTTCTTTAATACCTCCCAATAATTCATTATCCACCCTCCAACAATTCTGGTGACCACTCTAATACCTCTTAAGACTTTTGGTCTATAAAACATCCTGAGGCAATGAACTTCTCATGGTAATAACAGTTCTACTACTGATGTTGACAGTAGTTCAAAGTTGTTTTGAAGTGTAAGTTTGTAGCAGACATGTCTAAATTTAAATATTGTGAGATTTTTTCCCTTGACTTTGGTGGATGTTTGTATTTTCTGTCCTCTGGATCAGGTTGTTTTTAAATTTTATTTATTGGTTTAGTCAAATATCTATGCAGCACAGTAGAAAAGCAATAAGCAAAACTCAGAAAATAGCTATGTTCTTTTTAGTAAGTGTTAGTGCAATTTTCCTTGTCCTTAGTGTTGAGCTAATTTCCTGTCTGGCAGGCACTAGCAGTATTTCACTTTTTCATTAAAAATAGAGAGAAGGAGAGAGAGAGATATAAAAAAAAGTGAGGAAGATGTAGTAGATGATATAGATTACAATACTAATTGATGCAATGTTGTAACATGCCACTGGGATAGTGTATAAAGCCTTCTGCCTTTGAAAACTGCAGTTCAGCTACTGCTGTTTGGGCACAGGAACAGTGATAGAATTTACTTTTTCATAAGTTTTTTGATGGAATTAAAATGAAAGGAAATGATCTTTCAGTTATATGAACTGCTCACTGAAAGTACCAAATGTCAGTATGTGATTCCTTCCTTGTGATTTTCCACTATAAAACTGGAAGCAAAATGAATTCTAGTCTTAGATGGAAATCCACGATGCTCTTCTCAGTCCCACTCCCTTCCAGAAAGTCACGTTTATAAATCATTCATCTCATATAAATTGCCATTCTCAAGTTTTTCCAACATTATGTTTTGGTTTTAGGAAAACCTATTAATGAGGTGCGTTTCTTCTTTTAATGTTAGGTGTTTCCGTAAGTGTTTCTGAAGTAATTTTATTTAAGGATTAAAATTTCATGTAAAGCCAGTGATTTTTCACTTCTATGAAAATGAAATGTGCTCAGGAAGTGCATTTCATTGTGTAAATAAGTGTTGTAGCAGTCAAACCCCTATAACTGCTAGCCACTCCCTTCCTTTACCCTATCCACTTAATTCTCCCTTTCAAATGCTTCAGTTCACATCAGATGCTGAATGAGCTCTTGCAGCACACCAAGGCATCAGGAAGCTAACCGGGTCGCTGAAATAAAAGTGCCTTTGACAACTTATCGTGCTGAAATTTCTCCGTAATGGGCCTGATGGGCATCAAAACCAGAAAAAGAAGGTCCATAACTAACCTCCAGCAAAGCTGGCTTTGAGGCTTATCTTTGATATGTATTTGCTATGTTCAGTTTAGATCTACAGCCAAAATGCAGATCTTGGCCTCATCCAGGAGGTAGTACTATTAAAAAATATTTTTACTTAGCAATGGATAGCACTGTTCAAAAAAAGAGTTTCATTGATAAGGGATGACCTGCCTGAATCAGTTGATGGTAATGGGAAACCCAAGAGTTAGTTTGCCTCGTTAGAAGAAGAAGTGCAACTGAGAACAGATGACCCACAGCAAGCTTGTACCAAAAATCAGTGTTCATTTTGTGGAAGAATCTGTTTTTTTCTGAAGAAATTAATCTCATTTCTGGGTATTTATTTAATTTGTGTGGGAACTTTCCAGTACCTGCAACAGAAAAATGACTTTGAACTGGGATCAGAATGCAAGATAGCTATCAGGTATGCTATTGCTTTGTGTTTCTGTCACTAAATTTAGAAAATAGTGCATTTGGCAGAATGAATTAATATTCTTTCACTTGAAGATTTATCAAGTATTAAGGGCTCCCAGATCCCACTTATGTCTTTACCCATGGGTTGGCCATTCCAAAATGAAAAAGAGATGAGGGACTTCCTACCAAAAGCTTGAAGACCTTCACCATTTGGTGAAGCTGTCCTTGGCTGAAGTCCGGTGCCTGGCTTGGAAACTTGCTTGTGTGAGATACTGGTTAGTGACAGTTGCCTCATGCTGGCAGCTGTTAACCAGAACTTTACAGGTATCCATGTTGAAAATTTGAATTTTTCCACAAATTGATTTCAATAAATGTTATCAAAGATAATATGGAAATAAGCAGTATAAAATTTGTGCATTTCCTTCATGCCAGATTGCTTTCATTACAGACTTTGGTCAGATACCCATTCTGTTCTAAGTGCTAAGTATCTTGAATCCAGCCAGTTTTAGCTAATTAATAATTCCCGTAAGTATGTTTTCTTCTATCAGGAAAACCATATGTTTAGGGACAGTTTTGTAGTCTTGAAAACTTTACGTGTTCTGCAAGCACTTCTGGACCCTGGGCATGATTATTGAAGCATTTATGTCTGGTGATAAGTTTTCTGTTGTCAACCCCTTTCTGGCTAATGGTTGTATATCAGTAAATGGGGATAGTATTTGCATTATTCTACCTCTTTTGCTTCTAGTTGCTGAATTCAAGAAGTATAGATTTGAAAAGGTGAATAATAGGTGGTTGCTTTTATGTATTAATGCTGCCTATGAAGGGTCTCATTAACACTCACAGCATGGAAAATTCCTGCAGCTACCCTACAGAGCACTGAAAAACATGACTGCTGAGCAGGCTTTATTGTTTATGCTTCATTTCTAATTTATTTTCTTAAAGGGTATTTTTGCAACCTCCATATGACAAATAAGATACCATATGGGAAAAAGAAGAGCTGGACAAAGGCAGCAGGAATACTATTTTCTTTTATTTATCACAGGGGTGTTTTTTTATGATTTATTTTGGGAGTGAGAGTTTCATTTTAATTGTATTCTTGTGAATATTTAATTTCCAAGCTGGCATTGGGTATATTATTAGAGCAGCAATCAGTGATAAAGCATCTTGTTGCAATACTTGCACTTGGGAAACTGAATTATATATGTGCAATGAAAATATATATTTTATTGCAGAGTTTTTTTTTTAATTATAGCATGTTTTATACATGTTCTTATGAAGGTATTAAACCAAATCTAATTCTACTACTCCTTTTGAAGTATTTGAGGGCAATTTTTAAAATTTAAACTATTTTACTTTAATTAAAAATTATCCTTTTTTAGAACAAGAAGGAAAAATATTTTTACACTAAAAAAAAGAGCTTACTTCCTCCTCGTATCAGTAAGAAGCAGGATATACCCTGCAATTCAGTGGTTCCATGTGTATACATTAAGTGGCAAGGGAACTATTTTCTTCAGTACATATCATAGTGCCTTGGATTGTTATCTGCGGTAGTGTCTACCCCTTTCTGTCTTGCAGTTGCACTGCTTGATGTTTAGCTGGAAGAGCTAAATGGTTCTCTTGTGCTAGAAGTGAAACTTTTGTTGCCCTGTGAAACAGCCAGCTCAGTGGTACAGCAGTGTTTGGGCACACATTACCCTGAAGGCATCAGTGTTCTGTGACCGACTCCCAGTGCATCCGTTCCTGAGCTGGGGAGCTGTAGCTGGCAGCTGAGCCTGTGGCTGGCATGCCGCTGCATCAGCCACAGCTCTTTATGTAGGTTGCTGAAAAGCTCTGTGGTGTAACATACACTGACTTTAGCTGTAACCTTATCTTTTATGAAGACTTACTACTAGAATATATTGGGACTTTTTGAGTAGGAGTTTCTTTATTTTTTTGTAAGAGAAGGGGCAGAAAGAAGGGTGCAGCCAGGTATGTCCTTGGAGATGGCCATATCCCCTCTCAAGAAAACTGGAAAGTCTTGTGTTGACTCTAGCTTAAATCTTTCTTATTTTATTTTCATGTTTGAATTTTCTGATTTAAATTATAATATTTGCAATTATACTTGTGTCTGTCTCAAATATGTCCTCTTTTCCAGCTTGTGAAATATACCAGCTGTTTAACTGATTGCTTTTCCCTCCATGCTTTTCATAAAACAGTGTAACTAAATTGCTTGCAAATATTTCCTTGTGAAAGTTGTGTATTCAGTGTTCAATATCATGATTTTGCAGATATATTGCTACTGGATAAAGTCACACGACCTTTACTGATTGAATGCATGTGTGCTTTGGTAAATAATTATGTATCTTTATACATTTACAATTAATATCTTTACCTATGATTTTTGCTTTGATTTTTAAATGTCACATTATTTGGCTTAAAAAAAAAAAGCAGAATAACTCAAATTTCATATAAGTGAGAACTTGGAAACTAGATGTTGCCATCTGTTGTTGATACCATGAAAATGTATGTGAGGAGCCTTTTGATTCCAGGTATTCCCTTTGCACTAACTCTTAATGTTCCATCTTGTATGTTTTGAATATTTTAAGGGAGAATATCAGAGAAAGATCTGCCAGAATTTTAAAATTCTGTAACTTGTGACTGTGGTACAATGAAGATGAGTCCATGGACTTAACATCCTCTGGGAAATTAAGACATCTGCCTCTGTCCAAGAAAAGTACAAAACCAAAGGTTTTCTGTGCCCTAATCACAAAAAAAAAAAAAAAAAAAAAAAAAAAAAAAAAAAAAAAAAAAAAAAAAAAAAAAAAAAAAAAAAAAAAAAAAA
>JAYDZK010000056.1:26057161-26112156 GCA_034509185.1 Euphonia xanthogaster
TCCCATAAAACTAGCAAATGTTAGGTACCAGTTTTTGCCCTTCAGTTTAACAATTTGCTAGTCATTCTGAGCCATTTATGCAGAATTTAGTAGTATCTGGTACCTAATCTTTGTCTTTTGAACACAAATTATAATGCCAAGTTTTTAAAAGCAGTTAAAAAACAGGTTGTTATTCCCAGCAGGCTTTTTTTAAGCGCTCAGGGTTTTGTAAAAGAGGGGCTCTTTAATGAGCCCTTCTGGCATCTTTGTTTATGTACATAGATTAGATGGATTTAAGAATTTGCTTGAGTAGAATCAGAGAGAGATCATGAGCTATTCTGCTGATCTTCTTTCCAAAATAGCCCAAATAAAACACAGAAATTGTAAAGCTAGAAGCATACATTACCATCTTACTTGTTCAAGTCAAAACAGATGTACACCAGAGATTTTAAATAATGCTGATAGCTTTGTCTGATGACATTTTTGTTCAGGAGTTGACAAGATAAGTAGATAAATTCTAAATCTTCTTTCAAGATTATAGTAATGTTATAACAATCAATTTCTTGCTTCAAATTTTTTGCACTTCTGGAGAAGTAAATATATGTGGAGAATTGTGTTAAGGCTGAAAAAATTGTGCAAGGACCATTAAATTAGGCAGTACAGAAGATTATGTAGGGCTTAATTGGAAAAATGTCACTATTTTCCTTTCCCCTGATAGTGATGAGAAATCTCTGGCGTTACTGTCACTGATTAGATCTCTGTACCTTTGGCAGTGGTGATCTTTCAGCTTGTGCATTTCCATTTTTTATACCTAAATCCATTTTTCATTTTCTCGTACATGGAAGCATAAAGGTTGGGGATTATTTATGTAGTTTTATTACCATAAAAGTTAAAATTTTACTGATAATGAACAAATAAGGACACAGAAGCTCAAGAACTGATTGATATAATGAGTGTTTTGCTTTCTCAATGACTTTTAATCACTATTATTCATTCTAATAATATATATTTTAAAACAATCCCTGTGTATATAAAATTCACAGAGGAAATGTTTTAATTTTGCTCTGCTTCACTTTCTTTCTTCAGGTCAGAAGTACACCAATGTCAAATTACTAACTAAAGAAACCCAAACATGTTCATGCCCAAGCTATGCCTTTTTTTTGGGGATCTTCATTCATTTTGCAATTTCATTGTGCTGATTTCACTGCTGTGTTTCCGGCCTGTAAAAACAATGATATGAAAATGTTCTTGTTTCTGGGGTCATATTTATTTCATAGAATCATAGATTCATAGAATGGTTTGGGTTCGAAGGGTCTTTAGAGATCATCAAGTTCCAACTGCCCCACCATAGGCAGGGAACCTTCCACTTCCATCTATTTCTGAACTTATTAACTGGAGCAGCAGGTCTTCCACGGGGTAATGCAGTGTGGTCACATCAGCAGGACTGTGCAGTTTGCTATTCTCAGCTAGAGTTCTGTGATTGAATTAATTTGAAGATCACACTGAAGGGTTTATATGCTTCTTTTCAAGATAATGACATTACTGCAAAGATACAATACTTTAGTCAAAGAGAAGGAACCTTCCTGAATCAGATAGTATGATGGCTGGGTAGTTTTGTGTGAATAGTCTAGTTTTTCTTATATTTGTTACAACAAAGAAAAGAAAAAAATACTTCTTCCTTAAGGTTAAGTCCTCTTTTATGTATATGTGTTCTTTGAATTTGTAAGATAAAGGTTTGTCCCATGGTAATTGTACATCTCTAACATGGCTATGACTATTATTTCTAAACGTGGGTTAAGATAGCATTAAAACATTGAATAAGTGAAGAATTTAACCTTCTACTATATGGAAAAGGACTATCCTTGTAGATACCCTTGATTTGGAAATACCCATTGTTGAAAAGGTGTAGTATGAATGACTGCCTTCTCAGAGAAAAGAAAGAATATCAGTAGTAATGGTTGCAGTTTGCAAGACTAGTTTCCACTCTAATGATGTGAAGGTTTACAGTGTAGTGACCTATAAAACTGGCTCCCATCCAAACCTCCTGTTTCACAGTTGCTACTGGACTGTTTGCCTAGCAACATACTTAATGGACCCGTAGGGAATTTAGACTTACAGCTAAATGAGTGTAGAATGCTGAAGAGAAAGACCAATAGTTTAGGTATAGGAAAAGGGAAGAAAAGAAAGCATTTTGTCTGACAGAATCCTGAAACTGAGTAATTTTGTACAGAAACATCTCCTTTCACTTGCTATCTAGATATATATTAAAATGTTTTTACTATAAGGGTTGGAAGGTAATTATCTCTTAATTTTATTATCCTAAAGTCTTTGTCTTATTTTTCTTATATTTTATTTTTTATCCCCCCTTATCCTCTCTAATTCAGTGAAGTCTTGGATGAAAAGAACATTTGAAAGTAAAATGAGTGAAACAAAAAAGATTAAAAAATCTGTCAGAAATAAGCAAGGATATTTCTGTTGATAATGGATGTCCTTGATTCTGTTTGTCAGTCTTTCAAGAAAACTGCTATCTAATAAATGTTTTCTGTGAGCCTGACCACTAAATTAAAAAGGAAGAAAAATGTCTTTAAATGTTTTATGCGGTGTTTTAGGTGATGTCTTAGACACAAATCAAAATGGAAAGCAATTATTTATATGGGGAGGTAGTGCTTTTAGACAGCTGAAATCTAAATTAAGTTTTAGGTAATCTTTTTTCTAAATCTCCCTCCTAGATACAAATCTCAGTTTGTTTTTCAAAAGGCATGGTGTCTAATTTTTTTTTAAACTTATTCAATGAGAGGCTTTGCAGAGTTTCAAGTGATAGATAGTGGCGGATGTTGTTTGGAGGTCATTTGCATTGTTGTTTTTTTTTATAACTTATATTAATCAGTAAAACTAAAAATACAACACCTATTTTATTGTGACCTTTTGACACTGCATTAGAACATTGAAACAAAAGGTTCTCCATATTTTATTTTTTAATTAAAAAGCGCTGTGCTGTTTGAACTATATGCTATAGTTCAACAGTAATTTGAGCTGAAGCTGTGTGATTTGTAGGATGTGAGACTGGATTATGGCAGTAATTTAGCATCACTTTGAGAATCTGTTAGTACTGTTGTAAGATAATCATCAAGCTCGTTCCATGCAGAAACAACTCAGCTACAGGGCAATATTATTTTACATGCAGTGCTGAAAAAACATGTATGTAGTACTTCAAAGTTTTACTTGGATCTGAAAATGAGATACTTTCATTAGGCATGGAGTCAAAAGGCAAAAATGCCTACCCCTCTTGTATCTTAGTGTCCTCTCTGCAGGTTCTCTTCACTGCCCTTTTTAATACCTAGGTTTTCTTGTGAGGAAGTGGGAATGAATAAGTGGGGAACTTGAGCAGATTATCCAGATTGATTATGAATTAATTAATTTGTTATTGTTGTGTTTGGTTTTTTTTTTAATGGATAGTTGAGAACTGACTATGATTGAGAAAGGTTTGTCCCTCAAGAGTTATTCCCACCATTTGGGATCCTGGCTATCATAAATGTAGAAGTCATCCCTTAGATTTAGCTTGTTTTATTTGCCCCCTGCATCTCTGCATCTTCTCCCCAAAAGTTTGCTGTGTTTCTTTCTATTGATTTGTCTTCATGTGAAGCTAAAGTGGAACATATAAACATTCTGTTGGTTTTATTATTTTAATCACTATTATCTGAGAAGGGTTACCTAATTTAGTATCAAGAATACACCTCCTGTTGAATCTATTTAGCTAAAATATCTTTCTAGACAGAAAACATCCCTTGAAATAGTAGAATCATACAATCATATAAGTAGGAAATGACCTTTCAGATCATGGAGTCCAGCTATTAACCCAGCACTGACAAGTTCACCACTAAACCATGACTCTAAGTGCAACATGTCTTCTGCATACCCTCAAGGATGGTGACTCAACCACTATCCTGGGTTCCAATGCTTGACAATCCTTTCAGTAAAGAATTTTTTTCCTTGTACCCAATGTGCTCAAGTGCTACTTGAGACCACTTCTTCTTGTCCTATCACTTGTTGTTTGGTAGAAGAGACCAACACCCACATTGCTGCAACCTCCTCTCAGAGCTATAAAGTCTGTACTGAGTCTCCTTTTTTTGCATGCTAAACAACTTGCTAAACAACCCTCAGCTGCTTCTCATAAGGCTTGAGCTCCAGACCCTTCACCGCTTTTGCTGCCCTTCTCTGGATGCGCTCCAGCCCCTCAATGTCCTTCTTGTAGTGAGGGGCCCAGAACTGGACACAGCACTGGAGGTGTGGCCTCGCCAGTGCTGAGTACAGGGGGACAATCCCTGCCCTGGTGCTGCTGGCCACACTGTTGCTGGTACAGGCCAGGTGCCATTGGCCTTCTTGGCCACTTGGACACAGCTGGCTCATGTTCAGCTGCTGGCTTGTGCTGACTGTACTCCCAGATCCTTTTCCATTGGGCAGCTTTCCAGCCATCTGCCCCCATCCTGTAGTGTTGCGTGGGGTGGTTTTGTCCCAAGGGCAGGACCTGGCACTTGTCCTTGTTGAACTTCATGCCATTGGCCTCGGCCCATCAATCCAGCCTGTCCAGATCCCTCTGCAGGGCCTTCCTTCCTTCTTTCCAGCAGATCAACACTCCCACCCAGCTTGGTGTCACCTGCAAGCTCACTGAGGGTGCACTTGATCCCTTTGTCCAGATCATTGATAAAGTAGTGTTGTGAGATTCATTATAAAAATACCCATGTTAGTTTTCAGCACTTGATGACCTAAATAAATAAATTAATAAGTATTTCCTCTGCTCTTTTGAAAAGTTAGTCAATGCTTTCTAATATTTTTATATTCTCCCCATCATGCAGAAAAATCCTTATTTGTTTGCTATAAACCTTGGCAACTAGCAATATACTTTGGAAAAATGTACACTGAATTCTGAATTTTCTGGTATTTTCAAACAGAAACAGGTTTCATATCCATGTGCAGAAAAATGTATTAGTGTGACTGACAGTTTAGTGTGTCTGCAATTGTTCTCTTCACAACAATATATATTAAAGAATCAATTTGTAGGCTGGTACAATGCAGAAAAGTGCCATGATTAATGGTCCAAGGTAGTCTGAAGAATTTAAAAATGGACATAAAGAATTCAAAGAAGACATTTAATACAATAAATTAATAAATTTTTTAGAGTGTTCTAGAGAAGGCCAAGAGAACCCTGGTCAAGCTATGAAGCTAATTGGAGCAGGATGATTCCACAAATCAAAATTATCCTGTGATTAATTTTCAGTAAATTTATATTTAAAAAACAAGGATTTTGTTTTTCTAAGGCAGCATCCATTTTAGTGATTGAATTTATTTAGGTATTGAGGTTGATTTTGTTTAGGTTGAATGTATTTAGGTTAATTTACCTGTACATAATCCCGTAAGAAAAATAGGTAATTCATGAAAAGTTTGCAGGAAATTAAGCTAGAAAATTTCTACTAGAGTTGAAATTTAGTAGCATACAGAAAGGTTTTTTTGCATATTTTGGCTTAATCAAAATGGGACAGCTGTAAACTGGGGTCACTTTTTTCTCCTGTAGTTGGTCAGTCTGCTTAGTAATAAAATACTTCATGGAAACAGATTGTTTTCTCACGAGAATTTCACCCGTGATTTATTTCCTTCATCAGATGCCTTTTCTCATTTAGCTGTTCTATATAGTACAAGAGATATATAAATAAATTACACCTCTAAATTTTATTGCTTTAATCATGGCACTGGTGTATGACAATACTGCATCTTATTTTGTATTATAAATTGCTGTGCCCAGGAGTTATAGAATAGAACAATAGTGATGGCTTTAGTTTATGATCACAGCCCTAATTTCATGTAACTGTTGCAGAATAGTTTCTGTCATAATTGTTTTGTTTTCATAAACTTTTCTTATTTTGATATTCTAAATCTACTTCCTTGTTAAAAGGTCTAAACAGGTTCTTTGAATAACTGCAGTTGTCATTGGAGCAGAAAAACAAGATTTGGCCTTTTGGTAGATGCATCTAGGAGGCCAGCACAAATTGTATGAATACAAATGTTTCAAATATATAAAATTATGAAATTTTGAAGATTATGAGAACAGTTCAAATGAAGAAAAATAATTAATGCAGATTTTATCTCAGAAGAATCAGAGCAGATCTAAATTTTTACATTATTTAAGAAAAATCTCATGCTAATTGCTACAGTAAGACTTTCTCAAGATCAAGTGACACCTTAATTATTCCAAGGAAATGTGACGGGCTCCCTTAAAATTGCCTATTGCTATTGGTTTTGTACAGATGTTCCTCATATACTGGGATAATAATTCTAAGATTAGACTGGAGAGTTCAGATAAATGAATGAATAAGGTGAGAGATCTTTTACTTAGTATAGAACTTCAGTATGTAAATTAATAACATTATAATGTTTAGGCTGTGTAGGAATGACACTATTGAAGAAGAGAAAACATTTATATGTAATATAAAATTATTTTAATGAGGAAGTCTCATGGAAGATGGAAGAACTCCAGAAAAACAGCCAAGCTGAATAGGCAGACTAATGGAATGTGAAAATTCATTAGTAACAGATGAATAAAGAAGTAGTAAGCTGAGTTACTCTAAGTCTTCCTAAGTGAATTCATTAAATTTATTATTGCCATATAGGCAGGTAAAGTGATGAATACAGAGAGAGATTTTCTTGAGAAGAGAGATTAAAAAACTGCAACTATTTCATTTGGTCAGTAGATGAATAAAAAACGTTCTCTGGAAAAGTGTTAAAAATAATGATTTTTACACAGAAGGTAATGGAATTGTGCTGGTTGCTGCTTCTGGAAACACAAGAGGAAAGATAACTTTGACAAACTCAAAAGCCACAAAATTCTAAATTCCATAATTAATTAGTTAAGTTTGTCTTTTCACATGAGTTCTTAACTTCTGGAATACAGGGCATCACTGATACTGAGGAGAATTACTCAGATATAAAATACTGTCTTTATTTGCTTATTCTACCTGCCTTCTGTTCCAGGACAAATTCTGTCAAGTGCAGATACACTGGCAGGTGTAAATAAGTGGCCTTTAGCAGGCGTGGTGTGCCTGTGTGACTCCCTGGTCAATTTGAAACTGTATCTGAGTCTGTGTGTGCTTAACCATACATAGGAGGAATTGAGAAATATACATTTAATACAGCATAAATGCCATTCCTTAGAGGAAAGAAAGAACAAATAAAATGTATAGTAGGTGGTAAATATGGGGGTGTTTAGCGTGTGCTGTTTATTAATATAGCTAATTAGCAATAGCTTTTCTTTTAAAAAAGTGATTTAAAAGAAAAGATTTTGATCTGCTTGGCTAGAAATTAGATTAATTTTCCTTGATACAAAAGGTAGTAATTTGATTTAATGGTAAGAGTAGTGTTTATGTATTCACTCTGCACTAGTCATTTTGTGAATATAAATAAATTAGACACATGCTAAAGATGCAGAGGGATAATTAAGACCCATTCCCAAGATAAAAAGCAAGTATTGCCATGTTTTTATGTCATTTTTATAATAGTAGACACCAGGGTTTTGGAAGTTTTCCTAAACTTCTGTTGTCTTATGTAGCAGGTCACTTTATCAGAATAAGAGAGAAAAGATTGAGGGAGATTTATAAAACACTGCTAGGCTTGAGTCTCATTCTTTTTGAAGTAATATCTTCCTCTGGATTAGTTAATTTTAATTCAGAGTCTGAAACAGTTTCATGAAATTTCTTCTAAATTTTTTAATATGCCTGTGTTGCTTAGCTTGCATATTGATAGCTAAACTGATACCACTGAATTCATACCTTTGTGGAGTTAAATTTTAGTGAAATAATTTTCAAAGGCTAATTCCATATTTGTAGGATCCCTGTAGGTGGTATAAAGTGTAAGACTTTTTGAGGCATCAATTTTAGGCTAGTAATTAAAGCAGTTATGACTGTAAGCCGTGTTACTAACCTTTTCAGACTCTGTAATCTAAAAAAAAAAAAAAATCTCTATTCTTCAATGTAATTACAGTTATTTGATTTCTAATATGGCCATTTTTACCTTTTCTGCTCTTTGTCTCTTGCTTGTAGAAAAATCTTCTGACATGCTATGATATGATCTTGGGGAGAAAAAAAGGTGTTTCATGGCAGCTTAACTGACTGCAAATCTAAGAGCTATTATTTTTTCAGTGTTAATATTGAATGTAGTGATCCATGTGGAATAAATACTTTCATATTGCCCAAAATGCTTTTCCAAGCTGGATATAGTTCATAAGACACTTTTAGCCAAAGTACATTAGTTTTTTTGGTGTGTGTGAAATTTACCATTTCCTGTTTTTAAGGAATAAGAAATTTATTTAGAAAGGTTTTCCATTGATAACACTGCTTGTGCATTTATGTACTCAGAATCTTTTGAACACTTGACTATTTCATGTTGAATATAGTGGTGCTTGATTTCTACTGTGAACAGAAGTTGATGGAGGAAATGATGCAGCCACCACAGCACTCCAGTTCTGAGTTTATAGGCACTTACATGCCTGAGTATGTGCTAAACTTTATTCTAGTATCTCGTCTTAAAGACAGTGGTTGCTAGATTTAAAAAGTGTGAACATGTCCTTACATATATTAACCTTATAAGCATCATTTAAATGCTGATCTTTGTTGATTTTGTTGTTTTAAATGAGAGAATCAAAATTGTAACTTCTATTGGTTTTAGTAGTTACTGGTTATTGTAAGTAACAATAATGTATGCTACAGGAAATATGCATCTGTAATTTTTCATATGTAATAAGTAGGGAAGTGTGCATAGGAATGACTCATTTTCCTATGAAATGATCAGGAATCAGTCCTTTGGCTTTAAATAAAAGGAAGAAAACAAGTATGAGCAAACTAGTAGCTCATAAAAATTGAGAGAACTGTTCAGTGTAACATCTTGAGGCAATTAAAGAAATTACATATCTAGTACACAAAATTTGAATAAGCAGTAGAAAATATGGATCTCTCCTGTTTTTAACTAGATACACTATATTTTGTTGCACACAAGGGAAAAATCTCCATCTACTTTATAAAGCAGTAATTCATGCTGAGTGGATATGAGCAGTCATTCAGTGAACAATTGATTTTACAGAAACTGGGTTGGAAACTTGGGCATTCATTGCACTATATGCAATTAAGATTTGTATACAAAGTTCAATTTAAAGTGGCTGTTTTACTAGGAAAATATTTTCAAAGTGACACTAGACCATCTTAGCTGGGAAAGAGGTTCTTTTAACAGCATCTACAAATCAGTTGAAATGTGAAATCAGTGTAAGAGTGAAGTATATAGAAAAATAATTTTTAAAAATGACCAAATATTTTGGCTTTCTGTGCTTAAATAATTTTTTAAGAACTATGAAAAATCTTTGAAAGCTTTGATATTTCCTAGAGTAATGTGAAACATTTAATAAGTACTCTTTATAGTTATTATTTGGCCATAATATCAAAGTCTCAAGCTTTCATAGAGTTAAAAAAAAAAAGAATTTTAGAAGAGTTTTGGTTTGAAGGGAGATTTAAAGGACATTTAATTTAACCCCTCTACAATGAGTAGGGACATCTTCAACTAGATTAGGCTGCTCAGAGCTATGAAATTACATTAAATAAGTTGAACTTACTGGTCTGACTAGTGTGGACAAGGGAGAGCCTGAATCTGCAAGAGAGTGGAGATTTCCTTGTCACTTACCTATGTCATACTTTATTGTGGAATTAAAAAGAAGATTCTGTGGAGGAGAATACACAAGTCAAAAGTTTTGAATAAACATGGATTTAAATATTACAAGTTCTTCCATCATTAGCAATTTGACCAAAGGTAGGAATTATTGCTGCTGTAGCATGATTCATTTGTTAGTTTGAGGAACGAGGAACAATGGAGAAACAGATCTAAACATAATTAAGTCGTTGCCTCTCATATTTTCCATTCAGTTTCTGAAAGATGCTAAGAAAATACCAGGAGTAGAGATGAAGGTAGAGTTTAGATTGTTTAAAACTGGCAAGTTTTAAACAGTCTAAATTGTTTAAACTGTTTAAAATTTGGCAAGTGCTTTGGGAGAGAATGTCAAGATCATGGGCATCAGCTGTATATGTAGGCTACAGAAGTAGTCAAACAAACTTACTAAACTGGCTTTTTGTGATAGGAGGATGCCAAACGAAAGTCAGTGTGTTTAATTAGTTTCAAATGAAAGAGCATGTTAATATCAGAAGGTAAAATGAAAATAGTTGCTATTTAAAAAAGCTAATTTAAGGTGTGGCTCTCCTGAATTGGTTCCTTGGGACATTTTGACCCTGGGTGGCGCTGTCAATTTGAATGATTATTAGGATCTCAAAGGTAGAAGCACAGGTTGTTCACTTTAGTAATAGGCAGTTCTTTTGCCTGTGGTCAAAAAGCAAATGATTTCAGTGGTGTAGTGTTTTTGAAGTCCTATAGAAAACTAGTCAAAGTGTTTGTCAGCATACCTCAGATCCAATAAGCCTACCCCTGATCAATTCTTATTGCCTGTGGTGGTGATGTTGTGGTGAGAGTTTCTTTTGTGCTGTACAGGGGAAAAAATGTGAATAAGTTTGGGAAAATTCTCTAATGAAATATTTTTAACTTGAAGCTATTTTTAAACTAGAAAAGCACTTATTTTCATATATAGTGATGTTGGATTAAACCAATCATCACCTCAGGTATTGCTACTTATAATGGTTTTATTGATAGGATAACCTTAGAAATTATGTTAGAGATGCTGGATCCTATGAACTGCATGTTGCTGGCAGGATTTTTTTCTTTAGTCTGCTAGTACCAACTTTGGTGCCTGTTGGACTCGGGAGGCTCCTGTCCTGATGCCATAAATGAGAAGTTGCTGTGGTTTTGTCTGCCAGGGTCCAGCCAGTTGTTGAGGCTAAGCATTCATCCTGCACAGGCAGAAGCACACACCATGCAGTACACACACTTAACTGACCACAGAGATAAAACAGTTTCTGTATCAGTACCAGCATAAGTACAGAAACATGAACAGCATGGATAGCCAGCTGATGAGGGCTAGAGTTTGTTACTGCTCACATTCAGACTCATTCACAACATATGGGTTTTATACAAGTTATTCTACGCAGAATTGTGCCTCAGTGTCTTAGTTACTGGCAGTAAGAGCTATAGGTCCCCCAGACCTGCAGTCCTTCTGGAATGTCTCATCCAGCAGAGGCTGCAGTTCAGCCTGGTGTTCTGTAGTGGATTTTGCACACACACACAAACACACACACACACACACACACACTCATTGGACAGCATACTTACACTAGTTGAGACAGGTACAACATACAACATTTTGCCAGGCAGATGTACTGACCAGCCACTGGCTTACATCTGAATGGCCCCTCTTTTCCTTATGTTTTCCTTACTTAGAATCATAAAATGGTTCAAGTCAGAAGGGATATTTAGGGGTTTCCTGGATCAATCCCTGTGGTCAGGGTTTCACTAGATTAGGCTGCCCAAAGCACTATCCAACTTCAACTCATTTGCTTCCAAACATGGACAATAAAGAACTTATCCAGGCAACATGTTCCACATAACTTTTTGAGCCAAGTGAGAGATAGCCCTAGCAGAGGGAATGTGTTCCTGGATCTGATGGTCACCAGCATTCACAAGCTAAGTGGGACATGCAGGTTGGAGGCAGCCTGAGTGGAGGTGATCATGCATTGATGTAGTAGTCAATCTGTAGTCCTGAGGGATATGGATCAGGTATACAGTACAGTTAGGCCCCTGAACTTTAGAAAAGCAAACTTCCAGCTCTTCAAGAAGATAGTCAATAGGATCCCCTGGAAGACTGATCTATGGGACAAGGGGGCAGATCAGAGCTGGCAGGTCTTTAAGAAAGTCTTCCATAGAGCACAAGAGGTAGAAATGCCCAGGAGCATGAAATAGGGCCAGGAAGGCAAAACACTGGCATGTCTGAGTAGGGACCTGCTGGTCAAACTAAAGGCAAAGAATCAAATCCACAGGCAGTGGAAACAAGGACAGGTAACCTGAGAAGAGCACAGAGATGAAGGTTGCTCATGCAAGGATAGGATGAGGAAGGCCAAGGAGATGCTGGAACTGAACAAGGTACACAAAGAATAACAGGAAGGGTTCCTACAGGCATGTTAACCAGAAAAGGAAGGTCCAAGAAGGTGTAAACCCCCTGATAAACAATGCTGATAAGCTGGTAACAACAGAGCAAGAGAAGGCCAAGGTACTCAACAGCTTTTTTGCCTCTTCAATACCAGCCTCTCTTCCCATGCTTCCGGAGTGGATGGACAGTGGGGAAGCAAAGTCCCTCTCTGTAAGTAAAGATCAGGTCCATATCCACCTGAAGAACCTGAATGTGCATAAGTCTATAGGACCTTATGAGATGCATCCCAGAGTCCTGAGGGAATTGGCTGATGTAGTTGCAAGGCCACAAAGGATTCTATGATGATTTGGAACAAAACCATACCAAAGAAATGAAATTTCATAATTGACAGTACATGCGGAAAGATTTTGTTTCACAAGTTCCATGCTTTTTTGAAAGAGAGATTAGATTGGTTGGTTAGAGCATGGTACTCAGAATGGTAAGGTCATGGGTTCATATTCCTGCATGCAACATTCATTTGAGTTGGACTTGGTGATCCTTGTGGGTCCCATCCAACTCTGAATGTTTTTTGGCTTTGTGAATTTGAATCTTTTTCTCATGTTCAGGGATTTATTCAAAATTTTTTACATGTCAGAAAAATATATGCTAGTTATAGCTGGTTACTCATGTCTGTGTTGCTAAAAAAAGAAGGAAAAACTTATATATTCAGTTTCACCGTCTGCTGCTCTCCATTTATGCAAAATCATGCCATTTAGATATGTCAAAGAGCATCATAATGAAAATGGTAGAGCATGAGAAAAGGCATGTAAGAAATTCCTAAGGATTTTGTTCAAAAAAGTAGAGTAAACATATTTGAAATAAAGTATGGCCATGTGTGGAAAGAGTATGGAAATAGCTGTCTGCATTAGGAATATATTTTAAAATCTGGACATTTAAGAGGCCAAAACACCTACTGAAATTGTAGCATCTCTTTAAGAAGTCTTAGAATAACTTAAAAAAACAGTGAGAGGATATTCCTGTGCAAACTTTGAAGTAATTTCAGCTAAATTTTTTTTTGCTTCTCTGAAGATGTTACATTGCATGTATAGTCTCTGGGGATAAAGTTCCTCTGCAGAATGATTCAGGTTGGAAGATAAGTCATCTATTCAACCTCATGCTCAAAACAGGGTCAATTATGAATCAGATAATTTTGCTTTTTATTGTGTACTGTATCTCTGCAACCTATTCCCAAGATTTTTTTTTTCCTCATAATTCATTTTTTTTTCTTATATTGAGTTAAATCCCATTCCCCCTAACTTCCATTTTAGGTGATTGTCACTCATGTTCCTGCTGTGCATCTCAGCAATGAGCCTGATTCTGTCTTCTCAGCAGCCATCTCCTAGATACAGGAAGGTTGCTACTTATTTGTCTCAAACCTTCTTTTTTCCCAGGCTGAACAAGACCAGCTGCCTCAGAATTTCTTTGTGGGAGTAGAACTCTGGCTCTTGACATCTTGGGAACTTCCTGCTAAGCTTGCTACAGCTGATCAATGTCTCATATGGGGCTGGGCAATTAGGGATCCAAAATTAGACACAGTATTACAAAGATAGTCTAACAAGTGTTGAATGAAGGGGCATTCTTTTCCTCAGTCTTCTATTAGTTTCATGTTAATACGGCCCAGTATCCTGTTAGCCAGCTGTGCTTAGGAACTCCAGGTAATTTTCAGGAGAGCTGCTATCCAGTGGGGCAGTGACAGGTTGGTACTCATTCAGGTGTTAGTCCACTCTAGGTGCAGGACTCTGCATATGTCCTTGCTGAATTTCACATCAGCCTGTTGGCCTAATTCTCCAGCATTTTTAGATTCCTCTAAACAGCAGCCCTAGGCTGCCACCAGCAGTGGTTAAATGTATTGACTACATTCTCCAAATTAGTATTGTCAGATTGATAAGGATCTTGTCTCCTCCTTCAGGTTATTAATAAGCAAGGTAAATCCCAGAGTAAAACCTTGGTTTTTCAGACCAGTTGGAAGAAGACCACTTCCAACTGGTCTGAAACCAGTACAAATCATTGACCTCTACCGCTTGAGTGTGGAGTGATGTTGTCCAGACTACCATGGCTAGTACTGTGTATTTTAGCACCTTTGTGTATACAGTCTACAGTGGAGTGATATTAGTGTGCCTTTCTGTCAAACTAATAATTCTAATGCACTTGGAGCTGAGCTAGAAAACCCTTGAAGGTCTTCACAGCACTGTATGGACTTCATAATTCAGAGCTCTCCAAATTGCACCAGAGAGGCGGCTTTACTTGTAAGTATATTGTCAGAGATTCAGCAGATCAGCTCTATTTTAGATACAGACACCTAGTTCGCTTATTCAGTCTCTCTTACTTCCACAATTTCACTGATTTTTCATCTAGTTTACTAAGAGTATTAAAAGAGATCTTAAAAAACTCTTTTTAAAAATCTAGGTTTCTGTTACTGTGTTCTGACTGACTCTTTTGCATCAGTCATTATTTTAGAACGTATCTTAAATATTTTAACTTGACTTTTATAACTAATATGAAACAGGATCATTCTTGTCTTCCCTCTTTTCTCCTCTTAATTTAATTGATTTTGTTTTCTTTGTTTCCCCCCCTGCTCTTGTTCTTCCCTTTTATTTTTCTTCAGGCTTTTATTCTATGTAACAATGATTGGCTTCTTTTTGCTGGAATACACTTGCTTTCAACATGATTTAAAACAAACTCAAATACCTTCTAGTGTCTTTCATTGTTGCCTTTAAATGGATTTTGTAGTTAATCCTTCAGAATTAATTATTTTTAAGGAACTTTGAGGCTTCTTAAAAACAATATTTGATATTGCTTTGGCTCTGGTAATATTTTGAAAAATCACAAACCTTAATTAGTTATTAGTAGCATTATAATTGATACTGTTAAGCAGCTCCTGGACCTTGAGCTCTCTCTTTAATTAGAGGCAGTAGTGAGATTTCCTTATGAAAGTATTTTGCTTAATAACACAGGGTTATCAGCTTTCAGTTGTCTTCTGAATGAAACCTCCCAAATGAGATTACCTGTCACTGCCTTCTGCATGTTAGCCAGAATTCCCCAAAATGCTCTTCGTCATTGCTTAAGGACTTTTTTTACTTTCTAGTAAATATTTTTACTCTTGTTTTACAATTAGTATTGTAAATTTTCCCTTGACATGTGATCATGAGGTGTGGAAATTATAGTTTGTCTCCTTAGCATTATTTCAGAATAATCTGAAATATATTTGAAAATAAAACAACAACGACAACAACAACAATAACAAAGAAATTTAAAAAAAGGTAAATCTTCTTTACAGCTTTTTGCTGTACTAAATATTTTTTGGCCATATCAAAACCACATAGGGCTTCTGTCTTCTTTTTCTTCCCCATTTTGTTAAGTCTTGTCTTAATTTGAAACTTTTATATGTATATATATTTCATGGTATCTTCAAGCTTGCTTGTTTTCCTTGAGTCTTTCTTTATGTCTTTATTATTAATTTTTCTTAACTTCTGATAATACTGTCTGATAATTCTTCTTGTTTAAAATTTGCTTGACAACTGACTAATCTATTGGTACATTAAATTATTGTGTTTCCAGGATGGGCTGTTAGACACAGTGCCTTCACTTTTTTCTTTTCTTTCTTACAAAATTTGTTCATCCTATTTTTCTCCTTCACTGTCTTTAAACCTACTTGTAGTACTTCTTTTTTCATTCAGCTTATTTTTGCTCTTATTTATTGATTTGATCATGTTGCAAACTTGTTCTTTTAGCAGTTTTGGCCCCTTTGGCCACATTTTTACAGCTCTTTACTGGTTTATTCTAAAGTATTTGTTCCATCTTATGTCACAATTGGTTTTAATCATTCACTTACCTCCATTTGCGTATCTAAAGTTTCTCATTTTTCCTCACTTTAAACTGTTAATACTTACATGGCCCATACTTTATTTTTTAGGAACATATGAAGGTTTCTAATTTACCTTTTTTTTAAGTATTTTTTTCTTTCTTATACTTTGTCAATTTTCTAAATATTTTTGAGAAAGTTTTCATGTGCTTGTTTAAGGTAAACCCCTACTAACCATAAAGTCATCACATCATACATAAAATTTGTCATTTTAATGTAAGTGTTCTAGCAAGAAGCATTTAAATTATTTATACACAAGCAGAGTGGTGGAATAGAAATTTTGTCAAGAGAAAAGTAGAATTCTTTGCTAGAATGATAAAAAAGAAATGCTGATAGTGGGATCACAATGTTGCATGGCATACAAGAATAGACAATTTTCATGTGTAAGATAATTGAAGCAAAAAAAATTCAAATGAAGGAAACAAAAGGAAGAAGAAGACAAGTTGAAGCCTAAGAAATTCTGTAGGATGAATATTTATAGTTAGAGTTTAATAGCAGGAGCAGATTCTTGAAAACATTTTAGGTCAGGAGGAGTAAGAATCTGAGGTAAACCTATATATTGTTTATGATACCTTAAAATATAGTCATTTAGAATATATTGTATGGCATATTATTTTGTTTGAAGCTAGATAATATCTGAACATATAGAGAATTTCTTTTCTGGTGTTTAATTTTCTTCGCTCTCCAGAATTTCTTTGCTGGATATTGAATTATTCAATCCTAAAAGAGATGCTCTCTACAAAATATTCTATTCTAAGCATTTTAAATAAATAATATTGTTATTTTAGCATTTTGTCTTAATTAAAAATATATGTTATGTTTTCAATTAAATTAATGATGTATATTGCATTTATACTGTCTTTAGTAGAGCTGTGCAGATGAAAATTCTTGATGGCTCTCAGTCAGGTGGACAGGTGATATGGCCAGGCTTTTGGTCATCCAGGGGCATACTTTGTAATGTCCAAACTACCTTAACAGGTTGGAGACTAGTATCTGTTAAATTCAGTGGAAATTACACACCTAAATGCTTTCAATATATGAGGAAGTACTGGTGGGTAGTTGTCTACCTCTCAGCATGCTATAAAAAAGATTTACAACCCTTTTGACAATACTTTTCTATTCCTTTTGTTCTAAACCTTTAGTTAATTGCAGAGGGGTTTAGTCCTTGGCGTATGTGCTTTGGTGTGATATGTTTATTGGTATATACTTGTAAATTGTTGTATGCTTTTGAAAGGCTGGATGAGTAATAAGATTATTCTCTATTATGTTTTTCATAATCCAGATATGGCAAAAGCTACAAATAACTTCAAATTACTCTACCTGTAGTAGACATCCTCCATTTTAGTCAGCTTTCCTAAGACCAATGGGAAAGAAGGGAGCTTTAGTTAGCATAATACTATTAAAGCAGAGTTGACTGCTGAAGTAGGTTGGGGAATAGACTGCAGAATTTTCAGGGTTACAATTTTCTTCTGGCTACACTTGAAATTTGCCTTCAAATCCATAGAACAATTCAGTTTTTTTCTTATTGTTGTTTTTTGGGATTTTTTTCTCCCATATCATTGATAATTACAAAATGATAACAAATGTCATAAAGAAGAATACTCTAGAAGTAGTGTAGGAAGTAGGATACTCTGGAAGTAGTTTAATTCATAGGAGGCTGGGGAAAATATGAAGTATTAATAAAGTAGAAAATGGTTAAAAAAGAGGACTACTGGTGGTGTATTTTGTGTAGGCAAACAGTAGATGATTGCTGAGTGAAGGAATGAAATGTGAAGGGTACAAGAGAGGTTGAATTTCTTGGAAGATAGAAAGGAAGTAATTTTAAATTGGACTTCAACAGCCTGAAAGGCTGAATTGGACATGATAGATTTATAATTGTTGTGACATTGGTCAGTACTATTGTGAACTTGTCAAACGAAAAGTCTGGAAGTCCTGGAGATGCAGTTTATCCTAGCTTGAGTAAAGAAATCCTTTAACATTCCTGTAGAATAAATAGAATTGGGATATTGGTGTGCATGTGCAATATATTTTAGGTATTGATAGTTTAAATTGTGCAAGCTGGTATTTTAGGAGAAAGCATTATTTCATATTTTGGAATATGTGGTATAACACATAAATATTCAGTATAGCACTTAGTTTGCTAAAAATGGGCATGCACTTACCATGAATACCTTCAGAGCATTTATGAAATAAATGATGAAAGAATTTAACATCCCAGTTTATATTAATTGTTAAGGTAAGATTAATCTAAGAGACTATAATTAATAGTAACAATTTAACTTAGTCCTTTTATTACTTTGTACATAAAGAAAAACATAGCTGATTACTTCTAATTTAATTGTGTATGTTGCTTTACTATGGGGAGACTATAAATGGTTGAGGTTTTTTTTTTGGCATGGTTATTGGGCACTTTGCATTTAATTGAAAGGATAATTCTGACTCTATTTTTAGCCCCTTTATATTCCCTTTAAATGTTGGATATTTAGGAATAGATGATTTTCATAATTTCTTTCTGTGTCCTATGAAATCATCCACCATTATGTCTAAAGCATGTTTTAGCTGTCTTTAGTAGATTTCAGACAGTTGTTCACTTTGTCTGGTGTTCTGAAGTATTCAGCTGTATGTTTTTAAGTTTAGCAAACATTCACACTAGAGACAAAAACAAAAAGAAGTTATAAAAATTAAAAGCACAGAATAAAATTTCATAGAAAAAAATAAGAATATATGGCAAGATTCTGCCCTCAAAAGTTATTCTCGACAGCCATCTGATGGACTCTGACTTGTGCTCACATGCAAAATGGCAAAACTGTAAACTCTTTGACCTGTAAAGTGTAGTATATGAATGCTGAAAGGCTTTTTTAATAGAAAAGCTCTGGTCTGCAAAAAATGTGTATAGATGAAGACACCAGCACTGAATTTGATGTACTTGTGTGATTCACAAAACATTATGGCTATTTGGAGCACAATGTGAAATTGTCATTAATGTGGATAACAAACAATAGCTACGTAAGGGTGAGGCAGATGGTGTTGTTTTTCACTTATCTAAACTGTAATATTAAAAAGAACATCAGCTATTTTAGGATCAGGAATAGGTCATCTGCCCAAATTGCATGCCCTTCCAGCTTTATCTAACTCCCATGTTATTATTTTCATTGGAATTTTGTTACATTATTTCTGCTTTTTTTTCCTTGAGAGACGCTTAATCTCATTACCTGATCAGCTTTACAACTAGGTTTTTCTCTAAAAATGCCAGGTCTTTTTTTAATAATTGTATTTCTCTATTCAAATGTTTTGCCTCCAAGTATTATGTTTCACTGATAATTTTTTTAGTAAGTCAGACAACATCTGTCCTTACTGGGAAGTGTTGGAAATGATGTGACAGTCTGGTACAACAATAGTAGCAGGAAATAAGCAAAGAACCCACAGGGAGCACAGAAGGGAACAGAGAATTTGCATTAAGGCAAAGAAAAGGGGTTTGGTAAAAAGGGTCTAAAAATAATTGAAGCTGAGAGACAGAAAGATAAGCGAGAGACATTTGTAAAAAGCATTTTTTAGCTGAAAAAAAGAACTTAATTTGTAGTTTTCAGCTTTTTCTGAAGGAAGGAAGGAATGACTAAATAAAAGATTTGGTTGCTTTGAAGGTACTACAATACATCTGCAGCTTTATATCTCTCTGAGAATATTGTAGTTGAGTGGGTAGATGTACAGAACATTTACTTAGAGTTTTTCATGATTGTTCAAAAGAACAGGTCTTTTAAACATGATGTCCGATTGGTTTAGCCTTCTATCTCTTTTTGGCCACCCAGCTGTAGAAATGAAACACCACTTAATGTAGCCAGAAAAATAAGATAACCATAGTCAGTTGCACACCACAGGGTCTGTTTTCATTATTCGTTACCAGTTTCACTGTATGCCTATGTTATTTACAAAGGCTGCTTGTACATTTTGTCTCAGAATACTGAAGTGCAGCTAAACATGGACAGAATATAGTTTAGTACTTCATTTTCACATTGCCCTATAATGGAAACATTGAAGAGGACGCAACTCCTTTAGAATTTTTATTGAAGGTGAAGTGAATAGCCCAAGTCTCAGTTTCAAAACACAGTTCTGACTAGACAGGTTACGATTGTGTATTTAGCATTCCAATCATGCAAAGCTTGTCAAGTTTCAGTAATATATTGAATTTATCCATATAAATGAGTGATTGCAATTCTCTTGTTAGATATCTAACTTATATAGTTGTCATATGCAGAAATGAAGTTTGGTGTTTTTTTCCTGTAATTTTCACAAGCTTTGTCGTCTATCTTAATTTTTGTTCTCTGTCTTGATTTCATGTTTACTGAATGTTTAGATTATCTTTCTCTTGTTTTGATAATCCTTCTCTTTTTTGTTGTTGTTGTTTAGCATTTTCCCTGAGTATCTTTTTAGTCTTTTCCTGAGAAAATTGGTTCCAATTATTTCCAATGGTATTAAAGGAAAAGCTATTCAAATTACGCATTTGGAACATGAGTCAACTGACCTACCAAAACTAGGTTTGAAAGGTCAACCTGTATTCCAGAAAGATGTGGGTTCTTTTTTCCTACCTAGCAGGCAATACCAGAATTTTTTTACTCTGGATATATTTCTAGTCATCTGTTTTCTGACTTCTACTGCATGCAATTGTTATTATTTTTTCAAGTATGTTTTCAAATCTTTAGCATGAGATGAACTTTCAGTCTTTTGGGCTCTTTTGGGTTGTGTTCAATGGCTGTCTCCTCAATTCCATTTAGCTAATTCCTTCAAAATGTCTTCTAAAGTTTTAATGATGAACTTTTCATACTTACTGTGTACTTTCTTCCATGTAAAATTTCTTGTTTTGTCAGTGGCACACATCCACCCTATTCAGGTCAATAATAAGAATTATTTTTTTCCTTATGTCTGACACAGTGTTGCTTTTCAATTTTTTTTTTCTTTGCAGCTCTGCTAGAATTGTCTGGTATGTGAACTTATTTTCTGTATGATATAGCAACATTTTTCAGAAAAGTGTCTTCTGGCTTCAGAAAAAAAATGATGTCTTATAAGATTATTGTTGATCATTGTGTCTTACTGGCCAGCGCAACATTATGGGAAGAATCCCAATTTCTATTTTAAGTTATCTTGAGGTCTTTACTTCAGGACACACAAGCAGAGTAAGTTTTATTAGAAAATTTTGGAAATCAAAATTTCCTTTTAGGATATAATTCAACATATTTTTCTCCAATCTCTTATCTTGGTTTTATGGGTACTTTTTGGAGTTATGATTTCACAGCATTTTAGCTAAACTAGAAACTGAAATGTTCCTATATAAGATAGCATTTGACTTTGTTAGCTGATGAAATATTGCAATTTATTTTTTTAAATGGCAGGAAATTTTTTACGAAAAAGTAAATGCTTCATCTTTTTATGAATAAAACATTATATTTCAGTCTAATAACTGATAGAAAAAAGTAATATAAATAAATTTTTTTCAGTATTGTATTGTGGATATTTCCTAACCTGATATTTCAAATACTTATGTTTGCCTTCTCTCTTTTATTAGTGGTACATTTCAGAATGAGGTTTGCTGTCAAATGCCAAAGAAAAATTATTCAATTTCTACTTATGTGGTTTGAATAACCAGTAAGTACTGCAATAATGCATTAATGCATTAAGGCATTTTAATGCATTCTGAGAAAAAACTACGAAATAAATGGAAACACAAGTGTGTAACAATACTTTTCTGTTTCTGAGGAAGTGAAATATAGTTCCTTATCAGTTTCTTCCTCCATTAAAGAGAGTAAACCTCCCAATTAATGAAATACATGAAAATTTTAGCCCTATGCCTTGTGTCGAAAAAAACAAGCTTCGCATAAATGAGGAGATTATGATTTTGAGAGATTTTACTTTGCTGTAAAAACTGCTGCTGCTTTGTTTATTTTGCATGTTTGTGCAAACATGCAAGTTAATATGCATTATGCTATTAAAGCTGCAAGGTGGATTTATTACTTCCTAAGGACTTCAGGTTTATGTAGGATATCTGTAGAAGGAATAGCTGTCCATTTTTATTTACATCTACACAAGAATTCCACTGCTCACCTGTTGCTTGTGTGGGGATTTTGACATAAAGGATGTCTTTGGTCGTGGAAAAAGGCTAATACCATGGAGATGTTTCTGTGTAGAGATTAAAGATGCTATGTTTATCTGGATGGTAGTTCACAGTACTGCCATGGAAAGCATTGCCATGTATTCTAGAAGAGATTACTTTTGTCTAGTAATAAAATTATGTAATACAGATATAATGAAATAGAGGTCTGCAGGCTCACATGTTGCTAAGAGAACAGAAGTATTTCACACAGATACATAAAAGTGTATAAAATAAAAGGATCAACTATTCATTAACCAATATCCATGCTGAAATCCAATTTAAGTGGCCTCATCTCCAACATCCCTTTTGCCTGTATTATGTTCTTAGAGTAAATAAAATTTGATAAAAAACTATCACTAAACTTACATTTCTGTTAGAAACATTGTAAAACCTAAAATCAGCAAAAATATCCTTTGTGCTCAGATTAGCATTTTAATAGGAGAATATGTAAAGAGATATTTTATCAGGCTTTGGATTGTGTTTGTTTATTGTGAAACAAGAACTCCCAGAAAGGTGAAGTGTTTTCTTTAGAAACAAACAAGACAAAAAGTATTTTGATTTTAATCAAAAATGTATTTTCTCATTAAAAAAAATTCACATACTCACTGTGTCTACTCTACAGAATTTGTCCATTTCATTACACCATATGTCAATCCTAGTATATCTGTTCACTGCAAAAACTCGTGGCTATTTTGTGTAATACAGCACAGGAGAGGTATTGCTCAGTTCCACTACTTTTATATAATAATTTAAAAAAAATACAGAAAATGTTCTTGGCTACTTCCACTGTATTCCAGACTTAAAAGTCCCATGAAAGTTCTAGAATATGAAGTTAATTTTATTTGGTTGGTAGAATACCCTTAGAAGCCAGTTAATTAAAATTCTTCTCTCATACTGAGTCATATATATTCCATTTGTTGGCAGCAACAAAGTCCAGTTCCTAAGAGAAATATGTTTTTCTTCTTGCCTTTTTATTCAGCACAAATACAGTCATGTGCTTTTTATTTCAGAAAGTAAGTGATACACTGACATATTTATGACATATTTGTTGGTACACCTATTACAGTTGCTTTTACTTCCATTGCTGTGCTTTTTTCTTTGCCCATGTCCCAAAGAGTGATTAGAGGAGGATAAAGCTCATTGAATGAAAAGGATTGTTTCTTCAGGTAATTCCTTAGATAGCTGTGTCCAATGCCATAGTTCATATCTTGAGAGATGCAGCTGTAGAGATATATCACAGATATCATTCCCAAAAGAGCACCAAGGCCGGCAAGGAATCGTATTATGTTGTTTTCATAGCCTTTCACTTCCAAGTCCAATCCTTTTGTGGTTACATTGACACATTGTTTCCTATTTTGAGAATAGATAGTGGGAATGTCTATACAAATTTTGTATTCAGTTGATGGATTTAGATGTGTAAGATTATATACCTTTATATCAGATGGTATTCGAGCACTCTGTGCAGCCCGGGAGTCTTCAGCTTTCGGAAAGGCTGTCCATCTGACACTGGACTTCAGAATTTTAGAACTTGCTTTCCATGAAACCAAAACCGAATTAGATTTTATGTCTTTTATTTTAATATTTAAAGATCCATCGTGTTCCTGAGGGAAAGAGCCGTCCACTTTAATCATGACTGACTTTAGGTCTGCCCCTACTAAATTTGTTGCTATACATGTGTATAAGCCACTTTCTCTTTGTGTTACATCACTTATGTCTAATGTTCCTTCAGAATGAATGTAGTACTTATCAGAGATAGTATTAGGCAAAAGTTTGTGTCCTGATGGTGTTATCCAGTAGATTTCAGGTTCTGGTTCTGCTGTTGCTCTGCAGTGCAAAGAAATATGGCTGCCAGCTTTTAAATCCAAAGTAGATGGAAAACTTTCAGGAGCTATCAGAGGAAGACAGATTTCCATCATTTCCCGAAAGTGTACCTGTCTCACATTCTGACCTTGGAATTCAGGAGGGTCTACACAAAACAGGGACTCCGGCTCCATGAAACGAATGTTTGTTTTATTCATGTTAATCCAGCGGATGACACAGTCACACCGAATGGGATTGCTGTGTATGCTGACTTCTTTGAGGTTAGGCAGGGATTCCACTGTGCTGCGGTACAGCGCACTCAGCGCGTTGCTGTTGAGCATGAGCGACTCCAGCTTGGGAAGTCTGTAGAATGCATTGGGGTGAATGTATGATAATCTGGGGTTATTGGTTGCCTCTATTTTTCTTAAATCTGGCAAATTATCAACAGCAAGACTATCTATAGAAATCAATTCAGGCATGTTATTAATTCCTAACTCTTTTAAGTGCAGCATATTGCTGAAATCTCCTCGTCGTATTCTGTTAATGGGATTCTTATTTAGATCCAGAAATTTAAGATTTGTAGCCTTTTGAAGAGCGATGTGGGGCACTTTAACAAATCTGTTGTCATAAAAGGAAATGCTTTCTAAGTTGTCAAGGCCAGCCAAAGCATTATCTGGTATTTCAGTGAGATTTATACCTGCTAAAACTAGGCTGCGCAGATTGCTAAGAGGCTTGAAGTTCATGTCTTCAATTCTGATTATTGGATTTTCTCCAATCATGAGAATTTCGAGATTAGGAGTAGCTTCAAACCACTTTCTGTTGATCACTTGCAGACCATTTGAATTGAGATGAAGTCTGAGAAGATTATTGAGGCCTATGAAAGCTCCTGGTGCAATCACAGAAAGCAGATTATGATTAATATAAAGCTCTTGTAAATTGTTGAGTCCAGAGAGACATTCTTCAGGGAGCTCAGTAAGTTTGTTTTCTTCAAGGTACACTGACAGTAACTGTGGTGTCTTTCTAAGATTAATACTGGTCACTGAGGATAAATTGTTCTGAGATAAATCTAGACCAGTTAAATTCACTGGAAAGTCTACTGAGTGTTCAATTTTTGCAATATTATTAGTTTGTAGAAGTAGAACCTGTGTGTCAGCAGGCAGCATGGCTGGAAAATGAAAAAGGCCTAAATCATTACAGTCCACTGTTGGAGCTTCCATGTAGACAGACCTGGGGGTGAACCATGGTCTGATTTCACATATACATGACTCCGGGCAGTCTGCTTTTCTTCCTACGGCTTGTAGTAGAGCAGTGGCAACTAGACCAAGCAGTAAATTAATTTTGAGTTGCAGGTCCTTCATCTTAGCCCAAAGTTCAGGAAAGTAACAGAACCTTTAGTATTCCACAATTATAGTCTTGGAATTCAGTATGACCTGGTCAATTAATACAGCACAATCTTGCATTTGTCAAATGACGATCATGAAGGTCTTCCTTCCTGAGGATAAGTGATGAATTTGTAACCAACTTGTCCAGTAGTAAGAAGCATTTTGTGGAAATGAAGGTCACTTTGTCCTTGATGACATAAAATTGATGAGCTTTGTGAAGATGAAGTATGTATAGATGGTCATAGGAGATTAAACAATTCATTTATTTAGTAGTATTAACTTCAAATCCCATGATTGATTAGTATTTGCAGGAATGACAAGATGACCTAAAATACAAGAAGAGGAAATAATTAGTATAAGAAGCTATATAGTTATAAATTAATTTAGCCATCTTTTGCTCTCTACTGTTAATTATTACAAGTAAGAAAGGAAAATGATTGTGGTGTCTGGAGTATTATAGTGGTATCCAGATAGCATAAATTAAGTTAATATAGTAATATGTCTTTAGACTTTTAGCTTGTTATACATCCAGGGGAGCATTGTTCTACACAAAGATGAAGATCCACAGAGTATGAAGTAAAATATATCAGTGAATTTTTTCTACGTATTTTATCCTCCTTTAAAATATTTTCTTTTCTCTTTCAGTTATCTCTAGAAGCAGACTAATTTCTGTTGGCTTTGAAAATGTAAACACTGAGAAAAATCCTACAGAGCATGAATATTTAACTTTTTAACATAAAGTTTGTAACTATAAAGAATGTAATTTATCTATAATGAAAGGGAAATGGAATGGTTGGATTAATGCACATTCCTAATGACGTTCTTAGGCAAGACTGTGAGATGTTTATACAGAAATATATGAAACTGAAAATCCACAGGTTTTATAATTTCTAATACTTTTTGTAGCTGCTGTCTAGAAAGGAAATCTTTTTTCTTTTCTTTAAAGTATTATTTAGAAGGAAATATGTTCCCTATAATAAATAGCTTGTCATCTTGACAAATTCAGGCTAATCACTGACTTTCTTATTTTGACTTCAATAACCTCAATTGCAAGGAATATTAGTGAAAAAGTGTCTTCAGAGTGATAAGGAAAAAAAATTACACTAGCAATAGCTTCTTTGCCCTGTAGCTCTGCAAGAATCTGAAGCCTGTAGACTGCCTTCAGGTCCCAAATTATAGTAAGGATTGAAATATTGTGGCATCAATGACACTTGTGGCATCAAATGTGTGCTTTCCAGATTTTTGGTATGTACTTTCTTCTTGTGGAGTAAAACAAATCTAACTTTGAGTGTACATTTTGTTCCAACGCATGTAATACAAAAGCTTCTGTGCACACACAGTCACTGCTTAATTTACTTCAGAATATAGACTTTACACTTAACTTCACCCAGACTTTGTTTCTGAAGACTGTTGTGCAATACACATTTATGCCCTTTCTCCCTCTGCCTTTAGTGCTAAAATTCGCATTGACATTGTTTACAATGCTTAATTGACATTGATAAATCACTTTGAAGGGGTTGCTGGTATAGACAGAATTGCAAAAGTGTCAGGCATTTGGATTTGTGTGTCCTTTCCTGGCCCAGGAGGATTTGGCATAGTGACCACCCATGCATTGCATAACAGTGTAGAGGAAAGGTGTTGGATTGCATAAAGTAATAGGAGCATTGGGACAATTTGAAGTATATTTGGCAAGTCTTTGAGGCTGTTCTTTGTGTTATGTGCATTTAAGGACATTTAATATTTTATTTCAACATGAAAGTTTATTAATAGAATGAACAGACAATGTGTGAGATAAACATTCAGAAAACATTCTGCTGTTTTGAGGATCAATAGTATGTTTTTATGCACATGGCCCAGTTTATACTAAAATACTAAGACATACTGACTGAAATAGTAAAAATATAATCTGTTCCTTTGTTCTGGGAAATGAGATGAACTTGAGGCTTGCAGAAAAACAAAGTTTTGTGTTGAAAAGTTCATGCTTGCAACTTGCATTTAATTTTGCCACCAGGAGGCAAGATGAAACTCTTATGTGGAGTATTGTCACATTTACTAAAGATCTTAGTAGAAATCCTTCTATGCCAAATGCACAGATGTAATTTCCTGTGTAAGGGGAAAAGAGGATGGCCATGTGGCAGAGAATTTTTTTATCATGTTCTTGATACATACTTTTGAAGCACATTTTGTGCTGACTATTGTATTTTCAATTGGATTGTATATTAAAAAGTATTTTTAGCATGAGAAATACAAAATGTATGTTTCAAATAATTGAAAGATCACTGAAAATCTTAACTGAATTGTAAATTAATTAAGATTCAACAGACTACTCCTGCAGATGTCTTATCTCAGTCTTTTGATCCCACTATGATGCTCAGGGACTTCTGCTCAGTAGAGGTACTTGTGAAAGCATTCTGGGGAAGCATAACAATACATCTGACCTGATTTTCTGTCCCTCCCTGGAAATTTGCTATTGGCCACTGTGAAATATAAAATATGGACCAAGATGGAATTTTCATGTGTGTCCCAGGCACCTTAGAGGCTGTACTATTTAAAGTACATAAACTACATTTTTGTATACTTTTGAGCCAACATGCTCCTGTATTTGCATTTATGCACTTGATTTTATATTCTAGTTTCTATGGGATTCTCAAACCAAAAGTAAGGGCACCAGTGGATATTTCCATGTCTTATGTCAACCCCCTTATCAGATAGGGTTTCTGCAAAAGGCAGCAGAAAAAAGAAGAGCTGAGATCCAGGTTGAAATTCTGCTTTGTTATGATTTAATCTTATGTCCTTTCTCTTTCTGGTAAATGCTTTAGCTAATAAGTCACCATCTCAAGCTCATACGGTGTTCTAGCATAAATCTTTCTTATTTCTTTGGTTAAAGTGCTTCTGTCTTGTGTAAAATATTCACTGAGGTGGAGTGGCTTGAATAACAGATTGTAGAATAATTTTGACACTTCCAGCCTGCAGCCATCATTCCAAAATACACTGTTTCAATTGAGAAAGATTTTTTGTTTAAATAGGGGCATATCTATGTATTGTTTTATAGAAAACTTATTTGGTTTTAACTGTCATTCAAGGTGTGGTATAAAATAATGTTTCTAGTAGAATGGGCATCCATGGTGGTTTATGACATCATACAGAGAATAGAATATGCCAAGTTGGAAGGGACCCATAAGGATCACCTGCTTCTGGCAGGACAACCTGAAACTAAATCCTATGACTCTTCACACGACAGAGTACATAAAAAAGTGATGCATTACAACAGCAAAAATTGTATATAATGCTTGGAGTGGCAAACATTTTTTTTTGTCTTTTGTTCATAGCAGTATTATAATGTGACTCCAATATGCATCTTGACTAAGAATATAAGAAAAAAATGGATTGCTGATATAAGTTTTCCAATCCCACTTGAAGTGAGCAAAGCCCAGAATCAAGTTAAGCAGTATAAGTGCTTAACTGGTTGCAGTGAATATGTGTGTCTCTGTATGTATGTAACTAATTTCCAACCTCGAGATACCTTCAAATAATTTTGAAGTGAAAAGTGAGCTGTCATTCACTGTAACAAATTAAACCTCATGTAAATTGCACTCAGCAGCATAAACTGCACCTGAAGTTCAGTTTCCTTGAAGAATGTGGTGTCACGGAGATAAGTGTTTGTATTGGAAAAAAGAGCATTTAACTTCATGTTACTTTCAACTTCTGGAACACATTGATTCCTTTTCTTCATTAATGTACTAGTAATAGTAAATACAGAATAAAATTGAATGTAAGTGCTCTTATTAGCAGTGATTTTCAGAGTTGGTTTTTTTTTTTAATGTGTTCTGGTGCTTTAAAGCTGAGTGCTTGGTACCATTTAGAGTTTTATGTAAAAGTTTTGTAATTTGAATGTCCAGGTTTTATGGTTCTATTATAAGAAGGGCAGAGAGAACCTGAAAGTTATTTGTTCTGTTTCTCTGAGTAGTATTTAAAGTAACTGAGGCTTACATATAAAAAAGTTTCTGTGCCAAGAAACAATTTTCTTTCTTGTTTTATAAAACAAGTTTTTTCAAATAATGCAAGTATGTCAGCATTAACTCTTTGTTAGTGGATTTTGGTGACCTCTCAAGATTTTTGACATGATGTTCTAGGCAATTCTTAAAACTTGTACTATTCTTAGGGCTTTCTCACAGTACAGAAGCTTGTACAGGTAAGGCTCCACAGTAGATTACCACCAGTAAGCTGAGGTGCAGGATGGAGGTTTCCATACAAGCAGCAAGAAGAACAGTGCATCATAGTTTTGGAGTCTTTGATGTAATTCTTTACCCAGCTGCGCTTATAAATCCTTGTGGGTACTGTGATTGTACTTGTATTTCCTCATCCAGATGAAATAGTATGGTTTGCTTCCTAATGTCTGCAAATAAAAAGGCTAAATATTTTATATCTAACAAATTAGTATTCCTTATTAGTGCTTCAGGATTTTTGTTATTGTTTTGTTCACTAGAACTTCTGTACTAAAACGGCTTAAATCTTTGTGAACAGATTATCCGTTTTTTTCTGGAAATCCATCCCTGTTGCTGCCCCTACTTGGTGTCTTACTAAACGTGGTGTCTCTCTTTGTTTTAAGGTATTCTCTCTTGCTTTTAGAAAAATGTACCCTGATGTGTGTGACTTTTTGCATCCTAATTATTTCTTGTGGAAACAATGATTGTTATGTCTTAATTAGGTTTCTCTGATTTACCGCTATTGACAGCTGGAGATTTGATTTACAAGAGGGTATCACCGTTATTTGAGCTGGAAAAGACATTCAGTGAATGAATAAGCTGAGCAACATTTGTCATCACTGGAGCAACAGACAGCTAAGAACCAAGTCAGAGTGGGCAGAAAGGAAAAGAAACACGTCAGATTTTGGCAATCATTCTTTTCCACTTCAGCAGTTAGAGAGACAGCGATAAAAACTAAAAATGCAGCAGTTACAGTGCAATGTGCCCTGCTGGCAATAAGGCACAGTGCACTTCACAAGGACCAATTTAGAGGTGGCAAGCATTTTGAAAACACAGCTGTTCATACAAAGCTACCTTTCAAACACATCAACTCAGAGAGCACTTCTCAGTTCTTGTCATTATAACCCCTTTGAGGAGTTCTGTGGACAGAAATCTGGAAATGTCAGTGGCCAAAATCTGGGCCTGAGACATTCCATAATTTATTTGATCTTAGTTGTGGCACACAGGGGTTTTTGGGTTTTCTAAATGTTGGTTATGAAAATATAAAGACTGAAGTTTGAACATTTAATATATTTCTGATGATTTTGTAATGATTTTTTTCCTTGTTTGTTTCATGGTCAAAACAAACAAAACACTCTTCCTTGGGGACTTTCTTATTACACTACAATTAATAAAAAGTGCAACATCTTATATATCTGACATATTTCATTAAAGCACAAAAAGTTAGTATCGTAGATATAATAGATTTTTACAATATAATTGATCTTGAAATAATATTTATAGAAGTAAGCTATGCTAGCTGATCTGAGAGGATTCCTGAAAATTATATAGGCAGTGTAAAAATGGAAAGCATTTCTGCTAGCCTATGCAGACTTGCTTTCATTCCACTCTCTGGAGCAAAGTGTTTCATTCTGTTTCTCTTTACAGAATAGAATATGCTCACTGTAATATGCTCTTAATATTTTATATTCCTACATGTAGCTAAGATATAGCCTCACATTGAAAGACAAATGAGGATTTTCTAGAAATCTGGTGCTTCTGAGATGTTAACTTGGGCAGCTGAGAGTGTCAAACGTCTTAAGTTGAAAATCTCAAAAGTGAGTACCTGAAATATCTGGACATTTGTGAAAAATTTGGTAGGGCTCTGTTGGGACCTTGACTAATTTTGGAAATCCACTTTACTTTTTTTCTAATGTTTGATTTTTAGAACTTCAGACTGGCCCTGAATAGCATTACATGCAAGATGTAAAAGAAAAGGCAAAGCTGGTATTCAACCCTGGAAGCAGTTGGAACTATCTGAATAACTATTTCGGCATACGTATTTATATTTATTTTGTGAACTTGTTACAACTCTTTTTAATTTTTCTCCTTAAGTGTAATAAATTTGCCCGAGGGAAAGCCACAATCTTGGAATGTTTAATATGCCTGTAAAACAGGACATGTTCTCATACCTTAGACCATTGCAAGAATGACAAGGTTTTATAAATAATAAAAAAATTTTTATATCAATGGACATTTTGTGATTTGCGGTGACTTTAATCTACAAATACAGCTAGGGTCAGAAAAACATTATGATCAGCTACATGTACATGAGATTTAACCTTTGCCTCTCACTAACTGAGTCTGGCTTACTATTTTTTTTGTTCTTGTTTACGGTCTCTTAGTGGAGTTTAGCAGAAATAAGAGGAATTATCACCACATACAATTCATTAAGATCTAACTATAGTTCTCATTCCTTTATCAATCAAAAATTACATTCCAGTATTTTGAATGATATTGCAATATATTGAATCTTACAGCTTAGAAAATACAGCATTCAATGTAGATGTGATGAAAGCAAAAGGAATATGTATATATATTAATTTATTGTATATGCCATTCTAGAATAACTTTTCAATAGATATAAATGAACATTTAGTAAAACATTTTTTTAAAAAATGGAAGATAGAAAAAAATTAGCCTGTTTTAAATGGGATTACCATCACTGACCATGGAATGGCAGACAACTTTGGGAGTACCTGTATGTGCAGTTAGATGTTTCTCAATCAAATTCAAAAAGCTTCATAGAAATTGTATTTTTGTTACCATTATTAATATGGTATCAGCACCATCATTGTGCATTGGAGCTAAAGCAGTGGATCAGGACCATCACCTAGTGTGTTCACTTGCTGCTAAACAAAACCCTGATCTTTACTCCATGGAGTTTAAAAATGAAATGCAAGATAAAGAACAACTGATAATACAGATGGGTAAGAGAAAAAAGTCACTGTGGCAATTTCTGCGTATCCTTGGGTTTATTCTTCTCCTTTAGCTGTAGTCTACTAGTTTACTATCATGATCCTGCATTAATTTTCTAGTCTTTAATTTTAGATTTTCCTTCTATTGTTCTGTCTCTCATGTGCTTTTAACTTTTAATCATATACTACCTAGCCATTGAATACATCTCTCCTTTCCACAAATGTCATAGCAGAAGGTGATGAAAAGTTGCTTTGATCTCACAAAGGAATTAATCATTTCAGTAATTACAGTTACCACCTATTTTTTACTTCTCTTAATTTAAAGTGCACAAAATAATTATTTTTTTTGTGGTGAGCAGTTTTTAGAAAATTATATTTATATGACAAGAGAATTAATTTCAATAGGAGCCACACATTTCTTTACCATTTGTATTTTAACTTGTCATTTATGTTCTAATTTGTAATATGGCTTTACAAATCCTCTTGCAATATATTCAATGCTTGTCCATTAAACTATGCATAATTTTATTTACTTGGATCAAGAAAAAGCAACTAAAAACAACCTGAACTGATTTTAATTTTATTTCTTCTTCTTGAATCAGATATTGCATGTATAATTCTGATGTTTTTATATAGAGAGGTAACACATTGCGAATATTACATATATATTTTCTAGTTGTCAGAGAAAACAGACTAAAATGTTACCAATAACTCTTCAAAATACTTAGATCCTTGGTATCCTTGCTGTAGTTCTTAGCTTTAGACAGATTTCACTGTGTGACTTATTTATCACTGCCATTTTATTGAGCAATTATGTACAAAAATGAGGGCTGTAACTTAGGAAAGTAATATGTTAGTTTAATTTAGATTTATTCGTAGATGTTCAGCTTCCCTTTGACAGTTGTCATTTAGCAGTGGAGAAGCACATATTGGCAGTTACCTAGGCACATAGTTGGCAAGAGAGCAGTCACGTTCTGGATGTGGGTGCATGTACCCAGCTACCAGATGCTTCTAGCAGATGGCCAGAACAAAGATTTCAGACCAGTTTTGGCTTGATTTTCTAGAAAGCTACCATACAGATTCTGCAAGTCTGTAGTACATTTGACTAGTAAAAAAGCCTAGCCAAAATCCAGCAAAGCTACTGGCAAAATCTGCATATGTTTTTACTCTGGGACTCTTAAAATGTAAATATTAAATATGCCTAAACCATAGAAATAGGTGTGTTCAGATGTCTGTAGTAAAGACAGAAACAGGTAGTGGCTATATTTAGCACATGATATTTTCCTTGGGAATTATTTGTCTTTTTTTTTTTTTTTTTATCATGGGGAAAAAGGTCACCGTAATAAATTAGCATAATGATAAACATGATAACTTTAGGAGTTACAATTTATATTCTACAATTTGTCAATAACAGAAATTTAGGCTTGGAAGACCTAAATTACTATAAAATGTCAGTCTTTAATGGCAGCCTCTAAATATTTAGTGAATTTACCTTTTAGTTCATTGGTAAATTTATGGTTTGTTTGGGACATAGTCACATCAAAGTAAATGCTCTTATAAAAATAATAAAAATGTCCACTGTGCATTGTATTGAATATCAACTGTAATAATGCAAAAATTTAAATTGGTTTAATGAATGCACCTATATCAGTAACATTCTGCTACAATCATAGCCATAGCTGATGTATATTTAGGACATATTGCATGAATTTTGGTTTGAGATACATGATGGAAAAGCATTTATTGCTTCTCATTATAGTAAACAAAAACTAAAAACCAAAAAACGGTTTATTTTTGAGCAGCCAGTAGTGCATGAGATATTCATTATGTCATGAATATTCCTACCAAATTAAGCTGACTTGCTTTTTTATAATTGTGACTACATTGGGTGATTACTTTCATTCAGAGCCACCTGGGGAACCAACTTCACAATGTATTGTTCAATAAATATTGATAAATTTTTGGGGTTTTTTTGTAATTTTTTGTAATTTTTTTGTAATTAATTTTCTTTTTTTTGTAATATTTTTGTAAATTTTTTTGTAATTTTTTGTAATTTTTTTTGCTCGAGGCAGTGTGTAGAAATGGATTGCTAAGAAATAATACTTCAGGATGCAAGAACTGACAATGAATAAACCAGAATATTATTGTAAAGATCAGGAAATAAAAATTGTCTTTTCTGCTGTGTTTTATAACAGTTGGAGTAATTTAGGCATTCTCATAACTCCTAGAGATACTGTCATGTACAGTTTTGATTGCAGAAAGTATTTGGGTTTTTATTTAGTTTTAATTACAGTTTTTGCTTGACTGAGCATGTAATTAATAATATTACATGTTAAGGTTTTTTTTTTCATGTGATTCTCAAAACTATGTTATTTTTAGACCTAAAATTATGGGGGTTTTTGGCTTTTATAACCTACTTGATTGCTCTAATCCACAATATATGTTTACCATGGTTCACTTTTTATTTCCCCAGAAATACATACATAAAAATGATGATATAATCTTCTCAAGATTTTCTTTTTAAAATAAGACCAGGAGAAAGACAATAAATGCAATACAGATAAACAGCAATACTTGCAATTATGTATCATTTACCTTCTACAGTGTGTGTCACTACAGCAAAATAAATTTATAGTTCCTGGAACATTAACTGAATCCTCTTTCAAGTGTTTTTGATTTCCTTTCAAAATTGGAAGTTTATTTAAATGTTTTCAGCGTGTGTAGATACAATACCCACCGATCTCACTCCATTATTTCCCAGTGTATAACTCTTGTGGTGTTTTACTGTTATTTTAAAATATTCTTTTAAATTTTGTCTGAAGTGAAAGATTGACTCAATTCCTTAATGTTAGATGATTTGGCTCATTATCATTGAACAGGATTACTTCAATTATGAAACTTACATTATATATGCCACATCTTGATTCTGTATTTCTTTCTTAGCTTTCCAGAATCTATCATCTTTGCATCCCCTTTCTGAATTTTGGATGCCAAATTTGACATCAGCACAAAATCTGATATTCTGATCTTCCAAAGAATTTTGGCCAGTATTTTTTGTTCAATAATTCATACCAATCAACCAGATTGCAATCACTATAATCGAAAGTTTGCATTATATTTTCCTTGACATGCATCCTTTCTCTTGCATTTGTTGTGATTCCTACTTATGATTCCAGAGCTTTGGATAGACATATCTGCTCTAAGTCCTTACACAGAGGCATGTAGGAACACTACCTCACACATTATGATAGAATGATGGAGATGCACAGATATATTTGTGCAATGAAATGTCTCTTGCTATGGAAAAATTGCTCTTCAGACTGAAGAAAAGGCAAGTTCGAATTAAGATACCAAAAAGATGCTATTAGTGGTGATTATGGAACAGCTTTTTTTACCACACATATTAAAGTGGAACAGATAAACCATTTCAAACTATACTTCCAATTTTTTCTTCCAAAGATTGGATTGGATTCCAAAGAAGGCATCATTTTGTAATGATGTTATGCCAAAGCAACCTGCATCTTTATTCTAAAGCATTTTTTTAAGCCTGACATTTGCCTTCATACTTTCGGTAATGGTATGGTTGTCTTTTTCAGCAGTAAAACAACGTGAATAAGTAAAGATGGATGGATCTTACAATAGTGTGGTATTTCAACAATGTAAAATGACAAGTTATGCTTTCAGGGTCTAGTAGTAATTTCTGATTCAAAGCTGAAAGTCATCTGAGTGATTATCAGAAGTAAGGAGAAAGACATGCTTCCTTACTCATAGGGGGGCCACTGGCACCAGAATGCCGGTGAAACAAAAATTATGAACCCAGCAGATGCCAACAATTATGTTAGCTTATGGGCTACAGGTAAGAACCCTCATGAAATGCTGTATAAGGTGCTGTTCATTGAGGTTCAATACAAAAAATTGGAATTAGCGCAGAATCAGTTGGTATGAAGAAAATTATAATAAATTTTCTGAAAGAGGATGAAGGTTTCTCCCTTTGTAAAACGGTTTTAGATTTATTGACAACAGAGGAAAAAGAATTTTTAGTTCTTTGTACGAATATTTAGTACAGTGACAAATCATTTACAGCTAGATAAGGAGTAGTTATATTTATTGAATAAACATGGAGTAGTTTTTCTCCCTGTATGTGCATTATAATTCTAGAAAAATATGTGAGGGGCCATATGAAGATTAATTGCTGGTGGTCTTTGTTGAATTAATAAATGGTTCTCCCCGGTTAACTAGGAGTATGTATGGAAACTAACTGGAACTAATTGAAAATACATACTGCCATGTATGGAAAATAATTAAGAGTATAGATAGAGAAAACATCATGGGCAAACATAATGCAAGAGTACTTAGTGTCCTAGGTAAATTGTTTGGAGGCATAGAAAGTACATAGGAAATCTCTAGATGCATGCTGAAGGTGATGACTGAAGTATTGTTTTTGAATCCTACATGCAATATGCAGTGTTTAAAACTATATATGCTGCTATAGTTGAGAAGAAAAATATACATATACCATGGAAGAGTTTAAAGCAGTGGACAGAGATATTTGGAAGGGTGTATTGACTTAACTTGTCCTTCCTTAGCTAGTATGTTAAAACCAGGCAGGCAGCATCCCTATGGCATTTGACTGACCATCTGAAAAAAACAGATTAAGATGTGGAGGTGTTTCTCTAAAAATATTAATAGGTCCTCTGTGTTGCAGCAGTGCATAACAGGTAGTGCACATACTTTGAAAATAATTCACTTGAAGGAGTTAGCTGATGCAATACACAAGCCAATACCAATAAAAAAGAATTGAGGGTTAATATGGTTAATCATAATATAAACAAGTAAATGAGGATAATTCAGCTTTGGCATGTGACTTTGTTCTGCCAGTTCTTATACATGTGAACTAAATATATGGTTTAAGTTCTCTTGTGTAATTATCCTTCCTTCAGGCAATATTTGTCACCTTGTTTGATATTATAATGATACATAAACCACCTGTCTGTCTCCTTGAAAATGACTTTGTGTCCTCTGTTAATGAGCTAGAAAATGTCACCTCAAGTTGCTTTAACATTCCTGATACAAAGAAAATAAAATATGGAAAGGATTTGAAGATCAAAATCCATAGTGGTCCTTAGCTTTGTTTAAGTATGCTTTAAGCTGTCCTTATCATCCTATCCTGTTGCATGTGGGAAATGTGTATTTTGAAAGTATATCCAGATTTGGAAAATGGAGTGCAGAATACTGACTTTTCTAATTCCTATATTTTCAAACCTTCACCAATCAGGTTCACTTTCCACTACTGGATGTGGAGAATGATCCTGATGTATTTCTGAAATTTCAGTTCTGAATATCTGGTAATCCAGTAATCTGCAGTTGGTTAAAGGTTGAGATTATTCTATGATTAGATGAATAGGCAAAGCATCACATCTGAATGGCTGAGAACTTGAAAAGTCCTGAAAACATTCCCTTGAAGGTGAAGAATGTTTTTTTGTGTCTCTTGGTATTCATGAGGAATAATGTGAGCAACATCCAGGGAAGATGAAATAGCATTTGAAACTTATAGAATTAATGAGTAGAAAGTCGAGTAGTTATGAGGTGTAATAGCTTTGTTTGGCAGTCCTTCAGGAGCAGACTTTTAGGACTTGCATTTCAAGCAGTAAGGAAAATACCCTAAAGGCCATAAAAATGTTTGGCTTGAAAATTGGGTTTTAGTTTCATTGTAATTCCCAGGTTGTTGTTAAAAATTAGAATTGAATGTAAATTGATAAGATACAAAGAATTTTGCTGCTTAGTTGCCTTTTTTATACAAAAACTTATTTTTCAAGCATCAATTTTAAAAACACTTTTAATATTTTTGGTATTAATAGAATCCTATCTCGGAACAAAAATACTGAAGATTTATTGAGATGTGTTTTCTCCAAAGTCAGGATGTCTCAATCCTTTCTAATGTCCTTGTAGTTTATAGTCATCTGGATGTGGAAAACTGATATTCACTAGCCTAATGTTTTAATGAAAGGTGGCATTTCTACTGCAGGTGGAGACATAGATACTTAATAACAAATCCCTATAATTAGCTTGAAAGAAATAAAGATGGAAGACTACAATTACATGTTGACAAAGATAAGGCGAGGCTTGGTATTCCTTTGAACATTCGTGTAGTAATCTGCACCAGTCCAAAAATTTTAAGCAGGTTCTGTTCTTAGTAGCTTGATCTATTACCAAACCCTTTTTTATCAAGGGAACTCATGCTTTGAAGTAAATTTTTGTTTTGTTGACAGTTAGCGAAACATCTAACTGTTTCTCCAGAAGGATTCGATATCCTTTTCCTTATTATGACTGCCCAGGATGATAAACTAATAAATAAGATGGTACCAAGGATGTTTTGGTTATAGCTAATGCTCAATGTTTGTGAATCAAAAGTCTAACTGTTAGCTATGCTTAATTGATAAGGATTCATAGTTGTTTTTTTCCTTAGGCCGAATAATCTCATTTTAATGCTGTGTAGCTACCAAACTGATAACTAAGGAAATGGTAAAATGAAGAAGTCTTGATAAGCTTCATTTTTTTTTCTTTCTGGTCTTTCTGGTTTTCCAAGCTATTTTCAGGGTTTTAATTCTTCTAGGAATTGCTATTAGACTTCCCCTATGTCAGAGAAGTAAGAATTCTATTCTGTTAAAGCAGAAATGCTGCTATTAATGTCCCCAGATACTTCCCTATATATAAGCTCAATTTCTAGAACTCTTAAGGGGAAGGAGGCAACATTTCTCTCCACTGAATTTGTAATAGAATGTAAAAGAAACTTACAGCAAACTAGTTTTGATGAATGTGAAGGTTTGTTTTGATTTATTTTGTTTTACTTTATAAATAAAGTAGTATATTATACACAAATGTGATCCTTGAAATCCAATGGAAAGATAAATCAGCACATTCTAGTGAAAAAAAAAATCTTTCTGGTTCATTTGCTTAATTGTGAAATAGCATATTTTTAAAGCTGTTATTAAGGTTTGAAATGATTAGCCTTCATTAGTTTGGTAATTAGTTTGGGCAGATTGTTTTGGAACAGGCTCATTCCTATCTTATTGCTATTGAGTCTGTAATACTTTTGTTATGAAAGTCGCTCTCGGTGAATTTTTCACCATGGTTTTAATTGCTTTCTCTGTTAAAAATAATAATGGCTAAGCAGCATGAAACAATTTGTTTCACTGGAAGAAAAATCCTTAGTTCTAGAGGCTACGTGTGCGAGTTTGATATTTTAATGTTTTCAAGTGTTAGGCTTCCATTCTGCGTGTTAGAGAAACAACTTTCCAGGGTTATAAAATGATACCAGACAGATACAGGTAATTCCTTGGGTCTATCAGGCAACATACTTCTAATGCAACAGTTCCAATAGTCTTTATTATATATCCTTTCTTTATTTAAATATTAAAAATTATTAGCATTAGATTTCGGTGAATTCTGTCTGATGTGACAATATGGGAGCACTGACACGTGCTGCAGAACTGCATCTATTTCTTCATAAAGTAGGCATTGTCAGTAGAGTTAAAAATAAAAATTCAGTGTCTGGCTGCAGGAAAGGAGGATACAGACAGAGCATTCTGCAGTATGGGCATGTTTCAGAATCCAGCTGAGGTTAATTGTGGTCTCATTTAATTTTGTGCCTGCAAAATATTCATAATACGTATTGACTGGAAATCAACTTAAAGTAGCTCCATGCCTTTCACATCCTGATTTGTGGGATGCTGCTATGTACCATTCTTTATATTCGTAGTCTATCTGCCAGCCAGGTTCAGAGTTTAAAAGAAATATATTTGGTAAAAAAATTTGTCAAAGTATTCAGAATGACTATGATTTTCTTCAATATATTTTTTTTAAATTTTATTATCTCAGTTGTGCCTTATGTTTGTAAATTATTTCATTTAATTGTCAATTTATGCTGAAAGGATTAGGTACAAGCAGGTTTTGTCTGCTAGAGGCAGATGGAAGAGTAAGATGAGGGCAATGAGAAAGGTTGGGGTTTTTTTCCTACTTTCCATTCTCTTGGTCACCATCTTTGGAAGTTAACGGAGTTGGAAGCAAAACCAAATTGATGTTAATTCTAATTCTGCTCTATGCAGTGATTTCTAGCGCTTCTCATAAAAAGAAAAAAAATTAAACATTTGTTGTTTTGTCCTTTGAGGGCTTTTTTTTCCACTCAAACTAAGGCTCTCTTCCTAATGGCTGTTTGGGGACCCATGTGGTGAGAATTATACTTCTCAGTCCTTTAGGCCTAAAAGAGATGAATGAAACCAGCATTCACAATGCCATCAACCTGTTACGAGAGCTCAGTGTTTATCACACATAATCTGAAAAATCTCAAATTCTAGGCCAATCTCCATGTCTCTTTGGGTTATTGATGTTTCCTACTTTCTGCAGTCTGCTGTCATGTGTACTAGATTTCATTTACCACTTCTTGATTGCAGTAGTTAACTGTATGGTTTTTTTCACACTTTTTCTTTTTTCCATGTAACCAGTCTGAAAAAAACACAATAATTCATATTTTTTATTTGATATTCTGAGTTTACTGTTACCTCTGTGTAATACTTTATGTTAGAGGTGCTTTCAAAGCAAATTACTCACTTTTCATAAACTGTTGCTTATGAACTTTGTTGAATTCAAGCCAGAATATGCTTTACAGCTGAACAATTTCAAGTAATAGACTCAGAATTCATTTTGCACAGCTTTTTGTGCGAACATAGATTTATTCCTGCAAACAAATTTGAAAAGCAGAAAAAAAAGCTAATATGATTCAGAATGTCTGGATTCTGAATGCAATGTAACTTTTTCAAAAATGCTTAGCAATTTTTTAGATGTTTTTATTTCTGTGTTATAGACATAAGTTCTAAGGAATACGTCTAGAGCTACTTGTAAAGTGTTTACTGAATTCCTAAATGCAAGGAATTTAAAAAGAATGATCCAGTGCACGGTGTTTTCTTTCTGCTGAGGGATGCTTTTTATGCCACTTAGGAAAGCCCATTAATTCCTGAGGGCTCAACTGTGTCTGGTTAGGCATAGATTGTAGAATTGTGTGGTGATGAGCTTCATTTTCTAAGATAACCACATGGACATAGAGTGCCTCTGGGGCTTAGGCTTGTACAGTCACAAAAACCTTATCTTTCTGAGATAACCACATTGACCTACAATGCCTCTGGCTGTGGAAATGGTGGATTTGAGGACAGGAACTTCAAAAAGGAGGTCTCAAACCTCATTAATGGTATGAAAAGCAAAAATCATCACAAGCCACTCTTTTCCATATATGCAATAAGATTTCTGACTGCTCTTCCCTCTCTGCATTCTGTCAGAGATCTAGTCAACAACCAGGCCAAATTTGCATCAGTTTGTTTCTAGTGTTAAAAATAAAAATGAATTTCTATTAAACCAAAGCATATCATAATAAAGAACCTACTCTGTGATGTTTCATTGATAAGAAAAGTATTGCACAGACAAATCATTAGGAGGATTCATTATAAACACAAAATTGATGGTCTCTCATCTTGTAACAACAAGCCTGTGGCTTTGACATTTAATCAGAGCAAGAATGGCATTTAATGAATCTCACATTCACTGAGTCTCAAATTAAGGTGACTTACTTATTAAGGCAAATAAAATACAAAATACTAATTTTTTTTACATATTTTTCTTTTATTAGTTTCTGTGCTTGTGCTTTCACTTGAAGGTGTGCTTTGAGATTTTAATCACAGAGTGACTATAAAAAAAATTCTTTCTGTCCCTTTATCAAGTATATTTAATATACTTATTTTATCTACCTGGACCAATGTAAGACAAACCAAATGCAGGATTTTGTTTAAAAATAAAGAGAATTATTTTTAGACTTATACCATTAATAGGTTAGTATTAGTTTCTCTTGAAAGTGTCCTTAGAGCCGGTATTGTTTATATAAGACCTAAAGTAAGTAACAGATGGAGAACTAGCACTGACTCAAATGCTTACATACAGATAGATTGTACAACATGAAACCTCTGTGATGTTGAGTGGCTTTGCATATCTCTACCCAGTGTGCCTAAATGTAATTAAGTGTTTGTAAATTCTCATAAGTTGATGGAAGATTTGATGCACTCAAATAACTAATCTGAATATTTCTTGGTAGAAATTAAATTTTATCTAGTATTTTGACTGTACTTTCACTTGTAATAGAGGTATAGATTACAGTTTATTGGTATTTACATCCTTGATAATTGTTTTGCGTCTCACTATAAAAAACAAGGTTGAATACATGCATAACATATTAGAATTGCCATTAAGCAAATGATTCCAAATTAATGTTTTGCCTGTCTATGGTATGCAAAACAAATTTTCCCCAATTAATTTACAATTGATTACTCTATAGTATGTCCCAAGGGAATGCCAAAAAGGTCTGTTTATATATTCCCTGCTTTTGTGTTTCTGTAGTTTGATTAAACCAAACATCACAAGAATCCAAAGGGAAGCATATGCTCATAGCAGTAATGTCTGAGGCACTTTTAGTTTGAATGCTTCCCAAAGCCTAAATACAGAATTAGCCTCTATTAGTTTGCCCCTCCAATCCAAGAGGATGCTGCCAGATCTGTTCAAAACTTCTAACCTCTTCAGGAATTATACATGTGCTCTTGTTTTGCTTGTCAATCTAAAGCTATAATTTGTAGTTTTAGCTACATGCCAAAATCCTCGTCCCTTATAACCATAGGAAAAATGTATGTGGGCTTATTTTCTTCTGCTAAGATGTTCCTTAGCTTGTCTTCTTTTCAGGTATGTGATGATATAGAAGTCAGCAGAGATAAGTAAAACAGGCAGAGCAGCATTTACTGGTTGGAGCTTGTGAAAATAGCTAGCAGGAAGAATATTCAAACATACAAATGCTTATGTAAATCCAAAGGCTTTTTAATTTTTTTATTATTCTGTTTCAAGTACAAATTTAGAAATATTTTTATTATCTTAATGGGCAAAGTTGTGTATTTGGAATGAGAAGTGAGGATGTAACCAAGTATTTTCCTGTATTCTAGTAAAAAATATTTTTGTGTGGAAACCGAAAAAAAAGTACTGGAAGATGGGAACGAATGCTTAACATTGACTTATAAACTATAAATTATGAGTTGTGGCTTGGTTCCTGTGCAGACTGCTTGGATAAAGGCCTGTCTGTAGGATCAGGGGCTGTGGATCTCCCATGGACACAGAGACTCCTTTCCAGACTTCAAAAGTGAAAGAGTGAAAGAGTTTTCCTTAAGATATGCTCATTAATGGCTAACTTCAGTTGACTCCTGTTTTATTATTCTGGTTATTTTGTATTACATTGCAAGACATCTCCTCATAAATTATATATAGCCTAGACATGTTACAAGGAGTTCTGCATTTTCGGGAGGAGGGCATATAATTAATGAGCAGCTGCAAAACTCTTTAATTCTTACTTTGAACTAAATCTTAATCTTTAACAGATCATGAGAATTTGAGATCTTCATAATGATTGTCATAGAATTATCACAGAATCATAGAATAATTTGGTTTTAAAGGAACATTTAAGATCATCTTGTTTCCAACCCCTCCCACCATGCGCAGAGACACCTTCCCCTATACCAGGTTGCTCAGTCCCTATTACACTTTGGAAGATGATATCCTATAAATCATTTAAGAAGTTTTGAAGTCTTTACTTATTTGTTATAGATGTCTACTAGAACTGTACTAAAAAATGAATGCAGAAAACAACTATCAGGTTGGACAGAGTATACATTTTTCTCCATGTAGCTCGTAATCTTGGTTTTTAATTTGCACATAAACCATAACAAAAATGAGTTTACAAAAAAAAAAATACAATACTCTTTCTTTAATATGCTTTCTTAAAACTTTCAGAAAATACATGGGCATGCTGGCACATGAAGTTTGGAATTCTCTGTGATCCTGAGAGATCCTAATAGAAGTGCACAATATTATTCTTTTATAGGTTGCTCTGTACCTCAGAAATAAACTGAGTAACATGTGGCAGTTGCTAGGGTAACCAGTTTTTGCATTTTGCAGAAAAAGTCCAAGAATAAAACACATGTAAATTGGCAGTGTGGAAAGCAGTATCATATACAGTTTCATATTCTCAATTTGTTCTTTATGGTTTTCCTCTATACTATTTACATAACAATGAATTAGATCTGCTTCATCTTTTACTTTGAATCTCCCATACATTTGTATTTTGCATGGCTATGAAAGGCATTTAAGCTTTCAACTGCCAAGCTTAAACTGGTTTTTGCCCTGTCAAACTATCTAGATTTACTGTCAATAAGATATAGCCGTGGTTGCTGTAAGTGCTGATCATGTTTGCTGTGTGTGATTATCAGGGCATGTAAACAGAAATTAAATTGTATTTTAAAAGTTGTCCTTTGCACTTAAATATGATTTCCTGTAATTGTTCAAATTATTCAAATTCCATTAAACATCTATCTTGACTATGAGAGACTGAGTTAAAAGCCGGCAGATATTTAGAAAGACAAGTTTTTCTTGTTCTCACAAGAGTCCTATTTAGGACTGAACTGGAATTCCTTTTAAAGCAAACCTTTCTGTGCTTGTTTTGGAAAATGTTTGTTAATAAATTCTGCAAATTACTGCATAATGAGAAATGCATCCTTGTTACAAGAAGAAATGATTTTATAATGAATCATTAACATTTTGATTTGAGTTACATTCAAGTACTTAACCCTAGTGAATGCCAACAAGCAGACTTTGTCTGGTGGATGTAATGGTCGTAGAGAAACATAGACAATATAGCCTATTATTTTGTTGAAATTCTTCTAAAACTCTTTTATTCTTCATACTCTTGAGTTTAGAGTATTCCAGTGCTAGAATATTTACTTAGGGAGTTGCTACAATACCAATGGTAAATATCAGCAATATAATTTACTTTTTTTCAGAAACATTTTTCTTTAAAAACATGATCTAATTATAGCTTTTACCCATGCTAAAGAATAGAAATGCGATCTGTTTGGGATGGCTCTAATATGAGAAAAATGCTTTAAAGGCCTTCCCAACCCTCCCTTTAAACTTGGTACTAAGTCCATCTCATGACAATGATTTTATGCACATGCAGAAGTAAGAACAGAAAGGGCTGTCTCATGTTATCTACTGATAAGATTAGAGCAAAGGCTGGAATTTAGTGCTGCAGCTTATTTCTGTCCTGCTTTACACTCCATGGCTTCCATGAGGTTACAGGTATTACTATTGCATGGTTCTAGTTTGTTGTCCTTTCCACATTGCTTTTTTTCAAAAGTAGGACTTACATGGTGTCCATTTAATCATCTGTAAAAGGGTACTCTAAATTTTAGGCAAATTTAATTGACAAATTTGTGTTTCTTAAATTACTCTGGTAGACTGTCTTGATAATTTTGGTATTGGAGTAAATAATCTTGATATTGGTGATAACTATGGAAACTCAGCATAAATAACACCTTCAAACTGACTGGTTTTTTCAGCAGAACCACTTCTAATGAAACTCATTGCAGGTTTATAACATGTGAAGAGTGAAACAGTTTATATTCACTACATGAGGTAAAATACCACACAAGGAAGTTAAAGCCAAATTTTAGCACTTAATATGAAGTGGTTATTATGCAAACTCTAATTCGTGATTGCTAGAGCAGTATTTTTGAAGTTGTGTATAAAACTGTAGTGTATTCAGTCCCAGATCTGTGGAAAACACTGAACACCTGGCTGAGCAGAAATACAGAGATTACAAATTAAGATGGTAATGTTTCAGGGAATCATGCTTCTCTCTTCCTAGAAAATAGTTGCTTTCTGTTAACTGAATAAATATAATGTATTATTTTAAAATTTTTAAACAAGCTAGTAGGACATTTAAAACATTTTTAGTGTCCTGCTGGGATTTCATTGAATTACTCTTTGCTGTTACCTACTCTTGTAGGTAACAGCAAAGCAAATATTGCCTCATGACCAAATGGGGTTTTATTTCTTTTAGCAGTCCAGCAGACTGTCTGGCTTTTCAGAATTTTCAGCTCCATACAACTAGCTCAGAGACAGATTGAACAGTGCCCTTCACCTCTAGTAACATCTCAATTGCTCTCATGTGATGCAGTCACACCAAGACATCCGAGCAGGCTCTGATGACAGTGATGCTGTGTATCGTTACCCAAGGCAGCGATGGCAGAGAAGCAAGCCTTTCTATTGAGAGGATCATCATGGGAGAGTCAAGTGGAAGGGACCTCAGGAGCTCTTTAGTCCATCCTCCCACTCAAAGCAAAGTCTCCTCTTATGCCGGACAAGCTCATGGAAAGCAAAAATCAAACTGGAATTTCTTACTACTTGCAAATCTTGTTTTTTGACCATTCCATTGCAAACATATCGTAGTGGATTCAATATTGTACCTTGACATGCCGAACAAAATTTATTTCAAAGCAATGCTAATGCAAATTTAATTTTTATGGAAGTGAACATTTTCCTCAGCCCTGAGCATCGATTGCTCTTTATTGAAAAAATAAATATCTACATTGTAATTAATGATGGAGTAGATGGCTTTAACAGAATTTGTTCAGACTTTCTGAAAGTTTGGCTAACCTCTATGTGAGAGATTAAATGGTAGTTTAGTGCATTTATGCCACAACTTTAAATGTGCTTATAATAACATTAAATCCATTTACTACTACTACAGTAGATGTAAATGGGTAGTCTACAATCTCCACATAACCATTATAGTTTTCCTGACATATTTGTGTCAGGAACAGATATTGTGTGTTTATTTAAAATTTTTATAATTTTTTCTTAATTTTTAATGTTTTCTATACTTGTTGCTAGGATTGACATAATGGCATGCCAACACAAGATGCTTTCTGAAGAACTGAAATATAAACCTAATTTAAAACAAAGTAAAGATTAGAAATACTTAATCCACATTCACTTATATAAACCAAATTTAAACAAAGTAAAGATTAGAAATACTTAATCCACATTCACTTAAGATAAATGGAGATTTTTTTTTTGCTCCTTTTTGTGAATTTTTAGTAAACCTCAGAAGCTGCCAGAGCAGTAATGAGAATAACATTTGAAAATCAACAAGTTTATGGATTTTCCACCCCTTAAAAGAGCAAAGGGTATTTCAGTATAGCGCAAAAGGCCTCCAAGTATGCAAATTCCAGATACGTGAATCTATGTACTTTGCTCGAACTGAAATGACCAAAGATCCTAAATGTACTTAACAATTTTGACAATTTATAGGTAATTTAAGATTTCAGTATTTAAATCTCTGACATTGTATATAACTTTAGTTATCTATTCTAGTTACAGTTTACTGTTAAATGATACCTGCTGAAGGCAATATTTAAATGCCTAATAAAGGCACTTGCATCTGCATTGCCTTGAGTAGCCTCATTAAAATGACTCTATGCACTAATATCCAAGGTGACTGCTATCCCTCCTATCAGAGGGAGTGTGAGGTTTGTATAATATGTGTCCAAACATGCATATTATCCTTGGGAGGAAGTGAGAAATGCAGAAATATTTCTGGGCAGTTCCTCAGGTTGACTGGCTCTTCTTTCTGCCCAGGAAAGAGCTCAGCAGTTTGGCTGCTGCTGTTGGAAGACAGAGTACTTTTCCTTATTTTCTGGAGCTTAGAGTTTGGAGTCTAACCCTGGAATAGTATGCTGAATATCCTTTTTGTCTCTTATTTTGCAATAGAAATAAAATGACTGAAAGTGTGTTTGTCTGACAAAATATTGATGACTGGATAATCTATATCAAAGCAGCATTCAGAAGAATATGTTACGTGAATTATACATGCTGGGTTAAATTGCTATTCAGACAAACATTTCTAGCTTAACAGATCATTATATTTACAATTACCTCATTTTGTCTTCTCTCACCTCATAAGGATACTCTATAAACTGGTATAATCATTATTAATCATTCAATTTCTCTTGAGTGCTGTTTTAGCCTTGTATTGGGCTTACCAGCAAGTAACTGGCCAAAATGAAAAAGTAAAATTACTGCATTGTGAGAGTGTGGTGAAATAGTGCCTCTACAGGCTCAGCTGTCATTTCAGAAAGTTAACATGGTGCATCTTGTGTAAAAGAGAAGTGTATGTTCAAAATGGTGTAATACACACCATATATCTAGGACAATCTTTTAGTGTTATACTTAGGAGGATAACCTAAGTAACTATGTTTTGTTATAAAATGACATGAAATAGGAGTTGTGCAGATAATGTCCCTTAAGCTACAGTGGTAATGAAGCACCACTTGGCTGTAATTATAGTTTTCATACTGAAAGGCTTTTTTTATATTTGTTTAGAATTTGACAAGAGAAAATACTGTACTTCCTAAATTGATTGAATTGTTTCAGAACATTTTTTTGCAGTGCAGAGGGAGGAAGAATTTTTACAGCACTGCCTGATTTCTGTATGGAACCCACAAAAGAAAGCAGTTTAGTATTATACAGTGGGTTTGGAGCTGTTGTTACACAGAAAAGAGTTTTTTCTGAAAGACTCAGCTCCCATGTGAGCCTTGACCAGTGTGGTCTCTCCTGCCTCTCAGCTCCTTCCATGGCATGCAACCTGGAGCCAGCTGGGGAGGGGAGCTCAGCAGGTAACTCTGCACTTTGGTGGAAACGCTGCACTGCACTGTGCTGCACTGGGGTGAATTAGCTCACTGCTAAGTGTCATCTGCAAAAATTGCTGATGCTTGACATGACCTCTAGAGAAAGCTGCTTTCCAGAGGGGAGAGGAAGTTCAGTGACTTGAGAGAACTTGGCAACAGGAATGAGCTTGGGGTGAAGAAACAAATGTGTCTCTGTAGTCTTTCTATTTATAGCTACTGTGACACTAGCTAAAATCTTTGAGAAAAGTTTATGTTTTCACATAAAAATTATTCCTGTCAAGATGAAAAATTTTATTAGGTCTTTAGGTACTGAATAAATCACATAAATATGATATAAATAATGACACATATATATCTGTTTTCAGCAGAGATATGCTACTATTGTAAAGTAGGAGACATTTGTATTTATCCTTATTCAGGGAACGAATCCCATAATTGTACTTATTTAAATTCCTTCCAAATCTGGAATATATTTCTCATTCTATTTCAAGTAGGAGTGACTTTTTGTTTTAGCACCATGACAAAACTAACTAACCCAGTTTCCTTTAACCTCTCAACACCACACTAGAAGAGCCCTAGTAATGTCTGACCATCATGTTGCCTTTTCAGAGACAATTTGAGGGTCATCTTTTCTTACCCAGGATGATGGTGTAATAGCATAGTACTATGGTGATTTAAAAAAATGTCTCAGAGCACAACTTTGCTCTTCATTGTGTGTTCTATTACACCACAGTTTGTTTTATTATTCCATAATTTATTAAATAGGTAATTTCTGAAATTCTCTGATCCCTAGACATATAATTGTATAAAAATATTTTTTCTTGTTTTTTTCATTCTAGTAGCTGGATGCCCAAGGATTTTTGTTGCAGCTAAACTTATGACTTGTACATTTTTTATGCCAAATGTTATAGAGAATTTAAAGTATTTTCTGGCAGATTGGTTGCTATTTGCATAACAAGAAATGTCTTTTAAAAGACTCTTGGGGTAATACTAATAATCAGTAGACACTTTGAAAAAATATTCCCTGTAGCATTTTATTTTGCTTTGCAGTGTTTACCTCTAAATACAGACGCTTATTCAGGAAAGAGAAAAGCTAAATTATTTCTTTTGTGCCAGTGTTGTCAAAAAGCATTTCCCAGTTTGACTGAGATTCTGGAAGCTGGGAGCACAAAAGAGGCAAAAATTCTTTTCTACTCTAATACAGAGGTCAGTAGAGTTAAACTACCATTAAATTTGGGGCAGATATTTTAATGATTTCCAGAAATACAACAACTGAATGGAAATACTGTGAATACAGAGATCCTCTTTCCTTTCAATTAGACCACTGCTGCTTGTGGCCAAGCTGAAAGAGACTTGAGATAAATCTTTTGTGATAAAGAAGTATTTCTAAATGAGGGATAATGTTTTTGAGGATATGCTGTATAAATTGGTGTTTATAAAATGAAACTTCCCCTTTGTTTTAATGTCTGCATTTGTTTTTGTGTTGAGGAAAAGTAAGCAGTTTGGTAAATGCATGGGGTGAGAGCATGCCTGTAGCTTGTGTTATGGTTGATGTTCCATGTATAAAGAATATGAAATCCTGTTGGCAGAGAATTAGATCAAGTAAAATTGTGAAAGTAGTTTGTATTTGGCCCTCATGAAAATACTCTTTTTCACAAGGTGTCATATTCAGCTACTTCATGAAGAACCTAATGTGAAATAATCTTATTGACATCCATATTGGATCTTTCTCTGGTGCACATGAGTATAGCTCCATGTGCTGTGCTAATAAACATTTATCAGTTCAGTTCAGTTGAGGATATGACTTTATTGAGGAAAAATTGATGAAATCATTTATAGATTTTTGTGTAACACTGAAGGTCAAACCACTGATTTAAATAAGTTCTTTATGAACTACACCATTTCACAATAATGGCTTTTAACAGTTTGTGGACTGGTCAGTTGAATAAGTAAAAGACACAGTAATTCCTTTTTACAGTTACATTACAGTTTTAATGAGAAGCATTGATTTTTCTCTTAAAACTAATGTGTTTAATGACCTTTCTAATGACATCTGTCACTACTGTTCCTTCTCAAATTCTACTGGCATTTTCTTTCGGCGAAGCGAAGGATTTTAATTGCTTGTTGTGTTGTTAGAATGAGAATTAGTATTCTTTTAAAGTAGTATGAAGGCTTGTAGAAGTCATATTCTGTTAAAAAAATAATTAGAAACTGTCTGATTTTTGATCTTCAGAAAAATTTTAGGAAATCTCCATCCCTTTGTCTTCAGAAAATAGTTCCTTTAGTGCTACATGTGAAATTGGTTTTTCATTGTCAGTTTTTGCTTCTTGATATTGAGTTTGTGGAATTTGACATGGAAATGTATGTTAAGGTAGTTTCTGACAATGTCTCTCTCAAGAGTTTTGTTTTCCTTCAGCTTTTAGTGGTACTATCTGACTATATGAATTAACTAAAACAGTAATGTACTATGAAACACTAAAACTATCTATATATAGTTCAAAAAGGTATAATTTTTCACTCTGTGGTGATTTTTCTTTCAATTGAAGATAGAACTTGTCTTGAAAAAGTCTTTTGTTTTCTACTGCTTATCTTCTTCTATTGTTTTAGTACCCTAAAACTTGGCTATTAAATACCAATCTAACTTTAATTAAGAGTGATTGCCAGCAAGCAGCAAAGCTTTTGGCTAGCATTTAATTGTTAATACAATAAAGGTCATGGGTGAGAGTCAAAGAAAGTGGCTCCAACACTCCTAAGAGGTTTGCTCTCTCTTGCAAATACTTTGTTTTGTTTTCTAGTGACAAAGGACAAGTGATTACAAGTGAAGAGCAGGACTTGAATATTTTCCTAAGCTGCTCATAAACTGCTCAATCTTGGTCGTTTAACAAAGATTATACATTATATTTTTGATCTACATTACAGGTAGCAACGTTGCTTAGTTGATCTGGTCTAATTCAGGTGCAAAAATGAAGTACTCACCCACTTCAGGGTACTCCAAGCAGGCATGCTCTGATGTCATGCTCAGAGCTGCCACCCTAAAAGACGGGACTTTGGGGTTACCATAACAACATCACCCAGTCATTGGCTGACACTACAACATTATTGCAGGAGCTTTGAGGGAGTATTAGCCAAAATACAGCCACTGTACATTTTGCCTGCTTTGCTGGTTAGGAATGTCTATGCTGGGTACAGAAGCTTCATCTACAGCATATGTTCTCTGTACATGTATGATTGAAATGGCCACATTTTTCTGAAGCTCTTTGGCATATCTATATAATATTTTGAAGTAGCACATTAGAGTATATGTGGCAAAACCCAAGATGCATTTCTGTAAGGTTACTCATATTTACTTATTTTCTACATTAAAAATGAATGAGGATAAACATTCAGAAGAGCTGAGAAGCTACTGAGGCATGTAGAAAAAGTTTCCTGAGTAGTCCTTTGCAGATAGCATGAAGAGATCAGAATCAGGTTCTCTCTACTTATTTTATAGCACATTTTATAAAAATCCAAACCAGGAGCTGGAAATGCTTGTTGTGCACATGCAGTGTGAATGAAAACAGGATATTTAATTAATTAGACCAGGGATTGTGTTTCATACCATAAAATAAGTCAGCTTGCTTTAAAACAGGCTTCACAGACCACCTAAAATAGAGGAAGCAAGCTTGCCAATAGCAGGAGCTAATGCTTCAGTACCTTTCATTTTGTACTCTGAAAAGAAAACCTCTTCTTAAGCTCATTCATTTTCCAGAGGGAATGTCGAATGCCGTGGCATATTGTCAGAGCTGCTTTATTGTCACCATTTACAAAGGTCACCTGAATTAATTGACTTCTTACCATACATATTGTTAAGCTACCCATTTCCTGCCATTTTTGGAAAGGTGACAGACTTAAAGCCAGTGGCTATCTGTTGATGGTTCTTTCACAGTTTGTTTCTCAGAACACAGTAGCTCTAAAATTACAAGTAAATAATTACATTGGTGCAAAGGAACAGAATCTTTATGATGATCTCCAGAGTTCACAGGAGTGAGGGGGCTGAAGGGAGAAAAAGGGGTAGGAGAAATAATCAAAATACTGAGATGTTTTTAATACTGATGTAGTACTCTAAAAAGCAAACAAAAGCATACGGCAAGATGCAGATTGTATTTTTTCATTTTGAAGCATGCATTAGAGGGCTAACCTGTCTTTTTCATGGTGTAAAGTAAAATCTATCTCTGTCTTTCACCTATGCATGAATCACAGATCCACGCTGATGCACTTTACCAAATGTGTTTTCATCTAAAGGATACTGAGGTGCTCCGATACTGCATGGAAGAAATGACATACACATGCATAAGCAGAAGCACATTAGACAACTGTAGGACTAGCCTGGAATTTTAAGTTGATTAAATTGGTTAAATAGAAAATTACTGATATTTTACTAGCCCCCTGCATTTGCTGCCTTCTCCTTCCCCCTGTGTTGGGTTCTCTTTCTCATCAGCAGTGCTGGGCAAAAACTCCAGCTAGACATGTGAAAACAAAGACATGGAAAGCAAAGACAAACAGTTCTGAGCCTTGCTATACTAAAACAGGCAAAGCTTTTATAGTGATGGATTTAAACACTCTCCTTCCATGTAAATAGAGGCACCCTGCTGAGATCCTGTTAATTACCAAAGAAGATTAGAACTCCTCTGCTTAATGTGATCCTTTTTACCTAACGCGTCAGTTCCAGCTGCATCAGTAATCAGACATTCACAGTGTCCCTTCTGACTGGAAAGGGGATGTTTTTAAGCGAAGTCATTTGCCACAATCCTTAAGATGTTGCCTGGCAGAAATTCAATAACTGTTTGTGATATGCTCATTCAGCCTCATTGCTCAGTGGTTTTTAGGTCTTGACATAAACAGCATTTCCCTTAATCCTAGCACTGGAGAGAAGAAAGGAGGCTGTCCTGTATTTTGTTTTATTGGTTTCAAAACACAGAGTGAGTGTTTAATTTAATATTGCCTCTGAAACATCAGTGGAAACATTCTTCTTTTATATTTTTTTTATCCTTTGATGTTCTTTCCAGCTAACAAATGCACAGATCTAATACTATTGCAAGCATGTTTAGATTATCTCTGGCATAAAAAGCATATTGCATTTGCATTTCTGTTCAGGAAGTAATATGTGAAAATACACTAATAAAATAACTTTACCAAAAGAAGAAAGGGGAAAGAGTCTAGAAGTTAGATAAAAGTCAGGATAAAATTGAAAATAAAGAGGAACTTACCCTATAATAAGAGTAGTTTCAGAGCTGGAGGAGTTCTTGCACCTCAGTAATTTGGAATCCTTAGTTCAGGTAGCGACATACTTGTATTAAAGCCAGAGTCTGTGTAGATGAGCACACATGTACGTGTGGGTGTGAGTCGGTGTGCATGCGTGTGTCTAACAGTCTATAATACAAAGATGTATCTATTGATATCCTACAACATGAGAGACTCTCCGTGCTGCCAGCTGAGATCCCTTGCGTTTGCCAGGCGCTGTTGCTGCCTGGCTGTCTGAGGCTCGCAATCCAGAGGAGAGAGAAAGGCGGGGGAGAGAGCAGCTCGCTAGCTGCTCTTATTTCTCCTTGTTTCCATGGTGGTTAGCGGTGCATCGCCCAGGCGCCCGGCTGTCACACTGACACGGTGCTGCTGCTCAGCGGTCATTAATAGCGGAGCCCGGGCTCCCCGCAGAGCAGCCGGAGCCTGGCGCGCCCAGATGCGCGGTGCGCGGCTGCGTGGCCCGCGGAAGATGTCTGCTACGTGACACTGCTGCTGCTCGGGGACGGGAGCACCAAACCAGCCTGTGAACGCGCCCAGATAGCTCTTCCGATCTGGAGGAGCTACGGGGCATGCCTTCTGTCTGTACAGAACAGATTGGGAGGTCCACATTTTCTACCCCCACCCCCTTTTTATTTATTTTTTTTTATCATTTAAGGGCTGTTATCTGTACTCAGAACAACTTATTAGAGATCACTGAAGTTCTGCAAAGGCTGCTGTAGTTCAGGGGACACTGCATGATGAAACCATTCAGGAAAAATGTGTTGTGCCTTGCCCCCAGTTTTGGTGCCTTACATATATATATATATATATATATATATATATATATATATATATATATAAAGATTA
>JAYDZK010000056.1:26112256-26172766 GCA_034509185.1 Euphonia xanthogaster
ATATATATATATATATATATATATATATATATATATATATAAAGCTTAAGACAGGAAAAGATTTTACACATTCTTCCTCTCCCAAATTTTGTCAAATATTACATTTTACTACCTGTGCTTATCAGTAGAAAGTAATAACATTAATATACTTTCCTGAGAAATAAAATTTCAAAATGAACTCTGATAGCGGTTGGTTAAATAAGAAGTCAGTTTCTCTCAATCTCTCTCTGCTTGAGTCTGTCTTTTATGGCCATCCAATTGTATAAACAATAGGATGCCCAGATTTTTCCATCCCTTTCTTTCTTCTTTCTCCCTTTATGCTATGCTCTTTGGTGAATGGTTTATTTTTTTTCCCCTGTTTATTCTGTGTCCATGACCAAAGGGCATACAGCCTATGAAGATTTTAAAAACTGTAGAATAATTTGTGATTATCATCACCCCTTCTCCTAGATATACAGAACAATAAATGAGATAGATGTTGTTAAGAAAAGATTTTTTATAATATATACTGTTTATATAAAATAAATTACTTTATAATAGGTGATGATTAATAATGAAGCACAAAGCATTGGTTATCAACAGGTCAAAAAGAAGAAAATATTGGATCTCTTGCGTGAATTCCGTCCCACAGCCCTGAGCAAGTCAGGCCACCCTCTAGTGGACTGAAGTGAGATGTAGTTCTCATTTCACACTCATCTGCTTTGAAGAAAGGCTCACGATCCTGTCTAATAACAGTATGAATATTTTCTGAAGATTAGTAAATGGTGTGAATTAGTGTACTTTTTGCTGCAGCAATAGCACCAAAATTTTACAATAAAATGGTTGCTATTTTATGACTACTGAGTCTCATTTCAATTCACTTTAGCTCAGATCTTGGACTGCATTATTTTTGTTTTTATTTGGTAAGAAAATGATTTTATTCTTCATAAAATCACTTATTGTGAAAATTGAATTAAATGAATGCCACAATTCTAAATAAATTTCAGGTTGTTATAATTGGCTAGGGCAAATTTTACAAAACTACTCCTGTTAGGCTCACCGGTGCTTACACTGTGGCTATATTAAAGCAGTCTTTTCCTTCTGCCTCAAAATTTTAAATACTGCACATAAGCTAACTACAGTGAACAAAGAGTTAATTTTTTCAAAGATGTGTGCTGTTTATTTTTCACTCATCCAACTGAGTGGGACTCTTTCATAGATGAAATAATAGCATTTGTGTGACTGATTAGCTGCAAATAGGTGACATACTCTAGGCCAGGGAAAGGCCAAGTGGTCTTTTTATTTTCTCTCATTCTTTGTTATGGATATTCATTTTTTTTCTAATGTGAGCTAAAGAGTTATAACGAAAAAGTTGGGGCAAACCCATCTTTAGTTACCTTTCAGGTCTTCTTGCCAGAGGATGGGACAGGGAAAACTAAGATCAGAAAGATGTCACATCATTTTTCTGTAGCCTCAGGGCTCACTGGTGAAACCTTGTTTCTCCTTTGCCCCCACGAGGTGGCTCTTGGAGCCTCTGATGTATGTGATGTTCACCACTATGAGCTGTAAATGCAAGCCATTTTAAACTTCCAAGTCAACCTATAACCTTTCTCTGCTGCACAACATAATGTCCTGTGTTGGATGTTTTAAGTAAGCAAAACCCAAAGCCAGAAGAGTAAGACCTCTTGCATTGCAGCTTCCACAAGAAAAATGGAAATCCTTCCTGATCTCAGCCCTCTCCTGCCTCGCTCCCACTAAAGATATTAACCTGTGCTAGAGTGGGGGGGGAGGGGGGATTATGGGGGCAGTAAGAGACAAGAATATTTCAAAAAGTTTGGACAAAGTTGAAAATGTTCTTTTAAAGACAACTAAAAACTGCTAGATCTCATATCTCATCCAGTGGAGAAACAGATGGTCTGGAGAAAGGTAAATAGGTAGGGACTAGCATTGGCCTGTGTGAAATATTTCTTGGGTTTTGCCCCTAGCCTCCTCATGAACTCACTGTCATTCATTCAAAATCTGGCTTTCTAATTAACGTGAGAATCATGCAAAAACATATCCAGTGATTTGACATGTGAAATTAAGATTAGAGAAGTGCTTCATTTTGGTTGATTGGTATGGACTGTGTAATTAGAGGGCTAGATAATTAAATCAACTAAAGTATACTTGCATAAAGAAAGTGAGTTCTTATGATAGACTATATATGCAATTAAAATACTTCCTTGATAGGCATACATTTGCATATTTGTTAAAATATTATTAAATCATACTAAAATTCTGTTTTGTAAAAAAAAGTGAAGTAATTGAATTTTATTATTTAGGTAATGCTAAAGAATATTTTTTTAAAACTATCTGCAGGAGAAAAGTTTCTTTTATAACCAAAACAATTATGATTATTAAAGTTCATTAAGTTATTTTTCTGCTGATTTCACTGTGATGCTTGGTGGTTTTAAAATAGCAATGTAATCAATTTTATTAAAATAATATATATAGCTTAATAGGTTACAGGACAGAAAAAAATTCTCTCAGACTGATAGAGAGACAATGAAATTAATGCAGACTAACTCCAGCAATTTATTTAGCATATATTTTATCTGATTACTGAGTGCATGTTAAATAAACTAATTAATATTTGTTTTTAATGGACAATAAACACAATCCATAAACCCCTTAGTTATTTAAATACAATGATTCTGTCTGCATTTTTCTCAAAATTGGAAGATGATTTCAAAACTTTTCCTCTTTTTCATTATGTAGAAAGGCAGAGCATCCTAGGGCCTCCATATACTTTTTTGCAGTTCAGGATTACCCATGATCATTTTCAGTCTGTGAGAACACAGCTCTGTTTAGAATGCAGCAAGTGTTGTTAAAAACTGTAACAAATACTATGCAGTTACAGTAAAAATACCATAACTATTTGATTTAAATTCTAAGATGACACACTTTATATCAGAAATTGGAAAATATATTTTTTTAAGTGTGTATTCATACAGATTATGCCCATGTGTAAAAGAGACAACACTTTTGGAACAGCTTAATCACTTATGACTGCATGTGCTCCTATCCTGGTTTCTGAGGCACCATGACTACAACAAGGAGGCTCAATTGTGGCTTACCTCACTTTCTTCTTGTAGGCCAATGAGTAAAAAAGAGGTGAGCTGGTGGGGTTTTGTTTGACAGATTAATTCTCACCAGTTCTGCAAAGCATCCCTTTTTATATCTTCCATATGGGTTGTGGGGAGGTATTTCTTTCTGAGTGAAGGTCAGTTTCAAAGAAATCTGTGTTGTGGTGTCATCAGTTAATTTATTAATTGACTTACAAATTATAGCTGGTTGTCATTGTGTGATTTGCCTGGAAGAGAGAAAAAAGAGCCACCACTTCATGTAACCCTGTTCTGCCAGCATTTTCAGTGCAATGTTACCAACCTGACATGGTCATGTGCATTTGACAGCCTTGCATTGTCCTGGCAAGACTATTGATGTTTTCCTAAAAGGGCCATGTTCCCATACAGACTAATTTTTATTAATAGGTATCTTTCCAAAATGGAATCTTTTTTTTTTTTTTTTTTTTAGTGATAAACAAAAGAAACATTTCTGGCTCTTGTTCTTTGTCTTTTTGGAAGATGAAAGGCTTGTTGCCAACAGTGAATTCAAATTTCTGGAGTTGCACTTCGTAATGAAAAATGCTGTATCAGATTACTTAACCTGCTATGAAGTTTCTTTTATCAGATCTGAGAGTTAGTGTTGATACAATAGAGCAAAGGCAGATGGAAACAAATCTGCAAAGAATTTCACATAAGGAAAAATTCACATATACACAAAGCCCCAGTTACTTCTTTAAATGCTATGTAGGTAGTAGGTGCTATATGACTTGGCAAAATCTGGAACTGCATAGTAAAGAGCCTTATAGTACAGGCAAATTCAGTCATGTGTGATAAGGATGAATGAAAGCAGAGGTGAGGAGCTGATCTTGGTGATCAAGGAGATATTTCCTACTCCAGAGAACTTGCCTATTCATGTGGCAATTGTTTTCTATGAAACAAAAAGTATGAGATCCCAGGCAAAAGCTATAGTCTCTTTCCTCATTATAGGTCCCAGAGCTAAAGTCAGCCTTCTGCAGGAGTGGCTGGAGGTCTGAAAAATCTTAACAAGTTTTATCCCTGCTGGGTCCAACACAGGGGAATATATGAGTTCTTCTAATTTTCATCCTTGACCCTATTCTAATAGGCAAGAATCGCTGGCACACCAGTATCTGCAGAAGGCTGGAAGTGAGTCATTCATAGCAACCACAACCTTGCTGCATCACATGGGATTCTTAATGAAGACAGAGTGGTAAAAAGCAGATAAAGAATCTTTATATGCAGCTGGATAAGGCTGATTAAATATCTGAAAAGCAATTTTCAAGCTCAGTATATATGTTTAAAAATTGATTTCATCTTAGTAAGTTTATGTCTTGTGATGAAATCTCAAGTTTTGTAGCCTTTTTAATTGGATATAACTTATTGGGATCTTCTCTATGGTGGGTCTTTAGGACTGAGATACCCTTGTAGATTTCTTAAGGATCTGTTTGTTTGTGATCCTTGTTGGTGGGACTCAGAATGCGCATGGAATATAGCAGTTAATGTCACAGCTCTTGGAGCTAATCTGTATCTAAGGCTGAGGAAGAAAATAGTGGCAGTAATGATTTGAATGTAAGGCCTAGAATTTCCATCCTGGTGTCAGTTTCTTGTAATTGGATGGTGATAGGTCTTGAAATTCCTGTCCTTATAGAGAAGCCATTTTCCTTTTCTTTACTCATATATTTTTGCCTTTCTGTGGAACATTAACTGATATTTTATCTGAAACAGGTTTGTACGTTTTCTGTTGACATTGTGTGGTGTGGCAAATAGTATCCAATCAGTAAAAGGGAACCTCCTTCTCTCAATAAAAAAATTATTTTAAATTTAGCCACCTTCCCAGATAATGCCACATTTGTGGCAATAAATGTGATATGTATAGTGTGTGTTCCTCAAGGGCAGATCTTCAGACTTGATCTTCTTAACTTTTTTGATGAAACTAAACAAATGAATCTTGTTGCATTTTATTGTGGTTTAATATTAAAACGTGTGGATTACAATAGAAATTCTAAATTATCTGCTTTTCATAACTATTTGGAAAAAAGCTGTATTGGTGATTTAAAAAACTTTAGAGTCGCTAAGCTAAATATTAGAACTAGAATGGCATTTTGCTTTTAGTTACTTTTACTCTGAGACTCAGAGAGGTATCAGTTATTTTCCCATGCCATCAACAGCATGAATTTGTCCTAAGTGCAGTGTGTGCTAAGGATATGGTTACCTAATGTTAGCTTGAATAAAGTACACTGAGCTATGGGAGCGTAATGGGTACGTAAGTGAAGTCCTTAGAGTTTAGTTATACAATTTCATTTTTTTCAACTTGCAGATCTAGAAAATTAATTAAAAGGTCACTGGAACATACAACATGCATACTGATTAAAACCCAAACAATGTAACGAGGAGTACAGTAAATGTCTTCCCTCTCATCTCTAGTTTCACTTCCAAAAACTGTACACATTAAATATTTTTATTCAAATGTAAGGCTCTCTTTAAATCAATAAGCTGGGGGTAGAAAGGATCATGTACACCATGACTTACTGGAGGAGGAGTTGTTTCAGAGGCTTTCACATAGTTTCCATTACTAAGGAAACCACTTATTTTGTCTGTGCATGTTTTGAATAGATCTCTCATTTGAAGTCTGGTGCTCAGACACAGGATTGCATTATAGCACTGAGAAAGAGGTAAAGGAAACAAAAGAGGCGTAAAACCACTCCATCTTTAAGGAATATGCCATACTGTATTACATGCTTATGAAAGTGTACATATCTATATATATTTGAGAGATCTGTCTAGATAGGTATGCATTTTGATAATTTTGTTCCTGCAAAAAGCAACGTGAAAATATTAATAAATTAGGCAGGGAAAGCAAATCTCGTTACTTCCTGTACTTTGCATGCCTCTATTGTAAGGACATTTGAAAAATCTGCTGTACCAGTTAGGTAGCAACAAATATGAGTCCTGATTTTCATTTCTTGAAATAAAACATAGTATGGGATCAAAGTAGAAAGAAATTCCTATCCATGGTTTTGTTTAAAAAAAGGCTGCAAGGATCGATGGCTCTGCATTCAACAGCTGATCAAACCTTTGCTTGGAAAATGAGTCTGTTTTGGCAAAATTCGTGATGAAATGCAAGACCTGACTGCAAATACACACCCAGCCATACTTATACATATGTTATAGTTGGGTCAGCACATTTTCGCCACATGAGTAGCATATATACTCTGTGCTGACCAAACACTTGTATTAACCAACAATTGAATTAATTACCCCTCTATTACCAATTATGTATGCTCAGCTGATATGCTCAGAAACAAAAAGGTTGCCTTAGTACAGCCAGATTAATCTGTTTTGAAATGTTTAAAGTATAAGTATTTAAATAACTTGGAACTGATTTCCAAGTATCTTCAAAGTTGAGAATTGTTCACAAATAAGTTCAAAATGTCAGAGAAATGTAGAAATCTGGAAGATTACCAGAGATCTGTAGGGAAATGAAGTTTCTGGCTAATAAATGTTCTTATTCATCATGATCTATGATATGAATTAGTCTATCAGTTAATCTTTTTTTGCCAACAGGATAGAAAATTGAAGACAAAGATGGAAATTCCCATTTTCAAGGGCTACAAAGCCCTGGGATCTGTAGGGTCATGTGACAATAAAACTCATACCATAGAAAATTAATTTCCCCTATGTTTTGTGTGTGTGTGTGTTAATGCCATATTTTGAAATTAAGGAACTTAAGTCATCAGTTATTGCTGTCTGATATGTCTGATAAATAATTATTTGTAATATATGTTGCATATTTCATGAGCCATTTTGGGTAACAAAAGTTTACTTTTAAAGCTAATATGCCTCAAAGGGATTTATATGTGTGTTTGTGTGCACAATTAATAATCAGCCTGTCCCTATAGATTTTTTTGCAGTAACTCCTTGACTGTTAAAAGCATGGGAAAATGACAGCTGTGGTAATGCTGACATGTCCTTGTCTTGACTTAGTTGAATACTTTTGGGTGAAGCAAAATAAATTAAATTACATAGAGATATCAGGATTCATTTGTCTTGGCTAAGAAATATCAATTTTTAATATTTCAGAATATTTGTGCTATTTCAATACTGTAGAGGCTATGTTTACTTTCTGCTGTTGAATTGTAAGAATTCACAACACAAGAATTCACAAAAGTATTGCCATTCATTATCCTTTAGTTTATGTCTGCAGCAAGAAATAAAATCTTCAGTGCTTGGTAATACTGACCATTTCCTTTATGGCGTAACTGGTGTGTTTCCGAGTGCATTCTGCCTCTAACTGCCATCAGTATTATCATAAAAGAGATGAAATAAATAAAATTTTAATAAAAAAACAGGGATAGGTACTTTCTGCTTTCTTACAAGACTATTACCTGGTGAGGACCAGGACCATTTGATACTGAGAAATAATAAAGAGTTAATAATTTAATTGGGAATTCTATTTACCACAGAAAAGAAACTAAAATTTTGTAGACATTTAACTATTTGGTAATTGTGTAAAAGTATATTGTAAAATGCAGTAGATAATATAACTTATTGTTTAGTGCCAATCTTTTGATGCCATCACTGGGATGAGAAGGCAAAGGACAGGTTGAATGGGAGAAGTAGGATGGTTTTCCCAAGATAAGCAGCTCAGAGGGACACAGGAGTATCATTCAGAAAGGCTGCTTGGACTTTAATAACAGAAATGGGATTGCACTCTAAGTAGTTGATGATGGAAGGTTATTTGGAGCCAATAAAATGTAATTCTGCTTTAAATTGTGAGCTTATTAGAAATAACTGAGAGGGAGAACATATCTCTGTATTACTGGTTGACCAAGAGGTAAGAGCTCACAACTCTGAGCGCATCTATGAAAAAAAGCAAATGTGTCTGAGGATGGATCAGGATTGTTGTTCAGAGTTGTTCCAGGAGCAGTAAGTAACTGGCCACTTCACTTAGAATAATTAATTCAGTTATGATTTTTTTGTGCTTGAAAATCATATGAACTCAAAGTGGAACACGTGCAATTAAATGCTATTCAGGTGACAGCAGAGCCCACATTAGAGAGGGATTTATAAACCTTGTCTTGGGTAGTATAGGAGAGTCAGGGGAAAATAAGATTCCTGCTGATAAATACATCCTGCTGGTACATAATGAGGAAAAGATAGCAGAAGAACAAAATTTGTGTGTGACTGTGATTAAATTTAAGTCTGATTTTTTTTTTCTCCTGTGAGTCATCACATCCTGGGATAAATTTCCAGTGGAAATAGTTTGAGTAGAAAATCAAAGCAAAAGCAATCCAAACCAACCACGACTCAGGTGAAATAAATCACTATAAAAAAAAAACCCTCTTCAGAGATACTGATTGTCATATTTATAAAATCAGTGTGTTTACAAATAGCTGACTTCATGCCTACAGAAGAAGCAGCTAAATTTAACATTTTTGGAAGATCTTTCCAGTCCTTTTTTGCTTATCAAAGATTAAGCCTACTTATCAGATTTCTATAAAAATACAGTCCTTATCTGTGTTCTAAAATCTATTAAATTCTTTTTGATAATTTTGACTTTTGTGACAATGGGAATTTCTGACTCCTCAACTGGTGGGAATACTCATTTTACAATGTTAAAACAGCTTCTCTCAATATTTAATCAGGTGAGTATAAATAAAGCAAATATGGATTTAGTATTTTACATTTACCTGCAATTATATAGTAGTGGTTTACCTGTCTCTGCATGAAAACAGTTCAGTGACACTACAGAAAGTTCAGAAGAAAAAAAGGAAATTAATATCCATATTTGAGTCTTTTATTTCCACTTTTCTAGATAGTTCTGGAAAAAATAATCCTTTTGATAATACTCTCTGAAACAAATTGTTTAATTATCCAAATTTTGTTCCAATCCGCCACTTTTATTACTAAATAGAAGCCTTACTCAGCTGGTCAAGTATTCTCGTAAGTTTCTTCCTCTGTTTTTTGTTTGTTTGTTTGGGTTTTTATTGTGACAGATAATCTTAGTTCAGCTACAGCAAAAAAGCCTTAAATGCACAAAAAAATTCATATAAGCCCGACTATTTTGTATGCAAAATCCTATAGCCCCAAAATTGTCTAACTTTTTTTAGTGTGATCTTTTAGCACTCCTAATTTTGCTGACATCTGCTTTTTCTTTGAGTACTGTAAGAAATAGCTGCAATAAATCCACTTTTTAGATACAGCTGTATTTCTTCCTTGGGCCTTAGGTTGAATTTTTCTTTAGCTAATAGGCCATTCATACTTTCAGCCATCTCCTGAAGTGGCTTTAATAGGCAGGTGCATTAACTCATTTCATATTTTTCTACAGAGAGATATTCATCAAGGTAACAAACTTGATGATGGAAGAGCATATTCCTCTCATTACTGCTAATTCAAATGTTATGCCAAATAGGCTTTCAGGAACCAGAACACAGATAGTTATGGCCTTAATGAAATAGTAATAACATTCAAACTGGAAACCCAAGAAGTTAAAATGCATGGGTTGAAGAGGGAGAAATCAAACTGCTGATACATATTTCCTAACTGTACTCTCAGGACACATATTTTTGTCGTGGCTTCTGTTATGTCACATGGATAATATTGAACTAAACATAAAGGAGACTCAATACTTCTATTTAAAAATGTGCCTCAGGAGTAACCTAAATGGGGAATAATCTGGTACGTCAGGCAGGAGCACTAACTTTTGACCAGGAGAGGAAATTCTAGTAATTCCATTAATTTCACTGATCTCTCCTGAGGCTATCCTGGTTCTGGGTATAAGTGCAACTACTTTTGGAGAGAAGCCAAACTTCATTGCTGCCTACACTGCATTTAAAAGCCTTTAATTGAATATTCCTAACTGAGCTAATTATAAACTACCTTAGGCTTTGATTCTCACTTTCCACAGATTCATCTTTCCCAGTTTTTTCCAGTGCCCAGTTTTTTCCTCCTCTTTTTGATTGTGCAAAGAACATGCAATTGCTTTCTCACAGCCTGCCCCTAATTTTTAGAAAAAGCAGTTCACCTTTCTTTCCTCTAAAGCTGTCCCTACTGACTCTCCTGGTCTTTGCTTTTGCTAGCTTCTGTCCAGAGGGATGCAGATTTCAATCCTCTGTTTCCCCTTTCAAGGTGTCTTATGCATTACACACTTTCAAGGATGTCAGAGGCAGATCTGTGTGTAATCTATTCCTTCCTTTGGCTGTGGCAGAAATACTCTTGTAATCTTGGCTTAAACACTCATCTGAGGTGGGCTGCCTCAGTAGGGCTCAACACATGGCCAGTCTGACCCTAGGACATTGCTGTCAGCCTAAGACCTGCTTAATAGGCTCTGTTCCTGTGGATTTCCCTTCTTTGAAATGAAGTATGTGCATGGGACAAGCCCAAGAAGCACTTATGGATAAGTGCTGCCTAAGCAATAGCTGCCCCTCACTCTCCTGGAGTCAGCTGCTACACCCCTATTTCTCAGTTTAAATCATGGAAAGGTAAAATTGTGGATGCAGTCCATTCTTCTTCTTTTTGGTGGAAAATAGTTAAAGCAAGGTATGTAAATTTTTCATGGGTGAATGGTTTGGAAGCTTGTAAGGCAAATAAATTGAAATGTCTGTATTCTGGCTTGGATGAGGAGAACTTTTACTTGGCATATACCAGCATGGCTTTTTTTTTGCCCTTGATAAGCACAACTGTACTCCAAGGGTTCTAGCGTACTGATGGCACCAAATATTCATTGCCACTCCAGAGAAGCCTTGACTAAGTCTCTGCCTTGACTAAATTTTTGTTCTACAGAGCTTGAAGGCCTATGTTCATAATTTACTAAAAATCATTTTGATATTTATTTAAAACTGGTCTGACATCTTCAGTATATTTATGACCAACACCTATTTCTGTGCTTTAAATAAATGTTCTGCAGCTTGCTTTTTAAAAAAAGTGAATCTAAAGTTTATTATCTTGACTAAGGAGGACTATGAATTATTATCTCTATTCTTTAGTTTTTATGGTTCTTCTGTGTCAACCTTAGTAGCAAAGGATTTTAAAAGCAAATCAAATAACAACAATTTTTTTCCCCTCTCTTCATATACAGGAGAGTTAAGATATACTAATTAAGTGAGTTCAATACCAGAAATGGGCAGGGTCCAAAAAGGTCCAAAATTTAAATCCAAGTGTCCCAACACATAAGCTGTCTCTTGCACAGGTTTTTAACTGAGAATTACTAGCTTTGCCTACATTAGTTTGGGTATAAATGTGTCACAACCATTAAATAGTATGATTAATCAACCCTTTCAGAAGAGCTCTACTATTCAAGGGCTCTACAATACATGGAAAATCTTTTTGTTCTGAGAACCATACTTCTATTATTTTACCTGTGTGTAATTCCTGTGAATATTAAAATTTTCATAGACTTTTAAAAGGGTTTAAAGAAAGAGAGAAACCGCTTTTAAACAATGAAATACTATAGTGGTTTTTTTTTTTTGAAAGCACACATTAGGCTCTATAAACACATACCTCACCTTTAATACCATGTAATTCTGTATTTCAGTAGTTCAGTGGGATAGTGCACTGGCTCTCTGAAGAACTTGTGGAAATGAAACATTTAGCATCAGCATCATGCAGCTTAATTGGAAGTTCATTTGCAGTTATTTGTTGATAACATCTCAAGGAATCATGGAATCATTCTCACTTTCATTGGCAAATCATTCTCAAACATACTTGTAGGGAATGAGACAGACGTTGTAGTAAAATGTTTTACATGATTGGATTCAGAACTAAAATTGTAGAAAGAGAAATTTACTACTGGTTTCCTAGAAGCCATGAAAAATCTGAAATGGAGGCTTTCAGGGTACCAATTACTGCATGTGCTGTGGTCACTTTTCCAAGGCCTATTTTAAAATCTATTTATATGCTTGAAAACCAAATTACCCATAAGCTAAAAAAAAAAATAAATAAAAAATAGTGAGGTACATATTGAACTGGGGGGCATATATAAGTAAAAAGCCGGGCAAACTGTTGGTTTTATTGAAGAGAATTTGTGAATTACTGATTTTAGTGTGATCAGAAATTCACCTATAATTTTAAGAAATATTTATACAAAGGTGTTTTAGAGAGAGGAATAGGAGAAATAAGTTATTTTGAGATCTATAACTCCTTAACACTTAATTTTCTCCATATCATACTGAATGGAATTTACTGTAATCCTGTTTCTGTCCTGCTATTTTTTGTATGTGTGCATCCATATGTGTGTGTGTGATATGAATTTCTACTGAACTTTGTTTTAGATAAGTGTATCTGCAGATGACATGATCCCAGTACTTTGCTAGAATGTTAAATCAGCAAAATCTCTGAAAATCATATTTTAAATTGCAGTGGAAGAACAGCAACATTTTGATCAGTAAAACTGCCCTTGATTGCTATTTGTACCATTACCTGCATCTGCAACAGTAGGGTGCATGCCATTAAAATAGAAACAAAAATATATATTTCCATAAGGATATAAGGTGGCTCAGGAAGAGATAAATTTGTTAAGTCTTAATCCTGGAATCCATTTCACACATTCACAACAGTACTTTACATGTAACAGGAGACTTTATTAAGAGCACAATAAATTTATCTGCCAGGTACTGTTACCTTGGTATGCTTAGAAGTTGTGTCCTTTACCTTCCCCTTTATTACTCTTTCATTTGTTGTCTGTTTCCTATGTTAGTATTTGGCACGTATTGCCTGTTTTTTTCATTTATTCCAAACAAAGAAAATTGACATCCAGAGTAAGAATACGTTCTGGTACCTCTAATACTTCTTTTGAAAACAGAAGTTAATTGTAACTGCTCCTTGTGTGTTTATCAGTTTTGAAGTAGTGCTGAGTTTGAGTTAGTTTGCCAGTTGAACAAATTTTGGTCTTCAAGAAAACACCACTTAGTCTTTTTAATAACTTTTCTGTATTGCCAAAAGGTTAATTGTGTCAGAACCTGTTTTCCATTCTCAAGTCATGTAATAATGGTGGGACATTTTATCAGCTGCTACCTTGGAGATGGAGTTTGTTTCACAAGTCTCACTCTACTGCCTTTTGTCCTCATTAAAATCTCATGATTTTTTAAAGCAGAAGTTTTTCTTTGTACAAGTAAATAATTAAGTCATAAATATTTGGACAATAGATTTTATTGAATGATATATTTCTATATCAGCAAGTATGCCTGCACTCTAATGTGACAAGATGGTCAGTGCCTATTTCAGTGCTGCATAGTGGTGTTGCAGTTTATTTCTTCTCTTCTTCTGAAGGAAAGATTTTTTTCCCTGAACTTTCCTAATTGACCCACCGGGCAATCCCAATTACCACAAGCTCATATTGTGGAGTCTGGCTAAGTGAATAATTTAGATCTTCCCAACTCCTAAATACCTTTTGGACAATTAAATTGGTATATTGTTTTTAACCCTGAGTAGCAGTGACTTGGTATATGAAAAGCAACTCAAATTTGTTGCTTAGTTGTTCATTATTGATACTACTTATTCTTAGTTTGTATTACAATCCATTGAAAAAACAACTGAAAGGAGAAGAGGTGGAGAAGATCTGCGTGGTTCTGCCTCCGTGTCTCTCTCCCTGCTGAGCGTTCCTGCTGGGCTGCATACATGCATGCAGTCACTCCCAATGTCTCAGGCAGTCCTTAGCTCTGAGGTGGGTGCAGGTGGCAGTTCACAAAGGGACTGAGCAATGCTCAGAGCAGGAGTGCATTGCTGGAAGCAGGGAAGAGGAATAGTAATAACACAGAAAGGAAAAATGTGAAAATGATCCAGTCCTTTGAGTGCAGCAAACTCTTACCAGCTGGTACTGAGCTGTAAAACAACCTTTGCAGATTAACTTCCTGGTTGCTGTTTTTCCAACCTTCTGCCATCAGCAGTTGCATTCCCACCCCCTCCACAGGCTCTTCTGTCTGACCCTTTGCTTAGCCCTGCCAGGATCATGGCAACAGGTGAATGATGATCTACGTTCTTAGCATCCTGAAGCAGTGCAGTGAGTGATGGATCGAACAAGTGCTGCAGCCAGGAGAAGATAAAGGCTAATAGCAAAGAGAAGATTATGGCAGGCAGCTCTTAGACAGGCTGAGGCTAGTGAAGGACTGCTGGGTAATGCCTCTGGAGCAGACTGATGTGTCTGTGTGTTGAAAGAAGCACATCCTTCCTTCTGGGCTTGTTTTCGCCCTCATGTTGACTGTTGGCAGAACTTGTATGATAAACTGGATAGGGGAGCCAATATAGAGCCACACTTTTTTCTACTCTTAGATTAGTTTAATTCAGATCAGTGCTACTGAAATTCATATTGAACTGTGGCCTAATTTGGAGGCAGTAGGAAATATTTCTCTGAGTGCAAAAATTAAGGCTAGAAAACTGGCTGATAAAAAAAGATGTGAAAGATTAAAAAGTCAGAGAAGGAAGGGTGAGTGACACAAAAAGTGTGTAGTACAAATTCTAATTAGGAACTAATATGATTTTTCTGTTGTAAGCTGGGAGTTATAATTGAAAGTGTCAGAGGAAGAGAGAAATCTGGCTTTATAAGTCTCAGGGTGACTAAAGCCATAAGTATGACATGGCAATGAAAAAAAGACAAGTGTAAAGACATATCAGGATGTATTACAGCATTTTTAGAAGTGGAAAGAAAATATTAAAGGCAATGTACATGGTACTGGTGGGATTTCATCTGAAATTCTGTTTGTAGTTTGGGTCACATATGATTGAAATGAATTCTAAAGGAAGAAGTGCAAGATGGGTAGCTAGAGTTGAAATAGAGATTCTGTCTTAGGTATTATTAGGAATTATTATGTCTCTTGTAGAATAAAAAAATGCACTCTCTTTTAATTCTATTCAAAGAGAAATGCTCTGGCTAAGCTAGAATGTGTTTAAGCTGTAGAACAATGTTAGCAGAAGAGCTAATGTGTATTTTCTGGCAATGATGTCTTGTTTCGTAAGAATGAGGGACAATAACCATCTGTGAGTAAAATTCTAGATTGATCAGTAAGTGTTCTGGGTAACTTCTTTCTCCTAGTACTGTGAAATTGATATTGAAGCTTGATATTTTTGCCACTCGAAATATATAAAATACACAATTCTTAAAGCTGGAAATTAGACAGAAAAATAAAGGCTCTGACTGAAAAAAAATTTAATCCCCCCCACCCTATACTAGAAATGTTAGAGGGCAGAGGTGAATTGGGAGGAACTAGGAACATGCCTCTTTCATGGAGGAAAGAAATTGGATATAATTACTAATATTTAGTGAGGCTGAGGTTTATTTCCTTAGACATAAAGAACAGATTTTCTGAGTGAAAGTTGTGTATTGCAGTAATTCCTCCCTGAAGCCTTCAAAGCCCCAAAAGTCAGGCTGAGAGGATATCTATAATGAGAAATGCAGTCTGCTTTAAGGGCTGTAAGATAAAAAGATTTAATTTGTTCAGTAGTTCATAGCATTTATACAACTTATAACACAAAAAATACACGTGTTTTCTTTAATAATTAATAACACTAAGTAATAAATTACACTAAAAATAGATGTGAGAGCATATTCCTTTGGATATCTTCTGCTTTTTTGATTTGGTTACACCTCTATACACAAAAATAAGTATTTTCTATAGATATTTTTCTATAAATATTTTTTACTGTTGGTGATAGAGATCTTGGGATTTTTCTTTTAGAAGAAAGGTGATGTAGTAGTGTTCACTAAATGGCTTCCTCCCACAGGTACGTGGACTTTGCTTTGAGAGAAATTACCAGCCTAAAGAATATATATATCTGAAATACATAAACTCCTCTAAAAATTTCCTTAAAAAAATAAAGATGCTTTGCATGCTTTTCTAAATTTCAAAGTTTCAGCCAAAGCATACATACTCTAATGTTTTCTTTATAATAAAAATATGGTTCTCACACTCATTTTTGTAACTATACACTCATTCCAAAAAAACTCATTGTGTCTTTATCACTCCAGCTTTGCAGAGAAGAGTGTATAAAATAGGTTTATACATAGTCAGCTTCACATATGACTGTCAATACACATGAAAATTGTTTATTTCCTTAGTTGATAATCACATCCTGTTTTGTTTCTGTCAAATAGCAAGGGAGTTGAACGCATCAGTTCTCTGAGCACTCTCTAATTGAATAGTTTTTCACAAGAAAGGAATAATGCATGTTTTTATCTGGCCCTAGCTCCACAAGGCCCTTAGGCTCAATTCAAGAAGGTATTCTAGCCAAGAGAGCCCTTTAGCACCATCCTTAAATGCTTTGCTGAAGCATGGCCAGTTAGAGCAGCTTGTTAACATTTCCTGTCATGGGCAATAGCCGACTCTCGCACTCATCTGCTTCCTCTGCAGCTGATGGGTTTGCTTAATGCAGTTACTGCTACAAATCCAGATGCATTTAGGAGTCTTTTGCAAAGCACATCCTTTATCTCATAGCCTTTCATGCTTGAAAGGTTCTTGATTCAGGAGCCCCAGTTTTCATTCTGGACCTCATGGTTACAGAGTAATTACCATCCATTACTAGGTAGTAATTCAAAGTAAGAATGCGGAGGTAAAATGGAGCTGGGTGACCAAGGCTGTTTTAATTATTTTCCTCTTGCTAATTTAGTGCATTTAAATTTGTAAAACTAGTATTTCAGTAAAGCTGTCTTTCTGTATTCAAAATATATCTTGGCAGCACAGTGAAGTTAGTTTATGATGAGCATTAGTTTATGTTAAGCATTCAAAACCTTTGAGCTAATAGTTTAATTAAATTTCAATGCTGGCCAATACTGAGTCTCTGGAGGTTTGACAGAGAGGTGGGTCCATTCCAGACTGAGGTCTTTACTCTCAATTCCATAGTGAGGATAAAAAATAATATTGATTATAATAAATTATAATATTGATTATAATAAACCCTTTTTATATATTTTAAGGGTTTTTTTATAAGCAAAGAAGTGATAATATAACTCTGTGGACAGAGACTTGAGGTCTGGTCATGGGAAAAATTTAACCTGAATAATATTTGTGTTGAGCCTTTGTTTTGTAAGTGTTGTCAGTACTGTGCCTCTCACTATTGATAAAGAAATTTCGGTTTATTAGATTAAAAAGGTAAAACTATGTTATGCCACAAATGCAATTAAAAGTTTGATAATAACATTTTGTTTTAATCCTGTTTTTCACTTGTGAACATTCTCTTGCTTGTTTCTCATATAAAGAGTATTATGCTGAAATGGGTGAGAAATGAGTGTTCACAGTGGTTTTCTTGCCTTTTAAACTTTCTGTCTCTGGTCACAAATGTTGCATGAGGTGTAAGTGGCATTTAATGGTAACAGTAGTATTTTCATTAAGGAAGGAATAAAGGTAGCTATATGCATTTCAATACAGTGGAAGAGATATGGGCTTTATTAGAACAAGTGGATTCAGTCTCTTGACGACGGACTTTCTTGCCATGTTCTTTGTCCTTTTCCTTTTTGTCCTCATCTGTTGCAACACTGTAGACATAGGTGTATTGACTGTGGCTGTAGCAATAAAATAATTAAAATTTTGTCATTATTTTCTAATATAAGATCATATAATTTTACTGATATTTTTTCTCTTCTAGTATTTATATTGCTCTTCAGATTGAATTTTCATTCTCAGTCTCTGAAAGGCCCTTTTGGCCACCACATCAACCCATTTACTTTATTCCATAAATTCGTGTGATACTTTGAATATGATACACTTCCATAAAGTGTTCTGCTAGTACTGATCACCACCATTAGAAAAAAGTAAAGCCCTGATTATTTGGCTTATCCTTAGGTGTTACACTGTAAATTAGTTTTGTGTTTGTGTCATTATAACCCCAGAGGCCAGCTCAGCCCCACACAACTCTTTGCTCACTTGCCTCGCAGTGGGATGAGGGAGAGAATCAGATGGATAAAGGTGAGAAAATGCATGAGGTGAGACAAAGGCAGTTTTACAGGTAAAGGGAAAACCATGAATGCAAGCAAAAAAACCAAGGGATCACATCACCACTACTCAGGTGTTCAGGTGGGCAGGTGTTCAGGCATCCACAGGAAAGCAGAGCTCCAACATGACAGTGACTGGGGAAGACAAACACCATCGCTCTGAATGTTCCCACCTTCCTTCTCCTTCCCCCAGCTCTACATGCTGAGCACAGCACCACATGGTCTGGGATATCCCTGTGGTCAGCTGGGGTCAGCTGTCCTGGCTGTGTCCCCTCCACGTGCACCCCCAGCCTCCTCACTGGTGGGATGGGGTAAGAGGCAGAAAAAACCTTGGCTCTCACCAAGAGACAAGTTCTGCTAAGCAACAGCTGGAACATGCCCATGTTATCAGCAGTGTTTCCAGCATAAATCCAGAACACAGCTCCATACCAGCTACTGTGGAGCAAGTTAACTCTATCCCAGGCAAAACCAGCAGAGTATTTGAGAAAGCAATATTCTACTAGAAGGACAAGCTCTCAGCTTGTGTCATAATAACTGCTTATTTTATTGGAAGTGAAGTTTGATTTAGCTTCAGGAAAGCTGGCCTTCAGGAAAGCTGGCCTATATATATCTGTGTCCATTGCTATGGGAAAGGGGTCTCAAATGAATACTAATTTTTTTGTAGAATGTCTGCACAACCTCCCCATGTAAAATTTTATAGTGGGGTTTTCATTAGTTGTGTTTCCTTTGAAAGTAAAACTACTGAAAATTGCTTGTGACTAGAGTGACATCATGAATTAGAAAGGACATGAATTTAATCTTTTGTAGAGACAGCTGTGTCTGGTATTTTAATATGGTTTGAAGAGAAACAAAGGAAGGCTAATTAATGTGTTTATGTAAATTCTACAGATGACAGTGTTTAGCCACATTCAGTTCTTTACCATGGAAGCAAACGATGGTTGTCCTGTCCATGTCTGTTGCAATGATTTAGGGCCTACACAAACATGTAATTAAAAAACTGAATGCTGTGGTTGTTAAAGACAAAAGTAATTAAACAAGAGACTGATGAGAAGAAGCTTTGGACAAAATAATTTTATACTAAACAAAGAAAGAGAGATTTCTGTTCAGATGGTACTAAGTAATTGAATTGCAAAATACGGTGCCACATTATTATGACCATAAAGCAATAAATTTTGTTCTATGGCAACTGAACAAAATTCTTAGTTTGATAACACTGATAAACAAAAATGTGCCCCTAAGAAGCATACTTTGCTTTATGGAAGGGGTGAAAAGCCTTGTCTACTTTTTCAAAGGTCTTAGCATGTTATTTTGATTTCATGTGTGTAGCAGGGGTTGTAACAGAAGCTGAGCCAGGGGGAGTAAGAACTCAGTGACCACCTGCATTATTGGTACCATGCTCAGCAGACTTAGAGCATTAGTTGAAGTTCTTTATACTCACTGTGTGATGTGCCAGCTATTGTTCAAGTCTTAATTAATTTGTGCCTTTAAATTCTGAGTCTGTAACACAGAAATAATAATTTCTTCCAGTTTGCTCTGCAAATTGGTTCTAAGATACCTATAATTTTAAGTATTCCTAATTATATTATTACTGGTCTAGCTTTTACAAAAATCAATGCCAAATTCTTTGTCATAAGGAGTTATATGGTGGAAGAAAAATATGAAATCTGATGTGAAATCTAATATGAAACCTAGATAGGTTCACCTTTCTCTAGGATTCAAATGGAAAAAAGGTTTTTTTTTCCACAGAAACTCGGTAAAGGCAAGCAAATGCTAAAAAAATTGAGTTTCACAAAGATAGTAAGAGAAATTATATTATGGATTTCTTGACAGAATATTTATACCATAAAAATAATTATATAAAAGATTAAGAGAGAGGCAATAATCCTAATACAAATAGTTTGGGGCAAGTATGATTAAATTCAAACCAATTAAATATTTTTTAATGTTTTTCTAATGGTTAAACTTCATTGCAAATCAGCTTGTCTTTGAAAATACCAAAGTGAGATCAGTGACTCTCCATGTCTCTTACAATAGAGGTAGAGATCACTAGGTCTTATCTTGTTCCTTGACATACCCTCCACTTAAGGAATCTCTCTGAGAATCATCTCAACTACTTATATTTAGTTGTGGGATGTCTTTCGTCTCAAGGCATCAGGTCTGAATTTATTGTAGTTATTTGGTTTCTTTGCAGATACTCCAGACTTAATAGCCTATTTTTAATTTCTTATCCTATTTTATATTCCAAAATTCTTCAAAACAGATAGAATAATTCAGTATTATTTAAGACAAGAACCAGCTTTTCCATCTGAGTTATGATTTTTTCCTTGAAAATTGAAAAACATTGCTGTTAAACTGGTGTGGGGAACCCCTGACTTAGACATGTTTTACTGGAGGCCAGTGAAGCTATCCACTGTATATAGTTAAATGTGCATTTAGGATGACTTTGTGTTGCTACAAGTAGGAGTTTTGCTGTTGAGTTTTTCTTGTGACAGTGACATGGCAGCTGCAATGCATTACTTTTTCTGGACAGCGGGATAATGACATTGGGACAGCCTTGGGTGTGAAGCACTTTGGTTGCCAGTTGAAATTAGGCCAAAGAAAGAAACAAATACGAAAACTTGCGAAGAGATGAAATTTTCTTTTGCAGAGTGTTACATTTTTATGAAGTGAAAAATCAATATGTAGAGGAACATTAATTTTATTGCATGCTAAAACTTTAACGGAGTGAGAGAGCTTGGCTTAATGCAGCCTTTGTTGGAATAAAGACAGTTGGGATGAGCCTGCTCTAGTCCTCAGAGCTGCTCCTTTCCCAGGTGTGCCATATTTAGGTTTTGCCTATTACTGCAAATTACCACTTCATTGATTCTTGCTCATACTAAAGATCTATAGATGACATCTCATTTCACTCTAAAATTGAAATGCCTTCAGATCACTTTACATCAGAAACTGTAAAGATAAGTTTTAGATACTAAATGTGACATTATAAAGTAGAATTTAAGTGTTTTAAATGTCTTTAGAATTTTATGATGTAATTATTCACTTTCCTTATTGCTTGAAATCCAAAATTCTTTAACAAGGTATAAGATCTGTCATACAGTGAATCGATGTATGGTAATTGTCATATTTGAGTAAACCATGTGTTTTCTGTCTGCTATGACAAATGTCTGTTTTCTGTCTATGTTGCTTAGACCTGGCTTTGTAACAGATAATTTGCAATTTATCTGCTCTATAGGGTGTGTTCCATAGGTAATTGCTGTTGTGCATTTTTCATTCCTATGTGCTATGAGAGACCTCTAGAATTCCGCACAAGAGTAGAAATGTTTCTGATACTTTCGGTAGCTTGAGCTATTAAATAGAACAGTGAAATGGAAATTTTAAGACTTTAGTTGACAAAGATTGATAAAATATTTAAACGAAAAAGATATGCAAATTTGGCCTAATGTGTCCAACAGTATATTCTTCTTTAAGAGGAAAAAATAGTAGTTAAATTATTAATTGTGTCTAAGAATTCTCACCTCCTTATTTGGTATGAATTCACTTTGCGTTTCCTTAGATAAGTAGTAAAAGTATATGGAAACTGCATAAAAGTTTGTCCTTGTGTTATTTCCAAAGCAAATATTCCTGTGTAATATCAGATGTCCATTTGTATGTATAGATGAGAAATGTAGATCTTGATTTCTACAGTTGTATGTCTAGTAATTCTATATTTATTCTTTAAATTAGCATGTATATACTTGCAAATACATACCAAAACTAAGTCATCAACTTTTTAATGATTCAGGATTAATTGCTACAGTTGTTATAATTTCATTAAATGAACCATCGAAAACGGGATTGCCTGATGCCTGAGTTGCTTCTAATATAGCTACCTCTCATCAATGAAGAATCAGCTTTATCTAAATTATATCTGACAGTTTTCTGCCTAACCCAGACTTAATAGCATTCAGTTAGTGAGTGGTTTAAGCTAGAACATATTTCCTGAATTAACTTCTGTGATAGCACAGGAGTCAGTAGCAAAAGTCTAATGTCATTAAGTTGTGAAGATTTCTTTTTACTAATTTTTTTTAACCATGCTATCTCTTTTCAAACTAGGCTACTGACATTTAGGAGTAAGATTGCACTTTTTCGGTAATAAGACTTAAAGAAAAAAAGAAAAAATATTCTTACAAAATCTGTTATGATTACAGACCACTATATAAGGGAGATAGTTTATAAGTTAGTATTTTTAGATGCTTCATTGTTATATAGATCTATCAGACACAAATTTTCACTGTTGTGTGGTAGAAACAAAGACATTCCTAACCAGACTTTAGATGCAATGCCATCCAAACATACATAAGTCAATATCCCAAAATGTTGTTGAAGATGATTCTATGATGAGCAAAATTGAAGATAATGGAAGTTTTGCTTTAAGAGGGAAACCTGTAATACATGCTTATATTATACATATATATGTTTCTCTATGTGTGTTTATGTATTGCATATATATATATATATAGTTCAAATTATGTGTTCAAATTATACCTATGGCCTAGTTATAGTTCATTGGGTTTTTAAAAAATAAATGTTTATTTAAACTAAGAGATTAGAGGAGGATTAATGAAATGTCTGAGAAGTATTTTGTAGGCATTAAGACCAAAGACAGGAAGGAATATGTAGGAATATGTATTCTATCCATATTTTATCTTTTAATTTCACCATACAATATCCTGTGTCCCCACACAGGATATTGTATGGTAAAATTAAAAGATAAAATATGGATAGAATCTTGAAGAAAACATCTTTAGAAATATATATTAAGTGGAAATTATCTCCAAGATGAATGATAAAAGTCGTGCTGTTTAGCACATTAAAAATTTCACCAGTGGAATACTAGAAAATGTACCATGGAGAACAATCTTGCTCTAGTGCATAGAGAGCACAGGTGGCCTACTAGGCAATTTTATCTGTAATACATATGATTCTATTTTTTCTGTTCACATTTTAAGCACCTCTTTTGAAAAGTGCCTGCTCTGTAGGCACTATTCTGAAAGGCTATATTGGGGAAAGCAAGAGGTGTAGAAAAAAACCAGCACTCATTTCATGTGCATTAATCAAATATGCACCCAGTATGATAGTACTTTCCCAACAATGAAAAACACTGTTGCCTCCCTACACAGAGGCAGAGGTTATAACATTGGGAATAGGAAAAAAACAATTTATGTACAGAATACATTGCTTTGCTGTAGATGGAGTGAGATCCTTAGGAAGAATTTTCATGTAGGTTTTATACAGCTATTTTAATATGAGCTAATGGAAGCCACCAGGACTGCACATAAAAATAAAAGAGAATAAAGGGGGTGTATAAAAAATATCTTGTTTGAAATTTTGATTTGTTAAGAGATTAAACCAATTTATCTACTGTTAAGCACATGACCATTTAAAGTGACTTCAATAGGTCAATAAATTGTTAATGTAAGGCAAGTAATTGGGTATGTTGTGGTCCACTGGCTTTTGCTGAGATCAAGTAAGATGTTTACCTGACAGCATAACACACTACTGGTACCTTCTTTATATTTGGGAAAGATGCAAAAATGTGTTTGCAGCAGGCATCTGCTTTGTTGGAAGACTGTCTTCACAGTTCTTTGTTAGAGGAGTAGTATTCCTCTTTGTTGCATTTACCCTGACAAATCAACTCAACCTTTGCCTTTCAGTTTTCTTTTTAGATCTTAAGTACCTAGCTGTACTACCTGGTACATTATAAGTGAGAGGAAAAAATAAAGCTTGAAGTCAGAGTACAGGTAGTTTGAAAAAATGGTATATATTGCCACATAATTTGATTGAGCCATCTGATCCAATAATTCAATCTCTGTAGAGAATGATTTCATGACGTATTTTAGAATGTCTGGTCAGTGAGAGCTGACTTGGAAAATGGAATAAGAATCACACTGGGAAATTTTAGCTGTCTGTTGCTTCTAACAGAATTCCATGAGAGTAACTCTGTTAGGTTCAGCTTCTGAACCTCAGAGAGTGTTTCTTTAAGCTGGTCAACGGAGTTGATTCTGTGTCTACTGCAGAGTTTCAAGTAGAATAACACTTATAAAAATTGGGTTTGTTTGGCAGGTAGTCCACTTTAATTCAACAATAATTAATCAAATCTTAATTGAGAAATCACAAAGGCACTGTTAAAAGTGGATCTCTAAATTTAAGAATTTATCTTTTTTTAAAAATTGTTTTATATTACCCAACAAACAACAGCTGAATTAACATAATTAGTAATCAACGGTAGACTAGGAACTCAAAATAAAGGTTACCACCTTTCTTCTACATAAATAGAAAGACAGAGAAGATTAGCATATTCTTTTCTGTTTAATGTCTGTTCTGTCACCGATGAGTTGCTTTTCTTTGTACGTTGGGCTTATGTTATTCTTAAGCATAAGTGGTTTAACAAGTGAATAGCACATGTGAGCCCTGGAATGTTAAGAGTTGTAAATGCAGCTATCCTGGTTCAAAAATTTATTTGATTAGCATCAATTCCACTTTAGCACACATGACTACTCATGCCAGTGCTGCCTTTGGATTGTTCCCTAGGCTTAAAGGGAAAGCTTGTAGGGAAAACTTTACTGGAAATTGTATGTGTTTTTCTATAGTCAAGCGAAGTGACTTGAAGAATTCCAGAGCATAAATCAAGATTAATTTCCAGGCATGCATAGCAAAGTGATCTTGAGACCAAAACATTAAAAAATAAGAACATAGTACTCCTGATAACAGGGATTTTTTTAAAGATAATGGATGAATTCTATTAAAATATAATTTAAACTATGAAAAGTTCTTTCTATTATTTAGGTATTTATGAAGGAGTGGTTATTTCTACATACAAATTAAAACTGGACCAGAGTAGAAATTTCATTTAAAAATCTACGTGAAAACATTGGAAAAATATTACAAGACAGGGCTATAATAAATCACCACAAAGAGAACTAAAAAGATTGATGAGCCTTTAGAGTGGCATTAAAATATACATGGGCTATTTTAAAGGAAGACATAAGCATCTCTATGGACACATGCAGAAAAGCAGGAAACAAGAATTACTATTTCAAAGTTTGGTATTATGTTTGAAGATAATAAAGATTTCAGAGCAAGAGTATGCTAATAATGTGATCCAGATTAGCCACAATACTCTGGAAGTGTAGGTGGTGATTATATGTGGAATATAATCAGAGTTGTTTATAATAATTCTTTCCTTGGGTGAAAAACTGATTATGTATAGTTCTTTATATCTTAAAGAACAATTGTGAAGTTGTATAAATATTATGTGACTGAAGAAATTCAAATACTGTTAGTCACAGATACTCAAGTATATGGGAAATTTAATAAAATATAGACATATTTACCATTATTGCTAGTCTTGTGATTGAAACACAATAGCTGATCTACATACTGCAGTGTTATGCCTACACTGAAAACTTTGAACTGCCTCTTTATTCTTCTTTACTATAATAATAGTAATATATCAACTAAGTCTTCTGTTCTCAGTATTCCATTTTTACTTTTCTCACTTGATAGTAACCGTCTCTCAACTGTAAAATAAAGGTATTCCTTGTTCCATTAGTTGTAAGTACTTATGATAACATTAAAATATATTTAACCTCATTCCTACAGTCTGCTATTCTTACAGTAGACAAATCTGTTCCTTAGTCAGTGGAGGTTTGGCACTGAGGGTGAGGTGTGAACAAATCTATGAGTAAAGATGAGGTTACTTGGATTCAGAATATTCAGCTCAGCCACCTCACGTTACTCAAAGTTGCAATGGGTAAGTTTGAACTGACAGCTGCAACTTTACATTTCACTTCATGTTTATGTATTTTCCTGAGGGTATTTTTGGTAGCATGTAAATAAAAGTGTTAGGTTGTTTCTTGCTAAGCACATTCAGAACTGTGAAGCTGCTGGTGTAAAGCATTGTGTCCCAGCACATATTCATACATTAATAGATAATCTTTTGAGAGAGGTGTTGCACATACTTGGCTAAGACCTTAAAATAAAAACAATAGAGTGTGTTTTATGCATTAAGGTTTTCATCAGTGTTTCCATAAAGTGGAATATCTGTCTGAAATACCTGGGATCAGTATCCTAGGTCAGACTAATGGGGTTGCAGCTGGAGGGGGATGGAACCTCACTGATTCTAAGCCAGTACAGTATACACATATTTCTGTCATTATCATAATATGACAAACTTGGGAGATTTTCCACAAACCTTTGTATTGTCTTCAGGTGAATTATAAATTTACAGGCCGGAACTTGTGAGTCTTAGCATAAAAGTGGCTGTTTCATTTTCCTTTAGTGTGAGTAAATATCATATCATCTACTCAATTTCATAAAAAGCTCTGAGTGTAATGCACAATCTAGTCAGAATGAGAGTAACATCAACACACACTTCAGATTTTTTTCTGAATGAATGCTCGTTTAGTTGAACCTAGTATCTTTGAGTTCTTCAGGATCATTGCATGTTTTAAACACTAAAGCATCTGTGCTTACCAAAACCCTCTTTGTGAATTACTTAGTGCAAGTTATGTGTTAAGTTGGAGCTACTTGCCTGATTTTTGGAAACACTACTCTTCTGCAGGTACCAGGCTGTTTTTCTGTTGACAGTAGATCCTCTGAATGCTGTAGGAAGTATAAATTCTTTTTTGAGTCATTTGCACTGTAATAGAAACAGCCACCATTTCCCACTTTCTTGCTTTGAATTACAACAATATTTTGCTCTAGAAAAAGGCTTCCAAAAATAAGAAAAAACTGTAATAGGTTTATAGCAAACAATTTCACTTTTGGTCGAGAGCTTTGAACCCCTGAAACTATTACATCATCACAGCCCTTAGAAAAGTTAATTTCATAATTAGGGCAATATTTAGCAGTGGCAGCAGATTTACCAACAGTACACTCTTAATATAAATATTTTGTAGCTAAGGAAAAGAATTTGAAGGTTCATCATAATTCCTGCAAGCAAAAATATCTCTGTAATTTCTTAATGCATTAAAGAGAGGACATCAGAATATATTCATGCTGTTAATGCTATTTCACAGTTCAGTCAGTTATCTTGCTGTGTAATAAAAGACCCTGAAATTAAAATGACCCCTCTTTTCAGAGTGTAACTGTAGGATTTTACTATAAGGCTGCCTTGATTTGATCTTACTCTTACTGAAACAGAAAATGATATCCAACTAATGCATCTGAAGTGGGTTGTTACACCATCCAAAGCTCTCTTGTGAAATGAATGGCTTCTGCTTCTTGCCTAGATTTCATCTTATAATTCTCCAATTTCTTATGGCTCTTCTCTTCTCTTCTCTTCTCTTCTCTTCTCTTCTCTTCTCTTCTCTTCTCTTCTCTTCTCTTCTCTTCTCTTTTTGGTGATATTCTAAGTCAGTCTGAATCACATGCTTCAGATACAGCACAGATGTATGAAACAAAACAGACACACCCAGATTTGAAAATGTCTGGAATATGACTAATGTTCAGTGAGGATCTTGGTCTTTTAAAGCAACTAACAGCTTGATCAAGAGAACCAACAGCAGAAAAGCATAATGATTGTAAAACATGAATTAATTTTTCTGCTGTCAACTCCCTGTATTTTGAGTCTGATCAACCTGACAGCAGTGTTCATATATGGAAGCTAAATATCTTCTTCCTGCCTGTAAGTAGTCATTAATGGTACCTCTTACTAGTCTACATGTGTACTTTTTCCTCTGCAAAACAGTCATACAAATAAAATTTAAAAATAGGTATTTCTTTCTAGCTGCAAAATCCACACGTTTATTTCTTATTAGAATGTAACTAATATATAATGCTGTGGGGGGATAAACTAGAAGAAAATTAAGATAGTGTAGAAAGTAATCTTACCCCTAACGAGTTGCAGCTGGGCCAATTAGCAAAGATTAGGAACAGGCCTGACTTTAACAGGCCACAGCTGTAACCAATGAGAAGAAGAGTGCTATAGAAGAGTGAGTTGGCTGGTGGAGGAGGGCACTGGAGTCACTTGGTGAGTTTGTGAAGAAGAAAGAGTCAGTGCTTGGAGGAGGTGCCCACGAGAAAACGTCAAGAAGGTGTGAAACTTTTGTGATAAGGAGACAACAGTATAGAACCCCTGCAATCAGGTGATAACATAATGCAGAGTGTTTGTTTATACATATTGTAAATTAATAATGGGTTTCTTTTTGACCTTTATTCTTTATAAAATTTATGAAAATATGTTCTGTTTCTCCTATGCTAAAACTTGCTGCTTTTTTTAAAAAAAAAGAGGGCAATATTTATAGTGTCACTTCATTCTTTAAACAAAGTCTGCAGTTGCCAACACGATAGATTTCTGATTATGATCTTGTAACAGGAAAATCCTTTTATATTAAGAATTCCCTGTAAATCTTGTGTACAATGTTCATATTCACAGCTCCTTCCTGAGGAGACTGAGCTCTTGTCTCAAAGTTAGAGTATTTAGGCTTTATTGTTCTGTCAGATTTCAGAGTCAGGTCTAAACTCTTGTGTTCAGTTGGGTGTATTTACCTCTAAAGTCTTTTCCCCCATGTCTTCTTGCAGTGAAAAGTAAAAAGAATGGAGATTTAGACCACTGCTAGAAGTACTGTTTATTATTTGGATCCCGTGATCCCAGGTATCTTAAGATTGATTTCATTTTGTCTAGACTATGTCAGTTGTGTTATAATATATATATGGACATCCTGTGATAAAGAACCAGGAAGAAGCAAGGAGAAGAAATCATGGTAAAAATTGAATAGAGAAACTAAAGCATTGTTCCATACAAAATTTTTCTGCTTACACTGTTTGATTTGAGGTAGCTAAATATTAATTTTTCTTTCATTATAGCATCTTCTGGCTTTTAATGAGAAGAAACATAATTTTATTTTGATTATGAGTTAGATGAATCTGATTTAGCTTAATTGATAGTTTCTGTAATGGCAAAAATATTTCTTGTGAGCTGCTGCTTGTCACTGAAGTTTTAGAATAGTTCAACTCTGCTTCAATGCCTTTTTTTTTTGGTTTGGACACTGGTATGTTATTAATTACTATATAAACCAAAAAATACTTCTCCCCAAGTGCTCATCCTTGAATCCCAACTGCACTGCCCATTCAATACTTTCTTTCAAATTTGCTAATGGCTTTTATGTCCCTAACCTTCCTTTTTTAGGCAGATGCTGGATTGCAAAGATTGGCATGGCAGTCATGATTCTAGCCCTTATTTTCAGATCACCTTAATCAGAGCTAAGAATTGAGCTCTCCTTGGTAAAAAAGAGGCTGGCCATTTACTTGCAAATGAGTGGCTTAATGACAATTGGTGGAAAAGATTATTAAATCCTTTGGCCTCTTCTCTGCGCTCTGTCAATATCCTTGCCTCTCTTTTGAATGGCAGGTAAATATTTTATGTTTTTGTTTTGTTCTTTCACTGCCAGTGTGTTTATGTGGGTTTGTGTTCATATTAATCTTGTTCCTTTCTTATTTGTATTCCATAATGTGTGTTGGATTTTATTTTTCACTGTGTTTTTGTGCTTGCCATACTTTATGCTTGTTGAAGATCTGTGAAATATCTGATTTTGTGTGATTCCCAACTTTGCCCCCATTGGAAAAAAAAATTACTCTTTTAACTTATTTTTCTTGTCTTTTCACTGATTCATCTGAATTTGTTTGCTTTCTTGAAGTTAGTTGTTTTATTTTGCTGTTTATTTCTTCACTTTTAAAGGAATATGAACTCTGTAAATTATTGATCAGTGTCACCCAAGTTGCCTTCCACCCACTGTGATGTTCTCGACCAGCTAGTTCCTTGAGGTTAATATCTACCTCTACAGCAGCAATTCCTCCATTTTTTTTCTTTCTAGCTCTTGTTCAACTGTAAATATAAAATACATGTGAAACTGTATAACCTTTAAAATAATCACAGTATCTTTTAAAACTGATCAGTGTTTTTGAAGACTGCTGGCGATTATATCTTTTCCTGCATTTCTTTCCCAACATCTTTCCTTTTAGTTAGGATGCCATTTTCCTGCCAAAACTTGTGCTTTGCTTGGTTTGGCTAGCTGCTGTCTGGCAAAAATATTAATAAACTTCATCCCACCGTTGCTAAGATTCATTTATTTTTTAAATGTTTACTATCACGACTTGTCAAAATTGTTCTGCTGCATACTGAGAGCAGGGCAATACATTTGCCGGTCAAGGATTCTCTTACTGAGGGATATAGTGCCATTGAACATTGCAGCAGTTAACAGTCTTAGTAGCAATGGTGGTAACAGCTGTCAGGTGGTGCCGGATCATGAATCCTGTTTTATGCAACTCTGGCCAGTATAGCTTGTTTAGAAACCACCAGAAATGCTCTTTCAAGAATTTTGGTTGTAGTGGAAAAGTTATTTTCTGTGGTATATATAACATTTTATAGAGGTCTTTCTAGTACCTCTCAGGGACATATTTTAGTGTCAAGATCAGTACACAATTTTGTGAAAGTTCTTATGTATGAAAGTGCGCTGCTTTCTCATGTAATTTGAATGTGAAGGTTGTTGTCTGTAATCACATCCAGTGACTGACATGACTGACATTGCTACAGATATCACAACGGTGTTGTCTCTGGTGACAGTTCAGGTGTCTATTCTGTATTCCCATAACATCTCTCAACTCTTAGGTGCTGTGAGAAAGAATGAAGAATTCTCTTTTTGGCTCTACTGCCAAGGTCACTGATTTCCTTGGGTATTGCTTCTTATCAGTCCTCTGGGAACCAGGGAAAAGTGAGTCAAGTGCTCATTTCACATGGGGCACCAGAGCCATCAGATGGCCTGGGAGAATCTCCATTACTCACTTCAGCAGCTGTTTCATACCTGCTCTAACATTTATAGATGGTCCCTGTACTGTTAGCTAGTGGTTGGTTTTTGAACATGATGGGAACCATTTGGCCTGCGCTGTGATTTCCTGGCAATGCTGTGAGAAATGAAAGTGGTGAGTTTTATCACCACTGTCCCTCATGAGCCTTTAACCAGCAACTCTGACATCTGAATAGGCAAGCAGTGGATCACTGAATAAAAGAGGAATGATCTGAGCCTGGTGCCAGGCTCTGACCTAAAGCTGAAGAGCACAGTATGCCATTATCTTCCCCTGGAGCTATGTAGTCCTGCTCAAGAATTTACTCTGACATTTGTCCTGTCTCTATAGATTAAGCAGTTTGTGGTTTGCTGAAGTCTCACTATCAGAGAGTAATATAATATGCTTTGTTTTTTTTTTTTCTTCTTTGCTTTCAATCTTTATTGCTATCTAGTAATGTAGCAATAATTTATTTAAAATGTATTTCCTCATGTGCTTTATATATCTCATAATATTAACGCAATTGAAAATATACTTTAAATGATTGATGTTGCACTACAAATAGAAAAATAAAATGGTTTTGGTCTCAAAAAGTAATGAAGTAGGTGATTTAATACAGTGCAAGTCTTCAGTGGGAATATATGGTATGTAAAGCCTTGTAGTATGAAAGAAAACAATAAAAAACATCATAAATATATGAACTCCACAACTATTGTAGGTGTTCAAGTGTTAAAAATAAAGAGACTGCAATTTGGTTTGTGTAGGTGCAAAATCAGCTTCAAAACAGTAGTCTCACCCATGCATTAAGGTGTTTTCACAGTATGATTAACACTTTTATTTTAGAATTGTAGTGTACAAGTAGCTGGAGGCAATATAGTTTGAATATTGGCATTTACTATATCAATGTTTTTTAAAACCATATATTCATTGCACATGGACTCTCTCACATCTTACTGAATTTAAAATAAAAAAGGGACTAGACTATGGAATTCTCAGTTATGATATGGTAGCTCCATAACATCATACCCTATTTTCTGTTTTTAGCTGTTTCATTATCACCTGTTGAATATGTTTACATATAATTCTTTCCTGGTAAAACATATACAGTAGAAACAGTCTTTAGATCCATAGAGTATATATAGAATGGGAGAAAAAGGGAAACAAGCGTTTCTTCCTTTTCAGCAGGTTGCTGTTTCAGTAGAACCTGAGAGTCTTCATGAAGGTCTTCATTATCTATCAAGATTTTTTTAAGTGTCCCACATGTTCTTTCTCAGGTCAAGAGAAAAATGCATGAAAAGCTTTGATTTTTCTCCCTCCTTCCCCACCTCAACCCAAAATTAGTTTTCACTGAGTCAGGCTATTGTCACTGACATCCCTTTTTAGACCATTCTTTGTCTTTCATGTTGGACATTCCTTTTACAACCTTTGTATGCACAGCTTTTGCCACAGCAGTGTGTCATATAACAGGTGCAGTTCAAAACTAAAGAAAAAGAAATATTTCTAAACTGAGAAAAGGAAAGAATGATATTACTGATATATATAATTTTACGGTCTTTCCCTTAAAAGGGAGAAAACCTGAGGAAAATTTTCTAAGAGGATGAGATGCATGTGGGAAATTTGAGAGAATTATTTAAGGCTGTTTTCCTTTTGAAAGAATATCTGTTCAGTCAGTTACAGCCATGCTTGCAGAACATGCTAGCCTCATATTGCAATACTCCCTTTCTATGTGGATATTATGGTTAATTTCTTGTGTTGGTTTGTGTATTCTTTAGAGGATAATTATTAAGCAGATTCAAAGGTGGTGACAGTTGCATTGCCGCTCTGCTTATTGCAACAGCTAGTTTGTGAAATTTGCAGACCAAATATGTCCTGAGAATATTGTTTGCTTGCTGCAATATAACTTGCTGCTAGTATTTGTTATTTGGAACTGTATGCAAAGTAGGGAGTGACTAGAAAACAACTATTGTAATAGTAGAAATACCACATGTATTATAGCTGGCAAAGCAAATTTTAATGCGTATAAGATGTACTTCAAGAGACATATTCAGAGATTTTTTGATCCAATGATATTAAAGATTATTTTTTTCCCTTTGTATTTGTTCAATCATGAATGGAAGAGGTTATAGGAGATTAGAGAGTGGCTGAACAGAATACTTTGTCAGGTATTTTCTATTTCACACTAGTAGCTATTTGTTTTTTTCGTCATATGATTTGTCAAAGTTTTAAAATTCCTGATCTTTCAATTTTTTCTCAATTTACATTTCATTAGCTATTAAAGAAGATGTCTTTAAGCATTCCATTGACTGAAGAGCTCTCTGTACTTTCTGTATTTGTTACAGGTCTGCTGTGTGAACTGACACTTAATGTAATCTAAATAAGCATTCTCAATGCTTTCAAAAGTGATGATCCATTTTATTCATTTCATATTGGGAGAAAAGAAAAGGCTGATAAAATCAGAAGCTTAATTTTAAAATCTTCTTGCAATTTTAGTCTCTGAAATTACCATCTTGTATTTGGAGTTTTGTCATTTGGTAATAGTGCAAGTACTTACCAATCCTTTTATCTGACTAGGTATTTGAAGTTAGGGGAAGGAAAAAGAGCATAGATGTTCTGTTCTTTGCTATTTCTTTTGAATTTGCTTCTTGTGCTTGTTCAGTGGGAGAATGCCTGTGACCTTAGTCTTGCTGTAGTAATATAGCTCTGTAAAAGAAGTGCAAAATTGCCCTCTTTGTCTGGGAATCCCCATTGGACAGTTTTCTTACACTACCTTTCTGTGATTGAAAGTTTTGTATCTGTGGGACAACCTGGATGAAAGTTTCCCTAAAAAGTCTGAGACTCAAGTGGTCTAATTAAAACTAGAATTGATTAAAAGCACAGAAGCTGCTCAAGATTAAAAGAACTGTTTTGCATAGCATATGTAGCCTGACCCTCTGCAAAGTTCATCTGGGTAAGTCTCCCTAGAGTTTTGTTACAATGAATAAAAACATGTTACATTTGTAGAAAAATGTTTTTTATTTTTCTTCTCAGACTTTTTTGAAGGCAGCTCAGTTGCAGGAATCTTTCCTTTCAAGATACTCAGCCTTTCTTTTTCTTCCTTATATTCCGCTCATTTGCATTTGTGACCTTTTCTGTTGTTATTCTTTTTCAAATTGTTGTATCAAGTCACCATGAATGTATTTATGCCTTCCAAAGAGAGGTCACCCTCTTCCTAATGACAGAATTCAGTGTCCTTTAGAGACTCTTGTTCAAAGTAATTGAACAACAGCTACGAGCTGGCATCTGGTCATGTCTGCAGTTAGGGTTGTCTCTGACAGCTCAGTGGTCTTGATCAGTGAGTGAGAGAATCATGTGGCAGAGTCAGCTGTGGATCAAACCCTTGTTGCCAAATGACAGCATTTTTAATGCCATTATTCACTTTTGCTAGTAGGACTACTTTTCTTTGGCAGCAGGAGGTCACTGAAAAAAACATGTCCATAAGAATTATTGTTATTTTATGCATTCCAAAATTGGTTAAAGGAATCCAGATATGGCAGGATGTTTCAAGACCCTTTTTTTTTTTTTTTTCTATTTCAAATGCCTATTTAAGGCTCTTCCTGAAAAAGAAGTGATACTGATCTAAATTGCATTGGTATTTAAATCAATTTAGTTAGCTTGGTGCAAGTTTCTCCATGTATACATTTGAATCTATTGCAACTGATCTATAGGAAATAAGTTTACAATGTGGTCACTTGCTTATTTATAGACACCACAATGTGATTTTGTGTGTACAGTGAGGAAGTGATAGACAAGTCTATTATATTCCTCTAGGAAGAGGGTGTAGGAAACATGAAAAATAATTTTCGGAGGGTAGATTCAAGTTGTCTTATTGGTCGTGTCTAGCAACTCTGACTTAGAAGTGTTAGTGGATTGGGTGCTTTTCAGCCCCATAAGAGGAAGGAGTGCTGGATTGAGGAAGCAGCCCTGAGACCAGTCTGCAAAAATCAGCAGCAAGGAAGAGGCTGAGGTGGAGGGAGCACAAGTCTTATGAAGACTGAGGGAATTGGGATTATTTAGCCTGGGGTAAAAGCAGAAACCTGATTGCTCTCTACAGCTACCTGAAAGGAGGTTGTGGTGAGGTGGGGGTCAGTCTCTTCCCCAGGTAGCAAGTGACAGGACAAGAGAAAATGGCCTCAAGTTGCATCAGGGAGCTTTAGATTAGATACTGGGAAAAAGTTTCTTTATTGAAAAGATTTTTAAGCACTGGAACTGGCTGTTTAGAGAAGCAGTAGAGCCACCATCCCTGGAAATGTTCAAAAATCAAGTGAATAGGGCACTTGAGGACATGGTCTAATGTTGAACATGGTGGTGATACTACATTGATGGTTGGACTTGATTTTAGAGGTCTTTTCCAACCTTAACTATTCTGTGATTCTATGTATATGCTATAACAGGGTGGGACTAGCGCATAATTCCTAATAGTGGAGCCTTAGTTACATTTTGAAATGTGGGAAAGTTGAATTTTTCACAGAATATTGAGAGCATTCTTTGACAAAAAAGCATGGGAGAGAATGGGAGAGTTTTTGAGGAATGATTTCCTGAAGGTTAAATAGAAGGATGATACCAAGTGACAGTGCATGTAGATGAATGTGTGTTGAGGTTAACCTATTATGAGCTTGTAACACTGATATTGCATGTTGACTTTACATCCTGTTAAGACTCAATACAGTTTCCTGCAGAGGGTAATTCAGAACTTCGAAGCTAGATATTGAAGAATCTGACAGTGAGGTAGTATCTCTGAAGGTCTAGATGTCACATATCAAAAAGTGATACACAATGTCTCATCTGATGTTCATTGTCATTCATGCAATTTTGATGAATTCTTTCATGAACTCTTACATATTCTAGTGAATGTTCATGTAGTGTGGTCAGTGGAGAAGTGTGAAGTATTCATGAATATACATGCATATTTAATAACTACTCCCAAAGGTATCTTCCTCTTTTGGCAATTTGCACAGTCTAGCTCCCATACGTGTGAAACAAATTGTGTAAGATTTGGCAGTCAGAGAGACTTGCACAGAAGACAGTTCTGGAGGCTGAATAGGATACTTTATGTTTGCAATGCATAAAAATGCATGCTCCGTTCAATAATACACAGCCAAAATTTCTTTAGACTCATCCATGGGAAATTTTTCTTTTTTGTCATCAATCTGGTAATTACCTTCTGTTCTTTTTCCCACAGAAGCCTTCTTAGCTAGATTCTGTGGAGTAACTGTTTTGTGCCAAACACCTGTACAGTGGGGCCCTAAATCTAGTTAATCAGTCCAAAAAGATCTCTTTTAGGTCAAGAAGTGATTTTGTCATGGTATGAAGTCAAATCTGTTGCCCTACAATTGTCACAATTTTTTTGTTTAATAAGAAAGTAATGCCATTGAGAAGAATAGAAAATGCTCTTTGACACTATGTTTCAAATTCAGATATTTTTGTGGTATAAATTAAATTAAGGCTGCATGGGCTGATGAGAATGCCAAGCTAATTTTCTGCATTTCAATTTTCTCACATTTTTAGCTCACCCTTTCCTTAAGAAATTAAATGAAAACTGAGCTTATATACAGGTTATTGTGATATTATTATGAGGATCTATCAAAATCACTTGTCTCAAAGATGTCATTATACCAGCAGTTCACATGCAACTATTTGCCAAAACAAACTTGAAAACATTATTCTGACTAGGAAAATTTGGTTCATTATAGCAGCAGTTGGAGGTATTTTCTGTAATTACTTCTCCTCCAATGATGTTTAAGTTCCAAAGGGAGACTTGCAATGCTTGATAAAACTTAAAGAGAAATGACAACATGGTTTCAAATGGTACCTTGAAGAAAAAGCTTCTAGAACATGTCTTAAGAATGTGGATCAGAAATCTTTTGTTTTCCTTCACTTTATTGCTTAAGATGGCTAGAAAGTGGACAAACAAACCTTACAGAATCCTATTGATTGTGTTAAATGTTTGGGACGTTTAAGCATAAATATGTATTTAAAATATCAGAGGCAGGATTCTGCATTAAACACTTGATATTAAATGACTGTTTTTTTCTGCCAAGTCTGTGCATGACGGAAAAATGGAACTAATATTTTTCATTTTGTATGATGTGCTCATTTACTAGGACAAATTCTCTTTTCTCTGTAGATGCACATATGGCAGAAGGAAGCAAAATAAATCTGGTTCCTCTTTGTAGAACGGAACAGGATGTGGAAAGCTTATGGTAGAGTGTAAGAGGACTGAGCCTTTCACATTAGGGACATATGCTTGAAGGGGATCCATCTGTACTCCATGCAGACGTGTTATCAGGGCTCTGTGACTGCACTGGGCAGGAGCCAAGGCTGCTGCTGCTGTCAGGGGCTCCAGCCTCCTCCCAGCAGGGGCTTGGAGTGAGTGAGGTTTCTGCACCCCCTTGAGGGCTCCTTTGTCAGACCGACCTTCAAATCGATGTTTAGTTCACTCTGTGTTGTCAGAAAATTATTTTTTAAAAATTTGTCCTCAGATACTTGCTTTGAAAAAAATCAAGATATCCATTCTTGACATAATATCAAATGCCTTCTAGGAATATATTTTCATGGGTGAATTTTGAACCTCTTCATAGTAGAGAATTTTAATGGAAACTAAGAATAGAACTGTTAGTTTAGTCTGCAGTTGTAATGTGTTTTCTGAACTGAATAGCACGCACAATGCAGAGCTTTAAACTTAAGTGATAGGTAAATAGGAAAACAGGAACATTTCTTACTCTTGAACTGCTCTGTCCTTAAGCCTTTACTTAGCATGATGTTATTAACACTTTATCTTAGTGGAGACTTGGACTCTGGGTGAAGAGAAAAGTGATTCAAATTCAAAAATACTAAATTGCATAAAATAGCTACCATTCACTGACTGTAAATGTCTTTGGTCAAGGGTCTTTTGAGGTAGTTTGAATCAAATTCAAAGCACACAGTTGCTGATTATATTTAATCTTTTTGTTATGGGAAAAGGAACGTTTCTTGTTACTAGGTCATCTTGCCTTTATTTCATTTCCTTTCATTTTGCTTGCCCATGTTGTCATTGTCAGACCCAAGCAATTGCTGTAGCAAAGCAGTTATAATAGCACAGGAAAAGAAATTCAATCATTTTTGAATGTAAACCGCAGAACTGACACGGTTTATTTTGACTAGCTGCTTCCCTGCTGCTTTCTGGGCATTGATAATACACTTCCATGTATTATCAGAATTGCCACAGCTGAGGTCAGTATGGATTAAACTTCACTACAGTATAGTAATAGTATGAGATTGCTCTTTCAGTGCACTGAAATAGATGTTTTCATTACTTCCTTAAAATAAATGCATTTGGTGCCTTGAAGGTAAGCAAACCCATAAAACTATTGTTAGAAGTCTTCACTGCAAGTAAATATTTTCCTCTTCCTAGTGAAATATTTTTACCCTTTTATTTGCTACAGTTTCTGTCCTATGCTACTTTTAATGCCAATAAGCACAATTTTTCTCAGGGCCAAAACTGTATTTCAAAATCAATTTCTTGCTGTAGACTCAGCAGCTCACTATTTGTGTAGTCACAAACTGTCCTACTTTCCATGTGCTGTGCTTCGAGTCCAGCCTTGTTCTTCAACTAGAGTTATGGGGACTGTCTCCCACTGTGGAATACAGACCCACTCCAGCCGCATCCCCATTCTGTTCTAGTCCTGATTGCCCCAGAAAGGAAACCTGGGTGCCTGTGCAGGAGAAGACATCTGCAGATTACCAACTGCAGATGGTCAGGAGAGCAGAACTTCAGGACCATTGCAGTGGCCACCTCTTCTGTTCTAGATGTGGTGGTCAGGTTGAGTCAGTCTTAATCAGAATATGAGAAGGCATAATGAGCACACCAAATATGTCTCTGTGTCTGATAATAAACCAGTTAATAAAAACTATTCAAATACTGACTAGAAATAGGATGCATATGGATCTGCATCTGTAGTGTAGGCTGAGAAGATTGTTTCCCTACCTGGTTATAGGAAAAAAGAAAGTAGATTATTATACTCAAAGATGTCCTTAATTTCGTCTTCTAGCATTGTCTGGAATTCTGTATTGTAGTAGGCATAGCTACTCTACTTGAGGCAGAAAGCATTTTTCCCAGTGGTTTCTTTAACTAAAAAGCGTCCTGTCCTTTTTCTGTGTTCCTGGCAAAAAAGAAATTTGGTTTTACAGTATTCAAAAGAAATGTGTGTGTCTGTGTTGGTGTGGTGGTGATGTTAATCATCCAATTTTCTTTCCATGTCCTGCACAGTCAAGTCACTCTAGTCAGAGACTATAAGCCCTTCACGCAGGTAAAAGCCTTTGTTTTCTGTGTTGAATGGTTTATACAATGTTGGCAAATATTGCAAATAAGGAATAACTAAGTACATTATAAGAAGCAAATGGATTTTTTCGGTAATTTAATTTTACATGGGCAATACAGAAGTGGCTAACTGGGTGTGAGTCAGTCCAACAGAGAAAATATATAAAAGGTATGTCAGAATAAAAATAGTGAAGTTACTTTCTCTTTAGAATAATACTAAGAAGAAAAAAATATATATGTAGTTTAAAGATTACAAAGTGATAAACCACAGAAGTGATAGAAACTAAATCTTAATAATTTATTTTTAAGTTCTTTGGTGAATAATATTTTGTCTATTTTAGTCCTATGCAGTCTTTAATATATCTTGGGAATCCTGCAATTACAGTTGAACAAAACATTCAGTCACTATCTGACTCTTATTATATATCATTACTGGGAGTTTAATACCTAACCCTTATTCATAGCGATGATGAGAGGAAAAATGCCCACCAGTTTTGGTCTTGTAATTTGAAAGGAGTTGTAATTAATTTGGCTGAACACTTACATGAGCTGGCCTTCATGAATCATCAGCTTTTTTGTCTGTTTTCATGGCTGCAGCAAATTCCTGATTTTTCTTTTTACCTTTTTTTCTTTGTTTCCTTTTTCTCTTCCTTGCCCTTGCCATTATCCTTTCCTTGTCACATGGGATGACAAAGCATCTTTAAGCTTATTTTCTTTTATACGCAAACAATTCAGGTTAGCCTGAACTTTAATGTTTATATGATCCTGAGAAGGTTCTACTTTCCTATACAAGTTTGCCATCTCAAAAAGAATTCAAACAGAAACTGAAATACAATTGTCTTTATATTTGTATCTCTGTATTTATTAAACTAATGTATTATGTACATATACGTGTATATGTAAACTGATATGGCATTCACACATTTGCTGAACATTTCTAGGAATAGTGGAGTATATCTCTCAGGTCACCCTGCGGTTTTGCTCAGTGCAGCCTACAGCTGCCCAAACAGAATAGCTCAGATTTTGCCTGGGTCAGGGATCTTTTCCATAGAGATGAGGCCAGTATCATTATTCCCTTTCCCTTAGCAAAGGGTGTCTGTTAAGAGCTGACTAGAGAGTACCAATGTGCTGGGTTTTTTTGCTAATCTAAAAGCCCATTTAAAAATCTCTGTGGATTATAAAAGCAGATTGGTTGACCTCTTGGTGAGGTAGTTGAATCCATGACTTCCTGAATGTTTAGAGAAAAGGAGAATGTAGCATAAAGCCATTGATTTAGGTATAGCTAGGCATCAAGTCTATTGTGTTAAATAAAATGTCCTGCAAGTCATCTACAAGATCTGTTTATAAATGGAGGAATGATTCTGGAAACCACTCAGATGCTGTCACTACTGGAATATGTTATATTTACCTCAGTACTTCAAGCTACTAAAATTGTTGTAATGCTGTATGCATGATGCAGTAGGGTAGTATGCTATATCCTTATTTTCCAAAGCTTTGGGAAGTGTAGTTAAAATGCAGCTAAAAGAGTCAAGTTCTTTATTGCCCTTTATTTAAAATCTAGCAAAAATTAAATAAACTTCAATGGTTTTTTTTTTAATCTTACACAGACATTCATTTAGAAATACATAGCAAGTTATCTCAAGAAATGCACTTAGTATTCCTTATTGGTATATGAATATAATTAATAGAACTAAGCAAGTGAAAAAATGATATTTCAATAACTATCCAATGCACCATGGATTTACTAGTCTTTTATTTGCAGCTATTTTGATCAAACTTGGATCTGAGAAGTGTAAAAATAGATTAAGTCTATAAGTAGGAATGGTTATTTTTATATTTGGATGCAAAGCAGTCTTGTAACAATTGCAGGCCCTTAGACCTGTAGAAGTATGGAATATCCTGAGCTGGAAGGGACCCACAAGTATCATCAAATCCAACTCCTTGTTCTGCACAAGACACCTCAAGAGTCACCCCATGTGCCTGAGGGCCTTTCCCAAATGCTTCTTGAACTCTGTCAGGCTGGTGCTGTAACCACTTCCCTGGGGAGTCTGCTCCAGTGCCCAACCACCCTCTGGCTGAAAATAGTTTTCTTGATGTCCCACTTGAGCCTTTCCTGACACAACTTCAGGCCATTCACTTGGCTCCTGTCACTGGTCACCACAGAGAAGAGTTCAGTGCCTGCCCCTCCTCTTTCCCCCATGAGGAAGCTGTAACTGCAATGAGGTGTCCCCTCAGTCTCCTCTTCTCCAGACTGAACAGACCAAGTGAGCTCACCTGCTCCTCCAACAGCTTACCCTCAAGGACCTTCACTATTTTTGTAGCTCTCCTTTGGACTCTCCAATAGCTTAATGTCTTCTATTGTGGCTCCCAAAATTGCAAACAGCATTCAAGGTGGGGGCCATACCACAGCAGAGTCCAGCAGGACAAAAAAACAACACTTTTTTATGTTGAGGTTAGTTATGCTTTCAATTTGTTGTATTAATCTAGTTGAAAGGTGCAACTCATATATTAACCTTTAACTATTTATACATACTTTTTTTCATCATTTCCGTGTGTATGTAAATGTAATATTTGTAAAGGAATACTGATGTCACTGGAGGCTGTATTTATTTATCCACAGCATCACTAGTGTTAGATCGTGTGTATTTGCCTTGATCCATTGAGTGCATTCTTGAGGGTGGTTTAGTTTTTGCAAGTGCTTTATTAGTAGCCTCTCTGATAGAGCAAAGAGCCCAAATATTGCCTGATCTTGGTGAGGAACCATATGCATTAATAACAACTTTATTCCCTTATGCAATCAGTGGGCATCTTTCAGTTAGTAACAGCTTGCCAAAGAGAACATAATGGCAGAGGTTGTGTTCATGTGTCCATGTGTCATCCCACTGTTATTGTGAGATTTAAGCTTTTGTAACCCTTGTGTGGTGCTGGCCAAGGAATAAAATTGTTGTCAGTCTTGTGTGTCACATTAATTTGTGATAGACTGATTTAAAATAGCTGACCTATGGTAGCACATGTGTGACTCCATACAATACATGCTACATTTTCCTAATCCTGGAAAGAAAATTATGTTAATTGGGGTATACACTGTAGAAAAAGAACAGGGATGTAATAAAGAAGTAGCTGGGGTAGGGTTAAAGATGGTAAAAAATATCCACACTGACAAGTGTGAGAATATCAATAGGTGATGTTGATTAGAATAAACAATATGCACTGTGAGATTGATGTCTGTATATATTACATTTGTATAAATCATGTCCATTTCCTTCAGATTGAAAACTGAAATGGCACATGGTGAAATATGGACATTTTAACATTAATATTGAACATTAGAATCTTTAATATCCAGTCAAATCACATTGAAGATGGTATCAAAAATAAAACTGTTTAAATCAATGTCTTTTTAGAAACTGTCTCTGCTAGGTCACTAAAAACATTATTTTAAATAATGTTACTGGTTTCCTTTAGAACAGTCATAATCACAAATGCTTACTTGTCAAGAAATCAGCAGAAATCATGACTTTCCTTGACAAATTCCAAAGGGATGTCCTCACTGATTTAAAAATGACTGGTTGCAATAAGCGGTCACTAATGAAAGTAGTGGGTTAACAATCAGTTTTTGCAGTAGATATATGACTATATACTATTTTTTTTCCTACAAGTCTAAGTTCAAAGTCAGGACGAGAAGAGCTCTCCTGCTGTCACACACCGTATTATGTTTTCTTCAATTAATGTTATTAAAATTTAAAAAAAGGCAAAAAACATTAGAGGTTGAGTGAGAGTAGTTATTATATTGCTGTTTATTTGTTTGCTTGAAAGCACAGGACAGGTTAGTACTGATTTTGCAGCACCGTGTTCAGATGTACAGTGTTTGTACTACCGGTGAGTGCTCATTCACAGCAGAGATTGATTTCCCTGGGCAGACACGTATAACTGCTCATCAGTGATGATAAAGGTTTTGCAGTTTGCCAATGTGATTAGATTACAGGAAGATACTACAGCTCCCTCTGTGACTTGCAGTATGTAAGTGTCTAAAAATACATGGGAAGTGTTCAGTGGTGACTCAGGAGTGACAGTTGTATCTAGTTCATTATTTGTGTGTTTGCTACATGAAATGCCAGCTGTATAAAACTCACTTCCACTTCTCAAAATGGGGACTATTTCAGCTGATTTTCTCTTATCTGACAATCTAGCAGATGAACTACTATTTGATGAAATAACCAGATATTCTTCCTTAAGTTCCTATCTGAATAGAGCATTTAGAGAAGCTGAAACTGTGCTAACAGTAACACTATCTGCATTTCTGAGGAAGTGATGAGAATAAATACAATTTGGTACTATCACAAAGTGTGCTGATCAGTAATGTTCTGGCATTTCTAGGGTAATATTACAAAGTTTGCTCCCCACACATGTAGGAAAAGGAAGATAAATAAACGCTTTACATCACAAAAATCTGTCTCTGGCTATATCTAGGATCAACATCCTATACTTCAAAAAATTCTCAAGTTTTCTCCTATAATATATTAGGTTTTTGGGGGACGTTTTGTCTTCTTGCATGTGAGGACTGTTCTTTGGAAATTAATGCAATGTTTGTCTAATCCCAGGCTAAATATATTTTCTGAAATTTCTAACATTTTTTATCCTCACAGTGCTAAAATAAAACAATAAACACTTTCCACTTTTTGCTTCAATTTCTTCCCCCTAGTGTATGTAATGTCATATAGTCTTCTGGTTTTGCTTTGTCAGACAAACCTAATTCTGTTAGTTGTTTTTTGTAAAATTAGCATAACTTTCAGTCTCACTATTACCTTTCCTTGCCATGTGTTCTGAATTGCCTCAGAATGGATGGCTGGATGTGTATGTGGTATCAAAGTGGTTTTTGTTCTTTACTGCAAATAGGTTACACAGAGGTCTTTCACAGCTGCAACATGGTGATGACTTGTAGTCACCTTGACAGACAATTATGTCACATTTTATTCTGCTGTTTTTTCATTCTTTTGGGATGTATGTTCATCTTGCATAGGTGTGAAAGGAAGAATTTAATTTTTTCCTGTGTTTTTTAGGCTGAGACTGCAAATGTGTTGTTTATAAACTGTAATAAAAAAGCCCGGTACCTGTTTAAGTACAAACAAGCTGGTGATTACTGATGAGGTTTTAAACCAAACTATTTTAATAACTTTTATAATATTTTTAAGGACATCTATTTTAGCAATGTAGACTTTTAACAGTAGTAATTTTTCTATTAAAAAATTCTTAGGGGCACATGTGTACCTTTTTTTCTCTATTGAAAGAAACACTTTTGATAAGCTCTTGTTTTTATATGAATTATTTTACATTGTACTGGATCTAGCCTTCCTCCAGAAGTACATGTAGTTTTTCTCTTTGCCACTCACATCTGTGGAAAATGTCTTGAATACTCATCTACAGAAGGTAGAACCATGACAATATGGTTAAATCTATAACTGACCAATTAGAGATAAATTGCCAGTCAGTCTATGCCTAGGTTGACTTAATAAAGGGCATGATGATACAGAGATTTTATTTCTTAATTTTCTCTACAAGTAAAAGAATATTTTAAAAAAATAAGTATTGCCTTAAAGCAGTTACACAGTACACAAATGTAGCCCAGAACTTATTTTTAATAACTCTTCAGTGCCTTGCACACAAATGACATAATTTTCAGTTTGCACTGAAAGTGCTATATGTATGTAGAACAGATTTTCCTTAAGTTATTTTTGAAGTTTGCCTGACTTTGACTGAACAATGCTATTTTCCTTCAAATGTTCACTTGGACCCTGTCACCTGCAACCGGAACACTTAGATGTCACACATGGACTGAAACTCATGACTCATCTTGGAATTGGTTAGCTCAGTAACTTCATGATTTTAAAAACGTGATAGCATTTTAGAAATTTCAGATGACATGCAGATGCTGGAATAGTGCTCTCAGTCTATTAAAATAGTCTTGCATTTTACCATCACCTTGTGCAGGCTCCTCAAAGTAGTCTGCAGCCCTAACTCCTCTCCCTCTCAGTTCCTGCACCACTGCTGCTGCCCCAACTGAGTCCCAAGTTTTCATAAGTGGCTTGTATCTTTAAAAGTTTTCATTTCTGATTGTTTGTATCTGAGGTCTGTGTTTTAGAGAGTGGCTGTAGGAAGGACCCCATTCAGAATTCCAGAAGTTTCTCTTCCTAGCATATCAGTTGTTTTTAGGGAGGGAAAATCTTTGAGTTTCAGAGAATTCAAACGGAGTTGGCATGCAGCCCCCCAGGTCACAAAACTCAGAAGGTTTTCCCCTGCTCTTCAGCCTATACCCCTTTAATACTACAAACATGCTAACCTGATGGTTCTTGTATCTGTTTTGAGGAGCTATAAAATGTAGAGAAGTAGTCTGCTTGCTGCAATATAGCAAGGACAGCATTGACATGATCTAAGTGACAAAGTAGGACAATCATTTTTGGAGTGACATTCTGAGGGGATATGAGAGGAACGAGATTGCATTTGCTAAGGATGGAGAAACTGATGCTGCAGCAAATGAGACATGTGATGCTGAGTGTTCAGTTGGGAGTTTTAAATGTGTGAATTTCTAGAGATAACAGAAGTAGAGAACAGAATATCTCAAAAGGAGAAGTTGTTTTGAGGAAAATACCCAAAATTTATCCCACGTGAGGGACAAGGAGGTAATAGACAAGGGCTTTATGATCTTGTGTTGAAACAAGCAAATGGCACAGCGGGACAACTGGAGAAGCAAGGGTGTCTTGAGAAGATCAAGTCTGTTGAACATTTTTGGGAAAGTGGTGGATTTAGAGAGGAGCTGCAGTGTGGGTTGGCAAGGAAATGATAAATATGTGAGGAGCTTAGGAAGAAGATTATTCAATTAACACAGAAATTAAAGCTAAGGCCATAGAACTGAAGAGGGAGCTGGTAGTGGACAGTTGAACCTAAGTACATGGAAGAGACAAGAAAAAGAAAGGAAGTTACTGCTCTGCCATTCCAGAAGAGGAGATAATGGGTACAAGAAGTGATTTAGAGGAGATCAGCATATATTCCTCACCATCTGTTCTGACAGTAGTAAGGCAAGTTAAGTTCTATCTCACTGTAAGGTCCATGTCTTTATAATCGATAAGGATTAGGAAAAAATAAAATATGTAAATGCTCTGGATAGCTGTCAGGTAGCACAAATGCAGCAGAGGTGCTATTCAGAGATATTATGGTATCAGGAATAAGTTGGGTGAAGAAAGGCCTGTTTAAAGGAGGTATTACTGGAGCTTGAAGGAGAATGAGAGTTCTAGAGGTATTCTGAAGGAAGATTAACAGAATGGATCACAGTGTCATGGTGGAAAAGTGGTGGAAACCATGGACATGTGAGGGTACTTTAGGGAAATAGAGGGTCAATGGGTAAAAAGGAGAATATATAGGACTAGAAAGGAGAATATAGAGTGAGTCTCAGTAAAGGCATATGATTTGTGCTTTTTGCTGAGTGGTTATATGTTCGGTTTAGCAAGAAACTTGTAGATAGTTTGTAGTTTCCAGAAAACAATGACATCCCATCATATTTGCATACATGATTTAAAATAATAATGTAAGGTATAAAACAATATGTAAAATGAGCATTATGCATTGATTGGTTTAATAATGTCAGCCTTGTCCACTGCCCTATGGAAGTGTGAAATATGATACATATGCTATCTTTATTTTGTGCCCTTGGAGTAGGTTTTCTGCTAAAAAACAAAAGATATTATTTCAAACTTGTTTGGGAACATTGATTAAGAAGTCAGTTCAGTTTTCCAAAACTGATAGTAAAATATGTTGTTTTCTTCATTTTAAGCAAACCTAATTTCAGTATTTCTGGTTGTATAATTGCGTTATTAACTTTGGTCAGTATTATGTGTTCATCTTTTGCATTTGCTCGTTCATTCATTCATGTTACCTTTGCAAAATCCTGCAAGAACAAGACCTTTAACATATTTGTGTGTCAAAATATTTATGAATGCTACTACCTTTCAATTTTCATCCTTTAAAAAAAGACATTTCTTGAGAGACATGTAGCAATCGGGGTATGGTGGAAAAAAGGATGGAAGATTTTCCTCCCTGTGTTAGCAAGACAAGCAGAATTTTTTAGTTCTTATCAACAGAAAAATAGATGTTTCATTAGAACGTGGTATTTCTGTTGAGCGATATACACAAATGTGGGGGCTTGTGTGTTGTAGGTTGGTGTAATCTAACTTCTGGCCCCCCTCTGAGAAAGATTCCAAAGGGCACTCAGGCTATTTCCTAGCCTGGCAGATGACATAGGAAATTTGGTGACCTATATCCACAAAAGATACCTCTTCATTCACATAAGAAATCAGAATGAAGACACAGACAAAGGGAGTTTAGATACCGGAATAAAATGGAGTTCCTATGTAAATAAAGATACTGACAAATCAGTAACACATGAAGCCAAACTGATTGAACCTAAATTAAATGTGGCCAACTCAATTTCCTTGATTAACCATCAGAGAATTTAACAAAAGTATATTTAAACCTGTAATCATCTCTAAATGGTAGTCAAAGTTATACTTAGAAAATGTTAAAACCAGTAGATTGTTATAAATAGATATATTTAGTACATTTGGACTCCTCTTATGAGGGCTGCATCTGAAATAGCACTACTAGAATCACTTTGTAAACTGTACAATCTCCACTTCTGAGTGCCCACTAATTTGACAGTTCTATTATATGAAATATGTAGTATTAGATGATATCTATCAGAATTGCAACAGGTAAATGCTGCTTGTGAACTGATGTACTTATTAAATGTGATGAGCAGTTCAGGTAATAAATGGCATTGTAATAGCTAATATGGTATTAATGGTGAATATTCCTAAAGAATCACAAGTGGAAGAAAAAGTCCTAAATGAAGAAAATTGGATAAAACAACAATAATACTCCCTTTACAAACCTATAATAATGATAAATGCTGAGTCTCAAGCCAAGTGGATTTTTGTTAGAAAAGTTTATGACAGACTAATTTTTTATGGCATCTTATAATATCCTGAATCAGAAGGGACCCACAAGAATCATCAAAGGCCAACTCATTTGTTCCCTCGAACATCACAGTATCACAAGTGTGGGTTTTCTGATTAAAATGTTAGTGTTTTGGTATTTAGGACTTAATCCTTTTCTCTTCTTTTACAAGGCAAAGAGATCAAGATGCTGAGAAAGGGAAGAATAGTACTTAGATATAATTACTCAAGAAAATTAATTTAAATTGTGTAGGAGGTAATCCTTGAGTCATCACTGTCTTGTTTTGATAAAAATGTTGGTTCTGTGCATAGATACCACTTTAAGTTTTTTCACTTATTTTTACTTTATTAAATACAAGCCTTTGAAGACATCCAGAAATATTATACACTGTGGTAAAAAAAAATAGGATTATTTTTCTTTATTTGCAACCTTTAAGTGTTTATTCCCTAATCACCATTATGATTAATAGAGACTTACATTAAATTCATTATCAGAAATTAGATGAGTAAACTGAAGAAACCATATGTTTTCTTCAATCCTTCAGGAGTATACACTGTTATTAAAATAATAAAAAAATAAACCAAAGCAATGAACAATGCACAAATACTAGCTATAAACAATAAAGGGATATGTGTGGAGTTTTAGTCTGCTAAAGCTGATATTTTCAAGTTGGTGAAATGGTGAAAACACCAGTGATGTTTCTTAGTTGTAGCAGTCCTTACATTTCTTTCACCAGAATAGTACTGCATATAAAAGTAACCAGAGATATTCAGGATAAAAATTGTTTTTGAACCCTTTGTTTAAGAAGGTTAAATATAGGAAAAATTGATAGCATTCTCTTTCTTTGGGTTGTGTTTTGTAGGAGATGGCCTTAGGCCTGACCCCAAAGAAACTCACATTTAATATGCTGCAGGAATCAAATGTCTTACCAGTAGTGGTGATGGTATTCTATCAGACCCTTTAATGTGATTTTATCTGAAACAGACACTGTATTTGACATTCTTGTACTCAAAATTCTAGCTTCTGCAATGTACCCAGTCTCAAGGGTATCCAAAAAAACAAATAAGTCACACTTCCTTTGCTTCTCTGTCTGCATGTCACTAATATTTATTCTTTTTAGTAAATTCACAGATTAATACATTTCAAGGATTTGAATTAAGTACAGAGTAGGCTAACAGCTTATTGTTGTTTTCCTTGGTCACTATTATTTATATTATGCATTTAACTGGCAAAGTATTTACTGAAAACCTTTTTGGTTTTCCTCAGTTTGAGAGACTGTTTCTTTGTTCTTACTTTCTTCCTGGTCACAGTGTTTTCATCTTGTTTTTTGATTGTTTTAAAAATGAATTCAATGATTTTTCATTGATTTAATCTTAAAAATTCACTTACAGCTTTTAGTGGGCACAGCCTGCAATCTATGATTCATTTGTTTTTTTGTCATTTTATTTATGTATTAATTGCTATTAGTGCAGTGATTATTACCCTTGAATAGAAAAAAAGCAGTAATTTTTGGATAACACCAAGGTTAGGTTAAAGCTCAAGTAGCAACAAGTTTCTTATAATTATCTTTCGTTTTTTGTTTCCTTTCTGATCTGTTGAATATTCACAAAAAGAGGGATAAATTAAACTATGTGATATGTAGCTGGATGTTAGCCAAATTAGTTTAACTCTGGGTATTGTATGCAAGTGACATAGAAGGACAAAACCAATATATTCACTGTGAAATTGGTAGTCTGAATAAATATAAAAAGTAGTTGTAAGCCTGAATGTATGACTTAATCATAAGTCTCTTGATATTGTCTTAGAATTTTGATGCTTTTGAATAACTTTTCATATAAACAAATGCACGACTGATCTTATTAGAGCTGCCTAATGAATCTGCTATATACTATAAAATTCTTTCTAACATGTAGAAATTCAATTAATAGAGAGGTGTAATGACAGAACTTATTTTGCAGAAGAAAAATATATTTGTTTTATTCAAATTTATTCTTAAAGGCATTGGTGAAAACAGGTTTTCTTTAAGATGTTTTACTTGATATGCAGTTTGACAATAAATCATCCACACCACATTACTATAATAGTGAAGAAATAATTCTTCTACGTATCACTAACGTGCAAGTCTGTGGTTTTAAATGCTATGACATATTCCTGTATTTCAATTATGTTTCAAAAATTAATCAGTTGTCATTTGCTTGTTCATGGATTTTTCAGGTAGATCCCCATGAGGTCTAAATCTTTCTTTTTTGGGACAGACAGCATTTAAAAGTATCTCTATGTCCTTTCATGGAGGTCTGCATCAGGACTGATAAGATTTATTTTTCTCAAAATTTGTCTTGAAAGATGCCTTTCAGTTTCTGAATACAAAGGTAAACATCCTGGGAAAAAGTCTCCATACCATAATCTTTAAAATTCATGAGTTGATTGGTTAAACTTCAAATCTTGAGCCTCATTTGAAGACAAGACTATAGGTTATAGTTCAATAGTTATTTACAGTTTTTCTTGTTATAGTCATTAGGATTTCAAATGAGAACTACAGGCTTAGTTTTGGCTTGGCTTAATGAGTGGAAATTTTTCCAACATTTATTTCCATGGGAGCTACACCAAGTACTCTAACTTATTTTGTATTAGCTTGCTCTGTCCTAGAAAGGAATACCATCTTAGTTTGATTTTTTTTGTAGAAGCAAGCAAATTGTCCTTGATACGTAACATTAACAGTAAAAAACCTGCTTATTTAGAATTGAGTAGCCAAAGCTCACAATAGGTAAGTAGTCTGCAATTTCATGCTGTTTGACTTTTTTTTTAAGAGTAGCTAATTTCTCAGGAATAGAAGCAAAATTCCCATTGTCATTCTTCTTGATCCCTTTACAATTAACAAAACAGAATACATTAATTTTTGTTTTTATTATTGCTAATTGTTTTTCTGTTCATTCTAGTAATTTTATATGCTGTTGAAAATATTTTCAAGTTGAAAATTCAGTTTTTAATATTATCAGTAGTACAAAATAATTTTTTGGTGTCTGTTAATTTCTAACATGTCCTGTTGTTTCCCATTCTACTAAACAGAATCACATTGTACCTCAAAATTAGAAAAAAGCTAAACTGAATGTAGTTTCTCAGTGAATAGCATCTTTGAGAAGAGGAAAAATACAGGCAGTTGACAGTATGTGGAAAAAAAAGAATTAGGCTTACTGCAGTGAAACTAGAGAAATTACATTGAAAAAGAACAATATTTTGTCAGAAGCATTTGTAATAAGCCTCAGTGAGAAAGGAGAGACGTGATATGACTTCTTTTGAGATATCCCTTTACCCTTTTCCTTTCAGGACTTATTTGGTTAGAATTCTGTATTTTCGTCACTGCAGAGTAGGAATGGCTTGGTGCACTGGTACTCCTAGCTTCATGCTGGCTTTGGGGATCACATAGGTAATTCCCAGAAAGACAATTGGCAGGACAGGGTATAATCTGTTCTTGAATAGAGAGATCATTTCTCAGCCTTAGATGTCAGTGGGCCTATTTACATGGTTGTACCTTTTCTGGAAGACAGACAGAGTTATTGGCACTTACACAGTTGAACACGTTGTGAAAAGTGTCTATAATGCCTTGGTCTATAATACCTGGCAAGTCACTTTGACAAGTGAGCTCCTGTGTAAACAGTGATTAATTGCCAACATGTCTGACATTTCCATTTCAATGATACATAATTTTTTAAGTGAGGTAATTACTTTCTTAAGTATTAATATAGCTTGATAGCCTGTATTTTACAAGAACTTGAAAGCAGTAAATATCTTTGTGATTTTTCAACTTTCAAAAAAATCCATTGTGAAGTTACTTCTGTAAACAACAGGTTTGTGCAGTAGGATATTGTATATATGTTATCCGTCAAAACTGTTTGTTCCTGCAGGATTTTATTTCAGCAACTATAATTCAAAATGAGAAAATGTATTTAGAAGTGTCTCATTGCCTTCTGTAGTCTGCTAAGTCACCTGTGGCCACACAAGCCATTTAGTAGTGCAGTAAATACTGTAAAAGTATTCTCACTCCCACTTATAAGGGCAGATGGAACCCAATCTGAATGTCTGCTCAAGTTAAAGAAGACATTAATTGCTCTTCTTCTTAGAAAAAAAAGTAAATCAAAATTGAACTACTTTGGAAATGTGAGAGTAAGATTCTGCAGACCTGTATTAATTACAGAGGAGGAAAAAAAAAAAGTGTGACCACTTTGCAACTGTGGCCTGCAATCAGAGTGCTTTTAAGGTTTAATGAAGCAGAGTACTTGAAAATAGCAGGTATGTAGCTGAGGGAGTGAATGGGTTGGTGATCTGAGACAGTGTTGTCAAGTTCTACCCATATGACGATGAACTCAGAGGCATTGGTGCAGAAGGGTATCTGGACCCATTCCTTCCCCTGCTGTTGCCAAAATTATCATGCCTTGTGATGACCATTTAGGAAATTACACTTGGTGTGTAATTCAGGCTCATGGTACCAGTAAAGTTCTTCACTTTTACCTTGGCTCACCAGCTAAAGTAAACCAAACCTCAGAATTGCTTAAACTGATTTAACCAAAGACTGTGTTTGTCTCAGTGTAATCAGAAATATACAAGGATTTTAGTTCTAGCAATTAAAAAAATGACTATTGCTCTACAGTAGTTGCTGCTCTCAGCATTAATTAAGGACAAAACTAAACACTAATGGTCAAAACAAAACACAACCCACCCCTACCCCCCAAAATCTTTGTTACTAGTTTTGTGAATGCTGTTGGTTACTGATTTCCAGCCTAAGCTTGTAAATTCTCCCAGAATTTGGTGACTTCACAAGTCACTCCTGTTGTAGTTGTCTAGCCATGCCATTGCCAGTTTCTGCAAGATAAAACTATTTCTGCTCTTCTGTCCTGCTCATCATCCATCCATTCCATCCCACAGTTTTGTGAAGCTTAGTCTCCTGCTCAATGACAGTCTGGATTTTATAGCATGTGGTTGCTCATTGCTCCGAAGAGATGTCAAAACCTGTGAAACTCCCTCTTTTCTGCTCAAAGTAGCAATTTTCTTTCCTGCCCTGAGTTGCTCATCTAGTTTTTGGAATGATATTATGGAAACAATTGTTTTACTCATCACATGGAAGCTTTCATTTTTTTGCCGTCCTCAAGGGATGGCAAAGAAGAAGAATTGAGAACGTGCATGGAAATGAACTAGATCTTTGTTAAACTGGTTTAAACTCATCCGCATTGGGGAATTTGCATTTGTTTAATTAAAGTAATTAAAAATTTATTTCAGTTATGTTGCAGCCACTTTGTCGTTGCTAATCAGGTCCTTTTAGTGCTTTAGAGATATATGAATTAAGACAAATGCATTCTGGCTTAGTGGGTGGCTTGACAGCATAGAGCTGGAACTGCAAGCCCTCAGGGAAACAGAAATAGGCAAGAACAGAATGGGCACAGGGAGCAGTGGACAGCTGGGTGGCAGTGCAGTCCCTCAGACCTTGGGGGCAGGCCTGCAGGCCCTGCAAAAAATATTTTATGTTACAGCTACTCCTTTTAAAATGGTATGTAAGGCCCTTCTCTGTCCCCTCAAACCAATGTATACGTTTCTTGTACAGGAATGCGTAGTGGTGCAACCTGATGAGCTGTGGGCTCTCCCTGGGGCAGGGAGGCCTTACAGGGACATCTGGATAGCCAGGGAGTGGGGTGGTAGCTCACAGCCTTACCACCTGGGACAGGGTAATCCTGGTATTTGTACAAACAAGAAGCTGGAGAGAAGCACACAGAAAGAGATCCATGGGTCCTGGTGAGTGGCAAGTTGGATATGAGCCAGCAGTGCCTCAGCAGCCAGGAGAACCACCTGTGTCCTGGGATGCATCAGGCACAGCATCACCAGCCAGGCAAGGGAGGGGATTGTCCTGCTCTGCTCTGCACTGGGGCAGCCTCACCTCGAGTGCTGGGGGCAGGTTTGGGTGCCACAATTTAAGAGAGATCTAAAGCTATGAGAGTGTCAAAAGGAGGGTAACAAAGATGGTAAAGGGCCTTGAGGGGAAGCTGTGTGAGGAATGGCTGAGGTCACTTGGTCTGTTCAGCCTGGAGAAGGGAACAGGGAAGGCAGAGGGGAGTCATTGCAGCCTACAACTCCCTCAAGGTGGGCAGCAGAAGGGCTGGTGCTGATCTCTCTGGTCATCTGTGATAGGGTACAAGGGTATGGAATGAAGCTGTATCAGGGGCAATGGAGATTGAACTGATTGATTGATTGGTTAGGAAAAGGTTTTTTGCTCAGTGGGTGCTTAGGCACTGGAGCAGGCTACCTAAGGAAGTGATCATAGCACCAAGCCTGAGAGAGTTCAAGGAGCATCAGGGCAGGACTCAGTCATATAACTTAGTTTTTGATACTCCTGCAAGGAGCAGGGATTTGGACTAGATGATCCTTATGGGTCCCTTCCAGCTTGGGATTTTATGAAAAGCAGTGTGGGACAAGGCCAGAGATGTGGCTTGGGCAGCTGGGTGTCCAGCCTGACAGACAAGTCTTCAGGCATGAAGCCTGAAAGTAATTTAAGGTCAAGCCAAAGAGTCAAATTTATGGATCAGGGCTAGCAACATCCTATAAGAAAATAATGTATTTGTCTGTTAAATGTTACAAGAAGGTTCTGCCTTTTGTAGATGGCAAGAGTGATGATATCTCTGGGTAATTGGAGATCTACTAATTATCTCATCCTTGTTTTGATGTTGAATGCACAAATTCACAGATTGTGTCAATTCTCCAATGCAAGACTGAGTGATATAGGCTCCTACAAGTTATACATAACTCACTGTTAGTGACCCTTCAGATAGGGAGCAGTTGACAAAATAAAATTTTTTTCTATATATCCTATGATTTTGGACCCAGTTTAAAGCAAGTAAAATGAGCTCTTAACCAAAAAAAATAACAAGGCCTTCAGGCATCTTAAATTGGGCATATAGTACCACTGCTTCTTTTACAACATTTCACTTGAACTATGCTAGTACTTTCTAATTTTTGTATGATTATAAACTGATCAATTGAGTAGAGCACTGCATTTCCACACATGATAAAAACCATTAAATACACAGTGCACATTGGTGTTTATATGGCTAATTTTGTTTCCAAAATTTATTATGCATTTAAGGGCCTGTTATATTCAAATGGAGAAAGTTTTTCTAATTTGATTCGTACATTTTCTGCTCCACTACATGAGTGATGAAATTGTTATTCAACAGTTGGGGAGAAGACTGCATCTGTTTCATTAAGATACTTACAGTCTAAAATGTTTCTGGAATGTATGCAATCTCATTGAACTGCTGCAAGCAATTTACAGTTCATTCACAAATGAACTTAGTGTTAAAAATTCTAGTTTACACAAGGTTTTATTCTGTCTTTTCACCTCATCTCCAAAACCAATGTCTTGATATCATTAATTTTTTAAGAAAAGAAATAATGCATTTTTGTTCAGAATAAGATTAGGAGCTGTTACGGTGGCTTACAAAATTGTTCTTGAAGGAACTGTTGAATGCAATCCATAAACCTTCTGCTTCTTTATATTTAGAGTCTTTTGAAGGTAGATTGTGACTTTCCATACGATCTGAAATATTTGTTTACCTTTTTGAGTATAGTTACAATTCTTTTGAATTTTGCAAACACTGGATTACAGATCATTTAGCCAAAGTTGAGAATGTGTTTAAAAGATTCAATGTAATCTCAGATCTGGCAAACAGAATATGTTGCAGATATTTATTTACTCAACCATCTGTCTGCTGGATGGACCAGAACTCAGCTGTTAGGGGTCTAAAAACTATTTTTATGCATCTCCTTTCATGTAACTGTTCCAATGAGACAAATAATAGTTTTTACTTTATGCTTGTTTACTTTATTGTTTATTTGGGTTATATGCCGTTAGTCAGGCTTCCTATTAGTCTATCTGACCTTTTAAAATTTTTCTGCTTAGATGTCTATGTTCTTAATTCAAGCAAGTTAATAATTTCAATGCACCAAAACATGGAAGTCAAGAGGAGAGAAATCTGTTACTTATTCCTCAATTTCCCACTCTCACTGACACAAACAGAAGCTATACCACTTTTTTAGGTTACACTGTGATTTGTTTTTTGCACTTTTAAAAAAGTTACTTTTTTGAATGAGGTTTTCCTTTGGCTCCATTCTTTCTAGTTCATCCAAAGTTTGCACCAGCTAATGTAAGCCAGTGGAGCAGAAGAGGGGACAATGTTTAAAGAAATGAAAGTGAATGACTATGGGAAATAATGTGAGGGGACTGCAAGGCTTATTTTCCCCTGTTTAATTGTTTTCAAACAGGCAGCATTAAATTATTCATAAAGAAGTAATGGCAAAAGCAGAGTAAGTTTAAAAAAGGAAAAGGATCTTGCATCTGTCTTTGAATTGGCTAACAGCCCTCAGGATGTAAAATAGTTTTAAATGTTTCTTATCTGTGTCTTGAGAGAGAGAAGCTCTTCTAAAATTGTGTGGAGTTTATCATGCATAAAGATGGGCATTGGAAGTTTCTGTTTGACCCTATTCTGTACATCAAACTTAATTTTGAGAAAAAATTTAAGGGATGTTGGACAACTTCAAATGTGAAAATATTATTAACACTCAGAGGATAAATGTGATTGAGCAGGAGAACAAAAATGCTATAGAAAGTGACCATTTATCAGAATCTTCAAATGAAAGTAGGGTGCCAAATTGTGTTTTAATCAATCACAAGTTATTAGGTTCAATATCAAGTTACATGAGTGAAATCTCAGGCCTACATATACATTATCAACATAATTGCTTCATGGCAGCTACCCGTGTTTTCCTTTTTACCTCCTTACAGAGAAAAAATAATTTAATCCTTCTTTTTCTGGAAGTTAGAGTGATTTTGTCTTACGGTTGGTGCTGACTAGTAGCAATTTTAAGGATAATTGCTATCAACCAGGTAACAAACTTTTGTACATATCCCATTTTTGTAGGGATGTAAGAAGCAGCTTCTTGTGATGGGGGCATTGCTAGCATGCACATACTAACCCTGCACATGTAAGAAGTCAGGCTCAAGGTTTTTTCCCTTCCTTATTAACCCTAAAGTATGTAGAACAAAGAAACGAATGAGCTCTGGTGAATTAGCTATGAAGCCACTCCTTTGAGCCAAGATGATGCCATATGTATTATCATAATGTTGAAGTTTAGCCACTAGCAGCTTGCTTGCATTACAGAAGTTCTGTCCAGGCTGTGTCAGGTTTCTTTGGGATGCCTGTCCTTAAATCTACTTTAGATCTTGCCTTCAGATTCAGGACAGTTATTCATGCTGTATTTTATATCATTGTGGATACCCCATGGAAACCCTGAAATGATGCAGAGTTTTCTTTCTAAAGCATAGGAACTGAAAAAGAGCACAAGTTAGCCACATCATTCTCCGTATTTTTTCATCCAGCAGTGACTTTGTTACAGTCATAGTTAATCTGTTATCTAATTATCAATAGGTCAAAGAGGTCTGTATAGAATGTTGTGTAATGTAGATTTCTGTCTCAATTAAAGCCAACATAGAATGATGATGGGGAGGTGTTTCAACTATTTTTTTATGTATAATTCCCCATATTTTCTTTATGAAACAGAAGTGTAATATAGTTCAAACAAATATGTATTATTTCAGTGATTGCATTGACTTGAGTGACCCCTCTGTTGCCCTTTGTGGAAACTCCCATGCGAGTGTACCAGAGGTACAGAATCCCCCACCCCTGTGAATGAATGGGCTTGTCTTTCTGGGAGATCAAGGATATTTGATCCTCACTACATTCAAAGAGCTAATGCTGCCTAATCCTAGCACAGACACGCTTGTCAACATGTAATGGAAGATCAGATTTCATTTTTTTACCTCCTCCAAGCTGATAGTCAGGAATTTGAGGGATTCCCATGTTTTATATGACAGATTTGTACCACAAACATCCTTGCCTGCTGAGAACTCCTTGCCTGTCACTAGTTGTTTTGCTGCTGGTGACTCATCTTGACAACTTAAACTGATCACAAAGCATAGAAACATCTAGTGTTTCAGATGTGACAACTATTTTTAATAACATTTTGATTATGTTCCAATTAATCATTTCTAAAGCTTAGTTCCATTGCATACTGTTTGCACAGCAAACTTGAATAGCATAGATGAGTATCCTTGTAGCTTTTTATCAAACACCATAAATGAAGAATGTCAGTCAGTACTTTGTATGTACAAAGAGTTATATAAGTAGGATGTCTTAGTAGTGCTATTTAGTTAAAAAGAAACTTAAACTAATCTAACTGTTTTTGAATTATATAAATCCTTCAAACAAATCTCTTAGATGCTTTTTAATACTCTTGCACAGCTTCTTTCAGAGAAGTAAGGTTATACTTCTAACATTATGCCTCTGACAGTCTTACCATTATCCTACTTTCTAAACATATTGCCAGCTTGAATTTTAAGCAACTGTGTTAGTAACCATTTCTGTAGTGATGCGTCATTTGAAGCACATATGCAAAAGCTATCTTTAGATTTTGAGCCAGAAGTATACAGCTAGTGTCTCAAAACACTACATCATACAGCTTAAATACATTCCAGTATATATTTTATGCTTTTTGACTGCAACAAGTACTGATCAGGAATGTGTGGTACAATAATCTTTGGAGAATAAAAATGATAAGGTTAGGCTTTCCTAAATAATTAATTTTGTGATGCAGTAGTCACCAGTGTTGAAAAGAACTATGATTTCCCAATTTTTACTCCTACTTTTTGGCTGCTTATAACCCAAATAATTTGTATTGTTGTTCTTGCGTTCTTACAATAAGGAGCTTCTCTCAACCCCAGATGCATGAAAGTCTGTGGTTCAAACTTTTTGCGGATATTCATCTTTAATGAAAAGGTAAAGGCCTAAAATTAGAATGGCAAAGGCAACAATGCCAACTTTGAATTGGCTGAATTAACCTTTTTGTGTTTCTAATTGATATTCTCTGTCAAGAGACAGGTGACACATTTAAGAATTTGTCAAGACTGAAATATACAGAATATGTAAACTATGTATTTAAAATATTCTGCAGTGGAGCCAGTAGAATTTCTGAAAAGTTTAGTTAATCCCAGACCATATCTTATATTTTTTCCTCCCAAGTTTTCATGCTGCTAATACTGCCAATACTTCCAGTCGCTAAAAAGTAAGTAATTATTCTTCCACACTAATTTCTCATACAAATTTGTATCATTAGTCCTTCTGGCTTGCATTTTACTTTGCTATCTTTCTGACTGTTTTCTGTCAGAAGACTTTCTCCTTTTTTTTTTGTTCTATAAAACTTTCAGAAATAAGAAATTTTCTTTAAAAAAAAACAAACTTAAGAGTGGCCCAAAATTTTCAAATTTTAGTAAAACTGGAATTTGCCTTGTTCTTCATGGATCCAGTTAAAAAGTGAAGATAAAAATAATTATAAATTATTTGTTTGATATATGTATATATTTCTATCCACCCATGGATAGATGGTGAAGAGGAATTAGTCCTCAGAATGTAAAAAAGTTCCTATGAAATTTTAGTCTATTCTTTCCCTCTCCCTTATCTCTTCTGCCAGTCTCTCCCTTATCTAGCAATATTCTGAGCAGCATGTCACTTCCTTAGAGAAGATGGTGACAGGGACCTTCTGTGGGAAACTGTCACACAGGTTTGCTTCTGACAGGCTGGATGGGGCTAGGATGGGGTTTGCCGCTGCCTGAGACTGAAGAATTCCTGTTGGGTGGAATAACCAGAGCGGACTGAAGCGTGGGAAGAGCTGGGAAGCAAGTGTGCAGACCAAACCCTGGGGCTGTGTGCACAGTTGGGGCAGAGAGAGAGCAGATTGGCCTTCCCAGCAAAGGGGAGCACTGTCTAAAAAGCTTGTAAACTGCTGTGGATGAAGGGGATAAAGCATCTGTAGATAAAAATATTTTCCTCATTTGTGCTGTTCACTGTTGATGATAGTTCTTATCTCTTCAATCTTCCTTCCTTAATATTTTAAATAAATATATTTGCCATCATACAAGAGAAGAAATCTCTTACAGCTCAGAATCCTAAAAATCTCATGGCGAAAACCAACATGGGGCACTGTTTTATTCTTGACAAACTCCTCAAAGCTCTTTATGCATGCTCAAGTGCTCAAAGTCTCTTAAAACAATATCCTTAGTTGTTGTGAAGGGTCCCTTCTTCTTTCTGTGGAAGCACATAAGTAGAGGATAATGCAATTATTACCAAATGGAACAAAATGCTTGATGACCTGCTGACACAGAAGATCACATTTTGGGACAGAATGTAATGTGGAAAAACACTCCCTATTCAATTTGCCATTGCCTCTTTTTGCTA
>JAYDZK010000056.1:26172866-26210020 GCA_034509185.1 Euphonia xanthogaster
CCTCTTTTTGCTAAATCCTCATAAGCAGGGCATAAATTCTATTACTACAAGGATTTCTGTCACAGCAGCCAATCTGAGGTTAATTCAGCTTGACGTCATCTGCAGCATGGACACCTGCGGTTAATTCCGTATCTAACATAAAAGTGGAAGCTGTGAAGCAAAAGAAAATCCAACTTTAGGTTGGTTTCTTTTTATTGTGAGAGGTTTTACCTGTGTCCAGTAATCTTATGACTGTTCTTTTTTTAAAGCATGTCTTGTAACTTCTGCAATTGATGTTTTGTAACTGTGGTTGTGTTTTGCTTGTTCTCACTATTTTTTCTGTATTCTATTACAAAAAAATACTAAATTTTTAGCTATATAAATCAGTTATCCTTAGCAGTACTCTCTATTTCTGAAGTGTTATTTTATGCTATAACTGTATACAAGTTCCAGTTAATGTTGCACAGTCTGAAAATAATTTATATATTCATGTTCTTAGTGAGAACATAGCGATGTTTAGCATTCTATCTTATGGACAGGTTTTTTTAATGACCATGAATAGAGATACAGATTTCTTTTTTTAATTTAAACTTCTGTGTTTGTGTTTTACTAGTTGGAAGATAATTGATTTTCATTTTATTTGTCATAAATATGGGAAAAATAGTATTTGTATTGCATGCAGCACTATTTAAATAAAGAAAAAAAGATAAATAATCCTGAAGTCAGGACTTCTACTGACCTCTGTAGGGAACTTTAAATTGGTGTTTTTTTTGGTTTTCTGTGAATTGACATTGACATGTCTCTACTCTTAAACTATTTTTTACTAAGGAGGTGTATTACAATTATATAAAAAGTATACTTTGTATTGTTATTAGTCTTTCCTTTACCTCACTGTTAATACTTGCTTTCTTGTGCTATTTGAAAAACAAAATCTGCTGCAGATATTTATAAGGTAGATTAAACAATATTTTTAAGCAGTTTATCTTTAATCATTTACTGTCAAGATGGCTAGACTAAGCTGATGTCTGTCTTCTTTTGTAGTCATTGAGGAGAGAGATCCTCCTCCAAAGACTGATTCATCCCACTTTAATTGTTCCACTCTGTGCACTGACTATAACAGATTAACTCATCTGAAAGGCTTAGTTTCTTGACTGTAGCTGAGATTGCATTTGAGAAAATATATCCAGCTACTTAGAATTATCAAGAATGAGATTTTCACAACAGGTGCTTGAAACAGCATTAGAAAAATTTAAAAAGCAGTGTGCTGATGGAGTTTAGGTGATTTCAAAATAGATAAAAACTTTGGCTTCTTTAGAGCCATAATTTTTTTTAACTAAGTATAACGTTAATCCTATCTGACATGCTAAAATTAGTCTCCAGGAGAGACAATATGAGGATGAGACTTCTTAATGTTTTTTATCTCAAAAGAAATAATGTTTTGGTTCCTAGGTCACTGATGTTTTTAACACCTAAATGTGCATCTAGTACTTTTTTTAATAGTTGTGGTGCTGTTCTATCACTAGAGAAGTTTTCTGGCACCCCATTAGAAAGGAATAATAATTGAAAATTGCTGCACAATGTGTGGTCTGTAGCTACAATTGCCATTTTAGGGTGAGCAATTTGACTTTGTATGCATGGAAGGGAGCTAAACCCAGAATGGAAGAAGGTATAGAAATGCATATTACAGCATAAGTTTTTGATAATTTTAATAGGTAGTATGTAGATTATTTAGGTTATTTCTAGCTAATATCCCATATGGCAATGTAAGAATTATTTACAAGCAATTGATTACATTTTGCAGTTTTCTGTGCATTTCCCTCTGTTGTCTGTTGCAATGAAAGTAAATAATATTTTATTTCCATTACAGAGTAGAATGTTTGGGCAGCTGTGGTAAAGATGAAATGTGGCTCCTATATTACACCGTAGTTAATGGTTAATGAAACAGTGCATATATTATTGTTTTTTCTTAAGCATATATTATTGTTTTTTCTTAAGCAGGTATTCTCCTTCCTAGATCAGGCTATCTTCCTATTTGGTAGATAAATATTTCTATGTTTGCTTCCAACGTCAAAGGTTAAGTTAGAGTTACTGAACCCTTTTGAAAGAGGTGAAGATGAGGTGAAATGGCCAGTTAAAACAGCAAGTAATTAATTGAGTCTCTCTGTTAACAGGAAGAAGGTCAAGTGCACATAACTATTGTGATTACACAGCCTGCATTACAAGCAGCTGAGTCACTTAACGTGAAAGTGGTTAGATTGGAAGGCTGAGGAAGATTAAATGTGATTTTACTTCAAATTAGTAGCTATATTTCCAAGTTACTGTAGTACTTTGAGGTTTTTTTCAGAGTCCCTTGTCATGTTGTTTTGCAGTACCAATTAGTTTTATTGCTGTGAAGCATTTTATTTAGAGTTTTAATTGTCCTCCTTTTTTTTTCCTTGCCTTACTGTAGCTAAATAGGTGTAATTTAAAAATGGTCATTTCTAATGGAGATGGAGATTATTTTTTATTATTAATTTTTTACATTTTCTTTTAAATAATTCTGAAAGTTTTTCAGATGCACAATTTTAATTGCCTGATCCAAAGTGTAGAAAAGATTGCTTAATTTTGTCATGTAGGAATCATGCATCTAGTTAATACTGGAGAGAATCCATAATTATCTGATGATGAAGACTAAATTATTTGCAATATCCTTCCAACACCTATGAAGAACACTGAAAAGCTGATGCTGCTGATGTCTCATCATACAGCAAGGCTGCAATTCTACAGCATGCTGTAGATGTACCAGGGATAACTCAGTTGTTTTGAAATCATGCAGACCTTTATTAATTTCCCTCCAACTCCATCCTTAGTGTAGGAGATCTCTGCTGATAATGTCCTGGTACTGGGAGATGACATTGTGGATGCTTATTTCCATGGAAGCTACTTTTTCACTTTAGAGAGTTACTTCCTGCTCTGCTTGAAAGCTCAAGACTAAATCAGAATGCAGAGAGAAGGAAAGGAATGGAAGCCCATTAGAAAGAGAAAGGAGAAACAAGCATGCAAGAATCAGAGAAACATCAAGATTGGAAAAGACCTCCAAGATCATGGAGTCCAGCCCTTGATTGAGCACCACTTTACTGACTAGGCCATAGCACTAGGTGCCACATCCGCTTGTTTCTTGAACTCTATTAAGTGCAGAGCTTGAGAGAATAGTTTACTTGCTCTAACTATGGCAAAAATGTGTATGACTCCTTTTCTGAGGCTTCATGCAGGTGTTCTACTCAGATTGTTGTTTTTGTTTAGAGGTTGCTCAGAATTCACCAAGAAATTTTTAGTAAGCATTGTTCTAGGTTATACATAAATAGTTTGAAATGTAAGAAAAATAAAACACTGCCTTTCCACCAGTGCATGGTTGGAATCTATAATTATTATAAGAAACTACTTTCAGTAAAAACAAAATGTTTTTTTTGTTAGTGAATGATTTTGCTTTAAGAGAGGTTTGAGTAAGAATTGTTGATATAGTATGGAGTTAGGAATTAGAGGATGTTCCTGGAAGCAGTTTTTCTCATATTTTTAATGATATTTTTATACATGTTTTGCATTGGAGATGCTGAGCAAATCAAGCATTACCAGAACTTATGCCTAACCATTTGGTATGACGGCTGTCTTTAAGCACTTTGTAAATTATGAGTGAAAAATGAGCGTTAATATTCAAAATGTTTCACTAAACTAGTATTTATTAAGACTGGGCCTGCTTCCTCAAATTTAGCCCAAACGAAGTCCAGGAGAATTTGAGGAACTGTTTTTAATGCTCCTGTTATCTGCCAACATTCTCAAAATTGCATATAAGTTCTGAATAATATTTCTGTTTGGAAAAATTGCTAATCTAATCTATTTCACTTCCTCTAAAAGCATAACACAGTTTTAGACCAGAAAGGGCTTCAAACATTGATGCTGACAGGCAAGAAGGGTCTCAAACAGTTTTTGTAGTCTGGAATACCATTTGAAAAATGCCTCTTTTGAAGAGGCTGAAAGACAAAGGAGAAAATGCAAATGACTTCATGACCTGCAAATTTCCAGCATTCAAACAAAGAGAAGGCCCTTAGGAATGTCTTCTCTGAGCAAAATAATCACATAGTTTATTTCTTATTCTATTAGTAGAAGCTGAAATGCACTTAAAGGTGTTAATTCAGGAATAGATTTTGTCAAGCAAACCTGGTATATTTCATCAGTAAAATTATAAAACAGCAAAATAAGTATAATTTTGATACAGGTCATAATATAGCTATTTCATTTTGTCAAACATTCTTTTTACTGCCACATTATATTTTGATCAAGAAATTTTCCTTTTGTGGAGTTAATGGGGGACATTAGACAGATTACAAACAGTCTCTGTTCAGCTGTGAAGGTGTAGATATGGTTGGAGGCACATCTGTGAACAGTAATATTTCCAGCAGATTGCTAAGTTATCCAAAGGCAGGTGCTGGTGTTGCCAATTGTCTTTGTGATCATTGGCCAAGTGTGCAAGCAGTACAGGGAAAGACAGGGTAGCATGATGTCAATCACGTGGTTGGTGTTCACAAATGTGCTCTATAGAATATGAAGTGCAAGTAGTGATCTGAAATCTGTTTAATTGTTTTAGCAAGCAGTTTACTCAGAGAAGGTTTAATTGCCACTTTTGGTGTCTTTTCAACACCAGCTCCAAGGATGAAAAGGATGAGCTTTTTGCCTGACTATACAAAAATAAATGGACTGTTAAGAAACAGGGAAGAAATTTTTTGATTGAGCTGGCAAATAAGGCCATGTTGCTCTACTTAATTGATTACTAAGCATAATAATATTAATCCAAAATGAATAATGCTAGATTCCTATATGTGCTAAGAAGAAAGTGAAAATGTTGGAGGAGTTTGAAAAATAGTAATGAAAAGGGGTCCCAGAATTGGAAAACTGTGTGCTAAGAATTTTAGGCAATTCTAGCTGATGAATCCAAGAGAAATTTGAGAACTGATGTACCCAAATCTTTCTTCATGAAGAAGAAATAAGATGTTGAGGGGTGTTTTGCCTTGGAGGAGAAGGCATGAAATTGAAATTGAACTAGGATAAATTCAATTTTTAATGCAGATGCAATTTCCTAATGGCAAGGATAATTAAACTGTGGAGTAATTTCTCTGGATGTTAGTCTCATTGCGACTCAGAATGTTGAGACATTATACCATAACGTTCTTTAAAAATGCTTTCTAATAGAATTAGGTGCTGCAAGAAAAACACACAAAAAAATTATCTGTGGGCTACAGCAGATAAATAAAGCGATCAGTGTGGTCTCTTCTAGCATTAAAACTTGCATTCGTGACAAAATGTTTTCCATTTTAAGATATTACATCCTGATTCTTCATACACTTGAATAAGACTAAAGGCTGTAGAAGTGAAAAGTAATTTATGTCTTAAGGCACTTCTGGTGACTATCTAATCTTACCAAGCACTCAAGGCAGGTTAGACTCTGAATTTGGGTCAGACTGCCCAGACCTGTGTCCCATTGAGCTCTGAGTGTGTCTGTGGTTCTCAGCCTCTCAGGTCAAGCTCCACCACAAGAATTTCCCTTGCTGCTACTCATATTGTTTGCTAATCTCTTTTGCTGTGTACCTTTCCAAAAATTCTGAACTCCTAATCAACAATTAGGTAGATGACAATAGCAGTTGAACCCTTTGCCTAATCTCTGATCTGCAGAAACCTGATTTCCTTAGCCACTGCTGTTAAATTGCTCTTCTGTTACTATTATTTTGGTGTCACTTTTTCTAGTTGTCAATTTCTTTCTTTTTCTGGTGGTCCAAACTGAACAAAAATACTAAACCTGGTACTGGACACATTTATTGCAGTAATTCTGTACAAGAGAAATTGATAACATGAATGAAAAAAAAGCAAGAATAAAATGTGAAAATTTTTTTCCTTCACTGTTACATTGCATGTTATTTCCCACAAAATAGAAATTGTGCCATAACCTTGGAGGTTTCCTTCACTGTTAAATTGTATGTTAGTTGCCACAATGTAGATATTGTGTCATAATCTATGATGTAGTTAGACATTACATTTATTATGAGATTCTCTAGCTGCATAAAGAAGCATGGAATTTAGATGAAAGTTAGGGACTGGGAAAAAAGTTAAGCATATTAAAAATATTTTGGTTTGGAAAATATGTGCATGTATAAAGTAAATTTCCATTCTTATACAGTATTTAGATTGTCTGTGTTGGATCTGTTCTATCATAGCTATAATGCTAGAAGGAATGAAAGAATGGATATTTCTACATATTTACTTCTGTTCAGAGTTTGAGCATCAGCTACTATACTGGCAACAGGAAGCAAGGATGAACAACAGAAAATAAGAATGAGGTAGCTCCACTGCTTCTCTTTCCTCTTTGTTCAAGCATGTTTTTAAGTAAAGCCACCAAAACCACACTGTGGGGTTCTCAGTTCTTTGGATACATTAATGATGCTTATTCTGGGCTCCATCTACATTTTAGTTACTCCTCTAGCTATTTATTGGATCCCCAAATGGGTTGAGAAGGAGACAAACAGCGTATTTTTCCTCCTGCATCAATCCTGGAAATTCCCAGAAGTGTAGACTCTAGCTATGCTAGAGTTTTTGATGAGAGAGGAATTGGTTTTGGGAAATGAGGAGCTCATTGAGTGAATGGCTTTGGATCACAATGTTAGGCTGAGATCTCAAAAATTCTTTCTTATCCTATTTTATGGAATTAAGTCTATTTATGTATCTGTCATTAAAAGCATAAATAGAAATAGAAATTTTAATTTTGAAGAAGATGATCTTCATTATTTCAGTCTGTTTATACTACAACATGGTCCTAATTCCTTCCATTGCCACCATGTAAATGATGATCAAGTCACATAAAACTCCATCTGAAGTAAACTGAGAATAATCTGAAGACAAACATTAAGATTGCTACCTAAACATCTTGCTTCTGTCTTATAGAAAGTTAAGCAGTTTTCTAATAGTAATATACATACTTATGCATATACATAGATAGATATGTACGTATAAAAATTGAAAACTTCATGCACTTTTCTCCACAACTTTTTAATAAATGCCTGCTACTTGTTCTGTTCTAGAAGATGCTAAGTTGGTATAAAAATTCCAACAATTTTCAGAGTGGGCACAGAATTTTTCCAGGTTGTCTGTGATAATGGATGGGTAACATTAAACAAATGTAGATCATTAAAGTATCTAGTTGAAGCTATCCCTTTGAAATATATTGCCTGCTTTTTCATTGAGTTCACAGAATCAGGTCTCTTTCTAATGCAGGTACCAAAAAAATCTGAGTGTTTATTCAAGGAAAAATATTTTTGTATGTTGTTGTATTTATTTAGTTGGACAGTGCTTCGGTTATTTTGCTAGGATCTTATGATATTTTCTAAAAACTTTCTCTCTAGAAAAGCCAGTAGAAATGGAAGTTTAGGATGGTATTCTGTGGAGGCTCTTGAGAAGAATGTACTTAGAAAAGTCAAAGAATTAAAGAAGACTCAAATGACACAAACAAAACCACGAAATGTTATGGCATTTTTTTGTTTGATCAAATGTTAATTAGTTCATGAAGAAATTATTTAAAATTGGGCAGTATCCACTAGAATAAATAAATAATCCAAATGGTTGAAAGGGAGACGTTTAGGAGTAATATTGACTGAAATACTCAGTTGCTAACTATGTAAAGAGAAAGCTATCAGGGAATTGTGACCATTTCTATCTGACAATCACTTGCTAAAAAGTGGATTTTTCTGCTGGCTATATGATTTTTCTTATTTTTCCTGGGAAGCGTGCTTTGTGGCTGTGTGATCCCACACTGTTCTCTGCAGGATTGAATGTAGAAGATAGAAATGGCTTGTGTGTTTTTGTGATTTTAATAATCAAAGAAATCCCAGTGTTATGCTATTCACCATTCAGGAAGGCATCGACATCCATCACTTCAGAACCATTCCTGGTTGCACACTGGCTCTTGAAAAAAAACCGTTCTGCTCAGCTCTTGAAAATCCTTGGTCTAAAAGTGCCTTTATTATTGGCCAATTTGAGCCTGCTAATCTGTCTTTTACCAGTCCTTTGCCATTTTAATGAATTATAATCAGAATGCTAGTATGAAGTTTATGTAAAAAAAATGTTGCCTTCCAATATTAAAAAAATTACTCTTTTATAATAATATTTGCAAGAAAATCCTTGAAGTTTTTCTGCTAAATTATGTTTGATTTAAATATATCATTACTAGCAACAAAGCAACTACTCTTAGAATAACTACCCATACCTCAAATTTAGAGAGATGTTTTTCCAAGGTCAGTAGAAATTTTTGCTCAAGAAAATTTAAGGGAGAGGTCCATAATTGCACTACAATATATGTATTCTAATCAAATGGAAATGCCTGCTGGGAAGTTGCTGAGAACCTTACTTTGAAAGTTAGGTGTCAAACCAGAAGAGAATTTTGAAAAAGCAAACATAAAATTTGTTTTCATTCAATCTTTAAGAAATGCACATTTCATCCCATATGTTATGTGTTATCATTTCCATTGCTTAAATTTTACATGAAAATATTACAGCCTGAGCTTAGATGAATTAAAATTTAAATCAATTAGCAGTAAAGTAATTTAAAAAAATATTTTAAGTTTATAGCAGCGTACAATAAAGGTGTGTTGTCTTTTCATAGACTGAGTTTGGTTGAGAATAGGATATGGTCAATGCTCAAATGAGTGCTCTACGAAGTAAGTGTTGCTTGCAAGGAGCAGCATCAGAATGTGCTGTGGATATTCCATATATTTAACTCATATGAACTCATTAATCTAAAACTTGATTAATTCCTCCCAAGACTGACATATAAAATATGATGAAACTCTGTGTTCCTACCTTAAGAAGGAACACGAAATGCAAGGCTGAGCTGGAATATACAACTATTCATGTAAAGTTAATGCTAAATTAAATATTACTGTAAATTACATAATGATTTGAAAATGTGAGTGATGACTAGGCAATAAATATATGGTCTTTATTCATCTTCAGTGTTCCTCATTGCTTGTTAAAAATAGGTTTCTGGGTTTGGTAAACTGTAAAGGGAAGCTATTTGATATTTTGAAATTAAAAATTAGGCTTCTTGACTTTTATTTCATTATTTTGAAAGAGAAATTTATTTCAAATGTATTGACATGCGCACACAAGAAAAAATATTAAAACCTCAAACTAAATTTAAAATGTTTGGATTTTTTAAAATAATATTTAAAAAATTTAAACAAATAAATCTGAACCCATTTTTCATTTTAACTATTAGAACTGGAAATGAACCTCAAATGCCTTTAGTCATGCAACAGTGTGGGCAAGCTTTTCATCCAGACTTAGCTCAGCTTTGCTTTTTAAGGAAGTGTAATCTTACCATTTGACCTGAGATGAGCTCAAAGATGGTTTTAGCCATGAAAACTGTAATATACACCTCTGTCAGTGGTGTGTCTAGCAGATTGTACTTGAAGCCTTAACAGGGAGAACCCAAGCAGAGAAGAAAAAGTTTGTTCCTTCCCTGACTTTTCTGTGTACAAGCAGCAAATAAAAAGAATTGCTTTTTAATAACATGAAGATATTCTTCTAAGTTTGCATAGTTAGATAATTAAAAGTGTAGAGTAAAAGAGAAAAGGTAAATTATAAATAAAATGAAAATTTGTGGTGAATATATATCTACATTAACCCATCAAAACTACAGCAGAATAACACGTAATAGTCTAGGTAATAAAATGCATCAAGGAAGTTGGGATATTCAGGCTGAGCATGCAAGTTCATCTTTGCTTTCTTATATTATTATGTAATGTAGGATCAGAATCTGCTCAGTTAAAGATGCTATGGGAAAATAACTTTAAGTGAAAAACAATGCATTCAGAAGCTGCAACTTTCAGAAAATTTTGCAACTTTTATTTTTAAACTTCCACAATTCCCTAGGCAAGGCTTACCTAAATTAGTGATAGATATTAATATAACATAGGAAGATTTTTTTTCTCCCAAATTGATTGACATAAACATTTAACACATTTTCTAACATTTCCCCCCAAATGATGGGGGATTCAGGTTTTAATCTATTTGCAAAGGTATCTTTCTCATTGGTTCATGGGATGCTTTACTTTTAGTGTTGTGGAGTGTATTTTTCATGATAAAAGCTATGTTGATCATTGTGCTGTTTGTAAGCAGGTCATCAACTGCTTTCAGTGATGGTTTGCAGTGACAGGGATTGCAGTAGCTTCCCTTCCACGTGGAACATTGTGGCTGATGCTGACTCAAGGAGAACATGGAATCTTCTAATGATTTCCATAGTGTCTATTTCTTTCCTTTTCTTAAAACAATGGGAATGGTACTGATTGTGTAACTGTATCTCCTCTCTCAGGTCTCCTAGAAACCCTGAACAGAAGATCATTAAACGAGTGATTGCTCTTGAAGGAGACATTATTAAGTAAGTATTTTAAGCCTTAATCTCAGAGTCTTTATAGGAATAGTGCAGACTTTTAATGTATTTTATGTCAGTATCCTAGACAACGAATAATTCCTAGCATTTTCTGTCTGTTATTAACAAGGATGTCAGCATTGTACCTGTCTGTTTTTTAAAGAGAGGAGAAATGTTACACAAAACCACTCACTCTCTTGTGAAATGTACATGGGTACAAATAATGCTTGTTTCTGAGAATATCTCTGCCACAAATCCAAGGCAGGTAATTGTGCAGCAGTTTTCATTGAAATTATAGGGCTGCGATTTTTCATTTAGAACTCCAGCTGCTGTTTTGCACTGGGGTGGGCAAGTAGGTCGGTTTTAGGCTTCTATTTATTTGTTTGTTTCAGGATCTCATCTTTGATATTTTGTTTTATTTTAATTTTATTTTATTGAAAAAAGAACCATCCTAGATTACTCTCTTCACTGCAGTTTGTAGGGATCTTTAGGGAATATGGTGCAACTGATTTTGAGTAAATTATTCTATCAGAAAAAAAACCCCATTGTAGCAAGAGTAGACTCTAGAGTACTTCAAGACTTGGTTTACTCTGACAGATAGAGCTTCCTATTGGGGCTGGGTGGAAATAAATTACCACTAGGTGTAAATAAAAAGTTTTTGTGGGAACAGTATTACTTTGAAGAAAATGCTTGCTTGAAAAGGTTTCTTTTTCCCAGGTACAGAGTAGAATAGGCATGCAGGTGGGAGGGTAAATCCCTGGTTTCCCATACTAAGATGTGAATGACCCTGGGAGATGTCAGACAGTATGGCAGACTGTGACTCAATTCATTTAGATAATGGTTCTTGCTCTGGTGTAGTGACTGCTTGAGAAGTACCTGACAGCTGCAATTCAAATCCTTGATTTGAATTTGATCTCAGTGTACCCTAATTATTAGCATGGGCACTGTGAAATATGTCTATGTATTTTTATTTCTCTTGCAGTCAATACAATTCCTGTTTTATTGGAACATTCAGAATCATCTCAGTTTGAGAAACCAAAATAAATTGTTGTGTCTCTGTTGAAGCATAATATCTAGAACAAAGGAGATAATTTGATGTCCAAAACCTACAGACATCTACAGCTTAAACTAGCTATCACTTTCAAGAGCTAAAGACAGAGGAGTAGTGTGTGTACTGTCTTTTACCGACCTGTGTCCTTAAGAAGGAATTTATATTACTGAAAGTAGTGCTGCAAGTCATATAAGTGATAAGAATGTTATTCATGTTTCAGTATTCCTCATTCATTTCTGTGGCAATATCAGAGAGAGATTGCAATATAAGGTAACTTCAAGGGTTACTTTACATTTTTCTATGTTATTGATATATTTGCCTTAATTTTTGAAACTGAGTGTAGATTTTGATAAAAAAGGACATTTAATAACATAAATTCTAGCTTTAGGAAATTAGCTCTGCTATACATTCATTAAGACCTGGAACTTTTAATTAACATTAGTGGGTGTTCCTGGCCAAATGGACAAAGCTGTGTGGCTCCAGTGTGTTCAGGATAACCTGAGGAGCCTGCAGGTTAGTGAATTACTCATGGACACAGAAGACTCTACAATGATCCTCAGTTGTCTGTGGTAAACCCAGTTAGATTACTTTATTGATAGAAATACTGATTAAAATCTCAGTAATTCAGATATGCTTTTTTTAAATTTGAAGATGTGACAATCATCCCAGAGCTTTTTACTGTGTGTCTTGGTCTTGGCTGGGATAGAGTTAATTTGCTTCCTGTAGCTGGTACAATGCTGTGGTTTTTTGCTTTAGAATGAGAGTTATGTTGATAACAAAGTGATGCCTCAGTTGTTACTGAGTAGCGCTTACCCTATGTCAAGGACTTTCCCGTTTCCCATGCTTTACCAGTGAGAAGGAGCACAACAATCCAGGAAGGAACATGGCCAGGACAGCTGACCCAACTGGCTAAAGGGACATTCCATACCACAGAATGTCATACTCAGTGTGCAAGCTGCAGGGAGCTGGCTGGAGGGCACTGATCACTGCTTGGGGATGGGTGGTGAGCAATTTTGTTGTGCATCACTTGCCGTTCTGGAGTTTTATTTCTCTCTTTCTCTTTTCAGTAACAACAACAACAACAATAACAATAACGAAGATAATAGAGTGAATATTATTGTATTAATTTCTGTTATTGATATTAGCATTATATTTTATTTCCTCTCCATTATTAAGCTGCTCTTTCTCTGCCCATGGAGTTTACCTTTTGTTTCCAGTTCCCCTCCCTGCCCCTGGCAGGGAAGGCTGGAGTGAGCTAGTGGCTCTGTGGTATTTCCTTTCCAGCTTCAATTCAATCAGACAAGCAGTATTGCCACGGGTTGAGATAAGAAGAGCGATAGGCAATATGTTCTGTGATTCTGTAGTTGTGCTTTCATAGCTGAATGAATTATCTTTATTTGATCCATTTGGAGCATGATTAGGGATAATACTAGAAAGCTGTGTTTCCTCATGTTATCAATTAAAGTAAGTTAATTAGCATTTTACTGTTTGTTAATTACTGAAAGTGATGAAAGATCAAATAGGCAGAGCCATTAGTGCCATAGGAAAGGTCCCTTATATTTTGACTTGAGTTCAGGAGTTGACTCCATGGCAGAAAAATCTTGGTTTTCAAATCTTAATTCTAAAAGTATTTAATGAAATGAAAATTGTCACATTTTAAAAGTAACAATGACTGACTTGGAGTTTTTGAAAAGGTGTATAGGTGAAAAATCTATAATAGGTCCATTTTCACCTTTTATTTTCTATTTTTCAGGTAGTCAGACGTTATGCTACATAATAATTTACCTTTTGAAATATGATTTGATGCATTGCAAAGTGCTACAAATGCACTGAAATAAAACCACTGTCACTGCAGTTTTCTCTTATTGTTTCCAGCCTAGTTGCTAGTGCAGCTGAAGTGAGTTTGGTGTGTCTTGTAAATCACTAGAAGCATACAGTTCATGCCAAAAACCTGTAAAAGATAATTTAGATAAGCTGGTACAACTTCCTCTTCAAAAGAATTCAAAGAATGGACCTAAAAAATCCCCAGTTTGTCCTTGCAAATGAGTCTATAGGTCAGCTTGTATACAGACAATATTGCAAAGTGTAGCTCCCATAGATCAGAATTTGTTTTGTTTTTCATGGATTCACAGGAGAATTAACTTTAAGTAGAAAATTGGTTCCTGAAGATTGTTTAAATGATAAGTCTTCCAGGGGAGGCCTTATTTTAAAAGTCAATATAATCTAATTTGTTAAAAATTACTGTTGGTATTATAAAACATTTGGAATAACTTGAAATTAAACTTATTTATCTTAAATGCATTACTGGTAATTCAAAAATCTATAGTAATCTTTCACAGATGAGCTATGGTATGTTTTCAGTAACAAAAATAAATGATGGTTTATGCAAAGGAAATCAAAATTGGTATTAAGCTAGTAAAATTTGAAATTAAGTCTATTCAGTACCTTGCTGAACTAATTTGTTTTCCTCCTGTCACAGTTCCACAGGTCTGCAGGAGCTTGGTGTGGCTGTTAAGTTTTTTTCATCTATTTGTTTGCTTCTTAATACTGTACCTGAGTTAAGAATGATTAGTGAACCTCTAGGAAGAGTAATTTTTTAAAAAAAGGTTATGTCTGGCAATATTGTTGGGCTCTTCAGGAGTTAGTGTTCTGAGCTGAATGCTTCAGGAAAATGTTGTGTGTTTACATGTTGCATCTTGCAGAATTGCTCCAAAGATGTGAAAAAGGAAATACTCTGTGTTTCTCAAAGCATGACAATGCAGACATAGATCATTGCATTATTAAACTGTAGGTCTAAACCAACTTTTCAACAAAAATTTTCAACTTTTATTACAAGGTTTATCATTAAGTTGTAGAAACTATTGCCACAGAAAGTTAGGAAGGAAAGAGTTATAATGGGATTTGAAAAAGGGTAGAGAATTAATAGAAATAAAGCCCATCCATCAGTAGCTATTAAATGCAGCAATCACTTTTATTAACTTTATGTGCTCCTGTTGTCAAGTTCATTCAGGCTGTTATATTTTTTCCAGTCAAAGATCCCATACTTCCTTAAATTATAAGGAAAATTTAGTCATTCTGTCCACTTATTGAAGAAACTGTCATTACTCCACGCAGGTTTTGGTTGCTTTTTTTTATTCTCAGAGAGTTGGTGTCAGTAGCATCCAGTATCCCTTTAGTGTGAAAAAGACAATCATTAAGGGGTTTTTATTGTTTTGGACTTTTTTGTTTTACTGAATCAACTCAATTTTGTCAGATATTTGGCTGCCATTTTTTTTCCACTGAGGTCCAGGAATGATTTTCCCACAAAATAGCTGTCTTACACATACTGCTGGATAACAGCTTGTATTAGATTATACCAAAAAAATCTGTGCCTGCCTCTAGAAAGCAGAGCAGCCTTCAGAAAAACTCAGACTTTGCCAGTCTTGGAGACCAAGAATGTCTCTGTACATAGCAACTTCAGGGCATTCACCTGGCAGGAATTACATACAAACCTTTGCTATTTAATCATACAGGAGCAGTGAATGTTCACTAGTGCCGTAGCAAGACTCTGTTTGTTCCCTCTTTGCTTACTGCCCCCAGCACGTAAGCCCCTGGTGACTATTCTGAGGTACTGCTTATGTGGTAAGGTACTGCTTGCAATGGCTGATAAGAATAGGAAAATGGATTATCAGTAAAGCACATTAACATCTAGAAATCACAGTAGATGATGACACACCGGGTATGTTTGTGGCTGTGTTCTAGTCTCTTTGTCAAAGTCTGCTTTGTCTGTCTTTGGGTTGTGAATATTAATCTGTGACTGGTCAGATCCACATTGACAGGAGTGGTGGATCAGCAGAAGTGAGGACAGGTTGTACTCTACAGAGACACAGCAATGTCCTCATAGATTACAAATTTTGCGATATCTTTTATATTGACTGTCTTCTTCATATTGTTCTGTCTTGGTTCTTTATGTATCTAAAGGACATAGTAGCAGTCAAATTACATTAGATGAAATCTCTTCATCCTCTAAAATATTCCTATTTTGTCTCTATGTGCACAGAATATATGTCTCACCAGTTTTTAGATCTCTGCAGTTTATTTGGTAGTACTTACTGTTAGGTACTGATGGGATTTTTTTAGCCAGTAAAAGTTTTCTTTTAGGTTCAGCTGTACTGCTCTGTTGTGACTCTTTATCATTGATTGTGTTCTTGCAAGTATTCTAAATAGAGTTTCCATTGATTTTTATTCTATTTCCACACAGAGTCCTTGCATGACTGGAATCCATTTCTGTAAATGCAAATGATGGGAATGTATATTGGTGCAGCATCTTTAACCCAGAAAAACAAATTGAGAAATGCACGATGAAGATTTTCTGTATCCATAAAGAATTTTTAAGGTTCTGTCAATTTTTAGGCCCAGTAGTAAAGGTACAAAAAGCTGGATTTCTGAAATTTGGCATCATGACCAGGGCTGTGATACATACAAGTCTTTTAGAAAAAGAAAAATACCATCGAGTCCTAGACCACATATAGATTTCAGTGTGCATTTTGGGGCAGAAAGACAAAAGTAATGCATGACAAGTACAGCAGAGGGCCCCATGCCCTTAAACTCAGCATGGGCAGCAGCAGTTGCCCTGCCAGGAGATGTTGGCCCAGTGGGGTTTGTTCAGCCTGGAGAAGAGAAAGCTTTGGGGTAACCTAACAGAAAGCCCCCAGTATCCATGGGGAGGTTAGCAAGCAGGTAGAGCTAGGGCTAGTGGCGCACTGGCCATAGAAGTTCAGACCAGATTAAAAACCCTTCTCTTTGAGGATGATCAGGCAATGGGGCTGTTGCCACAGGAGCTGTGGCCTCCATCCTTGGAGGTGTGCAAGGCCTGACTGAATAAAGCCCTTAATAATGGACCTCGTAGCTCACCCTGGTTTTGGCAGGAGTTTGGACTGATGACCTCCTGATGAGCCCTGCAAGCTGTACTATCCTATGATTCTATGATAGCAAATACTAATTTTCAAATGTATGACTTCACATTTAGATGAATGTTTTGTCTGTTGGAAGCTTAATAAAATGCAGTGTAGTCATCTCATTTAAGACAGCATGTCTTTCATAGATATTTTTCTTTAAAGAAACACATTTGATTTCTGTTTCACTGAAAGTTGATTTGCTGCCAAGGCATCAGATGGTTAGAAAAGACATTCATACGACTACAATCATCCCAATGAGAAGCTCAGTAGGTTGTCTTTATCAAGATTTTTAAAAAGTGAGCAGTGAGAGACTAAAATGCATTAACACTTTAAAAATCCAGTAGTTAATAAAATGCCATCATGTATTTCAACTTTAAAAAATTACTTCTGTTTGCAACCTATGGGTACAAATGTCATTGGTCATCTGAAATTTGGCCTTGAAATCCGTACTTAGACATCGTAATAAAGGGTGTGTTTAGTAAAAGTGTTCTTTGTTCTGAACAGCTTAGAAGTGCATCTTAGTGTTTAGATGTCTGGTTAAGCAGCTTGTGGATATAAGCTTAGCTTCATTTCAACTCTGGTGCTCGTCTACGTGTATTGCATCAAAAGCTCACTGTGACAAGAACAAAGATGAGGGTAGGAGGAAGGAAAGAGTATTAAACCCATTTTATAGATGAGAAAGTCAGGATGAAAGATGTTGTTGTAGGCTTATGCTTATATAAGAAGCTTGTGGAACAGATATTAACTGAGCTCCCTGGGCTCCTCATCTCAGAAAATGAACAATAAGTTCATGTATTTGTCAGCACAGATTTTTCTAGGTATACTGGAAGGCAAACAGGTTCAAAACCTGGAAATTCATGCACTTTCCTCCTGTAAATTGAAGCTACAATTTTTATTAACTCAAGCAGTGTTAGGATCAGACATATTCTTACGTTTGCAATTTGAGGAAAAACATGCTGAAACAAAATACTCTGCTCTGAATAACATAAATAAATCTTACTGGTTATTTCATTTTAAAGCAGTGCAAAAGTCCTCTTCCTGTCTTGAAGATATTTTGTGTGCTGAACTCAGCCAGTGACACTATGAAAGAGTTTTATCCACATACCATAATGAGCAGAAAACCATCTTGCAAGATAGTCTCAGTATGAGGTTGTTTTCTTATCTGCATCCTTATTCTGGCTTTAGAGTCCCAAATGATGACTTTTTTGGTGTGGGTGTGGGGGAGGGGGAGTTTCCATCTGAATTTCTTTGTCTCCTTTGAAGAAAGATTTAAGCAGAGTTTCTGTTCATTTCAAATTGAGTAATGGTCAGGTAACTGGAAATGACTGAGGTGGTGTTTTTTAAAAGGTTTTCTTGATCCCATTACATTTCTACACACAGACACACAAGCCCACCCTTTCTCCTGCCTTCCATTTCCCAGAACTGAAGATACTACTCACTCATGGGATTGATTTAAGCTGATCATATGCATGATGCCACTGCAGTCTAATGATAAAGTTAATTTTCATCTCCACACATGTGCAAGAAAACAACAGCAGCTGCATCACTTTTGATGCTGTATATAGAAAAAGAGCAAAGCTTGCCTCCAGTGTTCTTCCTAAATGCTCATATCTCCAATGCTTTCACCTGGGCTCCCTTTTAGAACTGCTGAAAGCAGCTTAAGTGAACACCATGTACTTGTCATTGCAATGAGCTGACAGGGACCACATGTCTGCTTACCAACTCCAGCTGAAGCACAGTAACTTCTTGAAATTCACCAGCACTGCCGTTTGGGATCATCTGAGCAGACTCATAGGATCAGAGCCTCAGCTGCTATGATGACTCTCAGCTCTGCTAATGTTAAAAGAAATAGGCCAATTTAGTCTAAATGAAAATCTGGTTAAAACATTTTTTTTTAAGGATAAGAGCATCTGTAAAGAAAATATTTTTTGGGGGATTAGACTATATGTAAAGAATACAAAAAATTGTCATCTCTTCAAAGTTGATTTTATGCATTTAATATTTTTCCATTAAGTGGAGTAATGAATACACAATTCTACACAGAATTAACTGATGATGCTTTAGCTATTATTTTTTTAACTTAGAAAAGTTGTGTGAATTTTCTCCTTTGTTTCACTTCTTCATGAGATTTATAGCCTGACAGTTTTTTAGTGCTCCTGCCTATTATACTGCACTGTCAGGCACATGAAATAATTTGCCAGATTTTAATTTGAAAATTTTGACATAGTGTTTTTTATTATGGAAAATTTACAAATATATGCTGGCAGAAATATTAATTATAAATTGGTAATTTAAAAAGATTACCTCTCTAAGTTTGTACTGCAAACTGATCTGATGTCCTGAATAGTTCACAACAGCAGAACTAATAAGGTTTTGAAATTGATCACCACAGTGGTTATGAGATTCAAATGAGAACAGGAGGGAAAATGACTATTATCTTTTTAAATTATTGTAGAACTAACTGTTGACATTCTGCTTCTGTGGAGTAAATTGTGTGATGAAACTGTAGTGTGTTTTGGGTATAATGGGTGACAAGTCATTAACTAGAATCTCCAGCACCCATGCAGAGGGAGACAAGAAATATTTTTTGCTTTGCTGTAGTCTGTAGGCAGTGATTGCACAACTAATTGTTCACTGACCATTATGCCATGATGTTTTTAATATGCATGCAAAAAAAGTTATGATCAACTGTATGTCATGCATTTCTAGAACTTCAGCTAGATCCCAGCTAGCATGTAATGACTATGTTTCGATTTTGTACGCATAACAAAATTAAATGATTATTTAATAATTTATAATAGCATCAATGGGAGGAAGTGATAAATGCTGAAAAAGACTGTGATAGGATTTGCTGTTGTTGAAAACCAAAATGGAGTCACCAGCTAGTAGAAGTGGGAGTCTAATAAGTGATGGACCTATAAAAGAGAGAAAATAGAATAATGGATGAGGATATCACTGAAATAGGCTAGAAATGGGTATATGCCAAAAAGAGGAAGGTGAGTTTTAATGGATTTAGGAGAACTGACTTGTTGATTGGCTAAGTTAATCACAATCCAACTGCTTGTGCAAAACCCCCAAAATTGCCTGGGTGCAGCATAATGGAAATAGAGGGCACATATAATGAAAAGGGCCTGTATTGTGTGTATACACAGGAGTATTATGGAGCATGTCTTATCTTATTCTGATATAATATATGTAGATATGATCACATTTAAAAGAAGATTTAGGCTTATAGTAATAAAAGTCATTGTACTGTTTCTAAAACTTATGCAGTAGTTAAAACTTTAATTAAACAGGTTTTCAAGAATGGGGAGTAGAGACTGAGTTCATAAACCAGACAGATATGCTTTGTAAATGAAGAGAGCTAATTAAGCCAAGCGTAGCAGCATAATATTAATTTTTAAAAACACTTCAAGTATATTTGTAGTAAATCTTGCCACAGCTACTGCATATTTCCTAATGAATTATTCTACAGTTTAGATTCATTGTCTATGCTGCCAATACTCCCATGGCCAGGTAAAAAATTGTATCCTTAGGCAGTATGCTAATGTTTATTTCAGCACAATTAACTCTTTTAGCGGAATATGTGGAAAGGTCAAAAATGACATAAGGAATCTTTAAGCACCAGAGTATTTTTAATCTGTGTAAGTTTTATTCAACTGATGTTAATTCTAGTTTCTTTGCTGAGGAGACAGAGGTGAATATGGAGTTCTTGCTGATCCCTATCAAGAGCACTGTCACATGGGATAGAAGAGGCCTCAGTTTGTTATAAGGATGACAGGCAATTAAAGGAGTTAGTGAACTGCTACATTTCCTTCCATATGGAAAAAGTATTCACCTCTGTGTTTATACATTGTCAGATAGTTAAGTTGAAAGCACTTGCTGATGTTTGGCTGCAGTTTTTCTTGTGTTTCTATGTTTCCTCGAACTATTTGTCTAAAAACTTTGAACATTTTCAATTATTTGAAAGTTGTAATAAACCCATTATGATGTTAATTCTTTTGTTGAGTTTTGGTATTTCTTTAAAGGAAGCTTTAGTTTCCTGGTAGATTGCAGAGAGGTCCTTAATTTTGTCCTCTTCTGCTGGGAAATATTGATGTTTGAAGAGGTGCAGTTAGATGATATCAGCTTTAGAGTTGTTCTTTTAAGATCTCTAGTACATAGAATATGAAAATTTAGGTTAGTTTCTGAAGCAGTAACAAATGCCTGAGGACTTTTTAACCAAATTATTTCCCTCTGTCAATTCAAATACTGTAAATTTTCTTTTCTTTTTTTTTTTTTTTTTCTAGAGAGTATCAAAGATATAGTTAATATTGAATTTTTCATAATTACTTTCCATCTTTTAAGGCCACATGGACTTCAACTGTTTCACCATTTTAATTAGTAACATCCTCATCCCTTTTACCACTATTCATGCTTAAGAATACTCTAACATGGGCAAAAATAGCAGACATACCAGGAATGCTACATATATGTCTACTGAGTTTTGTAGAAATTTTCTTAAAATCTGGAGTATTTTCTGTGTTTCTGAGTGTTCACTGTCTGCTGAGCAGACAGGCTTTCCTGGGAGCTCCCTAAGTGATGGTATGTATAGCCTTAGTGAAGAAAACCCAAAATTTTATTGAAAATACAATTTTAAAATATTTTTAAAAAAACACAGAACGAAAAGAGGAAAGTTATACCCACAGCCAGCTGGAAAGGAAGAAACTGGAATATCACCAGGCAAGATTCTGTTTCCCATCATTTTCTCCAGCACCACAGATATTCCATGGAACACTTCCCACCATGATTATTGGGTTAAAGTGGGATCAGCTCGGTGTGCCAGCTGGCTTCCTTTACATACTAGTGCTGACATTTCTGGCTGCAGCAACTGGCCAGGTACAGATGTTGCACTCATGTAGCTGTTTGTGAAGTTCTGCGCATGTACATTTCTGGAAGTTTTTTATGGGTTATTCATTGTAATAAATAACCCATAAAAAAAGCCCCCAAACCATAATTGTCTACTAATGTTACCTACTGAGTTCTACATATTCCTGACCATAAAGTTATAAACCTCAAGCTAGAAAATAAAAGATGAAAGAAGGCTGGGAGAAGAAAGGATGAGTTAAAAATCAGCCATAATCCATTCCTGTGAGAAACCCCACATCAGAGACCTATCAAAATCTTGCAGTTCAATGACATGACACCATGAGGACAAGAGCATTTGGGAGTAAGAGGTAAAAGTATTGCCACAGCAAGACAACAAAGTCATGAGAAGACTTCAGTTCTACAAGTGAAATATTACAGGTCTGTAAAGGGAAAGCCCCTAGTGTTACAAACCTTAAAGCACAGGGCAACTTCCTCACCTCTCATTTCTCTGTGGATAATGTGATTTTTTTATGATTCTGAAGAACAAGAGATGTCAGACCATTTTGTAGCTAATTTGACACTTGTTATTTAATTTAGAGACTTAAAAATTCTGCCTGGACAGAAATAACCATTTACTGTAGAAATATTTGCATCAACAGTTAATCAGCTGGTGCAGTGCAGTGTAGTTTAACTCATCCTATAACTCCCCTCCTTTTCTTTTAGTTTTTAGGGAATGTGTTATGTTAATATACATATATGTGTTATGTTTCTGTTCTGCCTGCCCTGTCCTCAACATCACGCTCCTGTATTCCCCATATATCTCTGTACCAGTGCTAAAGTCAGTCTGTAAAACCCTTTGTAGCGGTAATTGAGTTGTTTCTTTGTATCCTTTGATGTACATAACAGAGTTTAGAAGTGTTACAAATATGATACATGATAGGCAGGCATGTAAAAATAATTTTGAACATGCCAAGGTCTGTTGGAGATCTACTTTTTGACCCAGACTTGTCTTCTACAAGAGCTTAAGATTTTTATGGAAAGTTTCACCTTTTACCTGCTCAATTTTTTTCTGCTGTACTTAACTGTTAGATGCTGACTTGCTGCCAGGAGAGGGTAAGAGATTAGTGTATGTTGATGAAGAATGTTTTTTCCTTAGTCTCTTAGTGATTGCCTCCTTAGGTGTCTTTTCTGCTTATGAACACTTTCCATGTTGTATATCCAGCACTGAAAGATCATCCAATTCATATTTGAAATTGTTACATCAAAGGTCTTCTATAATTAACTGTTGAAAATTGAGTGATGAATTTAAAAAGTCTTTTGGTACAACTGTTAATTTCCAAAGGAAAACTCTTGAGTTTCCCAGGCTTAATGGGTGGGATTCACTTGCTTTAAACATACATGTCCAGTGCCATTTTAGATGTTCTAGTTATCCTGTCTGGTTTTATAAGCTACAGTTTCAGAAAGGCACAATTCTCTTGAACATTGTGTTATCGTTGCCCTTGTCACAAGGATGTCTCAGCAGACTACCTAAAATAGCACCAGTCATTTATGTGTAGGCATACAAGTCACTCTTCATAACAAATTAGATAGTTCATGAAAAGCAATTAAAAATATCATGCTGAAGTTTTGGCAAACACTCAGCAACCTTTTGGGCTTAAATCTTTGACTAATTTACTGTATGAAAATTGTTCTTTGAAATGTCTTGCATGTACATAAAGTTAGCTTAGGGATGGTAGGTCCCTTTTTGGTGTAAGTAGACACCTTTTACAGCAATGAATGAAAACTATTCAAATTTGGCCTCTGTTTGTCTCCCAAGTATACACACAGGTTGATATTTGAAGGATGATCAGTGATAGAAGAGTATCCCTGACGTTAAGGTGTGTGACAAGCTTCCAGTGTGATTGTTTTGTAGTCATTATTGGGTGTGTGATCACTGGGACAGCTGCTCTATTCTGGAGAAGAAATTCTGACTATGTTGTATAACTGTGACAGCATACAGTAATTTATATTTATAATACAGTAATTTCTAATCCTAAATTTATAAGCAAGCCCTTCTAAATATTTCATATAATGTACTTGGATTTTCAACCTGAATATATATAAATACATTTTAGAAGTATGTATATGTGATGCATACATGAATGAGAAACAGGCCTGCCAATTTTTTTAGGATTTAAAAGGTATATGATAGGTCTGCTGAAAAGAGAACTGAAAATAGATTGAAATGAATCATGATTCAGCTTTTCAAACCTTGTTTCTGTGTTGTCTTACTGAAACTTTCATTCTAAATAGAATTTAAATGTATAATATATGCTTAAACACCCTGTCTTTAATTACGAGAAATTCAAAACATCCTTACTCACTGGAGACAAATTCTGCTTAGAATAAATAGAAGCAGATTGGAGGAATAGACCTCATTTCTCATAGCAAGGAAAGATTGCTAAGCTGGTGTTCTCAAGTACCTGAAATGCTCTGACAGTGACAGTGGCTGGCAATAAACATAAATTTGAAAACAAATGAAATTGCTTTTCCTCTTGTTGGGCTTTGCTTACTAAAATATGCATTGAACAGGACATCTCTGGAAACAGGGTTTACATCCCTGTAGATCTGCAGAGTGAATAAAATGTTTCACTTATTCTGAAAATGAGAAATTTACCAAAAATTGGCCTTTAAATTCAGATTAAATTGAACATAGTTGTTTCATTTTTAACTTTTCCTTCAGTTTTAAAGTACTGCAGAGATACAAGTGTGATTTGCTACAATAGTTATTTCTAATGTCAGACATGTAAACATCATCAATTGTGATCACCCTGCAAGGTTCTGTGCAGAGAGATTGCTGGATAGGTGAGCAGTTGAGAGAAAATCACAATCATTAGTCATGTTTATTCCCTGTCAGCTTTTCAGATACTGTAATTAAGTTAGGGCTAAAGATCTTATTACTGAATGGAGTTTGTAGTCCCCCGTGGAAGATGCATTACAGGGTGAATCTAAAATTCAAAGCTAAAGCCTGTGATTGAAATTAGAGCTTCACAAAAGAAATCTTGTTTACAAAAGAATGGAGTTCCAGTTTCATACAGATGTGTCACTGCTCCATCTCAGCCATGTTCTGATTATACCTGTCTGGTGATATTTAAAATAAAATGAGTCTCAATTTCTGACCAAATCACCATCAGGTACTTTTAATGTTGTTTTAAAAGTTTCTCTAGATCTTGACTACATAAGTCTCCAAGCCATATTCACATCAGCATAATATCAAAATCCCATTAGTTTCGCATTATTTGCTACAGCAGATCAAGTCCCTGGGTAAATTTAAAACCAGATGATTTCAGACACACAAAATCCAGTTACGAACTGCTTTATCAAGAAACTGGGTCTGGCTGTGCTGCAGCACAGACCTTCAGACTGTCAAAAGGAGGAAGGCAAGCCATTAACAAAAATTAAAGAAAGACAAATGTATATAGCAGGAAAATATTTTTAAGTTGCATTATTTAATGAGCATTAAAGCTAATGAGAATTCCTGAGAACACTGGGTGATAGAAAATTAATAACCTTGTGTTTTGTAATTTTCCCCAAGCTTGTTTAGTAGTTAAGTGTCATGGTGATTTTTAATGAAAACATAATGTTTATTATTTATTTATTTATTTATTTATTTATTTATTTATTTTAAAGCCTTCAGTGGATTTCTGCTCATCTGATCAGAACTGGTTTTAACAAGTCCTTTGACCTAGAAAGTTATGAAAGCAAATTAGCCATCTAGTTCTGCAAAAGATAGTTTCTCCTCATTTCAGCAGCAAAATAATTAATTCTTTCTTTACTACATCAAGTCACTACGGCCTAAGTGAAAAAACTGTGTGGTTGTTGTCTGAGTCCTGTGGCAATCACAGATTCATCTCTGCTCCCAGGAACAGTGCTTGTCATTTTGTCCTTGTGAAAATGGGAAAGCTCAACAACGATGACAGTATGAGGAACTGAAAACCTGACACATTTCCACAACTCGCTAAAAAGGATAGGAGCAGATGTCATTTTTTCTTTGCACATCTCTGGAACTGACTCTGGAGGTCTGTCGCAGTGTGGAACATCTCCACAACCACTGTGTTACAACTTTTGGGCGATGCCTGTAGCAGAAGCCATAGCAAATTTTCTCATGAATGTTGGCAACATGCTTTGATTTATATAGATATTATGAAACAGTAGTTTCAGGATTTTTGATATGTTATTGGATACGTGATTGTATAATATACAGCTAATATGGCTGCAAGTCCATGTCTAACCCTAATCCTAATAATTTTGGTTTTTTTGTGGCCATTTAAAAAAAATGGAGCATTAATCTTGAAAAAATAAAATCTGTAAAAATTGAAAATTTTCAAATACATCATAGATTTTTTCCTAGTATAATATTCAAGTTATTTTTTACATGACTTGTCTGCTTTACTACAGTGAAACTTCACAAAAATAAATTAAAGCAGAGAGTTCTAGAATTTCTAGCCCAGGAAAAGTCTATGTTAAGTATCTAATTGTGTTTCAGTTCATTTAGAGATACTGTCTAAAATAAATATCCAGATGCAAGAATTTGCTCTGGCAGATTTGATTCCCAAACTAGGGGACTTCTTGTCAGTTAGTTGATGAATATATAGCACTTTATGAGTATAAGGTAGAAATTTCTTTCTCTTGCAATGCATATCTGTTATCAGTAATCTCTTAGAACTGACAGTGCTAAATTCAATATAATACCTATGTGTTGGTACTCAAAGCACACCAAAATATAATAGTATCTGCCATACAAAAAGTAGGAATATGATTTTTTTTCCCTGGTCTGTAGCATGCAATATGGCAAAATTTTTGTCCATGGAACTTCCATTACAAAAAATTATCAGTCAGAGAATTCATATTCTCTTAAAGCAAATTAATTAATTAATTAACATTTATACTAGACCATGTCTTTCCTGTTCTGATGCAGTAGCATGGGCAGCCTGATGGAGGTGATAAAGTGGTTTGTCACCTGCTTTTTACTTAAAAAGCAGCATCATTCTTGTCATCACATTTATCATGAAAATTGCAAGGTGTGAGATATTTGCTAGGAGATGTTAGAAATGAGATTAGTGTGGGGGGAATTTCTGCACCATAAAGTGAATGAAAAGCAATAATATGCTAGTTTTACAGAAGCTAAATTTAATTACTTAACAGAAACATCATTTGAGTACATAGTAGATAATTGTTCAGTTTGGAAATGGAGAACCTTTAACAGAAACTGCAGCTTGATTTTTGAGTGCACCTAAATGTTGCACACAGTGTAGGTAGATGAAGGAATGCTGAAGGAAAAAGAAGATTCAGAAATAAAAGATTGATAGAGGAGATCTAGTAAAAAATTTCAATATGTAAAACTTTCCTACATGATTGATCTGATTAACTACTCCCTATAGCTTTAGAAAACACAAAATTAGAATTATTGCTTGGCTTAAAGTGTTAAGAGCTATACATTAAATATTGGGAATAATTTGATAATGAAAGGATTTTTTTAGATATTGTTTTATGTAGAAATTTGTAGCATTTCTGTCACTAGAAGTTTGCAATTCCAGGTTAAACTAACTTTTGAAGAGATGGTTAAATTTCCTTAGACCTTTGTTAAATTAAATGTGAATGTCCATAGCATGGTTACTCAGTGTGGAGGGATTGGTCCCATCCTGTCATTTTGGGGTGAGAAAAAAAAGGTGAATGAGAAGGCTTGTGACAGTCTTTTCAAGATTACTTGACCTAAAATTTTTTCACTAGAAGGAAACCCGTGACTGCATTAGAATCATCCGAGCTCTGGAAATTATATGAATACAGTTAGAAAAGCAATGGTGGCTAATCTACATAGCATTTATTTACCATAATGCACCTGCTGGTTTTGCTTCTGTGTAGCTCATGCTGTGTCTCTTTGATAGCCTCTATACTTGTTTTTCCTTTCCAAGGGAAGAAGTGAAGGAGAAAATAGAATGTGCTTGTGGGCCTCATACAAACATAGCACCAGGGATGATCTGGAAAGCCAGGAGGTATCCCTGAGCCCTACAGTTTAGTGGTAGGCTGAGTGTCTTAACTTTAACAGACTAAAGGGCTACTTAGAAGCCAAGAACTTAAAATACTGTGCACCACAGGGGAAACAGAGCTGAATCAGTTATAGGCTCCCATAGAAAGGCAATAAAATGAAAACAGAATGTATAAGCTAATTTCCTTCCACAATCACAGGTTTTCAACATGGAATGACTTTAAAGAAATTTTCATCCATTTTCAGTGATTGCAGCTGGCATTGCAGGGAGAGCCAGTTGAAGAGGGTGTGGATCTAAACTTAGGAAGTATGCTACTAACTTAAACTCCAGTTTCCCCTATTTGTTTTGTCCTCAAAACATATGGAGATTTCGTTGTATAAAAGAATATATATGTACCCAGAAATATATATTCAGAGTGTAAAGATAAAATTCTAATATGCAATATTATTAGATGTGCTTTTATATGTATATGATTTTCATATTTTTTTAAATTTATATTGTGTTCCCAGTTATATGGCAGTACCTGTGGCTAGAATAGCAGCGTTCTACTGTCATCACTGCCATTTTAAAGAGTTCAAAAGGAGTCCAGTCTCACTGCAGACAAAGATGCAGCAACTACTGCAGTCAAAATTATGCGACAGAATGGAATTAAAGTCTGTTGCAGACATTAAGTTTTATCTTACTACCTGGGAGGAGGAGGGAGCACAGCTATTTAGAAGACTTTTGGTGGTTTTGCATGCATATATGAAAAGCACTTCTCCAGGGAAGATAGAGAAGAGAAAAAAATGAGCTATTTGGATATTTTCTGAACACGCTTCTCTCTTACTTTCCCTGTTTCCCTAGAGATTTTGTGTACCGGTTGTTTCTTTTGGCACTGCCCTTCTTCCTTAGTCCTGGGTGCTATTGGAGGAGGTCTAATTCCTTTTAGACAAAAATTATTGTAATAAGTAATAGTGTTAATGGGAAAGGGCACATTGTGCATTGAAAGGAAGGTCTGGTTAAGCATGCTTTTGCATCATGTCTCTTTATGTAGTAGCATCTTTTTTATTGTGCTGCTAGTCTAGTGCTCTACCCTCCCCCTTTTTACACCACTTTTAAAAGAGACGATGATAAACCGCTGGTAGACAACTTTATTTCAAGTTTTTGCCACCATTAAAGCTTTCACCAAATAAAACAAAGATTTCAAAAATTCTGTAGATGTGCACGAATCTTCTCTCTATAAGTTTGTTTGCAAATACAGTGATTTCCATTTGATAAAAGTAATTCCTGGTTACTTCCCTTTCCCTCTTATTATTCCTCACTCTTTCTAGAACTTTGTCTCCTTTCTTCTGTCATGGATGCAATAGGTTTTATTGACTTTACTTTTCTGTCCTTTGTGCTCTTTAGTGAATTTTTATACTTCATCCTATTTTACTTAGCAAATTTTTAATAGTTCCTTTATCTGTTACTCGCAGCTTATATTTTTACTTGCCTTCAAAGCTTATATCTGGTATTAAATCCAGAACTTTTTGTTTGTTTGTTCATTTTTTCTCCATCACTGAATCGGATTTATGTTGTGACCCTACACTTTACAAAAATTATTTTCTTGAATGTATGTCCAGGGTTTTGACTGTATGTTGTGCTGTCACCAAATCTGCTTCCAACTGTCCAAAGTTAAATCTTGTACTGCCATCCTGTTTCTTGTAGATCTGCAATCAACAACTCCTGTTTGTCTATTCCAGGACTCTTCTCTACATCCAGGCTGGTCTTGCTGATTCTTTTCTCAGTGTGTGTCATGCTGTCTTTGCTTGTGTTTCAGCTCACTTGAGGAACTGTGCTAAAATCCACTGTATGATTTTGTCAGTCCTAGTATCTGACTCCAATTGCACCTCCTATCTTCTCCTCATAAAGAATATTTCATAGTTCTAAAATGTGTGTGGGTTCCTGTTTCTCTTCAGAAGTAAATGCAAAAGGCTGAGTATGTTTAGACTTGAGTATTGTAACTGACTTCTCTGGTCTAGTGAATATTAGGGGACTTTGGGACTCTTGCTCATAGCTTTATCTTACCCCCTGGATTTTTGGGTCCATCCATAAATCATTGTGTAAATGATCATTCTTGACACTCAGCTTTTCTTTTGTTTTCCACCCTTTATCATTTGAACTTGACTCCTGCCTCTTCTCAGCCTGAGGAAGGGCTTTGCAAACACCATCTAGTTTCTTTGGTGTTTCTGACAAAAAAACCCCAAAAAGGTTTCTTCCTATAACTTTTTAAAAAAAACTGTTTATCATAAATCTTTTTAATATTTTACAGAAAATAGTTTTTTAGTTTTGTATTTCTTTTTTATGATGATCTCGTTGTTTCCTTGTATGCCTGTATATATACTCCGATTTGGATCCAGTGCAACTTCTATACCTCTTGGGACACAATGATAAAAAGCTGTCATATTAATTCCTAATCATTATGGCACAGATTAGAGACACCAATAAATAAGGGCTTTATTGGGTCACAATTCCTTGTTTGCATGGGGTTTACAATGTGAATCTGACCTGTGTAATTGATATTCTGTTCATATAAAAAGCTTAAAGAGTCTTTTAACACATGGCTGTTAGGATGTAGATATATTCAAGATGTATATTGAAATAGTTAAAATAGCTTCAGACCAAGAAAAAAAAGTGTGTATCTGAAATTCTAGATAGCACTAGTGTTGTATTGCCCTATACTGCTTTCTTTTGTTAATACCCTTCTTAATTTTATGTGTTTGTCTCTTTTTGTTTTTGAAAATCTAATCTATGCTGTGGTAATGTGACGAAGGAAGGAAATGAAGAATAAAGTACTACAAATGAAGTGCTTTTAAACAAACTAATTAATTACATGTACAAATGCATTGACTAAGTTTGGGTTTTCAATTAGGTAACTAATTATGTTGAAAATGGCATAGCATATTTAAATAGATGCCAGTGCCTCTGGCTCATCCAGTTCTCTCTGTTATTTCAGCTGTTATTTCAGCTAATTCACTTGCTTTTGGTATCACCTGTTATAATTAAAAGCATGGTTTCACGCCTAATTAGACATATAATCTTGATGTTTACATAAGCAAAATATAATTTCTTTGGATTCATTCAAGGTGCATTTTTCTACTTCACAGAAAAGCCGTCCATCAAATGCTGTGCAAAATACCTGTTTATTACTGCAGCATTCTTTAGAAAACCCCCAAAATTTCTTACTATAAAGTACAGAATTCAAACTGGGTTTGCTTGTATAATATCTTGCAGCTCTCTAGTAATTACTTTGTAATTTGTCTTTTGGTTAGCTGCCTAAATCTGATTCCAGCCTCACATGGTCTTTCAATGTATTTGTTTATACAAAAAATTTTGACCTTCCCATATTAAGAAAGCTTAGAGATTTTTTAAGAGCACAGACAGTTATCTGTGAGAAATAGTGTAAATCCAACCTAATTTCCAAAGGTAAAATGAGTTGATTCATGTCACCAGCATATGTTTATGAATCATGTTACCAGTTTCTTAGACCTTTTTCAAATGACTAGATACATTTTGCATGGGATCATAACATTACTGTTTTTTTTTTAATTTGATTGTTGACTTCGAAGATGAGAGGACCATATTTCTGCTAAAGAATGTCAGAGTGGTCAGATCAGAATTAAAGGTAGATTCAGGGATTTTTTTAGCAGAATTTTTTGTATATTAGTGGCCAGGAAAACTGGATTCTAAATAATAAATATCCCTTTTCATAGCCATTTATTTGAGGAGTTTTCCAAAAGAAAATTCAGCTTGCTTACATTCACACTAGCAGGAGATACTTGAAGCATTCAGTTAAAGTAACCCATTTATGATACTGCATACACATGCACATGTGGGAATTATTTTATCAAAATGCACAGTATTGATTGCTTGTACAGTATATGATATTTTTGTTGTTTTAAAATAAAGACAGGTACTCATTTAACATTGGGGTTTTTTTAGCATTATATTTAGGAGAGAGGCTGACGACAATATTTGGATTATAAAGTGATTCTATAATTACACTGGAACACCTTCTATATGAATTTCATAAGAATGTTTAAAAAACTATCATTACCTTTATCAATTCACAGATGGTGCTGAAAGAGTAGGCATCTGCTGCAGATTCCTGTCTGTAAAACCCAGCCTTTTTTTGTGAAATCTCATTGCTTTCACATTTACCAATCTGGGGAATATCAAAAATTAGTGAAGATAATGTTGGGCAGAACACACACCCTTCAGTAAAAATGAATTGCATCATAGAATTTCAAAAAGGGTGCAGTTAAAATTTACTAATATTGAAGATAGTTTTAGTAAATGCAGCCTTTGAATTTAAATGGAGTGCTCATTCTGTTTACAATTTTGTCCCTAGAGAATAGTTCCAGAGCAGCTCCTTTGTTTTTTGGTGAACAGCACAAAGCAAACAAAGATCATAAATCTTACTGACTGAAAACATCAGTCCTGGTTGCTGCTTAATGAGGCTTTAATCTATTTTGAACAGTTGAGTTTTTGTCGCTTTTTGGATTTCTTTTGTTTAATGTAATTTCCGTTTTCTGAAATTCCTAGGGCAGAGAAAGTCCTAGGAATATGGTTAGAACACTAGTATGTCTTCTATCTAGTTTTTAGGGGAAGTAGAGATTAGGGCATTTTTTTCCAAAAGGTTTTTCAAATATTGATTTATTTTCAATAAACCTTTTCTGAGCTCATTCATGATCTCATAGAACTGGACAATCACAGAATCACAATTATGGTTGAAGTCAGAAGTGACCACTAGAAATCATCTAGTCTAGCTTCCCTGCCCAAACAGTGCCAGCAACAGCAGGTTGCCCATCCCCATAAGCAAAGAAATATTTGTGGAGCAGCCACTGTATCCTGTGAGAATGAACAATTCCATGAAGTCTCTGTAAAAGTTAAGAGGTATGAGGAATTAGCACAGTCCAATTCCACAGGGTTATGAAATAAGAAGTAGAAATCCTATGGTGGGGTGTGTTGGTGGGGATGGTAGCTCTGGAAAATTCTCAAGTATCTGGCTTTAAGTAATTGCTGTCCAGAAAAATGCTAGTTTTTTTATCAGGTATTACATTTGTTGAATATTTATTTTGTTACATAAGGCACTAGCACAGAGACGACAAGTCACCATCTTCCCATCTCCTTTTCAGACAAATTTCATGAGATGGTTATGACTGAACTGTGTAAACCAGAGATTGTAAGGACAGCTCTCCTCCCACAACCAGTTCAATGTTTAGTACTACATTTTTCTTTATTATTTTGTGGGTTTTTACACATACATACATACATATATATTCCCCAGAAAATATTCTCTTCATAGGATAAAACCACAATGATGATGATGTATCGAATTAAAGAAATGGTTAACCAAGACTTTTTTTTTGATTTCTGTTTTCTGCAGCACATTTTTCTCAGTGGGATTTTCAGAAAAATTTTCTTTAACTCTCTCAAGTTACTTGAAATCTTCTCTCAACTCCTCTTTAGAGCAAAAGCAATTACCTTCATTTCCTTCCACCTTTCCTCATCTTTTGGTAACAATCTGCACAGAAAATAATACCTAACTTAGGCATTATTGATAGATTATTTTAGTATATAAAAATATTTCTGCTCGAGATCCACTGTCAATTATCTGTAATGAGTTTTCTAGAAATGCTACAATTGCATTTGTACAGGAAAAAAAAATCACATAAGCATCAGTATTTTATAATGAATTTTCCTCTAAAAAACCTAGATTGGTCTGGCTTCATGAATGCATCTCTTGTGGTTGACTGGCTTAATATTCATTGTGTCAGCTGCAATTCGAAGGTTATTAAGCCTGACCCAGATTTCATTGCTGTATAGGTTAATCTGCTCTGTTATCTTTTTGTGTATTTATGTGTTTTAGCTCACACCAATTTCTACTTTCAAGTTATTTGATTTGGAAACTCTAAGACCAGCACAGTCATGATAAGGAAGACAATTACTCTTTCTAAAATTTAATTTCATACCTTTTTATCCTTTGTGCTATATCCTACCTGAAAACAGGGATCCAAGGATAAACAGGGTAAAAATAGTGTTGTAACATATCCTGGCATCATGCTTCACTAGTTTGCTACAGAAGCAGTCACCAGAGGAAGTCAGATCTTTATCTCTCATCCCACCCCATGCGGAGAAGACAAACTGAGATGAAGAGGGTAAATAAAGAGAGTTAATAGACAAAAAATTAAGATAACAGATGACAGGAGGACGTTGTTGAAAATGCATCTATTCCCACTCTGAAAAGTAAGCAATCCTTTTCTGGAGGGACCTCACCCTGCCTTCTGTTTTGAAGCTTTATGCTAAATAAAATGGAAGATTTTAATCTTAATATCTTTACAAACAAAACTGGTATTTGTTTTCTCTCATTGAAAGTTTAGATTTGATTAATTTAAAAAAATGCTTTCACATTTAATTTTTTGGTGCTTTGAGTAATTTTCAACTGAAAGGCTCTGCCTGGGTAGCCCTCGAGTCTGAACTATACTATATTTATCCACAAAACTGACTTTGTACATGATTATACTTGAATTTATGTATGGGCTAATTCTCCCTTTATTCAAGAGATGACCCTTCTGCTAGAATCCATCCACTGAGGCTCAGTTCCATGCCCATATCTAATTTTCAATAACTCAGGCTTTCTTCCTGTTTGTATCTAGAAGATTTTAAATGATAAAAAAAGTGCCAGAACATTTTTTTTCTGAAACATTCAGTTCTGTTCATGACATCCTTTGAAAGAATGAAGTAACAGATGTGTAGTCTCAAACCTTTATTTAATTAATTTATTTAACTTTGTGACTTTTTAAGGGTGCACTTTTTATTGAAGTACATTTTCATTTTTCATCTCTTCTTTTGGAAATTGTAGCCATAAAATACAAATGAAGCGGGAAGAATAGCAGTTCTCTAGCAAAGAAAGATCAAGTATATTCTAAAAAATGTTTGTCTGTCTTATTCTTTTAAATCTTGTAGAAAGTTATTCTACAACCTCAATGGAAATACAATTCTAGTGCTGTGCTATCTATGAATATTTTTCATAGTAATTCATAATAGTAAATTATGTTACTGTAAATTAAGCAATTATTTTCTTTTATGTCCAAAGTTATTGAAAAAAAATTGTCATTGTTCCTTCTAAAGAATTTCATACAGCACTATAGTTTATATGAGCTTCTTTTTTGCACTTAGTCTAATTTTTCCAGAAGTAAGAAAATATAAAGGCTTTCTATTTTTCCTAACAGATCTTATTTTTCCCAGAATAACCCTGCTTCTTCAGAGGGGAATTTGAAGAGAAGGCAGGTGCATAGGGACACTTTTCCATGATATCATCCTGGCTTTGAGCAGCATCCTACTTGGAGCTGATGATATCTTCGAATAAACTTTTCATTAGACTCTTCCTCCATAGGTTTGATCATGTTTCAAGCCTTTCGAAATCAGTATCATCTAAAACACTGGGTGTGCTGTGTCACATCTTTGTCAGTGACATGGACAGTGGCATCCAGTGCACCTCAGCAGGTTTGCTGGTGACACCAAGCTCTGTGGTGTGGTCAGCATGCTGGAGGGAAGGGCTGACACCCAGAGGGACCTTCACAGGATTGAGGGGTGGGTCTGGGTCTGTGCAAACCACATGAAGTTCCACAAGGCCAAGTGCAAGGTCCTGCAGCTCAGTCATAGGAATCCAAAGCTGCAGACAGTATTCAAGATGAGACAAATGACAGTTTTTTAGAATAACAAAAGGGCGGTTTCTGGGAGTTTTTTCCTGTCATTCTTTACTATAAATGACAACGGATTTGGCTGCTAATAATCATTATGCTAACCTTTGTTCAAACTTGCAATAATTTTCCCAATTATACCTTTACTGTGTGGTAACAATTCGATCAGAGCCCATCTGTGTGTGCATAAAATTAGGACATGGCTTTATTTAACTTTCCCCAGAAGCATTGCTTATCTGCGCTGAGATCTACATATTTTTTAGACTATCCCTTCTTTTCTCTAACCTGGATTGTCTCCATTAGATTCACTTCTTCTTAAGTTGTGGTACTCTAGCTGGGCCTCAGCAACTGATAGGAAATCAAGTGAATTGTCCATTTCCTTCATGTATTATATAAAACACATTTCTTAATACATCTCTGTATTATATCTCTCATGTGTACTTCTCCTTTTTCATCAACATTCTCTTATATTTTGTTTTTGATTAGGTGCAATGATGAAATTTTTACTGCAAAATGATTGTAGAAATGTTGTTCAGTTCCTTACTATTTAACATTCTTGCATACAGAGTCCATCATACATACCACATTCCCTCTTTATTCTGGTTTGTGATCCTAGCCCATCATTAAAATTCTTTAACTTAAGTGTTTGATTATGACTTGTTTTTTGTGAATGCTGAGGCTAATAAAGTATTGAGACCATCACCCTTCTGTCTGCCCTGTGAACGAAAAATCATAGCTTACTGTGCAGTATAAATACAATGACTATTGAGTAACTGAAGTACACTTTTAACTGTGTTACTGTCACAGCCATGGATTGAGGACTTTGAATTTCTTGTTCCAATTACCTTCCCCACTCAGTGTTTCTTCTAAAAATCAGTAGTCTACCTTCTACTTTTGAAATGTAAAATTATATTCCATAAAATAGATTGCTAAGATAGATGCAATAAATGATAATGCATGTGAATGTGTTTCATTTGATAGTAATGAATTTAAAATAGAATTGTAGCTTTTAAATTTAGCTAAGTGGAATCCAAATTAATGGGTTTTACACAGTATCTAACAATAGGACTCAAATCTTGATTGCTGCTTTTAACATCTTGGAGAACAAGAATCACAGTGGAATCAAATTATTTTGAGTGTGATGACCCTTCTTCTAAGACATTACCTAAAATGATATTTGCAATAATTAAAGGGATTTTTTTTGAGAATATTTTCAGAAATGTTTAAAGAAAAATAAGGCTGTGTGATCTTTATCAAACACACAGCAATGGAAAAAGATTGTTGGTGTTTGGTCTACTGGTTAGCAATTGATGCTGCTACTAATACAATGAACAAAATGAGGGAAATAACACTGACAAAATACTGAATAATTAAAAAAAATATTTTTAAATATTTATTAGAGATTTTGATTTAAAAAAAATGCACATCAAACACCATAGTGCGATGAAAATAAATCTGTTTATATTTTGTATATACCTAATCTATACTATTCACATTTTAGTCAGTTGTAACCAAAATATGAATTGTGGTAATGTTCAAGGAAGAGTCAGGCATGTGCTGAAAATATATGTATGTATAGGTGCTACGTGACAAGGTGAGTTGGGCTGTAATATGTTGTATTTCACTAAATAGTTTATGTCACGTGGATTGTTATTCCCTTCTCCCATCACAGGGTCTCTCCCTCTTCCACCCCTCGGCCCTGTACCCCCAGCAGTCTGTCCCCTGGTTACCCCTCCTCTCGCCCCTCCTCTGTGGTATCCCATTGGCTGTGGTCCTCTTCCCCAGCCCCCATTCCGTCGGGTATAAAAGTTCCCTGCAAGAAGGGAACGGTCTCTTTTCTACCTGGGAGGTCGCCAGGGTCCGAGGTGTCCCTTCCCAAGCCAATAAAGAGGACACTCATTCCCATGGGGAGAAGAACGCTTCCCATCTTTTGCTTTCGTCCGTGTAAGACCGTGTGGGCCAGGGTCCATAGCCAGCCAGAGTGGACTCAAACAGCAGCCCGAGAGACACGGATTTTACAGTAATAGATTAAATTGTATCAACAGAGACATACATCTGCAGCCAGACTTCACCACTTATCTACCAGTTTCCAAGACTAGGTATAAATTCTGAGGAGGTCATTGTTTTGAAAAAATCTTGAAT
>JAYDZK010000056.1:26210120-26237639 GCA_034509185.1 Euphonia xanthogaster
CGACGCTCTTCCGATCTTCTCACCAGTGCACTTTCTTATAGCAAACTGCAGAAAACAGTAGTCTGAGTACATGCAGAATTTCTAAGGGTTTTATAAACCATGCTACACAATTAAACATTGACTTTCTAATTGTGAAAAAGCTTATTTAAAAAAAATTATGTAAACATGTATTTTTATTAAAGGCTGTACTGTGGCCTTCAGCCCAGTGGTTCATATACTGGATTAGGAACTCAGATCTTCCTGCTGTAGAACCCAGCCTCCCTTCCAATAAAGGCAAGAGAAGATGAGATCTAACATAATATTCCTCTGGGACTGTGCTAAAGCTGTGTGTGACCACTTTAATGAGTGTACAATAGAAAACTACAGACATGGAGATTTTAAAATACCTTTATGACATATGTTCAATAATATGCTCTTGTCAGTTTTTGAAACATTGATGTGTTTCCCTGCTCTCTTCAAGCAGCTTTAATGGTAGTGAGTGATGTATAAAAGGAGTGGATATTTGAAGCTGGAGAGATTTTTATTTTCAGAAGTAACAAATTTTAAAAAGAGTTTGGTTTCATTATAGATTGTATAGCCGAGTTCATTTTTAGCATTTCAGTATTTCTAATCTTTGTTTTGTTTTTTAAAGACTTTATGCATTATAAACATTATGGAAGAATAAAATCAATTTCATATATAAAGTAATTTCTTTGAAACCACTTTAGTTTACTTTTATTTCTGTACCGTATGCATTTCACTCGTTCCAAAAACATAAAAACATATCACTTCTGCAAGATGCTGCTTCATTGTTTGTTGAAGATTTCACCAAAAAGTTTACCATCTAAGGTAAACTGAGGTGTTTTACTATGTGTTTTGGAGGCACACTGGTATTCTAGTAGGGTGTTTACTGAAATATTATTTCCTATGAATGTCAGATAAGTCTGAGGGAGTAGGAGTTTTATCATTCACATTTATCCATTTATTTAACCCCATCACTCATCTTCCTCCTCTTAAAAGATATATAAATACCAAATAAATGGAAAAGAAACCTGACATTTGGAGATTGACATACTCTTCAGCTTTCAAAGATGATGAATATCTGGAGCTTCTGCTGACTGTGAAGTGAGCAGAGTTCTGTTTTCTAAGAGTCACTCAAAGGAATTTACAAAATAAATACTCTTATTAATTCATGGTAAAAATCACTGTTTTTTGAAAATGTATACCAAAACCTGAAAATTCTGTCTTATTACTTACTATGTAGGGAACTTCCTGTTAGCTGGGGACTGGGTTTGGCAAGGAAGGCATGGTTCCTGTGCATCACACAGGATTGTGTGTATGGAAGTCTACACACACACACACACATTTGTAGGGCTAGATAATTTCTGTCAGAGCTGAGTGGGCCTTCAGGAAGCTACAGTGCATCTCCATTTGTACAGCTCTAACAGGAAACTGGAAGATGGCTAAGCCCCTCAAAATGCTCAGTTCAAGTACAGAAATGCCATGTCAGAGTTTGTAAATGGCAGAGTAAAGCAGAGAGGCCCATAAATTTTGATGTCAAAATATTGCCATAAATGCTTCCTCTTTGGACACTATTTCCTCTAGATAGGCCCAGCTATCCCAGCATATCTGAATTTACGATTAGAACTGTAATAAATGTCTGACTTCATTTTTAAAAAGAACAGACAAGAGGTCATTGACAGAAACCACACCAGTTAGTTCTTGAGACATAAGAACTGTTCTGATTATATTACGTTTGGATTTATACTGTTAAGCTGAATGATGAGAAAATTGCCAAAGAAATCATATAAAGCATATAAATCTGACGTGGAACAGAAGACTTGCTTGGTTTCTTGATTTCTTGCTTTGTGACTTTGTCTTGCTTTCTTGTTTTGTCTTGCTTTCTTGCATTCATGCTTTTTCTGCTTCTCTCTCTCTCTCCTTTTCTGTTCTGCATAAGTGAAACCAGAATCATGTCTTCTGGGCATATTCCTAAGCAAATGCATTTGGAGCAGAGGCCTGGGATGAAATGATGCCCCCGTACTGAAGCTGACAGTAGAACTCCTGCTTACTTTAAAAAGGGCAAAAATTCAACTGGGAGGGCAGTCTACCTCTTGTAAGAACGTAGTGCATTGAAGACTGGTGGGGAAAGAGAAAATTTATTACTAAACAGTATATGAAAGCAGCTTTATATCTGAGAACATGTGTGCAAAACTCACAAAATTTAATATTATTGTTCCCATAGCAACAATAACTGTGCCACATTGCATACTTCTAAGAAGGTGTAATTTCTACAAAAGCCCTATTAGTGGCCTGAGGATAAGACAGTAATCTGAACAATGTTTTAGACTTTGTGCTTGTTCTGAATTTGGTAGCTGATAAAACATTTGACTGAGTACATACATACCATGGCAGTAGCTTTTTTGGGGAGAAAAAAATATCCAAAAGTATTTTGTGATCTATAGGTGAGATTTAAATTTTAAAACTCAGTAGAAATTTCAACCAGTGACCCCATGGCAGAGGGATTGGAACTACATGATCTTTAAAGTTCCTTCCAACTCAATCCATTATATGGTTTTTAAATGAGAAAATTCTCTATTCTGAGCTATCTAGCTTTTCAAGGAAGGTATATTATTGTACAAGATTCAAGCCCTGTGAGGTAATAGCACCATGGTTAACAGGAATACACCTGTTGGGACTCCTACCTGTAAAAGCAGTATATCAGAAAATAGCTTGCTTGTTTGCTTGCTGTCTTATAAGGAGCAGGGGTAAATAGTTCCCAAGTGCTTCCTGGTTGCTATGAAGCAAATTATTTACCTGTTCTTTTAATTCCACATTTTTTGGAAAGATAAAGTAATGTTTAGTATCCATTCCATATGTTGTATTTTCTGAATAGGGACTGAAGATTTTATGTGATTCATCTTTCAAACATGCAGCAGTCAAACTCTCAGACTCTCTCAGACTGAGCACTGAGTTTCATAATTGCCATAAACGCTTTAAATTGAAATATGAGCCTGAAGTGATTCATTACATTAAGAAAACTTGGTGTCATGGAAATCTACAGAAAACTAAGAATTGTAATCGTACCTCTTGTATCTGCTGCATATCAACTGAATACCAATGGTCTGTACATCAGAGCATTATGTACTTGTCCATTACTATCACTGACCCATCTATAAAATAGCCTGTCTCTTACAATTAAGCTGGAAATAGGTTTCCCTCTGAAGTATTTAGTTTTCTTTCCTGCTGTCTATCTTCCTTAGCTTTTGTACATTCTTTTGTTTGGTGTGATATAGTAGTGGTAATAAATGCTAATGCTAATGTTATGGATGTGGGAAATGCTCCTTTATGGGTAGCTATTGCTTTAATTTACCCATTCCAGGTGTTTAATAGTGTTTTCATTATTTTTTTCAGTGTGTTCAAAAGTTGCTATCCATGTCTTTGTATTTGAAGTCTATTTATGGTATATGTATTATTCACACATACATATTGTTTCCCAATTATCTCTAACCACAGGAATATCAAGCAAATCTGGGGTTGTACTTTCCTGCATGGAAAAAAAAAAGTATTAATTTTCCTTATATCTTCAGCCTGAAAAACCTGATACTTTCACTGATTTAGTGCCTTATCACCTACCTTTTACTGGATTGGTGCTTGTATTAATGTGCTCTCAGAGGATATTTTTTATCACAAAGGTTGTCATTCTTCAGAAGCAAGTATGGACCACAGCAGAGCTGTGTTGACAGAGGAATTTGCAGATAAAGGATATGCTTTAATGTGCTTTTCACAAAGTTATACTTTGCAACACAGTTTATGAAATGGGTGCATCTCGGAGGTGTGGAGGAATCTGGCTGGGTGTTGTGAGTAAATGGAATCCTATGAAGAGAGTAGAGATCACAGAATTAACTAGGCTGGAAAGACATTTGAGACCAAGTCCAACCCATGGCCTTACACCATTTTATCAGCCAAACCATGGCATTAAGTGTCACATCCAGTCTTTCTTTAAACACCTGAAAGGACAGTGACTCCACCACCCCCCTGGGAAGCTTACGAGTCCAGCTCTACAGAAGGGCTGTATCACAGTGAAACAGTGTTCAAGGTTTTGTGGTGTGTTCAATCAGAAAGGACACTAAGAATTTATTGGACAGACCAATCAACCCTTGCTAGGTGCATCTGTCAGTTGTTGCTTGAGTTCTTTGAGTTGTTGCTTGTTCTTAGGGTTGTTGAGAAAAGTTGTGGAATCGGTCCAATATATATCAGCCTTTCCCTTGAGGAAGCATGAGGGAAGGGGGAAGTGTATAAAAGACAGTATAAAGGCCTGTAGAAATATAAGAGGGAAAAAGAACAACACAAAAGAAAAAACTGAAACTACAAAAGTCTGAAATAGAAGTTACTGTTTTGACTGCTGTGAATCTAGTCTTTGTTATTTTCAGGTTTCCTCATAGCTGTTTTTAAGCTGTTGGTATAACTGGGAAGTCGCTTAGAGCTGGCAGTGTGAAAGACTGGGTTAGAAATCCTGTTTTCTACTTCCTTCTCAGTGTCTCCACTGGTAGGTAGTTTTGATGCTGCTAATACTTTTTCTTAGTGGAGCAAGCGCTGTAGTATTTCCACAGCAATATAGCAGGCAGATTTTTAGATATGAGGACTATTTCAGAGCTACCAGCTGTTTTGCTGGTTATTGCTTTCTACTGACTTTCCATACTGAGGTACTTGTTGTAACTCATCAGCTCAGAAGCTGAAAAATGAACTGGTTGTGCAATGGAGGAAAGCACATATTGTGCTTTTATGTCTTAGGAATTTTGCCAATAGGACATAACAAAGTATGATTGTCCCCCTTCTAAACTAGATGTTAACTAATTCATTGAATAGGAAGAGCTGGGAATTGCCTGGCAATGACTCTTGCTTTCCTATGCAACATTTCCCTACTTGCTCTCTCTCAAGGCCTGGTGAAATATAATAGAGCTCTAAAGGCATCCTCTCAAGAAAGTCATGTGTGCGTTTTTTGCTTCAAATCAAATGTTTGAAGGGTCTTTTGAGCTGTCACATGTCTGTCAGATTATTTCTCTTTCTGTTGTAAAGATTCTCTGCTATGACAGAGAGTACTATTTGCTGAGGATTATACAGTACTGCTTCCTTGCATAGCTGGGCATGAGGAATTAATTACAATCTTAATGCTCAGCAGAAGTGACAGATTATGACTGATGGGGAATTGTGCTGGAGCAGCTCATCTGAAAGAAAGGCAGGGAAAGTTGGCTCCCTTGGCTCCCCTTGCACAGTTGGGAAGTATGTGTGTTTCAGAGCATGGCAACTGCAGTAGGAGTCTCTTCAGCCCAGCTCTACACTCCAGCAAAATACACAGACCTTTGATTGCTTCTCTGCTATAGGCCGGTACTTTATCCTTCACACAACACACTCCCGATGGCCACAATGCATCTCTGTCTGGCCACTGAAGAGGTGAGCAAGGTCCAACATCTGAGATAGCAGCTCTTGCTGCTGGCAGTTGTGACTGACTTGGCGTGTGTGGCACCAAAACCATGTTATTTTATTCCTACCTCCTTTTCTGTCATGATGTACCTTTATGTGTGTGGGGAAAACCCTTGCAAATTCATCTATGGACTTGAAGGAAGAAGCTGGCAGAAACATGCTAATATCAGTATTTTTGCTTTTCTCTTTGTGGCCCATTGCCCCTGGTTCAGAAAAAAAATGTTGTTTTTTTTCTAGTTCTGAAGAACAAACATGAGGAGATGGGACTGGGTCATGTATGCCTAAGTTATTAGAACAATGCACACAAATTATTTTCTCTTAATATACTAGATTGCTGGGAAAAAAATCAAGACAATAATTGCTGTTAAAACCAATCCTTACAAATAAAGCCACACAAGTGGTCAAATAACAAAGATAGGGTCCTGTCTGTCACTTAGGAAATCTGAGTTTTGTTGAACAGCCTTGCACAAAGCTATTAATCTTCATTACAAACTATTCTAATAAATGTGGATAGTTGATAGTCATGCTAAATCTTCTCTGCTTTTTACTGGCTTCTCTATATGCGTAGTAAAGTCTTGCATGAGGATGTTATATATAGCTATACTATGTTCTTTCAAGAATAAAATGACAAGTGTGTGAGGAGCTTTGTTTTGGTTAGGACAACATTGCAAAGTTCTGTGAAAACATGCAAACAATTTCTGCTGGTTTGAGTCGCCAGACTTTGAAAACTGATTTAATAGTCTGGAATTGAAATTCTAATCTTTAAGTAGTTTAATTCTACAAAACATTAGACTGAAGTCTTGTTCTTGATCCCTTTGCTTTTCATGATACATGTAAAATTTCAGCTTTAAAATTTATACTGACAAAAGGCAATGAAAATTTTTAGAGTAATATTCAAGCAGTGATACATTTCATGTTTGTCATTTTTTCTTCTTTCTCACACCTCAGATTCAGCTTTTGGCTGAATTACTGAGTCTTACACTTTGCTTAAGCAGGTGGAGCCTGATATTCGTTACTTCAAAATACATTTAGCAAAATGTACTTTGTTGTGTTTCGATCCTAAATTTATAATTTTTTTCTGGCCATCATTAGTAGAAATACTTTTTTCCTTTTATTGATATTTTTCTTGTTTTCTGTTGTTTATAAATAAGATTTTGGAGTTTGTGTCTGTTGCAGACTATTTTGACTAGGAGGCTTCCTATCGTTGTACTCTCACTTATTTAGCACCATCTGATCATGCTGATAACACTTTTCTTTCTAGAAATACCAGCATGCTGGGATTTTCTGTTGCTATACAGAAATATCTATTTTTTCCCAGTCTCATGATGTAAGGTTGTAAAGCAAAGTCAGAAATGCTTCCTTTGTAGCACTTTGTGTCTTAAAAGAAGAAATACAAAAATTCCCTTCTTGACAAGTATTTCTTAACACTACAAGACTCAGTAGACTGTTCAGCATACTTGTGTTCCTGCTAACACAAGGGAATAGCAAGGAAGTTACTGTTATGGCCAGATGCAGAATTAGATTTTCTGTTGATATTTAAAATGATCAAAGACTAATTCTGAGAGCTTTTTCAAGAATTGCTATTGAATGAACATTTTCTTGGTTCAGTAACATTAAATGGGAAAACATGCTTGAGAAGGAGAATGTGAGAAATACAGCAATTTAATGAAATATCAATTGACTCAGTGATGTGAGGTTATTGAATGCAGTAGAAGTATTAATGAGGGCAGTGCCCTTTTCTTTTGCAGGTAATTCATATTTTCTTTTTGATGATCTTTGGTTTGAAAATTTTACTGCTTTGCAGGCTTTTCTTTTTAACAAAACAATATGAAATTTCATTGGTTATCAAAAAAAGAAAACTGGTATTAGCATCTACTCCTAAGAGCAAAGACCACCTATATAAATCTTTTTAGGCTCCATTTCTTTACTATTTCTCAGCACTGGGCTTCATGTAACTGAGCTCTTCCAGGAAAAAAATGTTTACACATTAGCTCATGTGGCAAAGAGAAGGCTGCTCTGAAAAGTATTAGACTTTTCCTGAATTAATGGTTTCTCTTTATTAGATTTCCACTGATCCAAATGTGTCATTCCAAAGGTGAAAAACTAAGAAAATATTCAAAAATATAGAGCTGCCTTAACAGTGTAGGAGTAGAATACCCCTAAATGATGCAGTCAGTCCTTGCTTCTTGAGGCATCTTTTTAAAGATGGACATAGCAAGACGTTGAAAACAACAAAAACAGTGCTGATGGACCAGTTGAACTATTCATCAAATCCCACAGTACAGAAGCAGAGGCACTTTATGTGGGAGATTAGTCTATAAAAGACAGAAGAAAGTCTTTGTGCAGCAGATAGTTAACTTCTGGAATTTGTTGCCCCAGAATGCTTTGAAGGCAGACAGTATAACAGATCAGTAAGCAGATACTAAAACAAATAGACAACAATGTACAATCAAACATCTGTGATAGGCTAAATCTCAATGCTCATGGAGAGCAGTCAAGATAATGTGTTTTACCTGGACACTGTCTGCTTTTCCAGTTGTCTGGACACAAACTATTGGCCTACATGGACTGCTGCCCAGACACAGAAATAAGGCATTTCTTATAATCTTCATAAAAGATTAATGATGAGTAATGATTTTTGGATATACCATAACATTATCTTATACACCAAGAAAAAATAGCATCTATGTGTAGATTTGCATATAATAACACAAAAAGATTTTTTTGCTGCTTACTTCAAATTGCAATTGTTTATTTCTGTAATTTGAAAGTTCAGTCTGAAAGACCACCACCAGTTTAAAAGTAGGTACCTGCAGTCTTCTACACATATATGCTTATATCTTGTAACAGAAGACATATGAAACCTATTACCTTTTAGGATTTTTTATTGAATTGAAATATTTTTGAGTTTTTAAACTCATAATCATAACTTGTATCGTAAAAATAGTAATTCACTTATCCATACATGGTTAATATTTTTTATTACTTACTTGTAAGCTAATCAATTATCTTTTTGATAGGAGTGTTCTTTAAAAAAGAAAGTACACTTCTAAATAATAGGCATTTTTAAATATTATTTCCTAACAAGCATAAATAGAAGGAGATTGGAAGTTTCAGGCTTCCATTGTAAAAAGAAAAACAACTCTCCCCCTTCCACAAATTAAAAAAAAATTAAATCAAATCAAAACAAAACAAAATGCCTTGAAAACACTTATTACACTAAGGGTTCCTCGTTTTGCATAGGCTGCCTAAAGCAGATTAGAAAATTTTAATACCTTTGGTTTGTCCTAGGCAATAAAGAAAGTATAGCAATTAGCTCCTTTGAGAGAGGTGTGTGGCTGGGGAATTATTTCTAACCATTGGACACAGGGAGAGGTATTGCCAGACTCTTTTAGCAGTCACAGGTCCTCAAGAATTTAGGCCAGTAAGCTGTAACAGTGATGAGGAGGAAAGGCTGCTATGACCATCTCTGTCACCACTTTTTGAAAATAAGAGCATTATTCGTCATTCGGAATTTCCTTAGGAGAGGAACAGGCCAACAGGGTTGTCCAAGGTGGTAGATGCTGTGATTTTTCCCTCTGGGATACAAAGAATTTTAAAACCTTTTGTTTTCTCCACTGTTCCTGTGCACCTCTTCCTCCTCTCACAGAGCCTGTTTGTTGGAGGACTGGCCTGGCCAGTAACCTCCACTCTGAGGCTGCCTAAATACACAGAGTAGGTAACCAAAGGTCAGCCTGCAGCCTCTCCCCTGATAGGTTCTGTCACCAAAGTAATGGCAGAAGAACTGCTAAGGGAGAGGATTTGGGTGAGCGGAAAAAGTGAGTTCAAAGAGGAAGAATTTTATAGAGAGCTGTGTTTAATAATTGCAGATTCTGCAGGCTAGAGTTTTGCTGCTGAGTCAAATTATAAAATCCACAACTTAAAATCTGGAAAAAGGTTTGATCATCTGTTTTCTTAGGCTGGCAAAGGCATTACTGAGAGGAGCATTTCTACATGTATTGCAGAAAGAGAGAAAATAGAAACCTTTATATATCAGGTGAAATTTTCATCTTAGTAGTACCATAAATCTTAACGTTTGAAATTCACTTCAAAACCATTGTCTTTGACTCCTTAAAATGTGCCTAAAATCAAAATGTTCTCAGTTAATTCAATCTTAATAAAAAGAGGTTGTAGGGTGAAGGAATTAATATTTTTGACTGCAATACCTCTTTGGGCTGTATGTGTCCTCCCATTACTACAGGTTTCGTTTCCAATTTGACAGTGATGTCAGGGTTTGGAAATTACTTAAAATTTGGAAAAAACTTAGATTTTAAACAGGGTTTGGAAAAAACTTAGATTACTTAGAATAGTAAGTTTTTACCTTGGTAAAATGATGAAGCTAATGATAATGAATCTAACAATATATTCCCATCTAATATGTGATATAATATGATACTGTTAATATCTGCTAATGATATTAGCAAAAACCTGTCATGTTAATTATCAATATAACCTAGTAGAGAAATGTGAGAAGGTAATGAAATTATACACTTACGTGGTTAATGGGATTTTTATCAAAAGAACCAAAGTAAAAAATTTTCATAATATTAACTTGAAAGGACACAGTGTTGCCAGTTGGAATCAGACAGATTCACAAGTGAAAGATTTGTAGAGAAAAATGAGATCTTTTATATTTTCTTTCCTCTGAATCAATAAGCTGGTTAGCCATCTAAATGAAAGTTATGCAACCAATAAGGATTGCTCTGTTTTTCAACATGAAATTACTGATTTGTGTTTCTTGCAAATTTTATCCTGAAAAGGATTATAGTTCTTCTGATTAAGAGAATATGGTAAGCAAAAGACTGAAGTAGTTTCAGTGTTCCAAGTGGGAGTGAGTTGTGTAAAAGTAGCAAGTTGTGTAAATGTAGCAATTTCTATTCACATACATCTAGTATATGCAGTTATCTTTAGATAGCATTCACTGTTGATTAAATTGAGAAATACATATTGATTTTAAATATTGAATTTTCTTTTACTCATTTTACATAATAATGCTCTCAATATTGTTGGAGATAGTAATGTAAGCTATATATGGACCTTGTAAAGAATATGGTCCTTGAACAGATTTTCCACAGTACCACCTTTGCAGTATTTTGCTTTAGATTTAATCAATCTGGGAAAAAAGCCCAAACAAAACAAAACCCAAAACCAACCAGCCAACCAACAACAACTCTCTCCTGCCAAAAAAGAAAAAACCAAACAAAACACCCCAAACCCAAGCCAGATTCTGGACTTACCTCTATTATTTTAAATATAGGTTTGCAGAAGTTATCCATAGTTTCATTGAAATTCAACAAAATTGTATTTTCCTGAATGGGTTGAGGAGATCTGCTGTGGAAAGGATCATAAAATAAGAATGTTGCGAGAGGAAGAACAGATGAAACACATGCAGGGAAAAGAAAGGGGCACACAACATAAAGGGTCTAGGGTAGAAGGCCCAAGAACAAAACTATTCACGGATGTTATAGGAGAACTGATAAAATCATCTCTGTGAGGGAAGCTACTGTTAGTTGATCTTTCTTAGCAGTGGGAGCAAATTAGTTCTGCGTTGCTGGGACAAACAATATTAAATGCTTCATGCCTCCTGACTAGGTAAGCAAAACTTCCAGGAACAGAGGGAAATTCCTGTGCTGCTGAGTGTTATGTGCATGGGGATGTGCAGTGGCCTTTTACAGCTCCTGAAGGGAGTTAGTATGAATTGAAAAACAATGCAGAAAAACAATGTGAGGCTGGAAATGGGAATCATAAAAAGTGACTGCAAATGAATGAAAAGAAATTTTACCCAAGGAGAAATTATTTCCTTAAAATCCAGATCCCCTGGCATTGCTGCTAAGTACTGCCTCTAGAACTCTACAGTTAACAAGACATAGAAAAGAGCTTCTGTCAGCTGTAGTTTTTTTGAATCAGCTTACAGATGCCAGCACCAGGGAAACAGACCTTTGTGATACAAATACCTACACATTGGTAAAGGTATCAAGAGGGGCAAAACCTAGGCCCTAGATATACACTATATCTTTAAAGCACAGGAAAATAAATTTTAGAAATGCTATCAACTCATATCATTATCCAAGATCAAATTAAATTATAGCTTTGGGAAACAGTCTTAGTGAATGGCAGAAATAATGAAAATTTTCTCCAGAAAGAGATATATGAAGGTAAAGAGCATTGAGATAAAGAATTTATTTTATCATGTGAATAGGTCATACAGAAAAGCAGCAGCTCCATAGCTGCTTCCTCATTAAAAAGCTTAAGAGTATTTTGAGGATATTTTGAAAATTCAGGAAAGAAGGAAACAATGGAAAAATTAATTGCATTGACATATGCCTTGAACATAAACTTGAGCAATTATCTGGGAAATTATGTGATATTAAGGGAGTTAAGACACATTAATTACTCCTTCTAAGACCCTGGTATGTTTTGGTCAAATGTATCTGGATTCAGAAGTATGATCAGCATCCTTTTCTGGTAAATTGATCTATGAAAGATACTTTTGCTCAGAGCAATGATGCCATAAATTTTGTGAATCTCACAATCAATGACCTCACATCTTTTCACTCTTATAATTATTTCTAGTCTCTTTCTTTTTGCATTGTCCTCTCTCATACAAATGGGATGTTAACAAGGGAATGTCAGGCTTGAAATGATTCTAATCTCTCTAGTAGATGAGCTGGCTTATTCTTTGTCCTTTCAATCATATTATAATTTTAGATAAATATGCACAAATCCAGTAATTTTCCTAAATACCATGTGTTTTAAAAGTTGTTAATTGCATTATGTTGATGCTGGTGAAGCAAGTAATGGGTAAATCACTATGTTTTCTAAGAATGACATGCATTGTGAGAAATTATCAAATTAATGAAGCAGACCTACAAACATCTCCTGTACTTTCCATATCAGATTTCTACTTATTTGTAGCACTGTTGAATTACAGGAACCTGTATTGGAGCACTTTGGTAGGAATGCTTTAGATGGGAAAAAGAGATAGCATTTGTAGTTCAGCTTGCTTTAACTGTTTTGCTTATTTATTAAAAAGGAGGTGTTTTTATAATCATAATTCTGTTCCGAATGAGAAAACCAGTAAATTAGTATTCATTTTTCCTGAGACTTCAAAATATTTAATGGCAAAAAGTAAAACAGACTTGATATAATAAAAAAATTTGCCCATTTATAGGCAGAGGGAATTACTGCCTCCATAATGGCTATTCCTCATATCACTGAGTGGGACTCTTTTGTTTCAGATTGTGTCATCTCTGTCATTTACGTGTGTCTTCCTTTGGGGGTTCCCTTCTCAATACAGCAGGTCTGGCAATATTTGTGAAACAATACCTGAAGCATTAGGGATCCTCCAGCACTTTCCAGGTTCTGAGTTTGGATGCATTTTTTATAGTCAGGCCTGTCAATAACTGGTGGATTTTCAGGTTATATGGAAAACAGATTTCAGCTCTGAGGCTGCACACAACCAGAGAATACTCCCTAACCTATTTGCTTACTCTCATGCACAGTGTGTAGCTGTCCTTCCAAAAAAAAATATTTAGTTGCTTCACATAAATAATGTATGTAAGTGTAAAGGAAGAGTTAAAGCAGAAAGGCACAGATGGCTGTATGTATGTGTTGGGAGTGAAAAAGATTTCTTAGGAGCTGGAAGGTGTTTAGTGTCATGTGTAAGATTCCCTGCAGTGATACTAATAAAACTTACATGTTATATTGCAGTAAGGTTCATGTTTTGGAATCTGGGTGTCACTTGAAATTGAATAACTTATCTTATTTGTTCATTCTGTGAATTTAATTAAGATGAATGTATGTGGAAAAAGTTCCACATTATGGTGTGTTGACCCTGGCTGAATGCCAGGTGCCCACCAAAGCTACTTATCACTCTCCTCCTCAGCTGGACATGAGAGAAAAAGAGGAACAAAAGTCCTGTGGGTGGGGATAAGGGCAAGCGGAGATCACTCACCAGTTACCATCTTGGGCAAAATGGACTCAGCTTGGGGAAATTAGTGTATGTCATTGCCAAGCAAATCAGAGTAGGATAATAAGAAATAAACCCAAATCTTTAAAATACCTTCTTCCATCATTCCCTTCTTCCTTGACTCAACTTTACTTTCAATTTTTTCTCCCTCTTCCCTTGCAGTGGTGCAGGGGAACATGGAATGGGTGTTGTGATCATTTCCTCACATCTATGCTGCTCCTTTCCCCTCAGGGAGAGGACTCCTCACACTCTTCTTCTTGGTTTGATCTTGGTGTTTTTCTGATGGAATAGTCCCCCAAATGAACTTTTCCAGTGTGACTCCTTCTCACACTTTGCAGCTCATGAACTCCAATATGGGTGTCTTCCATTCAGTGCAGTCCTTCAGGAACAGACTGCTCTAGTGTGGGTCCTCTGTGGGTTTGCAAGTCCTGCAGGAAAACCTACTCCAGCATGGACTCCTCTCTCCATGGGGCCCCATGAGTGCCAGGAGCCTGCTCCAGAGTGGGCTTCCCTTGGGGTCACAGTGTCCTTCAAGCATCTACTTGATTCAGTGTGGGGTGCTCTCTGGGCTGCGAGCGGAACTCTGCTCCACCATGGACCTCCATGGGCTGCGCAGGGACAGCGTGTCTCACCAGGGTCTGCACCAGGGTCTGAAAAGCAATTTCTGCTCTGGTACCTGGAGCACCTCCTCCTCCTTCGTCACTGACCCTGGTGTGTGCAGAGCTAACATATATTATCACTCTTTTGAGGAAATTGTACAGCAACTTTCCCCCCTTTACTCTGTTATCCCTATCACTATTGCAGAAGGGCTTGGCCATGGCCAGCAGTGGGTCCATCCTGGAGGAGCCAGGAGACCAGCCTTGGCCTTTTTGGACATGGAAGAAGCTTGTGACAGCTTCCACAGAGGCGCCCCTGTAGACCTCATGCTACCAAAACCTGGCCTCACAAACTCGATGAACATGTACAGCAATTCATGTTGCTTAGAGAAAGTTGTTAAGTATGATAGAGTCTACCTATTTTACAAAAGAGTTTGTATTTTTGTTTCATCTTCTCTGCAAACAGGACATTATCTACAGTGTTTGTTTCCTGTTGACACCCAAAGATATGCAGATTGCTGAGACCTTTGAATTTCTCAAGGTCACATCAAACTGAAGGCAGTCATTCCTCATCCAGCTTAGCTGAGCCAAGTTGCTTGCTTTGGCACTGCTACCGCATCCTAAAAAAGCAGATTTTTCTTGCTTGTGGGCAGGTGGTTAGAATACCATATAGAGCTCATTTTTGACTGTCAAGATTGAAATTATTTCTCAGCCAAGGATAGCTATAAGTACATCTGTTAGCTATTAAATTGTGGAGAAAAAAAAAAAACAACTTTGCAAAGGTTCAAAATATACCTCATATGTATGAAAAAAGTAAATCAGAATTTCAGACCAACTTCTGTAAAAATGTCTAAAAAGATAAATGCAATTCTATTATGTTCTGAACAAGAAAATAACTGCAGCTCTGGTAGATCCTGTTCTTAAGCCAATGAGATTTTAACTACAGTTTGAGCAACAGCAGCCTAGGTGATTATTACTAATGTGTCAAACATTTCAGTAAAACCTGAAATTATTTTTTTTCTCACACCAGTATGTTTTTTGACAGATGTTTAGATTCTATATATCAAAATCTGGGTAATTTGATGTCTTTGCCTGTAGTATTGCTAAAGCAAACCATTTAAATAGGAAGAATAAGAGGTGTGAAATATTTTTTTATTTTTCATTATAAGATAGTAAATTTAAGAAAGTGAAAGACTACTCTTCATTAGTAGAGGCTTTATGAAGCTCAAGAGATTGTTCAGTAATTATAACTCATGCTAATGAGCAAGATATGAAATTAAGAAATACTAAGTTAATTATTACTTACAGCAACTTTTCTCTTAAGAATTCATCCAGATATCTTCTAAATTTAATTTGAAACTTCATGTGTGAGAGCTAACAGAGGTCATGGTTACAGTTAGAGAAATGAGTCTAAGGATGCTCAGCTAAGAAAGAAAAATAGAAGTTTGTAATGCTTTCAAAATATGTTATTGACTGTAATTCCTTTGTAGCAAAGACCTCTCCCAAGGAATTAATGTAAAATTCCTGATGAGCTAGTAGTGCTTTTCAATTGATATTTGCTTTGAGGATTTTTAGATTTGCAGCCATTATTGAAGAGTGCTAGAAGCATTCCAAAGTATTTTTTCACTTTGAATTGTATTTATTTTTCACTGAACTATTGATCATTACACTTAAAACTGTTATTCATATACACAGATCTAAACCCCCAAATGTGATAGCAGTCTGCAAGGCTATCCTTAAGAAAAAGGGTAGAGTTAAACTTTTAAAAAATGCTTGTGTTAGTAAGTTGGCCTTGTAAGATTGCACAAAATGATGGACAATAGTTTTATTTCAGCATGCCCAGTTAAAATGTTTAACTAGTGAAACAAATAAATGGTAGTTTGTACAATTAGATCAGGAGCCATATTGCCACCGCAGCACACACACGTGGTCTTTTCCTTGCAATTTTGGTCAGAGATTAAAATTTCTGCAGGATTCATGGAAGAAAGAGACAATGACTAATTCTGACAATGAATAAATTTGGATTCTCTCCTGAGGAAAGAAAACCAAGTTTGTGGATTTTTTATTTTAAAAATATCAACATAGTATTTGCAAGAGTAATTAGAAATAACCTACCATCGCGAACCAAACGTGGCTTTCTTAAGTCTGGTTTGTTTGCAGGAATAGTTTATTGCTCTGTTGTGGAGTAACTCAAAAATGAAGTTATTTTAAAAATTAAAACCAATATCAAGAAACAGATGATCCAGCTCACTGTAACATGAGCCTTTGTTGTGGTTTGTTATTAATGCATGCATTAAAAATCTCGAGTAGAAGTTTGTTTTCAAATTCCAGAGTGTTCTACGGAACAGTGTTTGCAGCAGTATTGCTAGAAAGGATACAAAGTCCCCAGATAACTGCCTATGCAAATACTACAGTGACATTTTGAAGTAATTGTTTTAGGAAATTGTTTTGCTTGCCTTTCCTCTGTTCACAGGTATGCTGGCACTTATTTTTTACATTTTTTTTTTCTCTTGAGTCTACATGTGGGCAAAATTTGATGATTTATATAACCCATACATGAAATGGTAGAAGGTTTTACATTTAACTGCTGAGTTTAAGGGATTTATTCATGAGGTATCACTCTTATCTACTAAAGTAGACAATTAGAACTGCTGCTTTTGTTTCTTTTCCATTTCTTTTTTTCACCTCTATGCCCTTAATATGTTTATTAACATGGTTAATTTTAATTCTATTTCCTCTAAGTAAAAAACTACTTGTGTACAATAATCTGCTTTTTTTCAGTATGAGAATTTGCATATAATTCCTCTTTAATCACTACAAGACACTTTATTTTTGCATAATTGTAGAAAAATGTTCTGGTTTATGATGCTTTTCTCAAGAGTAGAAAAGAAATATGTAGAAATAATAAAAAGAACCAATTCTAGTTACTGCACTCTGCAATCTTTCTCTTTTTGCCTCAGGCCTTAAAGAACACACCATACACCTGTGTTAAACCCTTAGATTTTCACACGATCTCTGAAAACCCTTGCAAGACCTATCGTCACAGACCATTTTTTTTTCCTCCAATTTTGTTTCTAAATACTTATTAAAAACTTTTTTTTCCTTCCTCTTAGTGATTTCCCAATCATAATAAAGGAGGAGATTATTTGGGGATAAGAGATTGCGTCAGGTCTGAAATTGAATCACTGACTGGACTTTGCCATATTATTTTCTGTACATTTGTGAGGTAAACATGCCAGCAGAATTAACTTTCAAATCCTTTCACCCTTCTGAGTGAAATTCAGTCTCGTACATGAAGTCTGTAAGGGTACAAAACTTTATCACAATATACTCTTCTGTATTCAGGAGGATGAATGGAAGAGAAAATTAAATATTTTTGAGCTATTGTTTGCCTTTATCACTGATGGAAGAGACCCATTTAATAATTTTCAGAAGTGTCTAATCAAACAGCCAAATTAATGAACAATTCTCGACCTATACTTTAAAACATTTTACTAATAAAATATATGATACTTTGTAAAAGAAACTATCAATGAAATGGAGCATTATGAAATCTAAAAACGTAAATAATTTCATTGTTCAAACTGTATGCCATATCTCTTGAAAAAAAAAAAAGAAAGGATTTGCATAGTAAGAAATGGCTTTCTAAGGATAATTGAATTATTATAGTGTACTCATTGTATTTAGGAAATCATATATTTACCAACTAGGTCAGTTTTACATTTTTGTTTTGAATGGTTTAGGAATTCAGTCTTCAATAATGTGCAATATGGAACTGTTTTAGAAAAAATGAAGATCAGTCTTTTTCTTTTCTGCAAATAGGCTATTTTTTCAGCTTTCAATGAATGTACACATAGAATTCCATTAGAATATAGTACTGGAATGCTCATCCTTTTAGATGCCAAAAAATAGCTGTTTGAAAAAGGATTAGTCAGATTTTGTGACTTGCAAATAAAGTAATTATTATTTTTATTTGACTAATACAGTCAAAGTTAATAAAATGCGCTTTTGAGGATTCCTTATTCATCTAATATTTCATGGCCTTCAGGTTATTGATTAGCTTGTCCTTTTAACATACTCACCCTCCTCCCCAACCAAAACAAGCCTGCCCAAACCCAATATTTTTCATTCTTTCTTGTGAATATCCCTGATTAGTGTTGTTGCACAGTTCAGCTCAGTCTCCTGGTGAAGATGGTTTTCTGTCTCCAGTTGAATTTTTTTTAGTTTTAGAGTGTGCTCCTTCTGCCTTCTGCTCTGAGGGCATATCTTCCAGACAGTGAAAAGCAATGAGCAGCTGGAGGCAACAAGCTAGATCAAAAGTCTGTTTCTGTCCATGGACAGATTTGCTTATTCAAAACTAGATAAGAGGTATCACTATTCATAGTCCCATCTGTAAATACTTCATCCTGGTAATAATTCAGTGTGCATGACAATTGCTGTCTGGGGTTAAAGCACGACAACTTCTCTGAATGAATGATTGCAGAATAACAGGTCCCATCTGAAAGAAAGCAGAAGTGTGTGGTAGAAGGCAGACTGGCATTGTGAAAATGACAGCTACTTGGGGAACTAAATACAGGAATTTTGCATCCTCTCCACCTCAGCTTTAGTAATAATCTGTAGTTTGTCATTTTGTAATACTGGGACATGCTGCAGCAGTATGATTTTCTGTAGAGGATGGCATCAATGTCATTTTTCTTCATCACTTGGCCTTCTCTTAAAGGTTTTTGTAAAGTTTATTCTGTTTAGCCTGTTACAGCTGAACAAATCCTACCCCCTGGACAGAATAATTGCAGGAATCTATGCTCTGAATCTGAGGCCAGTTCAGCTACGGCAGTATATTTTTGATGTAAAAAACAGTCTTAAACTGTATCATTATGTGACTGCGACATATGAATGTTCACTGGTATTTACCTGAGATAAAACCTGATGGCTCGAAATTTTGTTACTACAGAGGTGATGCTAATAATCTGTTAATTATATTTAACAGAAAAGTCTCTTCTTCCTTTCTTGTGTTGTGATGTCTGACAAAACAATGTAGTAAACAGGCCCTGATAGTGCAACCAGCTCATACAAAATTTTGATGTATTTTGACTTGAGTAACATTCTTGAAGTCCAAAGGACTTCAGTGCAGGCAGTTTTAAGCTAATGTTGAGTTGTATGCAAGGTCAAATTCCAAACCCAGAAATATGTGAATTTTTCCTAACAAAACATTGTTGGGGCTAGGGGGTTTTGTGTATGTTTTGATTTTGGGCTTCTGGGGAGTTCTTTGTTAGTTTGTTTTTAAAATCTTTTAAACTAACCATTTTTTCCAATTCTGCTTAGAACCATTGGATACAAAAAGAAGTATGTGAAAGTTCCACATGGTCATATTTGGGTGGAAGGGGATCACCATGGGCACAGCTTTGACAGCAACGCTTTTGGTCCTGTAAGTCAATTCTCTGTATGTCCCACTTTGCAACTGAAAAACTGTGCATAAGTGAAACACAGTGAGTATGAATTGTGAGTGCAGTTTTATTATTTTTTGAGAATTGTTAAAGTTTATAAAATATCTTGGTCAGCAGACATTGAATTTTTTCTTAGCTGTTATAAAAAGAATAAGGACTTCTTTCAATTCCCCACATGGAAGGAGATGTGGTAGAGATTTTAAATTTGGAGGGATATGCTGGAGTTGTAGCCAGAGGGTGAGCCAGCTCTCTGTAGCTGACAGATGCTCCCTGAGGACATTTTGCCAGCTGATACAATTTGGAATGATTCCCTTCTGGGAGCTTTGTCTTGCTGTAGTGCCAGTGCTAGGATGAAGAATTGGGGAAATGTAACCATGCTTAACAAGTGCTAACTGGTAAGTTGGTCAGTGGACAGTAGTAGAGGTATTTCAAAACTCTTCCCAAAGTAAATATTTAAATTTTCTTTGTATATTGAATGAAAAGAAAATGTAACCCATAAAATCTGTTTCTTGATGGGTAAAAGTGTGCATCTTTTCACCAGGAGGACAGTCAATTCTTGCTCTGAACTCTATTTCGGGTTTGGTTTTGGCTTTGTTACACTTTGTATAGATCCTTGTTCTTGTTTGAACTTAACCTAGCATGCAGGAAATAGTTGCATAGATTGTGTATCCTGCTGTGGAAATGCAAACTCTTTTAGCCCTATTCCACATGCAGGATTTTTCTCTTTTTTTAACAGAGAATTTTCCTTTAATGTTATTTAAAAATGCACTGTTTGTTACAGGGAAGCTGTCAAGGTTGGGTTTTCCCACCCTTATGCATTTCATGTCTATTTCATACAGAATTCATCCCACTGACTAATTGAATTAATGACAAGGAGGACCTTATGAGTTTATCTGGCTTCTTGAAGTTTAGCACAATTGTTAAATTGAAATAATTTGTTCTCAGAAAATAATACAAAATAGGCCCACTGCCTGATTTAGAGTATGTAACGGTGATGGCTTCTTGCAGTTTGTCTCACTTTTTGTGTGCTTGTATTTCCTGCTGTTTTTCATTATTATTTTCTTTCTGCTATCTTCTAAGATTTCTAACATCTAGTTTTAGAGGTTCTTTCTGACAGAATTAAGTCAGTCTATCCTGTGCAGGCATCTCTTTCCTCCCTTAGTAAGCTTTTCTCTGTCGCTCTCAGTTCCCAACATAAATCTTAGTCATAAAGCCACTAATCTTCTTTTCACTTACAAATATATTGCCAATGTAGGCTCAGAGCATAAAGAACCTTGAGCAGTTGGACATTGGTTTCAGATTTACAGCAACTCACACAGAAATTCATACAAGGTAAAATCCTCAAGGTAGGCACCATGCAGCTTTCATGCAAGATAGAATGTTGGGGTAAATCTAAAGACCCTCAGATTTTTTCTCAATTCACTGATGTTTATAAATATTAGTAAATCCCCTTCACTAGTCTTTGACCTCACATTAATCATCAGTTGTTAGCTAACATCAGATAGTATATCACTTTTCTTACAGCAATGGCACTTTTGAGAGCTAGCAGGACAGGTTTTGACAGTGAATTCTTTATCTTTCTTCAGGAAGAATGACCTTTGTATTGCTTTGATGAATACATTATGGGCAAGTCAGCTGTAAATAGGTATTTTCCTCTCAAATTAAATTAGAACAGCAATCGCTGAATGCAAGCAGAAGGCACAGAAGAGATCACAAGGTTTGAAACTAGCTTCAGAATACTAAAATAAAGATTTTTTCTGTCTGGAGAAGGAAGTGGAAAGTGCATTTAGAAGGCCACACTGCGCTCTAGGTTCTTTTCATCCTACACATGTAAGATTTTAGGTTACTGGGACATTTTCTACTGCTCTTCTGTACTCTGGAGATTATTTGCACAAGTGAATTAAAATATTAAAATCACTCTTTCAAGCCATTCAGAAGGTATGTACTTTTTGAAAAAAAAAAAATTCTTGAAGCTGGGGCTGTCTCTGAGCCAAAACACATCTTAATTATAAAAAGTTGAGTGAGAAAATGAATTGTGCNNNNCACGTAAGATATTAGGTTAAATGTGTGCCACATTCGGACATGTGTGTCACAATTCTGACTTTCAAAATGATGCTTTCTTTGATCAAAAGATGCAGTAGAAATAGTGGCGAGCTTAAGTGGACTGTATTGTAGGCTACCATTGCTTCTGCTTTCATGTGATAGTATAGTAGAAAGGCATTTATACTGCAGATAGACTCAGTAATGTTTTGTAGATGAGCTTAATGAGTTGCATGGGGCATAAAAGGAAATTATAGAAAAACAGATTGAGAACAGATGTTAGAATACTTTTTTTCTCTTGGAGAATAACTCTGTGTAATGGCCTAATGGGTTAGGTTGATAAAGCATAAACCCTGATACCAGTCAAGTTCTGAATTAGATGCACCTTTGGAGAGATATGAATTTCTAAATTGCAAAACATGGTCTGATTAAATTGTGTTTATTTAGTTCATTAAAATGTTATAAAATAAATAATTTCTTGTTATTGCAAGGTTTTACAAGACTAAAATTGGATTTTTAAAGAATAGACACATATTTTCCTGAAGTGTGTAAATAAAATGAAAATGTTTAAACTAAGATTTTTAAAGGTTTACTATTTCATTTCTGCTTAATTTTTTCTTTAAATAAAATTAATACCTTAACTGATAGTAGCAAAATAACAGGGTATCTATGGTTAGTGATGAATTAGAAATGCTATTAAGCTTGTATATGACCAAAACTTAGATATTAATTACCTTTTCTTAATATGGGACTAAATTAATTAATTCATGGCTATTGTACATTGACTTTTAAAAAAATGCTTTGTGTAATACTGAATAGCAGGTGATACATAATACTATTGCTTTAATACTGTTGTGTTTCAGGTTTGGAATTTGTCAGCCATTCATAACAGTGAAAATATCTGTTTTGAATAGAAGCCAATAAACATTTAGAGATCTTGCATATTTTTACTATTATTTAAGGGGTAAAAAAATTGCATATTCCTGGACTTTTTTTCAGTTACCTGGACTAGGATAGAGATTTCTGTTACATTTACTATTGCTGTTTCTAAATTCTGAGTGCAGTTTTATAATATTAGGTTAATATTCCTTATTTGGCATACTACAGAAATGTGATAATGAATACCTAATACAATTAAGGTACCAGTTTTTAAAGTTTGTTCTTTTTGTTTTCAGTTCTGGTAATTTTCCTATTTGATGGACCTTTTTACTATGGGTTTTAGTTCAACAGCATAGGAAATATAAAAGTAATGTTCCTGGTAGTGCTTTTGCTTTCTTAGATAAGAAATGCAGGAGATATTATAAAAAATTGATGAAGTATTAAACTCCTCTGTTCCTTCAAATTTCTTAAAAATTTTAAAGGGTTAACTTTATGCCAGATCAGGTATTGTCTTTGCTTGCATAGTAAGGAAAATATCAGCATAAAAACAAAGTGACAATTTATATTCTGTGTCCAATGTTCTGGCTGACTCAAGGTGAATGTCATTATAAACTGTACTTTTTGTAGATTAAATGTTTGGAGCTGGCAGCCAGCAGTGCAGAGATGGTTATCCAAACAATATGTGAGGGTATCTAAGAAGCAGTTACTGATAAGTGCATGGAATAACTGATACATTCCTGGCTGTACACATGTGCAATGAGAAGCTCTCTCATAATTTTAAAAGTAAAACAGGCAAATATTATCCTATAATGCTCTTATTTATACATTTACATGTTTTCAGATGACTCCAACCTGGGGATATGAAAGACCTTTATAAAATCAGGGCTTGCAATCAATGGCAACCTTTCAGCTGTCATGTAAAAGACCTGAACAAAAGCTCATTACAGTCAATGAGAGCTTTCTATTGGCTTTAATGGCTTTGGAGAAAGTTCTTTATGAATTAATCTGTACAATCCAGTGTAAGGGCAAAAACAGCTGTTATCCTCCTTATCTTCCTTGGAAACTTCTAACACAGGTAGGTTCAGTACTTGTCAAAAGTATCTCTTTTTGCCCATCCAGGTCCCTATCCCAGCCCTTTTCCTAAAAATATATCTTTAATGTGTTAATTTTCAAAACTAAATCTTGTTGAACCTGAGCCTAAATTTTTTGTTTGACAGAAGTTTTGCATTTATAAGCTTCAAATGAGTAAATTGCTTTTAATTAGCATTACTGTAGAGGCCAATTTTTATGATTGCCTATTCTGTACTGTACTTTCATGGAATAAAATATCTGAAATAACTTTCTATCTGTTTAGCAACACTTTCATTTAACAGCAGAAACCTGTAGACTGTGGCTAGGAAACTATAGACTAGGATGACACTGAACAGAATATGCTGGATTTATTAGGTATTTTGATTTGATTTTCAAAGGCAATCATCATCCCTTTCAGCTATAAGGTAGAAATGGTTTAACTGTTAACCCTCAACAGGCAGATTAAATTACTTACAGTAGTAGAAAGTGGCCTCTTATTTTTTAGGCTGATTTGTCATTCTGTCTGTAATTACTGTTTGTGAATATAAGTAGGCAAAAGCAGAAAATAAGAAAATTACATTAGAGAGTAAGCTGAACAGAAATATGACACTTCTAGTGGAGTGCAGAGGTTACTGCTGTTAAAGGAAATATTTAAACCAAGTTGTCTGCAGCTAGTGAGAGTACCCCTGTTTCATTTGTTCTGTCATCTTCTGAGGGAGGTTCAGTGGACAGCTGAAGGAGGAAGCAGATCACTTTCTGCAGTTTTGAATTACTTACATAACAGCAAACAAAGAATGCCACATGTCCTAAGACTGCACATCATCTTGGTGATGATCTTGCCAACTGGAGAACTTTCATATGTGAGCTGTAAACTAGTGCAGGGATTACATATGTCCCTGAAATGGAGCAGCCTCTAAGACAAGAGGTGGGAAGAGTTTAACAGCTCCCAGCAGTGCACTGAGCATTGCTGCATTACATTGCACAATAAGGCATATAGCTAGGGCACACAGCTAGGGCACACTTCCCACAGAGAGCTCTGCCAGGACTTGAAATACCTGCTGACTCCAAAATGCCATTCAAAGAGGCTTAAGACAAATATGTCAGTGGCAGAGTACCAAACCCTCTTTTTCTTAGTTTGGAACAGTCAAAAAGAGATAGTCAAGGGTGGCAATACAAAAGTGTGATTTTAACAAGAGAACACTTATCTGTAGTTACACTCCTAAAGTTAATGTAGGTGAGGAGGAGAGTGATGACAAAGGAGTCAGTGGAGGCTGGGAATGACCTGCTGGGGACTTGTCTGCATTAACTTGCTAACAGATGTTGCAGATTCTTCTGTTAACTTTTTGCTACCACTGCCACCAGTGCACCTGCACTCTGCTATATAGATGTAGCCTTGGAAAGTGGCATTGCTCTTGTGGGCTTGGTGACATTTCTAGTTCTCTCTTGGGTATTAAAGAAGAAATGAAGCCTGTGTTTAAACAGGATGTGGAATGCAAATATGCAATCAATGCCATTCCATATTATTTATCTCTGGCTACTGACAAAAATGAAACAGGTGAAACTGTTTACAATCAGAAAAAAGACTTTGCATATGGAGCATGAAGTTACCAGTAGTAAATGGCATGGATGCACAGCTTGAACTTGTAAAAATCTATGGTGAATAAAACAGATAGAACATTATGTGTTATGACTGATGACAAATAAAGCTCAAAGGGTAAATATGCTTGTCCCTTTGAGAGAATACTATATGTGAGATGCAAATTGGGATGGTGGATTTTCTGTGAAGAATGAAAATTCACTCCAGGAGCTGCTGAAGGGGAGCCTTGCTAATAAGATTGTGTGGCCTGACTGTCCATTAAATTATCATGGCTAAGTGAATTTGCACTATAGGGAATAAAAAGTCCCCTATAGCTGTCCTAATTATTTTGAAAAGTAAAATATTTAGCTTGACTATTTTAAACCAATGCATATGGCTATTATCATGTGACTAAAAGCTCTCAGTTAAGGCTACTCTATTTCTTAGCAATAGAAAGTTTGCTTTTTGTCTTATGTCAAATCTTATTTTATGCATTCTAGCTAATTTTCTTTATTACTTGTAAATGTAATTTATTTAGCATTGATAAAACTTCAGTCATTCTGCTTATGGAGCAGAATTTATGGAACAAATTCAAGCACAATTAATTATTAATGCAAATATTTAGTATTTCTGAATGCGAGAACCTTTAAAGAATTTTAAAGGTTCTGCTAAGAAGGTTCTACTAAAAATGGTAGTCTGAGCCGTCTTTTGGCATCACTTATATTGAAATAAACTAGGAAAAATGTTGAAACAGTATTGGATCTATTTAATGAAATATTTGAAATGATCAGAGAGCTGTCAGAATCATGCAATCATTTTTAATTATCTCATTTGAACAGCTCTGCATTCAAATATAATCATTTGTGAAACCCTGTGTACTCCTTCATCAGTTTCTTTACAATTCTATTTCTCTCAAGTTACTGCTTGAAGTACCCTTACATTTGATAATCTTTCTGCAGGATTTGTAGCATTATAATGTCTATATTGAATTTTAAAAATTGCTTGTTTTAATGCATACGAGGCACAAAGGAATCTTTGCTGACTTCTGTATAGTTTAACTGCATAGGGAATTTAGATTCATGCTGGCATTCATATTAAGATTTGCCAGGACATAATTGAAAAAAACCACACTTAATGTATTTATTTCTTTATAATTTTACCTCCTTGGACATGGATTATTGTCAAAGCTTTTGACACTGATTACTAAAAAACAGTTCTAAATTTTAGTTTGCAGAATTGTAGGAAATTTTTATTTACCTGATTCCATTTTTGGATACGATAAATGTTTTGGTGTAATAAGTACTCATGTCATTAATGGTCCCAGTCCTAAAATAAGACTATTTTACTCTAGCACCTTGTTTACATGATTGCACATCATACTGGAAGCTTAAAAATGTGTGTTTGTATGGCAGTGAATGGGCAAACCAATGTGTATGTGTTTATTTACATGTGTATGTTTATTTCATTTAGAAGCAAAACATTGCTGAACCATGATGAATACTATACCACTACTTCTATGAATTATTATAGGGAAGTGATGTTTTCCATGCACTTGGTGCTTGTGCAGTCAGGACAGTGTGCTTTGGAGATTGCCTGCAGAAGAGTTGGTGAATAAGCCCTGAGAAAGGCCCCTCTGGCAGACCTGTAGCACACCAGGCAGAGGTTCAAGAGCAGGCTCTGCTCAGCCCTGGGTGGGAAGGCTGCAAGGAGAGATCAGAGCTGTCCTCAGCTGCTGCACAGGGAATGGGTAAGGCAGGGCCAGACTCCTCTGAGACGGAGTCGAGGGACAAGAGACAACAGGCACAACACCCAGAGTTCTGAACAGACATTAAGTTATTTAAGTTTGGGGTTTTTTTCATTATGGCAAAGTCATGCGTTGGTTGCTGAAAAAGTTAGGAAGATCTCCATTTTCGGAGGTAGTATAAAAGTCTGTCTGGAGAGCCCTGAGCAACCTGAGCTGGCTGAGTCCTCCCACGTAGGAGGCTGGACAAGGTAATCTCCAGATGTCCCTTCCTACCTATATGTCTGTGCATATAGGAAAATGATTTCTATTTTGTCAGTACTCTTTTATTTAGCATTTGGACAGTAAACTGACACAAGTCGTGTGTTAACACTGATGGAATCACATTTATCAAGAGAGAGAAAATAGTGAATTTACTTTGCTATTGCTGCAGTGTCTCAGAAGATTATCAAGGGCATCAAATTGCATTTTAGATTGTACAAACATTTCTTTGCAAACTTATTTTTGTATTGCCTCTGTTCTAAAATGAATAGTTTGGAAAATATGCTAGATATCATGAATTTTCCTAAGCTGGCCATGTTTAAATTCCAGCCTGAGCAGAGAAGAACAATTTTCTGCAAATATTAACAGCAAACACTTTTTTTTTTTTTTTTTTTTTAAGCAGTACTTCAGACTTCATATGTATGTTGTGGAGCAAATAA
>JAYDZK010000056.1:26237739-26253614 GCA_034509185.1 Euphonia xanthogaster
TTCATAAGTATGTTGTGGAGCAAATAACAATATTTAATTTTAGCTAAATCTGATTTGGACTAGGATCCTGATCTTTCAAACATTTGGTTTTATATATTTTATGTCTATAGGATCTTCTTAATAAAGTCCAGGGCCTGCAAGTTTCAGACTACTTCTCTTGTTTATGTTGTGTCTTTTCTCCATCTCTTATTTTGAAAGACTTAATAAATGAAGCACCCTAGTTCAAACTGAATCATTTTGCTGATTCTGGTGATGACAGCTAATTCAGTAAAAACTTAAATTTTTAATTAAGCAGAACTTTTGCTGTTAAGTAATTTAATTCCTGATTGTTATCCAACCAATCAAAGCATTTTCCAAACTTTGTGAGCTTTTTTTGAAAACTGCAATTGTAATGGACATATTTATTTATTTATTTATTTATTATTTTCAGAATATGAAAGTATAGAAATAGTTTTTTAATGAACATAATCATGGTCTTGTCAGAGAAATGTTCAGATTGATAGCAGAATTTTCAAGTTATTATTTCTCTCTTCACTGCAGAAGAGACAAGTAAGAATAATTCTTCAGAGGTAATTCCCATAGAACGTTACGTTTGGGGAGAGGGATAATGCCTACTAACAGAGTAGCAAATAGGTTTGCAAAACAAATAAGAAAATATATTCCTCTTCTGTTGATTGTTATTTGAGATTATGTTACTTAATTAAAGTTGGATATAGTTCTTTTCATTTACTTGTTCTGAGGATTTTGGCACTGCAGATTAGCATCTATTAAGGCTTGAAATTTTATGTAGATTTTAATTAAGAGCTCCTGCAACTCAGTGTCAGATTCAGGAACCAGCACAGTTTTTTTTTTTTCTCTTGTCAGTCTGGAGATTTTGAAAAGAATTGTGTAGCGTAGGAAAACTGGTACTTCCTCTTTCACATATGCACCATTTATGTAGCTATAATGTATGTCCTGATGGAATTATTGAAAATGTGTTTAACTGCATTTGATGAGAACCAGAAATCCCCTATCATGTGATCATCAGCCCTCTGTGGTCATGAGGACAAGTCCCATGTAAACTTTTGATTGTGAACCTTGATAACAATGCCTGTAAGCTGCAAGATCTGTTACTCAATATCACATTTTCTAATTGCAAAATTTTATTTTAACCCCGGGTGATCTATCTCAATATAATTTTAAGGAATGCTATTCTGAAATATGTATGCATTAGAGTTTGTACCACTGCTGTCTCTTCTTCCATGCAATATATCTTCCTGAAGCTGGGAGACCAGATGACAAGCTTTGGGGGTTGTTAACTTGTACACCTCATATTTGTGAGATATCACTTTTTGCAAGGGGAGCAGAAGGAAACCACAGTAGTAGTTAACATGATGTGCTGACAAGATCTGATATTTCTTTCCTAGCAAAGGTATAAGTCTGAAGATGATGAACAATTTTCACTCTAAATCATGGGTCATGGATCAATAATTGATCAATTATTAGAAAGAATGAGGAAGAAAGAAAAGACAAATTTTCAGCTCTGCAAAATAACACTTCCACTTCTGGTGGAAGTCATGCAATTTTAGTAACAAAAATCTGTGCAGCAGCAGTTAAACTAATAAGAAAAAAAAAAGCCTCTCAGTATTCCATGATGGTAAAATGAATTATCAGGTATTTTCTAGATGAGTCAGTTCATTATCTTTCTTGAGAGCAGAGTAAATGCCCCCACAATGACTGCTTTACGGCCATTGGATTAATGTATGTGAAGGGGTACTAAAGCAAAGGGGGTAACTCATTAAAACCTTTAGTCAACACTGCCAGAGTTATTATTTGTAGAAGATCACTTTGACACAACCAAGATAGGAAAGCAAAGAGCTACAAACCTTCCCAATTTTTCTTTTGGATCACCTTAGCAGGACTCAGGTTTTCTGTAGTTTAGCCAGTCAGAAATTTTAAAGCAAAAAACTCATCTTCCTTCCACTAAAAATGCACCAAAAAAATAGCAGAAGGTTTAAGTGTACTATCATTTAGCAGTTTAGTATTTTCAATTCTGTATTATGCCCAATCATATTCATATATTTTCACATTATGAAAATTGAAATTCAGATTTAATTTGCAACTTAATAAAACCCAGGATTTGTATTATTTAGATGCCAAAATAACAGACTCTGGACTACTCTCTAACAGATGTGAAACTGGTATCCAACACTGAATTTTGGCCATATACACACTGCCTCTAATGAAAGCCAAGGGAAGCCTATGACCAAAACAAGATGTAATACACTGAAAAAGGAGAGGGATCAGAAGAAGTGACTACCTACAAAATTCTCCATGACTGCTTCTTGGCAGGTTATACCTCCACCTAATATAATGCTCACCTTCACATTTCAGAGGCTTTGGCAGGTAGAAAGAGCTCACCAGATGATGTTTTTCACAATTTTAGAGATTAGACACAGGCATTCCAGGATCCATTTTTTTTCAAGACTTTTATAATTCTGTCACAACCATGAGACACTAGCTGAAATTTGTTCTTCAAAATGCTGCTAATGCAGGTTTCCAGACATAGGATAAGTCAGAAATACCTGTGTTACTCTTCCAGACTGAAGAGTGAAAAAATGAACGTGCACTTGGGAGTGAAATTAGGCATGACCCCCCAGAAAGTTCCGGTATTGCTGCAGCTGCTGTGTTCTCTGTATCCTCAGGCTGTGACATAACACTCCCCTTTGACAAGCCCAATGTGCTCTTTTCTCTGAGGTGTGTATTGTTTTCTGGCAAGTCCTGTAATACAGGCCTTAAGAACTACTACTACAGGGCTTTAGAAACTGTTTCATATTCATGATATCTGTACTCAAATATGCTTTAAGTCCTATGTATTGTCAGAGGAATTTTAGAGGCCTTCAGAATTCTGCATGCATCAATGACAGCATAAGGTCTCAATTCAAAACATTTCTTAGTTAATATAGGATCTGATTATACTTAGTGAGTGGAGCTATGTAAAGAATAAATCTAATTTTCACAGTTATTAAAATGTTTGTAATATCAGAGTGCATTTTGGTTCACATCAATTTTCAAAGAAACCATTGTATTTTCAATTAAAGAGGTTGATAGTATTACAGAGAAATTAGATTTTAAATGAAAATTATTTAGATTAAACAAGACAAAAAATAGAAAAATAAAGTCTTCATGTTTACATGAACATCTTAATGATGCCCTTTAGTCACTTTGGATCCCATTCAGAACTCTTACATCTTCCTACTGTTAAGTTCTCTGAGAGAGTTTTCCTGTAAATCTTTCATAAGTACTTTTCTGTTGTCACAGTGTCTCTAAGTTTCAAGAAGTAGAATGGTAAATGCATTTGTTAAAAAACTACAGTTCATTGTTTCCTTATACTGCTGAGTGCTCTACTAGCGCTGCTAGTTAGGCACATACCAGTGCAAAACAGGTGTGTTTGTACAATGGAAACTTGTTCAAGAATTGGATTTTAGTACATAAGTTAGAAACAAAGTTTGTATCAAAAAGCTCATATCTCTTCCCTTCTCTATTATTTGCTCTTCCCTTCCAAATATGTTCAAAACTGTGCACTTTGCATTGTGCATTGAAAAAGATGCAGCTCACATAACAGTAGAAGAAGATCTTTCTGTTGTATTTCTGTTGTAGCATTCATCTCATGTTTGAACTATATTCTTAAAAAAGAAAATAATAAAGATACTGTCTTGATCATTTATATTTGCATTTGCATGCAGTGTGGTTTGTATGGAAGGCTTATTTTACATCTATGTTTTAGTTTGAAGTTTCAGGAAGTACTGCAGCCTGAAGTAAGTCATGCACTAAAATAGAAGATTATAATGGGATATCTTTCTTCCCTGGTTTGCTTTTAGAGTTCTCTCCTGGCACATTTTACACAAATTAATTTGACAGTAACAAAAACTAAAAAGGTATTTGGATTACTTCAGCAGTAAACTAGCAACAGAGCCATGTCATTTCAATTTATCACTTGTCTTTAAGTGTGTGAAACCTTAGTGCTTCATCACATTCAAATAGATTGCTTATATATAGAAAAAAGCTGCAGACTTCGCAGAGAGGAAAAAAAAATTATCAACTGCCAGCTGAGCTTTCACATTCTCCCTGACTTGCAAATTTTTTTAGTGAATTTCACACTACCTGAAGTAGAACAGCATAGTAACCTTAGTTTTACCCCTGTTACTATGTCTCAGGCTATTAGAGGTTTATCCATCAAAAAGAGCTCTGGCTCTAACAACACACTGGGCCTTTGAAAATATAACCTGAGAGGCAAATCCTGAAATCTGTGAAACCAAACTTAACTTCTACAGTTAGCTTTTATCCTACTAGCATAAATCTGTGTTTCTTCGTATGCTGAAGACATCTACTATATTCCCAGGGTTATGCAGGAAGAGAACATGCACTTATTCAATCATGCTTGCACAGACATATTGAAAACAGAAAAGGGAAAGGGAAAAAATAAAATAAAATTTAAAAAAATTAAAATTACGAGTTGGTATATTTTCCTGTGGTAAGTTCTACAGAGACTGAAAAGTGAAGATATGCTAGACAGATGATGCATTATAAAGTAATTGTTAAAAAAAGTGCAATTATTCTTTGAGTTATCTTACCTCCAGGTATCTCATGTTTGTAAGCTCAGAAAGAAAGAAATGTAATTTCTTCTAGTATTTCAAATCTGAAGTTTTTCCTTTTTTTGGTCAAAAAAGTGAGGTCAGAGCCGACATACTATTTTTACAGAATCCAAAATTTAAAGTGAATGATTGATCTATTGAAAATCCAACGTGATTTATCATGCATAATTAAAGAACTAGCACACTTATAATCTAAAAAGCCTCAGTGAATGAATTTTTCCAACTCAATGATAAATATCTATGTAAAATGAACTTAGTAAACAACATCAGTATAATCTCTATTCAAACTTTATTCCTTTTTTCAATGGGGTTTAATAATATGCTGCTGCGTGGGCTAGTTTTATTATGGATCATTATGGTCTTGTGCTCTTGCTAGTGTCTTGCTGCAGAAACCCAGACTAGTGAAACAAAAAGTAGTCAAAGTACAACACCTTTAGTTTCAACAAAGTATTGATGCAGTGGATAAAAATGAGGTCTGATTATTCTTCAGAGGCTTTTTCCTTGTCAGAATACCAGGGTGCTTTTTCTGAAAAGTAAACTATATAATCTAAGGAGAAATAGCTCTGTTTACCAGGAGTAGACAAAGTAGCAGATACCAGTAATACCTGGAAAAGATTCAGTTACCTTGGGAATAAAAACATTAACTTTATTCTTCTTTCTGAATTTCACTTTAAAACCTTTATTCTTAGCTCTCTGGAGAAAGTCCCAATTGGCATTTAAATACATTTATTTTGAAATGAGATTCATAAGGGACTAAATCTATGAGTTTCCTATGAAAAAAAAATAATAGAGAGATCCTTCTTATAGGTTTTGAAGTAAAGAATTAAATTTTATCTTTAAAATGAATGGTGCCAGCTTTCTGGAGACTAATTTGAAGTTTTCATAGAATAAGTGTTACATAGCATTAAGACAGGTAGCTTTAGATTTCATGCCTTCTCTGCAACAAAGGGTAACAATTTTTCATTGCATTTGGAACAGGACAAAAGATACGTCATCTTTTCATCATTTTGAAATTTCAGTAAAAGTGCAAATTAGGCTCCAGTATTAACAGGCCTTTCAGTGAGAGCACAGCAATGACATTAAGCAATCTCTTAGAGAATATTGCATTAATTTTTCTGTTCTCTATAGATATAAAGATACATTCCACTTTTAAAAATAATTACATGCCTTCTTGAGGTTTGGGGCATTTGCAAGAGCTTTATTACCTAAGTCAGGTAAAAAAATCCACAAACCTTTTGTAGGGTAGAATAGGTTTATCTTGTATCTGGTTTGTACAGTATGTTGAAGTATTTAAAACTTGGGAAAAATCTTGTCTCTGGGAGTTTTGCCAGGGTCAGTGATGTCAGGACTTCATCCCCCATCAGGATTTTCCTGCTGATGCTGTGCTGCAGCCGTATGGCCACAGACTGTCCCCAGCAAGGGACAGCACATGGCTGTCCCAGCAATGCCCTGCTCCAGCCCCTGCCATGCTCCATCTGTCCAGGGCTGGCAACACTTGCAGAGAAAGGGATTGTGTCTTTGTCATACCACCATACCCCAGAAGGTTCTTATTCCTTTGTCATATTTAGAGATTTCCTCTGTTATTCTGATGTTGTTTTGTGGCACGTAAATGCTAAATACAGGTAACAGAGCTAATCTCTCTATTTGTATGGTAAGAACCAACCTGTCTTTCAAACCACCACAGTCAGAGGCAGCACTTTGCCAGTAAGGAACATCTCCCAGTGCCTGGGGCTAATACTAAAATTCATACTTGATCTCATGTTTTAACAGTAAGAAAAAGATTGCATACCATAAATGGAATACCTTTTTCTCAGTTGTATATGTGAAAAATGCTTGTAGTTTCTGAACTGTTTCTTATAATTCACAGCCTCTGTGTATCACAAGCTAAAATTGAAAATAGCCAGCAAATTGCAAATACATTTGCTAAATACATCTGCTACAATTTGAAGTATGAAACAATAAACTGGAAAGTCTCTTGGGGTTTTGGGTGATTCACCAGAAATACACTTAGTGTGGCATTGCTAATCCAGTTATATAAAGAGGAAAAGTAATTGCTAAATGTTACAACTTTTATTAGGCTACCTGAATAAAATTTGCAGAGACCCTCTTAGGAAGAATGCTTTTCTTTTTTTATTTTTTTTTTAATTTAAAAATTTTAATTATCATTAAAAAAATCCTTTTTGTTATATTTTCACTCCTAATTTGCCTTATCAGTAGATGCTTTTTCACACTTAATCACAGACTGGGGTGAGGTTTGTTTGGTATTAAGTAAAAAAATGTCTTTTAGGCATGTAGAATCTCATCTAGATTAATATTTTACTCATCCTAACATTTTTTTTTTAATAATGTATGAATACTCATGGCCACATATTTTCTTGATCATCTGAACAATCCTAGATGCATTTGAAAGGATAACTCTCATGGTGGGTCTCCTGAATTGTGTTTCATCTGTCATGCAGAAGCCTTTGTTAGTTCACAGGAGAAGACAGTATAGATTTCTGTTTACATGGATAAAATAGAAAAGAGTTTGCTTTCCTATAATACCTTCTCTATCTCAAGGTATTTCAAAGCACTTGAAAGAACATCCTGGCTGAGTTCAATGCTACTGCAGTGTGTGAGTAGGCAGTTGCAGCAGCCCTTCAGGACTGTGTATTTAGTATCAGCACAAAGCCAGACATTTCAGATAGGAGAACCAAAGAAGGTATGTTGAAAGGATGGTGAAAATGAGTGCAAGGGATTTCACTGCGGGAAAACAAGCAATCTGACAAAACCATCAAAAACCGATGTGAGAGGCATAGCATGTTTTAAAACATTTTCCTCATATATAAAAGATGTAAAAGATAATATGATTGCAAGGTGTTTCATGCTGAAGATATTTTCTTGTTTAATAATCTCTGTTCTCTGAACTGAGTTCATATAAAACTTTAAAAATCATCAAAATATAAAACTAGCATCATGTTGTGCTTTAAGCCTTCTCTGCAGAAAAGACAAAGAAGAAAAGCACTGAAAATATTGAATTATATTTCATTACTGAATGTAGCAATTCCTGTGTGCTCTAGAGAGTGTAAACTTTATGCAGATTTGGCATCGCTAATGTGTGTTCTCTACCATTTTGTGGAGCTGAGACTTGGCAACTCTCAAATTAGCACCTTTCCTCCACATTAATCTTGCAGTAAATATATGGGTATCTATATTTGTAATGATTTCAATCTTGGTTGTTTTGACACATTTGTCAAATTCCCAGTGTTTGCTTTTAAGTACAGGCTAATAGAGTGTCCCAAGACAAGCATCTGAAATGTTTATTTGCTATTTTTGTAGCAGGGAAGAAAATATTGATAAAATAAAAATGCTTGATAGGGCCTAACTAAAAGAACAAAATATTTTGTTTCAAAAAATATTGTGCAAAATATTTTTTTTATAAATAATGGAAGTGTAATGTAAGACGTGCATTTAAGTCTTTAATTTCAAAAAGTCAATGTTAATGAGAGGCCTAACTTTCAGTAATATGCTGCATATATGATTCTGTCAGTTCATGAATCTTTCAAAGAAGATCATGATATTTATTGGAGTCAGGTGAACTTTGAATGTAAACCCACTCTCAAGACCTGCATTTATGAAAAAATGCCTAACCCACTTTTTACTTTTTTCACCTGTGTTTCTGTTTCCTTCTGTTCCCTATTTTTATCTGTCCTCTTTTTTCCCATAACAAAAGAAGATACCATTTTAATTTTTTTTTACAGTGAACTTCATGCATTGCTGAAATAGAAGCACAGACAGTTTTCAGTCTCAAATCTTTGAGCACAGAAACTCTCAACTTCAGTTGTCTAACTGTGTCTTGAGGAACAGTTTTTATTCTTCCTAATGGAAGTAGCAGTTCTCAGACCTTAGGATTAGGAATTCACTATGGGCTTTTAGAAGTTTGGGGGGCCTGTAGGATAACTTTCAAATACTGCCTATGGTTCTCACTTTATTCCAGTAAATTCTGTCTGAATATTCACTTTTTGTCTGTACATCATGACTTCACACTACAGATATTTATACTACTTTTAAATTTCCTCTTTATTGTATCATTTACATTTGATTCCCTGATTGTAAGTCAGTCTGTGAGATGTAATGAACAGAGAGTGTATGTCATACATCTGCTAAAGCTTCAAACACCTTGGGCAATCGGTAGGAATTAAGAAAATAAGTTTTCTAAAATGATGAAACATGATATTAATATAGAAAATGTCAGTCACTTGTTATATTGTGTCAGATAAATATTATTTGCTGTGGCAGAGTTCAATGCTTAATAATACATTGCTCTTGTCAGTACTGTTTAAAGTGCACATGATTCATATTAAACCTTTATCTTAGCTGATAGTGAAAGTAGGCACTTAGCATTTTCCAAAACCAAATCTCAGCTCAGAAGTTTAATACACTTCCATATTTCCTGCAGTAGGAAAGAATATTCTGCCTTCTCCAGAGATTTATTTATCTCAGTAGTATAGAAGAGGTTTATGGTGCCAGTGCCGTGGTTTTACAGGATCTACTGAAACAGTATTTAACAATGCACAGTTTGATAATGCAGGATTTCCATATATTGGAAAATGTTTCCTATTGAAATTTAGTTTAGAATTAAAAAGTATGCTTCCCAGCAGAATGAAAATGAGAGGCACTGTTGCTTGGTAAAAAAAATTAAGAAGCTTTGCGAAAAATCTGTTATTAGAAGATAAGTAGTCACAACATTTTAGAAAAATATAAAGTGCTATATTACCAGCTTTTTGTTTTTTGTTTATGTTCTAAAATTTTTAAAAGAAAGATAACAGTTTTTAAATTTTATTGCAATATTGGTAATTTTCATTTATTTATCTCTAAACGTAAGAGTGAGAATGTTCTGATAAAAAAGACATTTTATCTAGGACTGTGTGAATTCCTGGTTATGTTTTTCAGATTTGACCAAAATCAATTAGGTTTGCAAATGTTTGCAAATAACCAGTTTTTCCCAGATTTGCTTTCGCCTTTCAGTAATATGAGGTTACAATGCAGAAGTATAACTTTTAATCTTCTCCATTCTATTTAGCAAACTTCTAAACCTTCTTATTCTTACACAAATAATGGATGTGAGGGAATGGCTTAAAGTTGCAACAGGTGAAGTTTATGCTTGGTATTAGGAAATGCCTCTTCATTGAGAGGGTGGTCAGCTGCTGGAACCTGCAACCAAGAAAAAGGGGCCGTGGCCACAAGCCTTAGGCCTTCAGCCATTTGGACAGTTCTCTTGGTTTATGTGGTTGAACTTTGAGGCAGTCCTGTGCGGAGTCAGGAAAGATATCCTTGTGGGTACTTTTCCAAATGGAAATGTTCTACGGTTCTATGGTTAATTTTGTCATAGAATGAAATTTTATGCACTGATCTAATCTGGCTGCTGTATAAAAATTATAAATATATGTGAGGTCTCATACCTTAGACTATGAGTTTTAAAGGTTTTCGAATACTTAAAGTTATATATTGATATTAAAAAATATCAAATCTATCAGTAAGGTAAGCTTGCAGCAACTTTTGCTGTCAAGAACTGCCGCAATTTAATATGTGTCCACATTAAAATACAGGTATGTATGTTGATATTTTCCAGGGAATTGGAGATTGTTGTATTTTAAAGACTGACATATCAGGATATTTTCAAACTTTAAACAAAAATGTTACTAAACTCATTAATTAACAGCACACTTCATGCTAATGAAGTCCATTTTACATGTTATTAACCATCAGCAATAAGTATACAAAACAGTTAGAGTTTATACTTATTTAATGGGCTTTTCTTCCTTCTCCATATTTCCTCCTTGTGCTTGATGCTTTTATGCTAGTTGAGAGTTACATCTGTCAGTATTTAAGAGACATTTGTAGAACCCTCTCAATAATATTTGGTCAGCCATGAAGTGGTCAGTCCATATGACTAGATAGTTGTTGTAGGTCCCTTCCAACTGAAATATTCTTTCTATTCTGTTCTATTCTATTCTGTTCTATTCTATTCTATTCTATTCTATTCTATTCTATTCTATTCTGTTCTAAATTGCAATCTGGATTTTAATTCAGATGATGTTGCACAACACTCTATTATTCCCAGTAAATATTAGGACTGGTTTTAATCATATTTCTCAATCTGATTGTCCTTGGTATCTCTGATTTCTGATGTCCTCTGTTTGCAGCTTTGGTAGTCCTATTGCTGACATACTTATGTGAAATGCATGGACATTGTGTCTGGATACACATTCTTAGAACCACCAAAGACATACTGTTGCTGGTTACACCTTTTAGTTGAATTACTCTTGGTTTGCAGACAAAGCATAATAATTATATCTTGGTTTATATTTTATAATTTATGAGTGTCACATGCTTCTGCTTTGGCTACTCTGTGTTGATTTGCCTGCCATGCTAAGTTCAGCCAATCATGTACAATAATTTTTTTACCTATGACACCTCTAGGAGGTGATTTATCCCTTTGAAAACCAGGGATTTTAGATGTCTGGATGAATAATCCTCCAAAAGTGCCTAGAAGAATCCAGGACACTCTGTGACTAATATAGGTTAAACAGGGCCCATCAGATGAGAGGAATTGCACCTCTATAGCACTGTCAGCCTTTCCACTGACAAGCTGTTCATACATGCAGGAAGTTTTCCAGCATTACTTGTACTTGTGCTAAGTAGGGAAGATCTATCTCTGTTAAGTGTTGCAAAGGTAGACATTTATGGACACATACAATTGCAAAATTGTATTGCCATCGTTGCATTTCAAGTAAACTCAGTATAATTTACTGACAGAAGCGAATTCTAGATTATTTTCTAGATTAGCACTTTCCTAGTTATTCTTAGAAAATATTTTTATCTGTTTTTCAGAGGAAATGTGATGCACTTTTAAGGTTAGATCCAGTCTTTTTTTGTGTGAGACCTATTTTCCTAGATTAGTCGGGGCTCTAAACTTGCAAAACTTAGCTGAACTAATTGAGGTAATATTGTTTGCAGTCTAAGTCATGGTTAACCTTTTTTGTAATAACAAATGTCAAAAGTCAGGAAGAAATATCCTATCCTGAGTGGGTCTGGTTAAAACACTGCTTTGATTTGACAAATATTACAAAATAATAACAAAAGCCTGCATCATACTGAGTGAATACTCTTGATGTCCACTTATCTCTATTTTTTCCCTTTGTCACATCAGAGCTCCTCAACTTTCAGTGCAAAACTCTCTGTAGCATCTCCTCTCTTGTTGTATGTCACTGAGCTGTACCTACTTCTGCTTTTCACAGTTGTGCAGCTCCATTTTTTGATTTTGCTCCTCCCCCTTTACTGCTATGCCTGTATTTCTGCCTTGGGAGCTCTTGTTTCTCTGAAAAAAATCTTTGCCTTGTCTGTTCAGATGCCTCATCAAAGCATGTTACTTTGTGCTCAGCTTTACAAAAATGGCATCCATTCTTTTTTTTTAATTAGGCAACCATAAAATGCAAAAAAATACAAAAAAAATACAAAGAAATAAATTGATGCCTTATTTTATAAGGTGTTTATAAGGTGTGTTCTACACATGTTCTATGCATTATAAAACTTATAATAACAGACATTAGGCATAAATTCTAATACTGATGTGTAGTTTGGATCACAAAATTTTAATTCATGGCTTCTGCCATGTTTTATAAGCAGTGATCACACTTGAATTCTTTATAATCAATAAACCACAAAGCAGTTTGAGAGTCGATTTTACTCATGACTCTTCAGGCTTTTAGCTGTGCTGTGACCTGAGATTGTAGCTGGAATTTGAGTACTCCCAGCCTCCCAATTGTTCTCTGTGAAAGTGTTGCAGTTTCCTTTTGGTCTATATATCCATGGCCTTAAGAATGGGCTTTTTCATATCTTACACTTGCCTTGCCAAAGCAGGCTGGAAGATGCCCAGATCTCCCTGCTGAGACACAGACTCAAAATTAACTTTCATTCCCCTAGTTTTTCCTTGTCACTTGGCCTGGGATAGATATTAATATTGGGATACAGAGGCAAGCTACTGCTTGCTTAAGCTACTTAACTACCTAGGATTCATTAGTAACAATTTCTCAATTTTTCCTATTAGTGCTACAGCAGCCAAAGTGCTTAGGATTTCTCAGTAATTTTTAAGTGCTCTTCGTCTCTCTATTGTACACAGATGCTTTTTTCAGCCTGTGTTTGTCAGTTGTAGCTGACAGATTCCCCTTTTCTCTTTGAAGGGCAGACCTTTTAAAAGATCAGATGTCCTTTGATCTTGGGTTTGATAATTTTCCATATTCTCAGCAGTCAGTTGAGAGACTCTTCCTTGATTAGAGTTGTAACTGCTATTTTGAAGTAAAGTTCTAATCTGGGATGTGGTTTACTTTTGCCAAGTAATTATTGTTATTGTTTATAAAGGAATTATTATCAAAGTGCATAAATGATATTGGAACAAGCAATTACAGATGACTTTATAACTAATGAAGGATTGTAAATGTAAATACAATGGAAATCGGTGTTTGTACAAGGTAGAGATCCTCTTCTCCACACAAATTTCACTGAAGTTCCCAGCAGCAGAAGCCAGAGAAGCATCCCACAGAAACCCCTTTGGTTCCTTTAGCAACATTTCCCACTGGGGTATGCTGACATCTAATAAAACAGTTTGTCTGTGATTTTTTAGACAGCTTTCAAATCATGTTTTCAAGAAAATCTGAAATAGTTTTAGTGTGATGCTTTGCAAACATCTTACAGCTCTGTCTATCCACCCACTTTTAATTCTGTGAGATGTCATTGCTGTACTATGTCCTGCGAAAAGATAAAGAAAATCGTGGTCCTCTAAAAGAAACTTTCAGTTTAATCAATCATAAAAGAAGCAAATTTGTGCATATAGGGATAAATTTATCCAAATCTCCATAAATAATTAGCCATAATTTCAGAAAACTTACCATCATTGATACATTCCTCTGGGCAGTGTCCAAATGCTCTGATTACTTTGGCCACTCTTATTCTTTAGAAATTAGTCCATTCATATGTGTTACACATTAAAAAATTTCTAATTTGTGGTCATCTTTTCTTGGGCTTCTATTCGCCACAGTGGGCTTTTTTTCAAATATTTCTGTGACAGTCTATTTCCAGTTGAGAAATCTTTTATTCTGATTACAGTTCCTTGAAAATTGCTAAAGGAAGCTGACCTCCCTGTTTGGAAGGAGAAATACTGTGACAGTCCCATTAGTTCTCATGAGAAAATTGAACAACGTATTAGCAACAACCATTTAAAAGGAAATGGGACTTTAATATTTTCTATATAATGCATTTTGAAAAGTTTTTTTGGGGGGAGAAGGGTAAATGGGTGGTTGGATGGATAGTCAGTTGAAGCTTTTTTATAAACAGACAATCTCCAAAGAACAAAAAAATATCTTCTGCAAGGTCATCTTGAAAAAGCAATAAGTATATACTGACAAGAATGCTTTAAAAATAATGAAAAGGGGATTTGTATTCAGGAAGAGAATTTTGCAACCCTTGCTGGTGTAGGACTGAGAGCATTTTTTCACACTTTCCCTTAGTGGTTTCTGAAGTGTAGCTGGGAATAAAGGCGTATGGGTTGGAAGACTACATGTGTGTTGAATAGCCATCTGTTACGGTATCCCTTGGGGATAATACATCAAGGAGGTTTCAAAATGGAAATGCTATATGACCATTGCAGTGATGTCTTAGTTCCCAGAAAGACTTAAATCATGACATGAGAAAGTGTGAATTGCTTCTACTCTTCTTTTAGGTGTTAGTCTTGTAGCCCAGTGTTCACAGATTAAATGTCAATGCTGTAAGCTATCATCCTGCTTATCAAAGTACCAATATTTCCAAAATGTGTGTATCCCTAAGCCCCAAGCAGTCTCCCTTGCCAGATCCCTAATGCTCTCCACTCAGCTCCAAAGCCATTTCTCATACAGAGTCCTACTGTGTCTTTGATATGAAAACCTTACCACTCTAGAAACTGAGCTACAGTCAAATTAATTTAATGAAATAAATAATGTAAATAGTATAGAACTGATTGCATTAGCCAGTTTCATATTTAATTCATAAAACTTTCCATGTTTTAATTTACTTGCTGCTGCTACTGCAAAATTTACATTCTTCACCACAGGTTTGCTGGAGCAAAAAACATTTTCAGTGATAGAATACAAAATAGTCAGACTAGATAAAGGATTAAATGTGGAAGTGAGTTAAATTGTATGACTGTGTGAAAAACAGATGAAGTACTGCTGCTTATTAGCAAAACTTAGTTCTCTAGCAAGGTTTTTGTAGTTTTGTGATAGTTTTTGTGATAAAATGAAGATTGGCCCTATCTGTACTTTTATTAGTAGTATTGTTGCTATTGGCTTCTGATGATTACACCACTGATGTAATAAACCCTTCAGAGTTTATTACAGACAGACAGATCAAGGCCACAATTTGGCCCAGGCTTGGAATAGGTGCCCCTCCGTTCTAGTGGTGTGCAGTGCACCTGTAGGCCAGGACTCAAAGGTGCAAACTTCATCAGCTCTGAGGGAACACTACAATTAAGCCTGGGCAAGGAGCTTTGCTGACTTTCTATTCAGAATTTTTGCAGCTCATTGCACTGCATGTTTTTTCAAACTAATATTCTTGGATCATATTGATAAGAAGCCCTTTGAGATCTCTTTTTCTATTTGTTTTAAAGGACTTGCAGTGACTTGGAACAATATGTTTGTTTGTTTCCATCTGCGATTAAAGTTATATTTAAGTGAAGAGGCTTATATAGATCTTATGCTGGTCTTTATACTTCTGGGTTTTCTGCTCCCTCAGTGCACTTTCTGGCCCAGAGCATCCTCTCCATGACAGCCCAGCCAGGTCCTGGCTTCCTCAGCTTCCAGCTTCCTTGCCCTTTAGAAGCAGCTGGCCTCTCTGTTCCCTCATGGAGCTTTTTTACCTTTCTTAAAGAAGCAGTTTTAGTCCTACTTGCCTTAAAAGTAACACGTGCAACTTACAGAAATATAAAAATGGTAGAAGGATTTTCAAAGAAATTTTCAATCTGACTCAGCCCTTTGGATTTAGATCTTATAATTTCTGGCTGCAGAATGAAGGTAAGACATCTTAAGCTCAATGTCCTGCTTAGGCCAGGAATTTTAATTTGCAGGACAAGAACATTGATTTTCAAGTATAGTTTCTTCCTCATCCACCTCAGCTACAGCTGCCTTCCCTTAAGCACTGCACAGAACCTCAGCTACAAGGATGCATAATGAA
>JAYDZK010000056.1:26258829-26279631 GCA_034509185.1 Euphonia xanthogaster
CTAGAGCAGAGCCTCAAAAAGTATTTCTTCCCATTTTTTCTTTTGGGGGGGGGGGGGGAGGTTGGTAAATACTGTACAATGCTCTGAATCTGTCTTTTAAAGTAAAGAAAGTTTTGGCACAAAAGTTTAAAAGAGGCAAAAGTAAAAGGAATTCTTTTTTGGTTTAGATTGAAAATTTATCAGAGGAGTAAGCTGGGTACAACCATAGTTTCATTCTCTGCTTTTGACATGCCATTGGCTAGGTCCATAAACATTCTAGTGTTTAGAGAAACACTTAAAATAAATAATGAAATAGGAGGCAAAATCTAGAATATGAAAGCCTTTGCTTCTTTAAACAGAATTTATTATGTTCAAAGTTACAACTTGATAAAAGGCAAGCATAACTTGAATTAAAATATTAATCCATCCATGCCATTTAGTTCTTTGAAATATTCATAGCTTTTTTTTAGTGGTCATGGTTTGTGTTGAGGGAGCAGTAAAGTGGGGGAGGCTTTGATGAAAAAAAGCTTTCATCAAAACCAAGACAGTCAAACTGACAGGAATGTGAATGAATTTAGAAAATTGGTCCAGTTGGGAGCCATGTTATTGTCGAAAATCCTCTTTAAACTTCATAGTCCATATTCATAAAACACTTAGAACACCATCAATATCTTCCTGCAAAATGCATTTCCTTCTCTCTGTTTCTAATGCAGACTTCCAGCTTGGTCTTATTTACTCCCCCATTTGTTCTCATTTCCAAGGACTATCAGTACTATTCAGCTGCCAAAAAAATATGTCTCATATTTTCCCTGTGTGTTTAATTCTTAATTTGCTTGCTCTTTCCCCACATCCTGCTTTCTTTTTTTTTCTTTTCTATTTCTCACTGTGTGATCTTCAAGGCAGAAATTCTTCATTTTAAATTTTTTGCATTTATTAAGCACTACATTGACTCTTCTCAGATGAAGAAGGGACAGCTGACAGTCTGATTTTATTTGTGACAGTGTAAGTTCATGTAGGATGGATAGGAGAACGAAATATGCAGCAATACTACCTTGCAATTACATGGTTTGATTATATCTTTTATAACAATTCTAATTTTTTAAGCCTGTCTATAAAATATACCTTGCATCCTATTTCAAGGTCCTTTGTTTTTATAATATTCACACATTGTAAAAATGGAAATTCAAAGATAGAAAAAAAAGAAATGTGAGCAAAAGATGTCTGAGGAAGGTAACTGAGAGAAAGGTGCTGAGTACCCTGAGCTGGGCATGTGAAAAACAAGTCACAGGCAAGAAGTCAATATAGGTGAATAGAGGAGGGAAAGAAAAGTAATGGAGGGTGACATAAGGTTAATTGTACAGATGAATTAATCTGGTGGCTAAAGAGAAGCAGTCAGTAGTTGTAGTGACTGGAAGCACAAGTGGAGTGCCTCCAGATTCTGCTTGCCCTTTTATACTATATCCTAATTGTTATATTCCCTCACTGAGTCATTCATACTCTTCTCTTATAAGCAAAGGTAATACATGAGGCAAAGGAAAGATCTGTGAGATATGTTATGGAAGAGAATGCACTGACCCTTTGTCCTCTTAAAATAGAAGGCTTTATTTTTTTTAAGCAACAAATGTGTTGAAAACAGTTGATTTAGACGCATTTGTGAAATTCACCCCAAATGTATGATTTTATCTTTGTGTGACTACTGCTAAATGAAGAACAAAAAATGCTTTTTCTACCTCTTTTGGTGTTTGGTGGGGTGAGGGTATGACAAATACATAGCAGTCTAGGTAAAATGCAGTGATCTTTTATTGTCAGCTAAAATAACTGTAAGGAAACCCAACAATAAAAATAAAAACAATAATTAAAAAAAAAAAAAGTTAAAGTTACTGTTCCTGTAGGCAAACTAAAAACTCCTTTAGATAATTGTCACTTTTATCAGGCTTGTTTTTTGTAAAGCTTGTTAGGTTGAGCTTTTTTCCTTGTTTATAAAAATAAAGCCATATTTTTCTCTCAATGGTTTCCCTTTTTGAACTGTAAAAAGGAAATATTTTCCAGAGTTCACACAATAATTAGATAGTACAGACATTTTCACTAACATTTTATCTGGAGGAGTTCTTTAAGTGACCTTTTCCAGTTGTAGAAACAGCCCTCAATTTATCTTGCTAAAATTCCAGAGAACATGGGGCTTCTTATGTGGGCATTTTATAAAGTAACCTCCATTGAAAAGAAAAAATAATTGATTATGTTTTTAATAATTTGTTGAAAACACTCATAGGGCATTATATTCTTTACCATTACCTTTCAAACAGTGTGGTATCTTCCCAGTATTGCGGAAAAGGGAAATTTCCTTACCTTCATTGTATTTTGAAACTGATTTGCTGTGACATCATACGAATTTTGTCTGACTCCTACTTAAATTTTAGGAAATCCACCCTATAATAAACCAGAAAACTGTCTTGAGCAGGAATTCACAAGAAATATCCTTATATTGAATTTTAATTAGTTGTGATCAAAATTGAAAGGAAACAGAATATTCTAATTGCTGACATTCCTATATAATCATAATGTCTGGACTTCATGTTTATCCTATAAATCCTCTTGTTTCATAATTATATAAGGGAATTAACTTCTGGGCATTCTTCCCTAGCAATATATGCATATGTGACAGGCTGTAAAAGTACCTGCATGAGGAGTTCAAGATGAGCTATTTCAAAACAACTAGGACTTCGCTTCACTGGTACTTTTTATGAGGAACAAAGACAACTGCAAATGTATTCATCACTGATATTCTGAAAGACTTCAGAGTTCGAGGTTTTATACAAGGTGATAATACCATTGTTGTAGCCTTTTCACATTGTTTGAAAACAGATAGTATGAAGTCCTGAAAAATTCTTGCAGTCACAGTTAAGGATGGAGCCATGGACTACTTTCCTGTACACAGGTCAAGGAGTATATGTTGCCTGTACCATGGCAGTCTGTTGAGGTGAGATCAAGATTCTTTCCCTCAAGATTCTTTCTACTATAGAAAAAACCCAAAGCATGCACAAAACCCAGGATTTATGCTGCTCCTCTATAATAAATTTCATGATCTGAACAATTGGGGTACCAAATCAGGCTACAGCTTCTCTCTGCAGGTAGTGTGTGAATTGTAATGCAATGCTTACCAAAAATGCAGCAGCAAATAGGAAACTACATACATTCCACTTATACACAAGTAGACAAGACAAACAAGGTCAAGCGTTGCAGTAAACAGTAAAAATTCTGCAATAAAATTTCTATGCATTCCAGGACATTTGAAAAGACAAAAAGCTGTTTCTTACATTTTGCAACCTCTTATTTTAATTTATTAATAAATTACTCTCTATCACATTTCTCACGATAATAATGCCTTGCCAATCTTTAACCCTGTAGATCTAAGTTCCAAGTTTTTCCAGACACTCTCTATTAGCCATAAAAGCCATGCAAATATTTTCTACTTGACACTTGGTGTTTATAGAGCCTTATTGCACTTGAAGAGAGCCCAGGAAGCATTTCTAGTAGTTTCCTCTGTATTTGGAAAGACCATAAAATTCACATATCTGAAATGGGTAATTTTAGTTGTTATGTCATGCTATGAAGTTCATTTTTCCCTGTTCTTAATTGTTAACAGGATATAAAGATGTTCCATGTTCTAGAAAAGAAGAATATTGTTTGAATGGAAGTGTGAAAGGGAAACATGTAGATAGACTATAAAGGTCTTGATAATTTAAAATAATTTAGGGATTGGAAGAAAAAAAACTGCAAAATTCTTTGTTTTTTTATTCTTTTTTTTTTTTTTCCTAGACCACACTTCCTAGGTATTTGTACAATGTGAAGTACTAGAAGCAAAAGGGCTACATGCATTATTATCAGATGTAATATATATTATGAACACACCTGAAATCTGCCAAAGCCCTGCCTTTAGGAAGATATTTCAGATAGAAAGAACTCTTCAACATCACCCCTGACCCTGAGTATGTTTGAAGGCCATTTTCTGCCTGTACAGGAAAGTCAGTGTTGGGCCTTTTAACTTTGCTTTACAGAATGATTCATTCATAGTCTGTGGTACTTCTGGAGTCCCTCTGTGTCAGGTAATCTTCTCTGCAGATGTGTAGAGTGTGTGAACCTGGTTTAGCCTCATTCAGGCAACTGAAAGTATAACCACGGTAGAACAGAGAGGAAAATAAATTCTCTTTAGTATAGGGCTCAGGTAGGTTACATCTGCTTTTATGCTGGGAGTAAGGAGGCCTTAAAGAGTTTGCCTTTTTTTGATCTGCTCCAAGACAGGATGCCTTCAAGGTCCCTTTTATTCAAGGCTTTTTCAATTCTACTGGCTCTTGTTCTTAGTTTCTTTGGATTTTATCAATATCTCTCAAAAGCCCCACTTTTTCACAATGGAAAATTATTTACAAGTTTATCTGGCAAATTTTACATTTTTCTTTTTCTGTAAATTTATAGGGAAAAATCTTCCACCGTGCTCTATGGGCTCAAAGCTGTATTTTTAAGAAGAGAGGAAATGTACTGTGAATTTTCTAGCATTATTTACACAATATGGAACATATTATGTAAACAAATGCTATCATAATTATCACATATTATGATAATATACATGATACGCATATTATCATAATATAATAATCTTCAGATTTTCCTGTGCTCCAAGCACTGGCTGCAAGTAAAAGGCAGAAAGCCTTTTGTGCTACTTGTGCAAAGGCTTTAAGAAGGAGGAGCAGCAAAACCCATTCTGTTGTCTGTCAAAGCACCAGCAAAGTGCTAGCACTGTTCAAGAGTGAATGATCATTAATTCCCCTGAAAGAAATTATCCCCATTCACCTCACTCTGGATTTGTAACTCCTTGTGAGCTATAGAATCCCAAAAGAAATTAAAGCTTCTCTATTTCAGTGGCTAAAAGACTAAATATTTTGAGATCATTCATGTGCACAAGATGTATCCTTTCACTGGTGAAAGAAGGAAGTACTTGTAACTACTATATTTTTGTATAGCAGTTACAAGTACTATTTGAGGAAATTATACTGAGGCAGTCTTAAGGAAACCCAAAACAATTTAACTACAATCCTTTAATTTATTAAGAGAGAGTGGAATTTTTTACTTCAAGAGAAATAATTTACATTTGGTGTAACACTATGATTTGATTTCTTCTGAAGACTGAAAAAGTGAAGGTAAAGGAAGAGTTAAATTTGAAATGTTGAAAAGCATTGTAAGATAACTAATGGCCATGGCTGTGTAATGTTATAGATGCTCGCTTGCCAGAAGCATGGAACTGCATTTGTTTGCTGCTTCTGTCACGTCATACATGTATGGTTTGAATGAAAATTATGAGAAAATTGTGATTCCATAGTCCATTTTTCTGACAGCCAGAGTGAGCCGAATGAACTTTGGATCAGGTTTTTGTTATAAGTGAATGCTTATGACTTGATGTCATTGTACTTTGAAAGCTTTAAAGGGTTATGAGAAGTCAGAAGATGTGACATCCCATTGCACCCTCCAGTGCCTCCATGTGCTGCTTTTGTGTCACAGTATCATACCGAGTTAAATGTCTGGAACTGATTGTGTTTCACTTTGTTCTGCACAACCTAGGAAATCCTTTTACTAGTATGCAGAAGTGTGTGTTCCTTGCATTCCCAATCCTGCAGAGGTTTCCATCAGTCTTGCCTTTTTTATTAATTGTGGTAAGAATGTAAATATGTAATTATATGTAATTTCAAAATACTTATTTTCAGTGTTTTCCTGAGTATAGCTTTGTTATTTCTTCATCTTTTAAAATCCTGTAGGCATCCAGTTATTTTGAATGTGTCTATTTAATAAATGCAGAGGGCTTTTAGGGCTGTTTGTTTATTACACTTTCAAACATTTTGAGTATCTGTTTAGTATTCAGTGAAATAGTCTAGGAAAAAACATCTGTACTGCAGCTGCAATGACACTACCTTTATGTTTGATCTTCACGGAATCCAATGTACTGGTGTATTTATATTTTTCTGAGGTTTTAGTGGTTTAGGCCTTCAGAAATAATAAAAGAGTGCAGATATTGTAAACTTTTAACCATATTTAAGTGAAGCAGCTCAATAATGTAAATGCTGTACTCACTTTAGTCTCCTCATCTGCTCTCTTGAGTGCACCTCAAAAGTTTGAGTTGTAAGGAAACACTTAAGAAATTTATTATTCATTTATTTTCCTTTCTTTTTTTTTTCTTCCTCAGAAGTACTAATCCACAGGAGAAGTACTCAAAATATCTCCGGTGTTTCCAGTGTCTTTAATGAGGATTCTTAACATAGAAAATACCTTTAGTAATGATCTGTTAATTAAGAATTGCCACTTCACAGAGGATCTTCACCATGTTAAGTGATTTAAATACACAGAATGTTGTATGATCTTCTTAAACCTGTTTTAAGAAAGAATTTATTTTTATGTACTCTATAAATAATAATGACATCTTTCCTACAAGTCTTCAATCTCTCATTTATGTTTAGTTTGTAGAAGTGTTCTAGTTCATCAAAATATTTTCTAAGGAATATATAGAGAAATGCAAACCCAAATATTATTCATCTGAAAATTGTTCCTGTTAAAAGTTTCATCATAAGCACTGAAGTTAGGTCGGGAACAAATGTATTCTCTTGACCTTAAATTCTAAACATGTGTTTATCCATAATGCTTCAGAAGAAAATGAAATTTAATTTATCTAAGAAAACTAAACTGCATTGGAGTGTTTTAGTGTTTTGAAATTTATTTTTTCAAACTTGTTTTTTCTTGAATGAGGTTTCTCATAAAACATTTTCTATCTGGTCTCGTTCTTAGAAGACATTAGTTAACACGTAAGTGGGGGTTTTGTTTGTTTTTTCCTTAACACAAAGTGCATCTTTTTTTTTATGCAGTTAAAGTCTGAGGGCTGAACCTGAATGTTAATATTTTCGTGCACAAACTCTGATACCGAATTTGTTGAAATTATTCTTAGCAAGAGTAGCTAGTAGATTCACAGTGTTCTGCAACTATCTGAAATAATTATGAGACATCTACTCCATAAGAGCTGTATATATAGAGCGAGCCTTGAAGAGCAAAGGCAAAGGAGGTTTTCCAGTAGAATGATGCATTTTAAAGTGTGCTTATTCTCAATTCTGGTCTCGATTAAAAAAAAAAAAAAAATATTCTACCCAAAGAGCAACCATACCCATTTAAGTTCAGAAGGTTCCCAATGAAATTCAGGAACTTAGAGGAAACTTAGAGGAAAATTCTTATTACTCTCAATTTAGAAGGGTTTAGAAGTGCAAGAGGCCAGAAGAGAATGAAAATGCTATTTGTTGTGGATATAGCTATGTCAATTCTATATTCTGTAGTTAGAAAGGAGACGTTTTGAAAGAGGAGGTCTGATCATGAAGCCAAAGTATGAGCTGTCCTTGGTAGAAAGAGTATCTTCAGAAAGCTGAGGTTGCTGAAACCTCACTTTCTTATAAGCATACAAAGAAGTAGAATTGAATTGTAGTGGATGCTTTCATATATAATTCCCATCACATGAATTTTCCATTTCCTATTCTCTGTGTTCCTCACTGACTGAACAGTAAATAAAATCTCAGTTGGCATTTCTGGACTGATCTCTTTCTTGAGACTGTATTTTAATATGAGCACCTCATCCATCTGCTTGCTCTCAAATTTCCTCTTGGGCTTAGAACACAGGTGCTACTGAAAGAGAATTTGTTGAATATTTGATAAAGTTTGCCTTATGTTTACAAGTAACGAAAGGTCACCACCCTTGTTTATTGGGATTTCAGATATCCTGTGCTGACTTCATGGAACTATTGATGTAAAAGGTATCAAGCAAATAGGTGAGCACAACCTTTAAGCTAAAATCCAATAGTTTTTGAAGATATAATTTACTATGGTACAACTTTACTAATATAAAACCACAAGCATCTATTGGTTGCAAGAGGATCAAGAAATGTACTGCAGTAAATGGTATCTTGAAGACCAAGCATATTCCTGGAGTTAACCCAATCTGATATCTCTGAACAGACTTTGTTTCACGAAACATTCCAGAATATCATTTCATGTTATTTGCTCTCCATTCCAGTAAAGAGATTGCTGTGTGTTTTTAACATTGCAACTAGTTAGCCCTTTTAAGACAGACACAACTGAGTAGTACAAAGCAGGATTTTCTTCCCATCAGCCCCTTTATGTGATATGCTCAGTTTCACCTAAATTTATGAAGATCCTTTGAATCTCTGCTATTGCAATGAAGGTTATTGAAGATTCAGACAAAAAGAAGACTCTGCTGTAAATCATACTAAATTGATGAGCCCAGCATTACTTGGTATTTAACTAAAACAGAATATTTGATACTGCCTTTGGCTTAACCTCTAAAGGTTTGTAAATTGTTAAAGTTGCATCTGATCAAATGACAAATTGGAAACTAAACGTTTAGACAGCTATGGTTAGCACAGGGAGGACTCTTTTCATTTTAGAAAACAAATCTTATTTATGGAATAGGTGGTTCTCTTAAAATACTCAGTACGAGTATTGTCAAATACCAAGTAGCTGTGCTGTTGAGTATTTAAAAATCTGTCATGTGTTTCTTCCAGGATTTCTTGCAGTGTAATTTTAGGATCAGTTCCTGCAATTTTTCTTTAAAAGTAAAAGCTTCAAAGCAAGTCACATTAACACTATTTTGATTTCAAGGAAACTGAAATTTTATCTTGGTCTGAGAGTTGGTGTTAAGATCTTCTGAAAGTGGATCCATTTAGCAATACAGTAACGCAGAGATAAACTCATAATTTGTGTCTTGGCATTGTAGAGTTAATTACCTCACACACACTGAAATGTTACTTTAACCTTAGCTTTAATGAACTGAAAAAGAAAACACAGCACCATTTTGTATGTCAGTCACAACTAAACATGAAATTAATGCTTTTAGTTAAAAGCCTGCTTTCCATATGAATCTTACTGCTGTGTTCTGCATGTTTTATGATCTTCCTATCCAGCAACGGGCCAGTTTTCCAGATCATCATTAAATTGAAGCTTATAATGCCTTTTCCTGAGCAAAGCAGAGTTTAAGAGGCTTTACTGAGAAAATGGAATAGGGGTCAAAAGAGCTGAGTACATTTCAATCACCACTTTAGGTGGAATAGCCAAAGTTATGTATGGTAGCAAGCCTGATTTACTTTTTATCTCACAACATAATCTTTGTTTCCATGAAAGGCTTTTAAAGGTGTGAATGTTTTTATTTTAGGTTTGATAGAAGAAATTTTATTAGATTTCAAGGGAAGGTGGTTTTCTATTCTCTGCAATTTCTTTATTCTAAGAAAAAGGGGACCCTTGAAAGAGTCTTAATAAAGATCTGCTTCAGGTACAAAATGATGGAAATTTTCTTCCATACTGCAACTGGCAATAATCTTCTCAAGAATTTTTGATGTGCTAAGTTTCAGGACTAGCATTCTATCCTAAAGTTTTTCAGCCAACTTGTGGAAGAAGCCAGTTGACGGATACCTATGGATGGTGATATGGCAGCTATATTACCACTTTTGATGAATGGAGGAATCAATGTCTGCCTGAATCAGATGTGGGACTTGAAAGAAGATTTAGATGGCTTTACATTACATTTTTCTATTATCTCAGTGACAATTGCAAGGATATATATGAACTATATAAAATAGTTCCCTCAGCATGGCAGACACTTAACTAGAAGTACGATCACTATCCTGCTGGCAGGAGCCTGCCAGCTAAAAAACAGCTCCTCTCTAGTTTTTTGCAATTGACCTAAGAACAGATGCCACCAGAGTGAGGTAACTGCATCTGGGACTATTTGCTTTATCTGAGATAAAAAGAAAGTGTTTGAAATCTGTATGTCTTGCAGTGTGTCTTCTCTGTGGGGACTTCATCCCAATAAATGACCCAGTTAGGGCACTGAAGAGTCTATCTTCTCAACCACTGCATCAGTGGTGATATTTCTGAAACAAGCCAAGAATACCTAAATTAGGTGTAGATGCCAGGAGGGCAGGCTAATTCAATATGCCATGCAGCTATATGCACACACATCTTGAAAGTGTCAGGTGTCTAACCTGAGTTGTAATCCTCGTGCTTTTGCTGAAGTCTTCATTGCAGGTCCTGCAGATGCATCTGATAAACTTGCAAAGGTTACAGTTAATCATCTACACCTTGTAAATTCATTAACTAATGAAAGGGACTAAGGAACTAACATATCATATCCAAGAAAAGTATTACTCAGTATTCTTTTCACTCTGTGTTATGGAAGAGTACATAGCACACCAGATCTTTTCTATTCAAATATTGGCAACAACCTGTGCTCTATTATTGGCAAAGTAGTTTCTTATGGACCAAATAGAGTCTATGTCAGTTAATTATAAAGCTCATTTATCACAAAATACTGAGACCCAAATTTTGTATTCCAAAGAGGGTCAGAAGCAATTTCCTAGATATGCTCTATTTTTTATTTTAAGAATTTTTTTCTTAGTCCTATTGATCAAGAAGGATATTCTTTAATCTAATGAATCCTTATTCATCCACTGGGGATTGACACTGGCACATTTCTTAAAGATAGAATGGTATATTAATTTGGCTAAGAGTAATTCTTTCTCATGATGAGGTCTGGATCATTGTCCCCTCTTTTTCACTGGTGGTATTCTCTCAGGACTGTCAGGTTCATGACATGTAGCAACCTCCCCTCTTACATCTTTCTAGAGGATGATGATGGCTGCACAAAGCCCATATTTACCATTCACGTTCTTAACCTTTTGTTATCCTGATTGTCCTGTTTTCACTTTTTTTTATTTGCATTAGTCTAAAAAAAATTAAAGGAATTTTAGAACAAAAAATATCTGCATATTCTGACTTTTCATTAGGAAATTAAAAATCCAGGTTGCTTTAAACATATCAGTTCATGAAACTGTTCTACATCCCACCTGACCTGGTCATAACTGTTTTAACCTGACTGAGTACATATATTTCAAAGCAGTCTGTCATAGGTTAGGAATATAAGTTTCTCAAGATGCAAATCGTTCTAAATATTCTCAATTTTTAAAAAGTGGATATTTTTAAGCAAAATTTAGATCACTTTCTTGGCTACTTAGCATATACTTATTAATTGCTGTCTTGACATAAAAATTTGCTGATGGTTCTGAGTTAATGTTTTAAATCCACCAGTGTTATTTAGGGTCTTGTTAGAATTGGTTTTTGCAATCATGTGATCTGTGAAATTCCATCTTCTCCACCCCTTGCACAGACCAAAGAATTTTCCATTATTTTCCCTGTGCGTGCAAAAAAAAATAGGTTCTCATATCCTTTATTGAGTCATTTTCTGCATACAGTTTTCCACCCTCTGCGATGCTATCTGCTTCTGTGCTGTTCCTATTTCTTTTGTCTGCAAATTGAGCTGTTCAATTCAAGGTACCTGTATGTTGAACTGTGTGGGTGACAGAAGCAGACTAAGATAGAGGGGTAGTGTTGTGCTGTAAAATCATCCAAATGTCAGGCTTGGATCTGCTGGACACATGACTTCATTCCTTGTAACTCAATTTTTATAATAAATTGAATAGTTCCTTCAGATTTTTGAGTAAATTCTACAGCTTTCCTGCCAACCATTCCTATGAGAAAAGATTTAGTGTCTGACTTGTCGTGATCCTGCATTTCATCTTTCAGTTGTGCTGTGAATCAATGTATGGACCATTCACAGGTTTCTAACTTCAGGCAAGTTAATTTTGAAGTAAATATCTAGGAAGATTGAAGTTTAAAAATGTAGAGCAGCTATTAAGAATAGTGTGATCCCATTCTCTTACGAGCTTCATTGCTGAGTCAAAAAATCCTACTGTGTCACAACTTTTTATGTTTCAGATACTTTATGCCCATCATTTTTTTATAGTTACCAAAATTCAAAGTATTGTCTAACAGAAAATAGTGAATTGTATCAACAAATGGAAAAAATGTATGAGTGTGATAAAAGGAAATGTCTTAAAGAGACATGAATCACAGATAATAAATTCCAAAAGGTATAGTCAATATACCAATTCTGATTTTTAACAGTTGGCTTGCACATTTAAAATAATACATATTAATTAATCTTACTGTTGCAATTTAATTTGTTTCCATGGGCATGAGAATTGGCCTTTGAAGCACTTGCTAAAGAGACCTGTACTTGAATATAAGAACATTCTGAGACTACATTGGAATTTAAAATTGGAACCAGTCCATAGTTACAGGGCATTTAGAAAGATTTATTGAAAGGATTTGCTGATACAATTTTACTGTGTAGAATACACATAAACTTTTGAAGTGAATGTTAAATTACATAGAAATTGAAAAGGAAAGATAAGCTTTCATTAATTTGGTTTCATTTTCAAATAAATGAAATGTGCTTATGTAGAGATAATGCTAATGTAAGGTCCCAATTGCAAGTGTGATGCTTCTGTTATCTGCCCAGAAATGTAACTTGGTAAATGTTCACTGTGGACAAGTGTTTTGGTAAGTCTTGGGTATGACATTGATTCATGTTCAGATTCACTTAAGAAGCAAAGAATTACGTCTGAATCTTAGGATTTATTTTTCAGAACTTATTTCGAATTCTCCAAGTTTAGTTAGAAATCTAGTTCTATAGGTATTTACCAATATAGTGAGAACTGGAACCAAATGGAACTTCATCCAGATGACATATAAAATTTTAAGGAATTTTTGTGTATTCCAAAAGCATTTGGCCACATTCTTGTTAAGATTTTTTTATGTTTTCTCATTCACAGACTCAGTTTTGACTAGTACCAAAACTTCTAGAGTCCTGCATGAGGCTGTTCTCAGTTTTTATTGCTGTACTGCAACAAGCCAACTCATACAGCTTCCACAAGCTGTATATCCTTGTGAGATTTCCACTCCAGAATTAGGTTCCATAGACTCATGTGCTGTTAAGTTTCAGGGAGGCACTGAAGTTGTATACACATCCAATTCTATCCAAATCTCTAAAACTGGAAATTTCCTTATCTCAAATTCTTTCTTATATTACACCCTGCTGAACAAAGTGGAATATATTTTTTATGCCATAGTTAGGTTGGCCAGGCCCAACTGAAGATCCTTTGCTTATATTTATATGTCTGCAGGAGAACACTAAATACAAATGCTCCTGCATTATTGACTGATAAGCTGTATTTAATTTAATAATCTGTAAAATCTTTGTTATTATTACTGTTGTCATTTTTCTCTATTAGAATACACTCTACTTGACACATAACTAAAAACAAGCTTTATGCTTTAATAGCAATTTAAGAGGTGTGACATCTTTTGCTCTTATAATAGCTCATGGTAAATATATAAAGGACAGATTTTTGATTGAAAGAGAGCTAGTTAGCTATATGGTATGAGAATGATATGAGATAATTCAGTATCTTCCCAATCAAAGAGATTAAAAGGGAACAAAGTTTGAAAAATGCATAAACAGGAGTTGCAAGTGCAGAAGTGTGATTAAGCTTGAAAAAATCAGGAAATTTAAAGCTAGTCCATATTACTGCACAGAAACTCTGCAAGTCTTCAACTTTTATAACTGCATATTTGGCAATCTAGCATTTGTTAGGTGAAAGATCTGCCTTACTTTACAATCCACCGAAGCCATGTATTATCCCTGGGGATTTGGCAGTGTAGTAGCTTGGATTTTGCAAGTGAACTGTGGACATTAAAATATCCTTTGCTCTATTAGAAAACAATATCAAGGAAAAAACAAACAAAAACCAACCAACCAACCAAACAAACAAAACCACATAGAACCCTCCCAAACAAACAAACAAAGCAAAAAAAACACACCAAGAAAACCACCCAAAAAAGGCAAATTAAAAACACTAAATGAGAAAAATATTCTTTAATATTTCTTTTTTTCAAACCTAGCCCAGAGACAGAAAATTTGTTTAGATAAGATTTGATAAAAAGTATGTCTAAAATATGTAATCTGTATTCAGAATGTTTTGCTTAAATGTGCAGATTTTTTTTAACATGCCAGAAGTAGCTGTGAGACAAAAAAAAATTATATGCTACTATTTTCCCATCTTCTCATGGTTTTTTTTGTGTGCTTGTTTATTTGTTTTTTCTAATTTCTTTACAATTGATAGGTCATTTTCTTAATCTTGTGAGAATTTTTTCATTCTCAGCAAGGATAAGGATGGCATTATGCATCTATCTTCATTTTAACATGAATTTCTGAATAAAACTACAGATCTCCCAGTAGATTATCACTGCGCTATTTTTTTTCAAACCTATAGGCACTTTAGAAGCTTTTTATAACATCACTGTAATGAAATGGAAATGGTGGCTACTTAGTAAGGAGACCAGACAGGAGATGACACCATTCTGTGAAATTCACCCTTTTATTATGCAATTACTTTTACACCTATAGCATTTTGACACTGATTAGCTAATACTTGAGCTAAGAACAGATTTTTTTGGTGTAGATATGGACATGTAAAATTATGTCTTTCATGCTTGGTACTGTATAGTGATTTTGAAATCAAATAAATTCACCCATAGCATTAAAATCATAGTTTATTTTTAAGTACAGTGACTGAAATGTTTCTCTGAGGACATACAGGCTTGTTGGCTTCTATTTTCTTGTCAGTACTTAAGAGTTCAACAGGTCAATATTTTTACTTTTTTAGACAGCACATTACAATTGTGTTGTCTTTTCTGTGATTAATTACATTTGCTAGATCTAGGCACTATATGTAAATAATTTGCATTGTTCCTTCGAATAGACAATATTATATATGTGTCAAAATTGAATTTCATCTGTTGTCATGTTTCCTGTTAAATTCCCTTTATCAGATTCCTCTGGGCTTTTTCCCCTCATTACCAGGGTCCATAGCTGTGAAGCAGCTCAGAAGAATAAGCACCAGTATGACATCATTCCTGTTGCCAGTGGCATCATAAGCGCCATGTGAGACAGATATAATGTGCACAGGTTTGGACAACAGAAGGGCTGAATTCTGGCAGCCACTTAATGTGTGTGCGTGCCAGCTATTTCCAGATCGCAGGGCTGGGAACATGCCCAGCTGCATCGCAGCAGGATGTTTGGATGAGACTTGCATGTACACCATCCTCAGCCCTCCTGCCCCATCTTCTGTTGACAAAAAGTGTGGCAATTGGGCTAGAAAGAGCTCCTGTTCTTCTCAAAGTCCCGATGTGCTCTGCCACTGTGAAACCTGGCATTTCCAAATGTCCACAGTGCCCATATTCTGAAATGTCTCTAGTGTCTTCTTAGCACCAGTGCTTGCACTGTGGCTACTAGAAAAGCAGCAGCAAAGTTGCCAACGGGGACCAACAGTATTTGGGGAGAAACCTCTCACTGTGAGTGCAGTCTAGAGATGCATGTCCTCCTAGCATATTTCAGAAAGAGTTTTACTTCATAATCAAATACTTAATTAAGTTTGTGTGTGTGAAATACATGCATATGGATTGCACATCCTTGTAGAAAACAAAAGATCTTTTCATATATGAGAAATTGCCTGCAAACAGAAACAGAAAGGTAGAAATTTGTATCATAGAACTAGAAGGCCCAACACAGAATAGAAGGCTTTAGGTAACTACAAGTTGTGATACATTTCATCTTCCCTGGTACCATGTTACTTTGATGTCCTTGATGTAATTACAGTCCTGGGAAGTCCTGTCTCAGTTATGGTGTCTCTCTTACCTGCTTGTCTTATTGCAGCTCTTGTGACCTATGTCCTTTCACTCTCAGCTCCATGATCTGTTTGAGGGATATTTTGCCTCCTTCTCTCAGCTGGATAGATTTCTCCTTCAGAACAGGCACTTTAAGTACTTTAAACTTGCATAGTTGATTACTTAAATGAAGGTAAGTGCTGACTCCTTATTTGCATAAATATTTAAAATTAAGCCTTTAGTTCCTAAAAATTAATAATTTCTCTTTAAATTCTAACCCCCCAATTTTCAGCCACAACTTTCTCCCAGAGGCTACTAATCATTAATTAATGAACTTAGTATATTCACAACAATGCAGTTACTTTAGATGTTGCTGTTTCATTTAGGCTAATGAATTGATACCTATTTAAAAAAAAAATGACCATTTGTGTACATAGGTCTGTATCTATGAACAGGGAAATAAGAGTTAATGAAATGAACTGTTATTCTACTTAGAAAAAAATAAGCCTTAACAGGATATCTGAATGTGTACTTTAGCTGTAATTATCTCTGTGATTTTTAGTAGTTCAAATGTTTTCAGTGCATTAGTGTATTTAGGCCTAATCTTATATAGAATACATAAGACAGAAAATATGTAAACAGTGGTGTATAGAAATATCAAAGCTTGTAGTTTATCTAAAATTATATTATTTTTTTCTGTGAAGTGAAGTCTGAAAATATTCTATCCTACGTATTTGCAGTTTCTAGATGTTCCTAAGGAAAACTCAGGCTATAAACCTTAGGTATAAGAAAGGTAGGAAATCTGACTATACATGCCAGCAGAAAACTCCCTCACAGATTTTCCAGCGCTTTATCAGCCCACATGTTTGAAACTGCAATAAGCTATGAAACTGATAACCAGGAATGATAGTACATAATAATATATTAGTTTTAAAACCTCTACTGGAACACAATGGATCAGAATACAGCTCATCATTGTCCAGAGGACTGTAGAGATTCTCCATTTCCTGCCCTGAAGTGAAAAATTCAGAATGTACTCTGGCTTCAGTACAGCTGATGAAATTGAATTTGACAGTGACTGCAGAACAGTTCATACAAAGAATGATTAATTGCATTTCTTTTCTTGATATCAACATGCAATTCTTTTAATGAAATATTATCTTGCACAACGAATGCCATAGGATGTTGATGAAGATTCAAATCAGGTGAGACATTGAAGTTTGGTTGCTGTTTTTACGGTCATTAAGAAAAACAGAGCTTATAGGCCCTAAATATTTCACCTTTTTTAAACAGTTTTAGTCTAAAGTGTTGAAGGTACCTCTTAATATGTGAAATTCAGGGGGAGAACAGCTTCCATATTTGAATTTCTAAGTTGTGAAGCTGGTTGCAATATTTTCATATAATTTCATCTTTTTATAATTGCTTTCAAAGAAAGGTAGATCCTAGGATGAAAGGTAAGAAGTGGGAAAATGAGAAAATTAACAAACAGCTAAGTTAGGTGAAAGAAAGCTCCAAAATACACTTTGGAAGAGCTGCACTCAATGTCCTGATTTGTTTTAGATTTTCCATTTGACCTTTGGAAGGTAAGTAAATGGGTATACATGTCCATTTTTCATATGTATTCTCTACAAATATATTTAAAATATTGGAATGCTTTAAAATCCATTTAAATACTTTCTATTATTGGAAATAGCAGTTACTGGAAAGGCCTTCATATATTATTGACAAGTGCAGGACAAAACAGAATAGACAGGAACTTTTTGAAATTTAAAATGCCACTAATATATCATTTATTTGTTGTTGTCATCATTTGTCCTTTATGTGGCATGTATCATGTTTTCTTTTGAAGCAAGCACTATGAAATTGCTGCAAAGCAATAATTCTAAACTGCTAGGTAATATATTATGTGCTGTGAGTATTAACTGTGGCAAAGTGATGAGAACAGTAAACAATTTTTAGGTACCCCCTGAAGGAGCTATTCATTTTTTCTATCACATAAAGTAGAATTTCAGCCCGTAGGTTAAAAATAAGAAGTGCCTGACCCTGAATTATGATTTATCAGTTTTCAACTCTCTCACACCTTCAAACCTAATACCATTTTTTTTATAATTTCAGCATTTGACTTCCCTGAGCTTTGCCTCTTGCTACTGAAGATAGCTCTGTGCAATGCATCAGCATTCTAATGCTTGGTCAGTGGTTGTTAAGGTGGAATGTAGTCAGTCCGTATGCAACCTCTCAAAAGAGCGTGCAAGCTCTGCTTAATGATAAAATGTCTTTACTGGTACAAGATCCTAAATTATTCCTAATCACAAATGTTCTACAAGTTTAATAGTACTTCAGTGCTTATTCTTTTATCTCTGGCAGCATCTGTCCCCTTGACAAACTGAATGCTAAAACCATTTACAGTGATGAGCATTAGGCTTTTTCGGAGGGTATTTAATAGACACCAGCAATACTCAATGTGTTTAGATGCTGAAAGAGTGGAGGGGGAGCTGTTTGGATGCCTAAGACATCACTGGTGCCTGTTTTTTCACGCAAAATCTTCCTTGGATACATATAGATGTGCTCCTTTTGTCTAGGTCTCCAAGTATTTTAAGTTTCCTGATTTTTGAAATGTTCAAGCATCTGTAGGAGAAAGATTTATCAATGGTTTCAAGGCTTTCTTCAGCCTGCATAGATTTGAATGATTCACTTCCACATCTTATGAGTATCTTAATTGCTGAGCTATGTACTAATCTGGTCTGTCCCTCTTGTTAGAACTGGGTCTCTGCCCAGACATAAAAATTGACATTAGCACTACAGTGAGCTAAAACTGAGCTTTAAAACACAGGAACTCAGGCATGGAGTCTTAGATGTGTGACCTGACATGCCTGCCACCATTCAGAGCTTCCATCAATCCTTTTCCTTTTCCTGCGTGTGATTTAGACAGTCAGTGCTCAACACACTGAGCTTTGGCAACTACAGTCTAGGAACCCAACTCTCTTCTGAACCTTCAGGAGGAACTTAAGTTGAGTGACTACTGTGAAATTTGCTAGGAGAACCCTATGTATTTAAGTCACATCTATGAATGACTGCATAAACATAAAGAGTAATTCCTATGCTATTGGAGTGGGATTGCTAAGGAAATTTGTTTGACCCACTTTTACTTTTGCTTTATTATAAATAAGATTTTATGAAGAAGCTCTGAGATGTCTAGAATCTGGTCTTTTATTACTTTTTGGTTGCATTCCTATATGCCTATCTGAGCAGTATGTCTAACTATGGAAATATTCAGATAGGGTAATCTTCCAGGGCATCTAAATGATCTTTTCTAATATTCTCTGGCTCTGTCTAGTACAAACTGTCTTGGGAAAGACAGTCATTGGCTTTAGCAAGTATTTTATCAGGAGACTATGCCAAGGTAAAAAAATAACACTTTTAATGCAGGAATTTGAAAACAGTACGTGTAGGGAAGGAGCTCAGCGTTCACAGAGGTAATTGTGTTTTGATTCAGGAAAAGAGGAAGGTTGTATTCCCATTCAAATATCTCAGCAGGTGATACTTCCCACCTACAGAACAGTGTGTGATGTTTATGACGAAAAAGGCTGGGGGCTTATCAGAAACAAATACTGTATACATGAACAAATATGAGGCATAAAACCTGGGCTGTGTGCTGTTGAAACATACAGCAGCATTCCTGTTAAACTTGAGAGGTTGTTTGGATGAGGAACTTTAGCAGTGCAAATGACTTTGTTGTAGCTGTTGAAGTATTTGTAGCCACTTCAGCAAGGAGAGCCAGATACAAACAGGCTTTGACGGGTTGCTGCAAAGCACCACTATGGCTTTTCTTGCCAGTAATCATAAACTGAAAGGGTTGTTATCTTGCTATTTTCTGTCATGCAAAGTGCTTGCAGGATGATTTTTCTTTTGCTAAGGCAGTTCTATACATGATGATAAACAGTTTGACAAACTATCAAATATGACACTAAGGACATAGAGGAAAATGTATGACAGTGTAGTGGATCTTACCTTTTTATTAGCAGTTTACTAGGGGAAAAGGGAACCCTCAAGCACAAAGATAACAAAAGTATCCCTCAAAACCTGCCTTATGCATTGTTGTCCAAAGCTACATTTCCTCTGCACTTGTATGGACAAGTTCATATCTGCTTTTCAAACTGTATGCTTTTTTAGCTCTTAAAATGTCTTTCCTCTTTCACTGATGTCCTTGCAGTCTCACATTTTGGAAAGGGAAAGTTTGAGTATAGGCCTTGAACTTAAACCCAGCTAAAATCAGAGAAGCCTTCATTTATAAATGTTTGTTTATCTTCACTGTCCTTGTCAGAATGAGGTGTGGGCATTTATCTGGTATGTCTGCTTGAAGTACATGGTGACCCACCCTGCACCTAAAGGAAAATAGTAAAGAAAAAAATGTATTAAGTCAGACATCACACTGAGGGTTTGAAATTGAATTGCAGACATATACTATGGTGCTTTTCATCCCATGAGATTGTTGGCTTCTAATGTTATGGAGGAATTCCTGATTAAAGAAAAGGTTGAAAGTTAATGCCCAACATGCTATTTGGCAGCTTTTTCATTTCACTTATAGATAAGAGCAGGGGGTATAATTTAAAATTAAGTACTTCATGTCTACGTTGGCAGGTAAGCAGCATTTAGAGATTAAATACCCCTGGAACTAATATCATTAATTGTTCTCCAATTTTATTAATATTTGCATACAAATGCATGCAAGTACAATGAAGCACAATCTATTTAAATTGCCACGTAACATGGAGTTTAATTATAGACAGTAAAAGGATCATAATAATTTCAGAAACAAAGATCTCATAGAGATACTGTGTCCTTCTTACACTGAAATGAGAAAGCAATATTTACTGTTTCTTTAAGATGAGATTTAAAGGAAAGTTCTTTAAAGCTTCATAATTTGTCGTATTATTTTACAACCAGTTTGCTTGTGTTGTAGGGTTTATCTGAAAATGTATATACATACAATGTAGCCAGTTTCCATTATATTGGATAAAAAGGTAATTATGTTAGATTTATATGCTGAAAGTTGATTTCAGTATTGCACTATAGGTGTGGTTACTGGATATTCCTGTGGCAAAAAAAAAAAAAAAAAAAAAAAAAGAGCACCAAAAAAAAAACCCCAAAAAACCCTTAAAACTCCTT
>JAYDZK010000056.1:26279731-26292910 GCA_034509185.1 Euphonia xanthogaster
TGCACTATAGGTGTGGTTGTTGGGTATTCCTTTGGAAAAAAAAAAAAAAAAAAAAAAAAAAAAAAAAGAGCACCAAAAAAAAAACCCCAAAGAACCCTTAAAAATCATTAAATAAAATTGACCAGTTAAAGGCTATTTAAGAAAAGAAATAATACCAAGAACAGGCAGAAGGTACTTTGTCTTAAAAGATATAGCAAGTCAAGTTATCTGATCTCTTCTCTATATCCTGTTCTAGACATTCAAGTGATTCTGCAATATTTCCATTAGGAGTAGTTTAGACCAATCTTATCACTTCAACCAGCTGTCTTCGACATCTCTGGTAACTAGATTTTTTTCATCTGTTGTTGTCTCATCTGGATTTACCTCATAAAGATTCATTATGCTACTCAAAGAAAATTTCTGTGTTCTGTAAAAGCAATTAGCTTAAAGAGCACCTTAGTACCCTTATTTCCTAAGCAAATATATTGCATAATGAGACTTAAATTAGGCTGAGCAGCTCGGAGTCTCTGGACATGACAACTACAGCTTGGAAAAGTTTCTCTCTTACATTTTCTTTTTCAGAATAACTAAATGAGTAACAAAATGCTCAGGAAATACCTACCAGTTACTGTTCACCTCCAGCTACCTGCTAATTGAAAACCGTTTTATGTGCATAAGAGATGCTCTTTCACTGTTGCTTTCCACAGCTTTAAATTTCATGTTACAAACACTTCTGCAAGAGAGTAAAGCTGACCTCAATCTGGTAACATTTTAATACCGTTGCTTGATTTTAATACTGACAGACACAATTATTATAATAATTAATGTTATCATAATGACTTTCCTGTTATTATTATTGTGATCCATTTTTTCATTATCAGCCAGTATTAAGATCTAATTTAACTTACAAGATACATATCAAGCAATTAATGTTGAACTGAAAACAGCCTTACAGTTTCATTAAAACTTATCAGTGTTATAGTTAAATAAACTGAACAACCTAGCAAATTTAAGAAAAATTGATATAATATTTTATTTCTTTAAGAGCTGGTTTTGGAAGCAAAATATTGGCACATAAGAGCAGTGATGTAATTTTTTTAAGACAAGCTCATATATCTATCTATATATATATATATCTATATATATATATTTTTTTTTTTTATATAAACTTCAGACTGTATTCCAGGAAGTAATTGAGTTTTGGTATTTCTGGTTTCGATAACCCAACTGAATAATATGAAGGAATTGTAGCTCAAAGGCTGGATGTTTTGTGTTTACTTGAATGCAGTTCCCCATATATAGTCATTTTGGTATATTTGGCTGTTCAGAACTGAAGCACCTAAAATCATTGTTGTGTTTATGAATGTAGGCTGATTCCAACACTTTTCTTTGGTATTTGAGATATATACTTTGAAAATGATTTTCCAAATTTCTTTTCAAGTTATAAAGCTGTGAAAGAATTTGATTGAGAGTCATCTATGATTTCTTTCTGAAACCTTTTCAAACCCTTTCATTGTCATAAAGATTTTTCCATTATCATGCCCCATTTTTTCCTTTATACATGCCATCCTTTTAGCACTACCTTAAAAAACGACAGTAATGCCAAAGCTTTCCAGAATTTTGCTCAGAGCTACCTATTTCTTACTCTTAATCTGTGTGAGAAAATGTCAGCTTTAGATAGACAGAATGGCAGAGAGACACCTGCTGTTGACAGGTAGTAAACTGACAGAAAGATGGAACAGTGGCTCCTACTGTCTGGCCTGAATGAAGTAAGTGCAATTTAGAAGTGAAACTGTCTGTGAGTGGATAGGCAGGAACGGCTAGCCTAGAATAAAGAATATAATAAAAAACTGAAAAGAAAAATAATTAAAATGGTGGTCAAATGTGTGTAAAATAAAAGGTACGTGGTGAAGTATTTTACGTCATGATTTTAAATCATAAATTTACAAAAAATTGCCATGGAGTTGTACCATTTACTTTTGTTCTAATCAAACTGTGGGATTGAGAGATATTATTCTGTTCTAAAGAGAACCTGTATCAATGCCTGAAACACCTGCACATGCTTGCTTCACCAGTCTGAATCCAGCATGCTTCCCACGCAACAGGCTTTCAATTCCCAAATCCCCTTTATTCTGTTCTCCAAATAGATTGTCTCCCTAAGCTCTGTGCTGGCTGTCTTCATGCTTCACATATCCATTTGCTTGCTTGGTCTGTCTTACTCCTTAATTCCTTACTGTTTCACGTGTGAAAACTCACACAGAGTTAATTCTTATCTCAACCTCCTAGTTCTATGAACTGAAGCTGCTAGTTTAAACTGAAGCACTCTCTTGTAAATTAATCTTTCCAGCTTCGCTAAGAATTTTGTTGATTCCTTTGGTCTTCTGCTCTGTATGTTTTAGATTAAAAGAGGCAGAAGCAGGGGTCAGATGAAAGGAAGGTGTAATACAGAAACAGAACAATTTTAGGAAAAAAATGCCATGAGGAGAAATGCAAGGGAGGAAGAAGCAAAGCAAAAAATTGGAAAACCTGAAAGCAGCATTTGAATGAAATGTAAAAGAATCATTCTTATGAAAACTGGATTACAGGTGCATCTTGACCAGCTTTTACTTGCTCCAGAGAGAGGTGTGTTTACTGTCAGCATTCAGCATTGCCTCCACAGATCATTGTTGTGAGATTGCAATTACACACCTATGAACTTCCTGTTATTACTTGCCATTAATGTGAAAATGAGTCTCCAAGGATGCTGATTGCACACACCTCTCTGCCCATTTAAAAGGTTCAATGAACCTCTGAGTGGTGAAAGGAGTGTTGTTACTCCCTCCCATTCTCATTATTTGATTGAGCAATACATAAAATGATACACTTCTTGAAGTAAAAGCCTCTGTAAGTCTTCTCCTTTTTATTTTTAAGCATACATTACTTAGAAAAAAAATAGTTTTATATATGAGCAAATCAGTTTTAAATCCAGATTTCCAATACAGCAAATAAATCTGCTCTACCAACTCTATTTTTCACCTTTCTGTTTAAAAAGCCAGAGTTATCATTAAATTAATATGTATAAGTAGGATGTTTGCAAGAAGTTCCTTTTGAAAAGACAGTATTAAATATAAATGACCTTTAATGCACATAGCCTCACTGAATTAGTTTGGCATTTCTTATCTTATTTTCAAACCTGTCTCAAAGGTAAAAATCAATATTAATATGTTCAGATTTTGTAGTGTGGTGTAGAGAGTAAGCTTTTATATTCTCTGAAAGGCCTGGTAAGGAACATATTTTACATCTGCAATTTAAGAATACTTAAGCATTGAAGAAGTCTATACAAGAAAATGCAGAGAATTTTCACCCATTTTGAATATATGAATATAGAAGTTCTATGCTCTTAGAAAAAGGTGTCCTCAATGTTTTCTACAACTGTCAAGTTAACAAATATATTACTTGAATGCATTAGGAATATAAAACCTAATACATTAATGAGGAAAAACCCAACCTTTATGGTTTATTCTTATTAATGTTACAGATACTACAATGTATACAGTCTTCTATAAAGAAATGCAAACCTGCAAACAATAACTAAAAGCAGGTGTTTGAAATCTGTGTTTTTAAAAAAATTATTGCATAAATAAATACATAAATATATGTAAGTTGATAAAATTTTGGACACCGTCATCATGCATGACTACTGCAGGGATGGTGTACAGAAAGTACTTCTTTTTCTTTAGACCTAAATAATAATAATTATAAATTAGTGTAAGGAAAAAAGAAAAAAAAGTAAGCTCCTGTGTTAGGTGTCATCTTATCTAAAAATTAAACATGTATATCTGAGTTGTGACTCAAGGTTGTCTGTTCAAACAGCGAGGAAGAGAAGCATCCCAGAAGAAAATTCATATTGAATTAAATGACACAACTCAGGATAAAGCAACTTTTGGTTGGGCTAAATAGCAATAACAGAAGCCAGGATTATGTGTCTCCATCCTTTAAGTCCAGCTTTTAATAACTTAAACATAGGTTGGATGTATAGAACCATTAAGCATAACTCTAAGCTTCCTACTCAGTTGGATGAAGTCCTCAGATTTCCTAAGTTCAAATTCCTGGTGTTGGGCTAACAAATCTTGCATAGAAATTCTGTCCCTTTTCTTCTCAATACTTCCTATAGTCTATGATTTTATTCTTGGTTTCACTGGAAAACTATATAAATCTATTTTTATTTATTTTAGCATCAAATGAAATAAAATAAAAACCTAATTAAAAAAAGCAAGAGCAGCACTACTCACTGTACCTTGCTACTTCCATTAAACCTAGTCCCATCAGCTTTACTTTGGAAAAATAATGGACTAGCTGTTCAGAGCCTGGTAAATAAAACTTGACCTTGTCTGAACCAAAGTAAATCAGGTAGGAATTATACAAAATATAATAAATTTTACAGACTCAAAAATTTCTAAAGAACTTGCAAGTACAACTGTAAGAATAACTGATATTTAGTTCAGGTGATGAAGTAAAAATCATATAGGAAAAGGGAATATAATTACATTTTTTATATTTGTTTTATTATACCAAAATACTGAAATGTACTTTAGAATATGAAACTTTAAATTTGATAGGAAACTAAAGTTTTCATTTGGGACATACAAAGCCCCCAAGCATTTATTTTAATGAAGTCTTGCAGTGCTGCAAGTTGGCTCCCCGTGCTCAGTATGCCCTCTGTCATTCTGTGCTCCCAAACAACCTTTTCAAGGCTGAGGGCACAGAGTTGTTCTGAAGCACTCTTTTGCTGCTCTCCAGCAGCTTAGGTCCTGGGTCTTTTCCATTCCCACTGATCAATGAAGAAATCTGAATCCATTGTGCTGAAAATTATTTTTCAGGAAAAAATAGAAAAGCAACTATTGGAACATTTTAATTACAAAGATGTTAAAATTGGAGCTGAGTGTATTTTAAAATGATGCATACACACAATCAGAATCTTTCAGAACTATTTTCTGCTGTACCAGGATTTCCATGGCAAGGTCTCCCAGGTCTGAGAAACGATTGATGCTTGGTTAGATCTTATCTTACAAAGGAATCAAGAGGCAATCAAGTGCACAGCTTTCATCTCAAAAGAAACCAGGATGCATCTTTGGGTTTAGAAATAGACATAGCCCAAACCTTCTTACTTAAAAATGGGTGTTTTTTCAAGGTAGCAGTGATTTCACTTGAGAAAATTAGGTTTTCTGATTTTTTAAATTGATCTAAACATTTGATCAAGTTGGATACAGCTGGATTTTTCAAAAGATTATATAATTTGAATATGACTATATACCATAACAAAATAGGTAGTGCCATTTTTTTGACAAGACTGAACAGTAAATTTTCTCTTCCTTTCTTAAAGCAGTATGTCACTTGGAATTTTGATTATTGTGTAAGAAGTTTTAAGAAGTATTTTGATAATAAAATAATGTTTTTGAAAAAAATATTAACTCACTTGTTAAATATTTTATCAACATTGTTTTCAGTTACAGGAAAAATCCAAACAACCCAACTATCTTCAATGGCATTACCATTCATTAGAATATTTTCATATGCAGTAATAAGTGACACTACTTTGAGGGACATATTGCAATTGGAAGAATATGTTTGTGCAGTCATGAATTTACATAAATTCACGTGCCCTCCCATGAAGCGTTTGGCAAATCAGAAAACACTGGTTTTCATCATTGTGTCTATAAATATGTGCATGCATATCACAACAGTGTTTTTTACATTTGTGTGGAATAGGGGTAAACATACCCCTACACATACCTTTGGAAGTCTAGGCAACATGCACCTGTTAATAATTACTAGAATTCTGAAAAATAAACAAGAGTTTTTCAGGTTTAGAAGGAAAATATTTTGATCTGCCATTTTTCCAGGAGAGATTCTGCAGCCCTGCACAGAAGCTGGCTGGGTGAATAATGTCAGTCAGGCTCTGCACAGTCCTCGAGGTGCAGTTATGAGGTCTTGTGAGCTCTTCCCTGTTCCCTGGTGATCTTGGATGCTTCTGTGGGTCATGGAGTTTCCCTCCCAGAAGCCTTTACCGAAACTGTAGACAAACTGCAACATTCCCCAGCTAAGTGTCCTTTACAGGATTGGGTAGAGAACAAGTTGTTGATGGCTAGTCTGTTCAAAATGTGATTTTTTTTCTTATTTGCTGACATTTCTGGTGGTGCTCACAGTTTGAACATTTCGTTCAAGCTTTTGTACTTCATGGTCAGCAAATTGTTGGCATTGTTTGTCTCTGTGCTTAATTGAGCACACAAAACCTATTTAAGATGCAGGCTGGTATGTGGGACAGGTGATTGATCACATTTCGTCTGTTTTTATTTATACAAAACATTTCCTAAACCCTGCTAACTTTTTTGGCAGGAAAAGCTGGCTTTAGCTCACGTGGTTATGCTGACAGCCATGCTAACCAGGCACAACTCATGCTAACTGCTGTGCTCAGACATGCTGGAAAAAAACTACAGCAATGCCAACTCTTCTCTTCATTGCTGGACTCTTTGTTTGTCTCTTTTTTCTCTTTTTTTCCCTAAAGTGGATGCATCATCTATTTCTCTTATGGTTGCAGATGGTGACAGTACAGTGAGGCATCACAGTGATGTGATCCTCTGCATAAAGGTTTTTACTTTAAAATTTTTATCACTCAGCTTTGAAACCTTCAATTCTATTAAGCTTTTTACTTAAAAACAAGGCAAAAAAAAGGTAAGCAAGCAATGTCAGGTTCTTTTCATAGTGCACTGTTCAGTTCAGGTGGGTGTTTAGAATTTCAGGAGAGATAGTAAGTTTCCTTCAGTGTGGCAGCTGTCAGATAATGTAAAGGTGGGAATAAAGTGAATGAAAAATAAGATGAAAGCTAAAATAAATCTTCCTTACAAGTAAGCCTTCATTTAAACTGCTGTGACTTCAGACTCAAAAACCTAGTGTAGAAACAACAGTTTTGTCTTCTCCCTGATGAGAGATGTGGTGACCTTTCCACATTTGCACTGCTGATTCCCAGATTTGAGGCTTTTGGTGGTAATTGGCATAACATGTCAAACAAGTGGGATAGCTTTCTGTTTTGAATAATAAAATATAAAAGTCAATGCCTTTGAAGTATTCAAAATAACAAACAGTCTCCAGAAAAAATGCGCTTTTATGTACTCAGCTGTACAAAACCTGAAAGAACTTTGTGTTACAGCTTCAAAATCTTACATAGTACAAGAACCATGCTGAGCTGCTGAAGTCTTTCTGCTCTGTCTTCCTGTCACTCCATCAGTGAAACTGTAATCCTGGTGATGGGTCAAAGGACAAAAAGTCTGGATTGGGTTTACAATATGGGCTAATTGGCCAATGCGAATATTAACAAAATACTTTTTAATTAATCTGTCTAAAATAAAAATAGGTTAAATTCAAAGGGTATCAATATGATTTCAGAGGTTATTTTCCTTTTTCAGAGAACTTAGAGTTAAGACAGGCAACGTAACATGACTGCTGAACATAGTAAGTCTCCTACCACATCTGTATAGAAGTCTGGAAACAAAACAAAATTTTGAGTAGAATTTTTAGAGGTTTATGTACAGTGCCAATTATGGTGGAATTTGTGACTTCAGAAAGTTGTGTGTACCAACAGAAGTGGATCTGAAAAATGATAAAGAAAGCCTTAATGAGCTGTCAATCATATGATACACAGTACAGTGCTTTTTTCCTTGGAATTAACCCTAGTGTTTTCCTACAGACCATCTGCAAATATAGAACTTTAAGAACATATTGCAGTTCAGTTTCATTACTTCTGGAAGTAATTGTATGGCCATTTTCTGGATTTATTTATTTGTATATCCTTAAATGTGTGCAAGGAGTTCCTGCAAGCAGAATACAGACAAATACACATGCGTGTAAAGCACATACACATATATGCCTGTATACAGGTTCATAGTGTATAAAACAAAGTAAAAGGAAAATCATCTATATAAAGGGATATTTAATCTATATAAATTATCTACATAAAGAAGCTATTTCAAACAGAATCACCAGAGAACTAGTAGGTAAATAGTGACTTGAATTTGTGACTTTGTTTTAAGAAGGATATGTTAGCTTGTAATTTTCAGAAAAACATCAGGTATGACTAGTATTTCCTTTGTAGGAGGAGTTTGAGGAATTGCTGTCTAATATCAAAATATTAGTATGTGATCTCATTGAACAGTATGAGTGTGGTAGGTCCTTATTTAGAATAGATTTTTATTTAGTGATTTTTGACAAAAGGAAGGGTTTAAGAAACATGGCTTAATTGGACAAAGTGGTTGGAATCTGAATTTGGGATAATTAAATAATAAGTAAATAAAATTAATAATGATGAAGGGTAGTAAACTCCAGGACAGTTTGCCTGAGAGTACTGGATTTGTATCACTTACAATCTTAAAATCTATATTTTCTCTTAGTAAGGAATTTTTTTACACCTCATTAAGTTAAAGTTTTGGTAAGTGCTTACTCTAGAAGTTCATAGCAAATTAACATAATGATCTTTAGAATACGTGGCTCTGTTAAAGTGTATTTAATGTCTACACTTGCACTCATTAAGGTCTTGTAGTTTCTGTGAGTTTCATGGAGGCTGGAAGGGATCCTTGGATGATTTAGACTAGTCTCTGGAATAATGAAGTCCATAGAATTTTGCCCAAGGACCTTTTGCTTGCAGAGAGGTTATTTCCTAGCTCAGAAATGCTTTTTAGAGAGAAGAAAAAATATTTCAGGATATGGAAAACTTGACCTGTGCACAATGCACTCCATGGTAATATTTTTACTGTTTTTTGAACCCAACACGATTTCTCTAAGATTACCACTGATAATATACCTGTAATTTTAGAAGAAATTGGTTTTTTTGGTAATTAGAGATTTTAAATCAATGCAGTGCTGCTCCTCAACCTTTGTTGCATGTTTAGGATGATGTGAAAATGGCTAAAAGGATCACTCACTGAGGGAGCTCAGAATAAGCTAAGATGGAAATCCAGTTACACACAGTAAAGGAAGCTCTCGCTGTTTGTTACTTTCACTATTTGTCTCAATAAGCTTAAAAGCTCCACAGACACACTTGCATGGACATAATGAGCATGCTGTGTGGAAATTTAGCTGAAGAACTTTCACAAGTAATGCAAATAAACTACTACTTGCAACTGTGCATCTTTCAAGCTGCTTCTATTCCTAGCAGGCTACAGCAAGAAAAATGCCCTGTAGGTGTGCTGTCTGCACTTTGGTCAATGATTATATACTTCTGGGTCTGTGTGGAAATAGATAGAGCAGGAACAAAATAGCAGATATTTAGACACGAACCTGTTCAGTGACAAAGTGCTCAGCGAGAAATGCATCTTCCACAAGCCAGTCCCTTTTATTTGTAAATAAATAAAACACTGAACTGCAGCTGGGGTCGGAATTTATGACACGTAACTTTAAGCTTTGTAAAATTAGCTGGTTATGTTGGCTCCCTCTGCCACCATTGCAGAGAAATATTCACTCCTGAAGGCAAATCATCTTTGTCTTGGAGACATCCTGGCATGGTATGAATGGTTAGGTATTTAGGCTCAACTTCCCACTGAGCCTGCATAAAATATCATAATGTAATAATGATATATTTAAATATTTTTTTCCTAAAAGTCAACCAGACTGGAAAAATGCTTAGGTTCTTGCTGCAAGTTCATCTTGCAGCAAACACATCTAAATAATTATTTTTGTAATTCTTGTAATCTGTGTTCCACAAAAGCAAGGGCACTAGATATCACTGCTCAAACCATAAGATTTATAGTTAGGAAAAGATGATAGTTTTTTTCCACACATGAGAAGATGAGATGCAACAAATTGAAGACACCCTTTGACACCTTTCTTTCATGCTACTTAAATACGCTTAAAACATGTTACTTATCCATATAGGCAATTTCCCTAAAAGTCTGCTGAAATCATATTGTGCTCATTCTCTTCCTATTAACAGTCCATACCTGTAGCTAAGGAAATGTCTGATCAGATCCTTTCCATTGCTCATACATTCTCACAAAGCTAAGTGGATTGAGGTACCTCTGCTACTTTCTTTTGTATGACTATACTTCAGATCAAAAATACAATATGCAGGACACTTTAAAGGCATGCATGCTGTAAACTAAGTGCTGCTCCTCAAGAGTATAAATAGTCCCACAGACGGTTTGACTTCAATGGAAATATTATTTGCAAGACTTTACTCATGCTGAGCCATAAGTAAGGTTACCTTAAAAAAAGAATATGATAAAAAATATGTCTATCTATCTATCTATCTATCTATCTATCTATCTATCTATCTATCTATCTATCTATTTTTAGTATAAATATATAAACTGTCTAATTAAGATATTATTAATTGAAAATTGGAGATTGCAGCATGGGTCATTCCAGTCCTTTAATGTCATTGCTGAAATCCTAAGGAAATGGAAATATTTGAGACTGGAATTTCCTCATGTTCAATTGCCTCCTTTTCTAAATAGTGATCATAATACTGTGCTTATGTTTTATAATCTGTTACCATGGAGATATTACCATACACACAGGATGGTTGCTCCATTGTATACAATCAAGTAGAATGAGAGAGTTGATTAAAATGGTTCTAAAAATCTTCCTAATTGTCATGAAATATTACTTACTTGCTTTGGATGTTTCTCACTATAAAAGGCAGGCAAGATAAACAAAAAATCTTGAAAGAACTGTGTTGAGCTTCCTACATAAACTATTTTTTAACGCTTTTGAATATTTCTAGTAGTTCCTTAGAATTCTTGTCACCTTTCATCTAATGTTGGCATGTACTAAACTTCTCAGGACTGTGGGTCAGATGTTGTGAGCCCTCGTAAAGAATGCAGTCAGGAAATGATCTATGCCCATATTGCAGGAGATCAGATAGAGCAGAATTATCAGTGGGAGGACACGTGACGGTCCTTGGCAGAAACCAAAAGAAAGGCATAAGATTGCTAGAATGATTATGTGTGTATGCAGACAGTCCTTATAATTGTATCTGTTGTTGATAAAATACTTATTGCATGAATTCTTCATATGTCCTGAAAAAACAAAACAAAACAAAACAAAACAAAACAAAACCCTTTAACCAGGAATTCTCCCTCTTTATTTTAGGTGTTTGCAATAAGAATATTTGAGTAACTGTTATGAATCTTAGGACTCAAATAATGGCAACAGTATATACTGGATGCCCTTCATTTACTCCTCAGAGGAAACCCAGTTTGTGGAGGCATATGTTGTGCAAACTGAGCCCACATCCTTTGGTAGCAATATATACAGTCCAAATCTGTCAGCAAATCACAACAAAACTGTGTGTATCTAACTAACATGCTGACAAGAATACCAATAGACACAAACATGAGGCCAGAATTCTCACTTGTGTTTAAGCTCCATTAATTACATTATGGACAGCTTTTCAGCCTTTTGTTTGGATGGAGTAAAATCCTAAAACTGCAATGCATTTGTTTGTGTTCTATCTGTAAATCAAATTTCCTTCCTTAATGGTAGTCTGTTTTCTAATACTACTGAAAAATGAGAGGTTTAAATCTTCTGTAATGTTTAAAATTTTCATTCTTATTTGTAAATACATACAGTCTGTACGGAAAATAGAAGTGTAACCACTGGAGTCTGCAAAAATGTAGGATGCTGTTAAATTAACTGATTGATTTTCTTTGTTACTATAAAGAGTTTTAGAGGGAAAAGGTCTGTATAGCCTATTTGAATAAAATTAGTTTTTTAAATTACGTATCTTAACCTACTCAATACAAATAGCATTCATAAACTACCTTTATAGGTACAATTTGATCATAGACAGTCATTGTGATATTCAATAAAGAATAGAAATTATTAGTGTTCTACTAGTATTGCTAGTATTCTACTTTAAATATTATAGAAATATTTCATACAGATATTTCTATTCACTATCTGTGCCTGCAAAACACATTGGTGGTTGTCTCAGCATTTTCAGAGGCATTTATTTCCTTTATCTAATTGAACTTTAAAGTAGCTTTTCTGAAGACTGGTGTGAGAATCTAGAAGTGGTTGTTGCTATGGCATATTCAGAAAGCAGATGATAACCTTGATGTTTGCGTCAGCATTACTTTTTACAGGAAAATAGGTTTGGATGTAAAAAGCTGGAAATGTTTGAAATTTTATTGGGCATGTTTCAGTTTAGAATTTTTTTGTTTGCGTGCTTCTGTCTACTGACACTAATGGGATTATTCTGCTCTTCATAGTGACATGTTCTGGAGAAAGTGATCTAGAATATTAAACTATCTTTAACGTTCAATATGAATCAGTGCTGAACACACTGAAAAAAGGCTCTTGGAAGCTAAATATTTGGGTAAATAAACTACTAGTTTTGAGATACTAGTTTTTCTATCTTTATCTTTTTCTTTGCAGATTACCCCAAATTCTGATAGCCTTAAAATAAATGTCTGAAAAGCCCCCAGATGACCTTCTTTATCATATTCACAGCATGTTTCCTTGCTATAAAACTCAAGTTGACAGCATTGTGAGTAGAAAAGTTAGCTGTAGATTCTGTGTCATTCACGTTACCTTGCAAATGTGCTCACATTAGATTCCAGAAATAGACATTAGTATATAATGAGATAGACCCTAGTGGGCAACAAATCAAATGAGTTTACCAAGGGTTTGAAAAGAAGAGCTTACACTTTAAGATGTAACAAACTTTGTGATGAGGAAGGGAAAATCTCCAGATTGTCTCAAAACTGAGCATTTTGTTGCCACTTGGCTGAGTGGGTGTTTGAAAGGTGTTGGAAAAATTCAAACACTATAGGGTGCAAAAAGCAGCAATCTCTTGCTAAAAGCCAGAGTGGTTTGAAGGGTGGTTTGGGTTTCAATACCCTTCTAGCCTGAAGGGTATTGGATGAGTTTAGGTGGACCATTTTTCCCAAAATTGTTAGAATGGTTGTGGATTATTAAGCCCCTTTTGTATACCAACTTGGGAGTGGATAGACAGAAAGAGAGGAAAGAAAGAGGACAGGGAGGGGAAGGAAGGAAGTGGCGGAAGGAAGTGGCAGAAGGAAGGATGTGGCGGAAGGAAGGAAGGAAGTGGCGTAAGGAAGGAAGGAAGTGGCGGAAGGAAGTGGCGTAAGGAAGGAAGGAAGTGGCGGAAGGAAGTGGCGGAAGTGGCGGAAGGAAGTGGCGGAAGGAAGTGGCGGAAGGAAGGAA
>JAYDZK010000056.1:26301607-26315494 GCA_034509185.1 Euphonia xanthogaster
AATTTCTGGAGATATCAAGGTTTGGGGTTTATTGGGTGGATTTTTTTTTTTTTTTTTTTTTTTTTTAGTTTTGGGAATTGAATTGGGTGTGGATAAATTTGGGTGTGAATTTTAAGGTATGTTATTGACTTAGTACAAAAACAGTAAATAGTGACATTCCTTGATCTTCATTTGGAAAGGGTACATTATTCTAGGAACTTCATAATTTGTTCCAGGTATCTGTAAAAGTCTCAATTGTTGATCTGCTTGATCATTGCTATTTTCATAGAAATAGTGACCTCATTCTTTTTAACCTGCTTTATCTCTTAAAATAATTTTCATGTTGGCTTTCCTTTTTACTTTGGGCAAGTCTATGATGGCACCAAGTGACTGCTCGGATGATTCAGTTTTTCTTACTTCAGTGTGCTTCTAAAAAGAGTAGTGACTTTTGCAAAATAACATAGGCAGCCAGTGTGGATTCTTCTATAATTCATAGAACAGTATAAAATGCAAGAAAATTATCTCAGAGATACTGCTTTTCAGAGAAAATATTAATCAACTACCTGCAGAAACAAAGCCCCAGCACAAATCCTTCAGTATAACCTTTTTATTATTTCTTTTTCTTTTTTTTTCCTATTTCAGACTAAAAATCTAAACCTCAAGTTTATTTAAACCTGGCAAAAATTGGGGAAAATTAAACCTATAATCTCAATTGTCTTAATAGAAACTTATATAATATTTATAACCATAAATGACTTTAAGCATTGCATGTTAATTAGACAGGGGTAAATCTAGGTTCAGTTGTCATTTAGGAAACAGGCAGTGACTTTATCTTGTATGTAAAAATGAAATAAAAATAGATCATTATTAGCCCTATCTTTTTTTGTTTAAACTCAGTTATTTTTATGTTGGAACAATGCTTGATGAATTTTGTATATGATACTTTTACTACCCATGCACTCTGGACAGTAAAGTAAGTAAGTAGGCTGGATATACAGAATCTTCTAAAAGCAGACAAAACACAAATTTTCACTAGCACACCATCTTCTGATATTTTCCAGCAATTATTTCTGCATCTCACGATTGCATCTCTAGCAGTGAGTCCTCAATATATTTTTATTCTTCACTGGCTGCAGGTTGCTCAGGTTTCACACAAAAGATTCAATCTGAAGGTACTTTTAGATGAAGTTCTTTCGACTGTGAGTGGTATAGAGTGACTGACTCATTTCAGATGTAGTCCCATAGAGAAAACATGGCATATCTACTGCACTGGAAGTGGAATCTGAAAAAGAAAACCTGTGAACTAAGGTTAAATTGAGAGTTTTTAAAAAGAAAAATTGTGTGATTAAATGCTAGCCAAGAAATCTTTGGCTTATGCTTTAATTTAAAATGAATATTTTTAATCTAGTTTTGCATCACTGATTTTTAATTATTTTTAATTTTTTTTTGGTGGCAGTGTGTTGCCATGGTTAGAACAGAGGCAGTATACAACAATGACTCTGTGATGGCTGAGATGAGGCAATTTCTTCCTCTGAGCTTAGCAGCTTCCTAAGCAAACCATTTTAAAGCAACAAAACTAGATATAACAAACGTAGGTTTATACAGGTATTGCTACATTTTATCAGACTGCCCCAAGGGACTTTGACTCTCTTTTTCCCTGACTCCCAGAGTTGTCATGTAACATAATGGTATTTAACAAATTTCATTTGGAACCTGATTCCACTCAAGGTCACTAAGATTTCAAACCCTCTAACCTATGCTCAGTAATTGACCTGCAGTTATTACTGCTCTCCTTTAGCATTGCAATCTAAAAAGAAGGACTTCTGAGAGTTTTCTGAGGAAGGAAAAACCTCAAAAATAATTTGTTATGCTGGGAAATGCAGTATCAGTTAGTGTATGCTGGTTCTGGGCCAGTGAAGGGAGATTTGCTGGTGTCCTCTCTAAATTTAGTACCAAGTAATTTAGAAAGCTAATTTAACATCAGATGATGTCTTGCAGTTATTTCAAGGATACCTTTTGAGCAGATAGATTTTAATGGAGAATATTACATGATTTTTTAAATCAATATAGAAGCCCAGATTCTTTTAATCTAATCATAAGCCCTGAGCAGAGGCACCCAAATTAATAGCACAGTTGCCTAGCTTCCCTCTGAAGGCAAGGGAGAGAAATGGGGAAAACTAACAGAACTTACTACTTCACATCACAGTGTCAAGGTCTTCTCTTTCCACTGGTTGTATACAGAGCTTAGCATGATTTTCATTTTAGGCTGTTGATTTAGATGAGAGAATCCAAATTTGCTGAATATCTCATGGGATTTTAGGAAAATTTTGAGAGAAGGTCTAGTGAACAAACAATTCAATCAGTTGTCATTTAACCTCAGTTCTTAGATCTAAGCATTTTCTCAAACTCAATTTTATAACTTTAAATTTCTAACTTTAACATGCATTTTAAACCTTTCCAAATAAGGTTAATACCTCAGCAGTAATCACTGCTTTCTGTGTTTTGGAATCAGAGCACTTCAGCAAAAAGTATTAATTACCAGCTTGAATCAGTCTTTTTCTGATGATTCATTCCAGTACAGGTAGTTAATTTAGGGCTATCAAAACACCTAAGGTATTTCATTTATTTCCCCCCCTGCATGCAATATCGTCGTCTTGGGCCAGAGAGATGTTTGTGTAGGAAATCTCTAAAGAAGGCAAAATTGTAATGTTTATTCCAAATACAGAGGAATTACTTGAGATCATGCTCTGGTGATGGCTAGGGAACTTTTCCTATGTAAAGACAAGTATCCTTGAATTAGGAAAAAATGCAACAGTGTAAGCCAACCATGAAAGTGCTAAAAATCTTTGAATCTATCACTTCATCCACTCAAAGAACTCTGCATAAGGGTCTGCATATAATTCCTTTTGTGGGTATTTGTCCATATGCTTCACTAGACATTGGAACATACCAATGAGGTTAAATGCAATGTCTATTGAATCAAATACAATTATATCCCTTAAATCTAATCAGCTCTGTGTCAGTGTTGTAAATTTTACAGTAGTCTGCACTATATTCTAATAGCTGTCTGAGTGTAATGCCTGTGAGGCAATTCACTGCTCACTGTTTGTATCTTGTCTTCATAAATGGACAGGAGATTCAGAAATTTTGGAGGGAGCAAGAATTCCTCCTTGTTTGCATAAAGATTTGTTCTGTTAGATAAACAAGTTCTCTAAACAAGTTCTTTAGGTCAGTGGCACTTTTTAATGCTGAAAATAATTTTTTTTTAGTAGCATTCACACTTCTGTAATAGAAAAAAAAATTGAGGTTTGGTTTGGTTTTTTTTTTCTCTTGGAAATCATAGAGTTTCTCTAAATATTTTTCTCCTTTTATCCCCTTTGAATTGGAGCAGGTTTACAAAAGCACTTCAGTAATTGCCATGAAAAATAGTGCCTGTGTAACAGTGACATTCATAAATCTATGTATTTCTTGCATGCTTTCATGTTTTTCAAATAAGTCATGACAAGCTGTGGCATTGTTACATATTATGACTGTTGGAAATAATAATCCTCATCAAAAGCAAAATGTAGTGCAATTGACTAGACTGTCATCTACTTATATCAGAATAATAATACTTTTAAACCTTGTTGCTCACACTGTTCTATAAATTAATATTCGAAACCTCTAAGATTCAAGAGGTGAAGTTTGACATACACGTTTTAAAATCTTCTATAAATCTGTTGTTGCTTTCTTTCCTTTTTTTTTTTTAATCTCTCAATTTGCAGAAGAAATTAAATAAATCTTAGGGTCAGACTCAGTTGTCCTTAAGCATGAGCAATAGCCCTGGTTTACAGGAATAGTCCTCTAAAATTATGGCAACAAGCTTTCAAGTAAGTTACTAATCAGTTTGAGGACAGGTTCCAGGCTCCAGTCAATGTTCAAATTATACCTGAAAATAAGACATTAAGAAATTCACAGTTGCCCGTGGCTTTTTATATGCAACATGTATCATTATTTAAAAAGAAAATAAGTACACACGCGCATACCCACACATATATATACATAATTAGTCCTGAGCAGCTTTGTTTTCTGTAGGAAACACCAATGAACTAAGAACTAATCTCTTAAAAAGCCTTAAACATTATTATCACAATCAAGAAAGTATGAAAAAAAAAAAATCTAGGTTTTACTTCTACCACTGACTCTGGTTTGTTGAATCAAGATACTCTTATTTTTAATTTGACTTTTAATTTATTTTATTGTCATCTAACTGGCTTTCTGTAGAATAGCAAAGAAATAGTGTTAGCAAAAGTGATTTTGATGTTTTTGTTGGCCAGCACATTTTCAAACACTGTACTTCAAGTGGCTTATTTATGAAAAATAAAGGACACTTCATATTTAAGAATATCTTTTTTTAAGACAGTTTTTATACTGCACTTTGAAGGCTGAGAAGTTTTCAGATTCTTTACTGTAATTCTTGCCAAACTCTTAAAGTAGCAAAAGAAAACAAAAGCTCACACCCAAGCTTTCCCTATGGGTGCAATGTCATGAACAAAATGTTGACTCTTAAGTGATAGAATGTGACACACTCCAAATCCAAAAAGGATTTTACACAAAAATGCCATAGCTCATCATGTTAGTGTCTTTGTCAAACAGACAAATTACATTTTCATGAGCAGTTGGTTACCTTTTCTGTTCAATTTATGTCTCTCTTACATTGTAACAGTGGCATTTGATAGCAGAAAAATTGGAGGACACAGACTAAGTAATTAATGGTTTTCTTGTGTTCAGCAAGATAATGTCAATGACCTCAGTGTCATGAAGTAGAAGGCAAATGGAAGGAAAATGTAATTGTGAAATTTTAACTTCATTTTTTTCAAGAGAATAATAAAATATTTACTATTTAGTGATCAACTGAGCTCATGTACAAAGCATAAATTTATGTGACAGGCTGTCATCTGAGCACTATTTCTGACATGGCTTTAGGATCCAATCACAAGTTATTTAAAAGCTATCATTTTTAATTACTCACAAATAGTTCTAATGAGCATGTTTCAGAATTTTGGTATTTTAAACACTTTTCAAAAACCTCATTAAAGAAGAATTAATTTTGACATAATCCTAAGTAAGAAATCTAAAATTATAATCATCAAATAGGCTCAACCTTGTTTCTGTAGGACCGATAAATTTTCTTAAAGTAAGACGCAATTTGAATTAATAAAGATTCTGACATCTTTTTCTTAGTAGCTTCATGTCTATGGTTCTCAAGAAAAGGAGTATTTTGCATGTGTTTTGTCATTGTGTAAATGAGTACTAAAGAATGGTAAGTAGAGACTCAACTTTTTGATTGTCACACCTTTGAGAAAGTTGTTGATTTGAAAGAGAATGTCTCGATTTCTGTGTATGTATATTTTGAAGAACAGCCTGTCTAGCATTTTCATTAGCTTGAGGCCTTGGTTTAGCATTTTCAGAAATGAATATTAGGGATTAAAAAGTGTTGATAGCAGTGCCATGATACATGCTAGCAAAAACTTTAAATAAACATAAAGAGTTGTAGGGAATGGGTTTTACTTAACAGATCTTGAATGTCTTATAACCGCAGCATTTGAAAGCCAAAAAGGTACTGAAATATTATCCCTGTGAATATACTGCTTTTATTATTGTCTATTTCTGCTATGTTTTCCAAATAGCAGCTATAGCATACAAAAAATGTATTCTAGAAATTTCATGGTTATTTTACCTTTCTTTAGAGGAGAATCTCAAGTTCTCTTTAAAAAGACTAAGTCTTATGATTTAAAAGATGACCATAACAACTTGTTTTTGTTGCAATCAGACAGGTGAGATGGCTTCCCTGATTCTAGATGAGGTCGAAAAAAACAAGAGAGATAGGCTATGCCTCATTAATCTCAATTAAGGCTTAATCTAAGGTGATGTTCTGTGGTCAGAGAATTAAGTACTTGTTCAGATGCCTTGGGATTTAGCGTTTCTGTTGAAGAATTTACCTTTTGGCTGAATTTGGAAATGAATTTGTCTTAGAAATTGTTTCTGTATTCCTTGTCATCCACATTCTGCTTGTGATTATGCCTTGCTCCCCAGCCCTCCTCATAAAACAGCATTTGGGGATTTCTGGTGGATTCCCTTGCAATTGTGAAATGGAGTGAGGCAGCAGAGGGTTTGGGAACTGGAGACGGGTCCTGCTCTGCACAGCAGTGGATGGTGGTTGCTGGTTTCTCGTGCCTGGGGAATGCTACCAGCCAGCAACCAGGAGGCCTTGCAGATAAATAATTGAGTCCAGCTGGCACACACATGGGAAAGATAACAAGCCTGCCAGAATGACACTGTAGGAGAGGTCACTCAGGAGTTGTGGCTAGACTTAAGAGGGAGGAAAGTATCAGGATTCTGTCCAGATACAATCTGTACATAAAAATTCCCTTACACAAATGTGTACTAAAGGGCTTTGGACTATCTGGGAATGAATTTCAGCTGATTTCTTGGAGAGACTATGAAGAAAAATGATATAAGGCAATATTTTGAGATTGAAGAGAAAGCTGCCTTGCTGCAGAACACGGAAGGTGCTGCACTGGACTCTGCTGTTGCCATGGATGCTCAAGGTTAATCTGGTTCGGTATAGGTTTGAAGCTCTTGATTTCTTATTTAATGTGTTAGTATTAACTGGGAATGTTTTCCAGTTACACCTAATAGTGATTTTATATAATTTCTGATGTTTGGAAATGAAGTATTCTAATTTCAGGATGTAGGTTGTTCAAGCATCTCTAAACTCCTATTAAAAGCCTCTAGATGATATTTACGTATTCTTTTGTTTCCTTTTTTTTTTTTTTAATCCATCTCTTTTAAGAATCTGGCCCTGAATTTGTCCACATTTGATATGAACTACACTTTACCTTATCATTAGCTACTGATTTTCATCTTCTTACTTTCTGCATTTAGAGAATCATGATTTTGACCAATGTATTTCACTCATGTTTAGAATCACATCCTCCAGTCTGCAAGCACACAGTGTGGCTGACTCCAGTTTGAGACTGATTCTCTCTTCAAATGTACTAATGGTGCATACCACCAGGCTCCTGAGGTCAAGGCAGCTTCTGATTCGCTTCTGCCTTTGTGTGGCTTCAGACAGCATGAAAACTTAGGTCACTGTGAGAAAGTTGGGGTAAAGCAAACATGGGAGCTTTTTTTTGGTTCTTTTTGTAGGTTTGGTGGCTTGCCTGTTCAAGAATAGCATGCATTAGATTCATTGAACAAGAAAATACACAAAATGTTTTGGAAATGAGAATGTAGAGTCCTTACCAAGCTCAGATTGGGTTGCTTAAGCTGTGCAGTCGTGGGAGAACAAAGATGCTGAAGAGAGGTTGCCAGAATCCATTGCAAAGCAATTGTAATAGCCGTCTTCCCATCGCCTTTGTCCAGAGCTGATGGAAATTTAGTACTCTAGCAAGCGAGAAGATGAACTATTAATAATGATCTCATTAAAATATGGAGCATTTTTTAATCTGCTTTGAATGCTAAGATCCTGAAGCAGAAAAAAAACAGCTCAGTACACATACAGGAATATATTTTCTCTGCAGCAGACTGATGAAAATGTATCAGATTGTGCTGTCTGCAATTTCACTGCTGCTGTCTCCTCAGCTAATTTGAGAGACTTGGATCTTTAGGCATTGTAGCAATGGTGATGGCTACACAGTCTGTTGCTGACAAAAATGTGATTTTTGTCCCCCAAAACACTGAGATACAAAATAGCACTTTTTAGGATTTATAGCATTTTTTGTATGAGGTTTGGTTATAAAGGTAAGCGCTTAAAAGGAATTTTAATCACATTGATTTTCTTACTGGAAGTGAAAGAGCTTAATGTAAAAAATTAATTTTAATGGTGTTAAGTTTTTACGTGTATATCTTTGAAATCCTAAATGTGCTAATCCTTTTCCTGTACTGATGACCTGGCAGTCCTGTGTGGTTATATCTTGCTAAAATAGCTTAATAGCTACATATAATCTGAAAAATGGAGTCATTTAAAGAGTTAATAAATCTAGATCATCAGGTCCCTGGGAATTTATTCATTTTATTTTATTTTACTTAATTTTAATAATGTGCTCAAGTGTATTATTTGAATATTTAAAGTTCAGCACATGCTTTGCTGAACTATGGCTTGATTATGACTATGAGAGATTTTTATTACATATGCAGAGAACTGAATCCATTAGCCTTCACTACTTTCTTGCTTATCATGTAGAGCTTAGGAAAAGTTTTAGTTTCTCCTTGACATAAATATAAATCTTGATAGTAAAGCTGTGGATTCAACCTTCTCTTTTGGGTTTGTGTGGCCAGGTTTTGATGTGACTTGGGGAGTGGGGACATGGCTCTGGCTTCTGTGGGAAGCTGTGTGTGCTAGAAGCTTTGCCTATGTCCAACAGAGCCAATGCCACTCCAAAATGGACCTGTCTCACATTGGAGGAGTTAATGGAGGATTGTCTTCCATGGGAGGGACTGCACACTGGAATAAGAGTGTGAGCAGTTTTCCCCTTGAGCAGGAAGGAGCAGCAGGGATAATGTGTACTGAAATGACCGTGGCCCCATTCCCAGTCTTGTGTGTGCTGCCAGGGAAGGAGAGACAGAATTTGGGAGTGAAGTTGAACCAGGGAAGAAGGGAGGGGTGGGGGAAAGGTGCTTTTGTTTCTATTACTCAATTCCCTGCCGTGATTTGATTGGAAATAAATTAAATTACTTTCCTCAAGTCAAGTCTGTTTTGCTCATGATGATAACTGGTGAGTGGTATCTCCTTGTCCTTATTCTCAACCACAAGCCTCTTGTTACATTTTCTTTCCTCTGTCCAGCTAAGGAAGGGAGTGATAGAGGAGCTTTGGTGGTCACCTGGCCTCCAGCCACAACTGGTTACTTTGGCTAAAGATGAAGGTACCCTTTTTTATTTTGAAATGATGCAGCCTGTGACTGAGTTATTTGGTTTAGTATCCTGTCTTGTATTGCCAGGACATATCAAAGAAGGCGAGAGATCAAGGGTAAAACACAAAAAAGTAATTGGTGAGTGTGTGCCATGAAGAATAACAAAGGTCTTGAAAAGAGCTGTTGGAGAACTCTAGCTATCTACAAAGCTGTTTCTCCTATGTCCTAGTGAATCTTACACAATTTTTCTGTGCCTTTTGAAGGTGTAGCACAGGACTTTGAAGAAGTCTCTGCCCTTCTGAATGAGGAGGCACCATGGTCAGTAGAGGTTTCCTAGTGCATCTCAAACAGCAAAAGGCAGTACCTCTCTTTAGGCCAATTAACTGAACCTCAAATATAATGGTCAAGAAACTCATACGTGGGCTTCTCCCATTCTTCTCTGTTTTCCTGATGTCCCCATAACTAAAGGGAGCTGACTGTTGGTCCCCTCCCTCTTCTTGTTGAGTCTGCTGGGGCTGCTGATGCACAAGCCAGGCCTGGGGACTTGATCTGTCATGTCACTGCTCTATAAAACCGGCTTCTCCATAAGGACTATTGTTCCCTCATTGAGGGACATTTCTGTGGAGAACTAAACAGTCATCTCACATGTAAGATGTGCAGTCCTTGTAGACTCAGGATTGTGAGAAAGAACTGCAACAGTGTTTGATAAAGGTTATATCTTGATAAGAATGTGTAGCTTATATTTCTGCTATATTTTTGTGAAACTTTTTTTTCTCTGCAAAATCTCTTATGACATTATCCTAAGCTAATTAGATATAAACTAAAGAAAAAAAAGTTGAAGAGGATTAGTTAGGTAGGCTGAAGAAAATATATTCATAAGTATATGGTGTCAATTTTTTAATCATACATTTTGTTATGAAATGAAAGGATAGCTATATGATTTAAATTTATACAAAGAAGCCTTCTATTTTGACAAATGTCACAGTATTATATAAACACAAAATGCTAAATAATAGTAAGATTGAATAAGAAAAATATTAATGTTTTTGAAATTTTTTTTTCCAAGCAAAGTTAAGGCTGGGTTTAGTAAATTTAATCTTCTTCTCCACAGTTTTAGCAAAAATACAGAATAAATCAGATAAAGAAAAGAGAAAAAGTATTTATTATTCTTAAAATCATATCTATTATTATAGCTTTAAGGAAGAGAAAAATATGTATATATATTTGAAGTTTTTCTGCGGGGCTTTTTTTCCCAGTAAATCAACTTGGGGAGATTACGTATACAGAACTCTCTTGATGAAATTTACCAATTTAGATGAGCTCTAGCTGTTCTCACACAAAGAGGTCTATTAAAAAGTCTTTTATATTTTTAATAACATATCATGCAGCTATTTAATGACATTTTGATATCCTAAATGCTCATTGAATATTTACTCCCCATTGCTTTTCATAGCTTGTATTACCAACAGCATGTTTTCTGTAACTCAAACTGTTTCTGTCGCCATTTTGAAAGAAAATATAGGCAAGTCTCACAGTAGGGTATTTTGAAATATTTAGTTAAGGGGAATAGTCTATTGAACAGTCGTCTTTTTAAGGTAAGAGAAAATAAAAATTATTTTATGAAGAGTATTGCAACAAATTCATTTGCTTCAGACTAAATCTAAAAGATGGAATAAAAACCACAGAAACTCTGGGCCAGCTGACAGATGAGTTTGCTGTACATACAAGGTATTGTTGCTGCAAATTGCTGAGCAATTTAGCTTTAGAAAAGGCTTGCTTTGCCCACTACCAGTTGTAATATCATAAGGTCTTGTACCATTTTGTTTTAATTAGGAGGTAATTTTTCACTGATTCCCTTAAATTAACTTTTCTGGCTACTGCTGGCCTTTCCTTTCTTTCTTCCCTCAGCATTTGATAATTACTGTAACACATCTGCCAAGGAAAATTTAAAATTATAAACTTCCCCAAATACTCACAATGCTATCCCATCACAGTGATGGGTCTGTTCAGGCTGGAACAGAAAAGACATCAGTGGGCTGAGATGTTCTCCATGGCAGTCTTTAATTTTGGTACTTCTCTAAGTTCTGAAATTGCCTTGATCTTTCACCCATGAGACCAGGTACTTTTCTGAGCTTTTAGAAAATATATAAAGAATAGAAATTAGCTGCAACTAGCATGTGGGGGGTTTTCACATCACTTGTCTTGAAGAAGAATTTGAGTGTATCTAGAGATAAAAGCCTACTGCTTCCTTCTACAGTAGGTCTCATTCCCTTCTTTTGAGTTCTCCTGAAGGAGTCTGAAATGTCATCTCTGCCAGCTTGCAGGCATATGATCCCTGGCACAGCTGTGCATTTCCACAGAAATTTGATGGAATTTCCCCTGTCATCCTAGCTTGTTTACTCAGCTTTGAATACTAGCCTCTCATCATTAGGGCCTGATTTATCCGTGAGTGTGCAGTTGCAGCAGAGCAGGAGCCCACCAGGGCTCTCACCCACGTTGCACAGGGCCAGGATGCAGAATTTGGCTCTCCTGGAAGCACAAAGGACTGCAGAAGAGGGGCCATAGAGCAGAGGGCACGGTCCTATGCTTGAGGGCCATCCTGTGGGGATGAGTTGTGTCTGTGGAGGAGCAGCATAGAGGAGTTGAGTCCCTGGGGAGTGTGTGAGCTCTTGGGACCACTCAGTCCCTCTCGTGCTTGAGTGCCTTGCACTGTGCCACTGTGTTTGCCAAAGCTCCAGGCTGAAACTGAATTAATGACATGCAGTGGCACCAAACTGGAAATCAAATCAATTTGTAATGTACAGCAGTTGTAAGTCGTGATGTATCAGTGTTGTAAGCTGAAAAATATCACTAAGCCTGACATTGTTCTGACTGGTGGCACTGATACAATATCTTCCTGAGCAGGAATTCACATTGAGGTCTTTTATGTATTACTAAATAATTAATATGCAGAGATTTTGGAATTAGCTAATACTTTCTAGGTGAAGATAACAAATGTGTTTTAGTAATTCTTTTCTTCCTGCCACTTGATTTATCAATACTTAAAATATTGAATTGCAAATGTATTACGGCTTTTTTATGTGTGTCTCTTTCACGAGAGCTGCTAGTGCTTTTGTTTTTCTGTTGAGTTACATGACTTAGTGACATCCCTACTTAGTCAGGAACTTTGTGCAGTGTCCAGTGAAAAATTAAAAAGTTTTAAATATTAAATGATTTTTATGTATATGCAGCATGCAAAGCACCTCATACTGCGCACTAAGCAAATTCCTTTACATTTTTATTATTAGAAATCTAAAATAAATAATAGATTGGTTTATAAATCCTTTTGTAGACCTATTTATCATAATGGCTCTGTTAATCATAAACAAGAAAGTATTTGCTAAGACTGCTATACTTGCTGAAGAAAAAAGAAAAGTAGTGCTGTGTTATATGCTTACCTCTATTTAAAAAATATGTCATTAGAGAACAGAAAACAGAAAAAATTGTGAAGGAGTGCAGTTATTTAGCTATAGTGGCCTTTTCAATAGTATATTCATGACAATTCCAATAAAATGCATTGAAATGGAATTCAGTTCATGGAATTCTTGTACTAAGCCTGTTACTGTATTTAATGTAGGCAATGACATTGACAGTTGATTTCTTCAAGAGATGAATAAGTGATGCACTACTTTATACTGAATTCCTTTAAATCTGCACTACTTTGAATTTCAATTATGGTTCAATGTTAGCTATTTTTTTTTCTGCACATTTAACTGTAAAGAAACCTCATATGTGAAATATATTCTGTTTTCAGTGACCTTTTCCTTCCTTTTCCTCTTTGGTAACTTTAGGTTTATATAAGCATGTAGGCATGATAGAAAAATGAAAGTGCAATCCAGTTATTTTGATATTTAGTACATTTTTTCAATTCAGTCAATAACCTGAGTTATCATTAAAATGTAGTGCTCATCTCTTCTTTTGTGAACAGCTTGAATTGCAAAACTGTGTTAGATGGGTGCAATCACAATTGTTAGAGTAATGTCACACAGCTATTCCATGCTAAAATTTTATTTATTCTCAGAATTTTATTAATTCTGGGAAGGGAATCAACCATTGCATTTGAAATACATCTCTCTCTTGTACATGATTTTTTGTGGTTTTGTCTGTGCATGTATGTGATATGTGCATCTTTTTTAAGTGTATATTTTCACTGTTTAAGATTTTCCTAAAATAAAATAATTGTCATTTATATTTTTTCAGATTTAAAAAAATATATTTTCTATCTTAATAAGCACTTATAAATTTGATAACTAGTACAGACCTTGACTGATTATATACTAGGTCTGTGAAAGAAAACACATATGGGATGTTTTTTCTATATCTGGAGCTGCTGGTTCAGCTATCAAACTAATGGAACAGTAATGGAACGCTTAGTAACAAAATGATTGGGCTGCATTCTTTTCTTTGTCACTAGATCTGTGTGGCTCCATTAGGTCTGATTTCTTCAGTTACAAGAAGAAAGAACAATGAATATGCTGGCAGTTGCCTGTATTAGAAAGGAATCTATCACTTTTTGTTTTCATGAGCTAACTGGCAACTTGTTACCTCAAACTTTGGTGAGCTGATATAGTTAAAGAACATCTATTCTGGTATCGGTTTATTTACAAAATAATTTATTCCTTCTAATATTTGTGTTGTTCTTGAATTCATAAAAGAAGGAGGTGAAGGATATTTGTTTCTTCTGTCACTGTTCATTATTGCAGATATTTCTACTAGAGGAAGTGGTTTCTCTGGGATTTTACTGTAATCCACAGGATTTTATTTTTATTGTGCTTTTTTCATACTACTGCATTTGATAGTACTTGTTTCAAGGTTCAACCATGTACAAAAGATGAAATGCAATAGCAATCATGTTTTCTTTCTATTAAAGTATGGATTTTTTTGAAAGATTAATTTACTGGGACAATTCTCTGTGAGACTATTTTACAGCTACCATCTAATATCAGAACCCAGTGCCACAACCTTTCTTAAAGA
>JAYDZK010000056.1:26315594-26331083 GCA_034509185.1 Euphonia xanthogaster
AAGACATGCAATCTAATTTGACACAGATAGCTGTTCCAGACTTTATATTTTTGTTGGGGTTATAGCTGAAATGCTAGGTAGTTGTATAGGTGTTTCTATCTTAAGGATTTCTTTGCATTTTGAAGGCTGAAATATTTTTGAAGTTCTTCTCACCTTTTTCATTAGCCTTCTCCCTTTACACAGTTTTCAACATTGATGCAAATTTGCCAGTCTTTAAAGATACCAGTATCATCAAACTACAGCCAATTGGCTGATGGAATATGGGTAGTGGGGCAGTGAACTAGCAGATCTGGGAAAATGTCTTGAAACTCTGTGCCTGCTCTGATGGGGCCATGTCTAAATCACTCAGGGTTTTGCCATATTAGAGGAATTTTCATCTTATATGTATTGGTACATTTCAGAGCCTCTCTCTGTACTGGCAAGTATCCAGCCTGCAAAATACAGTCTAAATAGACCTCTGTTGCTCCAGAATTACTCCTGACCACCCCCAATGAGTTTGTGTAATGAAACCGAAAATTTGAGAAGAAAATTTTGTATATAACTGATGTTCCATATTGCCATGGGAAAGTATATTATAACGATTCTTAGCTAACCTGCATGTGAAGGAAAAAAATATGAGGCTATATTGCATCAGAGAATAGAAAACACAATATGATTGTGATTTTATTGTGATTATTTCTATTGCTTTATCTTCATTTGATTTGAGAAAATGTTATTTTTTTGTGTTTGAATGTTTATAATTGGCCATGACATTTGAGAGGCCTGTGCAATATTGCTAGAATATAAAAGACTAAAGCAAAAGTGACTACAAAGCCAGAGACTGGCCTTTAAAATTGTAGTTTTGTCACTGTTGATGAAATTTCTCAAGTACATAGGTAGTGTGGCACTTGTAGTTTAGTTCTATTTCTAGTTTGTTGGGTAGCTATTACTGTTCTCTTTCAAGGTATTTTAGGGGATTTGCACAATTTAGGCATTTATTAATGAGACTGGAAGATAGGAGTGTTGACTGTTTGCTAGGCCTGAAATATGATGAAACAAGATCATCTTTCTTCTTCAGAAGTATATTCATACCCAAGTACTTTTCCTAGTACACCCACAGAGAGGATTTTTGTGTTGACTCAATGTTATGTGCCGTGCTTTATTATTTTCTTCATATTCCTTTGTTTATTATCTTCTGTGACTGATCTAGGTATTCCAAGATTTCTAATTTTTCACTTTGTAATGCAATTATTACATCATCTGTCACGAAGATGTAAGTGCTTTGTATATATTTGATGTTTTTATTGAAATAAATAAATTTCAGTCACAATCCCCCTAAGTCAAAATAAATTGTGAGGAAATAACAAAACAGTCCATTTAATTTTCTAATTTTTATTGTTTTGGAGGTTTTTTTAATAAAAGAAATAGTGAAATGTCTTTATAAACATTTCATCAAAATCCCCATTTTGGTTTCAGAGAAGCATGAAAAGAAATACCAAGTGAGGAAAAGAAAGATAGCTTTTCTTTAATTTGCAACACTTAATGAGAATTTATGTAGCCTTAGAAAAAAAAAATAAAAGTAACATAATGTTACAGTCAAAACTTTGTTGTGAGAAACCTAGGAAAATTCCATGATAGGAGAAGACACTGAATCACAGCTGCAATAAAAACACACTTTACAGCATTTTACTGACTGTTAATAGGGTTAATCCAGAGAATGATAGTACCCTTTGCACTACAAATTATCAAATTAATACACAAGTCTCATCAAAACAGTTTAAAAATCTCACACAGCCACTTTCAAGTGTGTATCTTTATCTCAGTGGTTATGCTGCTCCTTTGGGTCCCAAGGTTGGCAGTACCCATTCACCTCAAAAAGACATGGAAAAGGTGCTTTCATGAGTTGCTGGCACCCTGAATTCTTCACTAGGAGAATTGTGATGTCAATGATTTCCTATTTCTCAATTTCCACTAATTTAGTACTTTCTTAACTTTTTTCCCTTATACTTTATTGATTTTCAATTTGTGTCTCTCTTTATTATATATTTTATTTTGTGCTAGTATATTCCTTATTATTTTCCATTGTTTTTTCTCTTTGTGCACCTTAAAAACTTTTTGGCAGTCAGTTGTTTGTTTTAATGACCATTGCTAGTTTTTTTCAGTCTGTTTTTATTATCCTATGCCTATCCGGTATACCTGATTATTATTTGCAAATCATAAATATTTCATCCTATACAGAATATTTACTTTTTAATGTCTATGTAAGAACTCTGATTATACCACAAAGTTATGCAAATATAAGCAAATATAAGTGGTATGAGCAAAACTGTAACAAAGTCGTCAATAGTCACCAGATGATTAGAAAATTTGTTGCAGCTAAACAAGCTGAATCAAAACTCCAGGCAGGAGAGGTAAGTTCAGACAAATCCTGGGAAATTAATCTTGTGGCCTTGCAGAACCAATACAAGGTCTACAGCTTGTTACTGGCAGCAGCTGAATTGCAAGGCTATGATACAGCCATAGTCACATCCTTGCATTTTTGTTTTGTCTCTTTGTCTTATTACATGTCTGGAATTGTTCAAAGTGAATGTGAATGTGACAGATGGGGATATGGTTTAGTGGTGAACAGTGACTTAATGGTTGGAGTAAATGGTCTTAGAGGTCTTTGTCAGTCTAAATGGTCTTTAGTTCTATGATTCTATGGTTATTACTTCCAAATAGAAAACTGACAAGTTAAGAAGTCTAACTTTTTCTAACATTTTAAAGATTTGGATTTTTTGATTCTGCAGTGCTGTTTCTCAGGGTATATTTAGTGGCATTGTTCTCAGTTTTTTCAGAGTTGTTACAGAATTTGAAATCTTGGCTCTTTAAGATACAACAAAATAAAGAAGGCTTAAGGAGAAAAAAAGGAAGGGAAAATCTGTGGGGATGTTCCTAAACCAAAGTGAACCCATGGCTAGGAGCTACAGTACTTGAATTTAGCTGCTTGGGTAGACTTTACATTCTCTGGGAAAGTTGAGAATACCCTTGTTAGGGCGTGGTGGTTTCGCGCCAGCCAGCGACCCAGCTTCACACAACTGCTCGTCTGCTCCTCCTCCAGCAGAATCTGGAAGAGACTCAGAAGGGTAAAAGACAGAAATGTTGTTGATTGAGACAGTGATGGTTTAAGAGCAAAAGCAAAAGCCATGCACAGAAGCAAAGCCAAACAAGGAATTAATTCACTGCTTCCCTCTGCCATCTCAGGGAGAGCAGGGCCCCATCACATGTAATGGTGACTTGGAAACTCAAACATCATCACTCCAAACCTTCCCTTCTTCCTACTTTCCCCAAGTTTACATACTGAAGATGATGTCATATGGTCTGGAATATACCTTTGGTCAGGAGGGGCACCTGTCCTGGCTGTGTCTCCTTCCCACATCTCAGGCATCCCCGGTCTCCTTGCCAGTAGCAGTGGCTGTGCAATAAAACAGAAAAGCCTTAAGTCCCTGTAAACCCTGCTCAGAAGTAACAAAAATATTTCTATTTTATCAATCCTGTGTTCAGCACAAGTCCAAAACACAGTCTAGTACCAGCCAAGGTGAAGAGAATTAATGCTACCCCCACCAAAACCAGCACCTAGGATCACACCGTTATTTGGACTTTCCTTCTCTTGAGATCCAAACTGAATAGCTGTCATTTCCATAGAAATTTTAATGTGCTCCACTGTATGCTACATGTATACAGACTACTGAATACTACTTTTACCATTTTAATGATTTATTTTAGAACCAGAAGATGTGATATTATTGTAAGACTTCACACTAATAAAGGTGGTTTATCCAAGCCTATTAGGACAAAATGAGCAAGATTGTTTAAGTACCACTGCAGATAGCACTATCAGTCTTAGGCTTATCTTTTCCTTAAGCAGTGCCAAAACTAATCAGTTTCCATACAACTAACATACTCACAACAAGCAGACACTGAGGAAATATGCTTTTAGCACAGTAACAGTGTCAAAACAATATTATTAATTCAAAACTTACTTTGCAGATAAAATTGCTGTGTTAATGAAGTGACTTCTTAGTTGCTCAACCTAATGTTCAAAGATTTAAAAATAGTTTAAACATCTCAGCTTAGGTGCAATAATATGGATTCAATTCAATATAGTGGCTGGTTTTGCCACAGCAAAAACAACAAATAGGTCATAATGTAGACATTGCCCCCTACTATTTAATTGCTGGCATCTCTGTGATGTAAAGGGAACACATTCCTCAAAGAATTGATGTCTATAAAGTACTGATTTTTTTTATAGTTAAGACAGTGTTTCAAGGGAATAAACTTATTTTCTTATGTAAAGGGAGAAAACTGTCTATAAGTGAAGCGATTAATTAAGAGATTATCTCAGTATTTCACTGTTACAACAGAAAGTGTAGCCTTTTAGTTCAGTCTTCTGAGTTCATTCATATCTAACCTTGATGAGGGTAAATCCATTAGCAAGGGCAGGTTATTCTCTGCCAACAATTCTGTTCTTCCTCAGTGAAATTCATGGCTGCCGTGGTAAGTACAGAATAATAATAGTCAATGGAAAAAAGTTATTATGGTTGTTTGCAGAAGTCAAACACCAAGGTGCTTTTAAAGTGAACCTTTAAGTTATTATAAAAGAAGTCCTATAGCATCAGTGTAATTAGTTATTTATCAAAGGCTTCCATCACCCAACAATATCTGTTTTTCCTTTTTAACTCTAGTCATTTTATAAATCATGTTTATAGGAAGGAGACTTCTTTATTAGTTTCAAGGCAGATGATGGTCAGTAGAAATAATCCTCTGGGTAAAATTATTCCCAACCTCAGCTTAAAACATGTTCTGATTCATTTATTATATTCTCAGTTTGTTTGCAGATCTCCTGCTGACATCAGTAACGAGCAATGTACTGAGAAAAACATAGAGCTTTGAAAATGAGATGTTATTTGTGTTTGGAAAGTGTATTCTAACATTTTTTTTTCTCTGTACTAATGCTGTCACATTTTATATGCAGCTGTGGGATTTGCTGTGGTTTTATATTTTGGCACCAGCCTGTAATGTGTGTGCTATCATGCTGTATGCTCAGGGAAAAAAGCCCAACATGGTAATATTACAATTGCAGCCCACTTTATGGGCTAATTAAGATAAAGGATGTTGTGAATTCCATAAATATCAACCAAACTGTACAAAAGTGTGCCAAGACATTAAAAAATGTTTCTCAATGCTATTGAAAAAGAGTTGTCACTTAGTGGCCTGTCCTTTGGTTAAATGTAGGAAAAAGAACTGCTACGGATCTGGGAAAAAAGTGCTCCCTGCAAGGGCCCAAGCAAGTGAAATATAATACTAGACTTCAATTCAGTGATCCACTTCAGATTCTTTTAGATATCATGGGTTATTAAATAACCAAATTATAGTCAAGTAATTCAACACCTGCTTCATCAAGCTACAGAATATGGAATTAGATATATACCACTTCAGCTTCAATGATTTGATTAGGTAGTAGAGAGAGACTGGTGAATATATATTAATCCTATGAAATTAAATCAAGAAAATTAGCTGAACATATTCCTAGGGGCCTATTTGGTGTCTGTTTGCATGAAATGCTGAATTACCTGCTTACTAAAATCACCGTTTTGTTTTTTTTTTTTTTTTTTTAATATAAGAAATGGAATGGAACTGAGTTTACATAGGAATTTAAGCAACAAAGTACAAGTTCAAACCAGAAATCCATTTAATTCCTGGCTCTTACAACAGCCAATACCAGATCATTGAAATATAAGAATAAAGCAAGTATACATTTTTTTCCTTCAGTGATTCTTAATATGGAGTAAAACAACTACACCGTTTGTTTATGTTCAATCACCTGTGTTGGACTTTGCTCCCATCATTCTTTTTTGAACAAATTTTCTATTTTTTTTCTGGTTACTTCTGTATCCTGTATAATGTGCTCAAGTATGATGTAATGCTGTGCCTACTGAAAAGCATTTCCTTTTTATTGACTTTAAAATTATTTAGGATAATATCATGGATGTTTCCTTGTTCTTATGAGAAATGACATAATAGTCAAATAGAGCCTGTGCATTTTTTAATCCATGCCATTGCTAAATCCGTTGCCATTACAACCATTATAACACTGTTGTCTGTTTAGGAGTCAGAATTACTAAATCTTTCACAGACACAGACATTCCAATATTTCTAACCAAGATTTTGTCCTGTTTATAAACTTCTGTTGGTGCTGAATGCTTATTACATGCTATTTTCTCTACAAGTCTAAACAAATAATTTAAGATGCAGAAGTTTATGTTGTGGGCTTTTCAAATTAACTGAGATTAACTCCATACAAAATGACTTAATTTCACTGTTAAGTATGTACTGTTTTATCTCAGTCTGAAATTGCGCCTGTTCTAGTCTTAGTCTAGCTATTTTCATACCATATATGAAAAGGGCCTTGTTTATAATTTACTTAAGATTTTCTAAGCAATTCTGTTTTCTATACTATGTTATCTCTGATTCATTTATAAGCAATATCAGAATTTAATTTTATTTTGATTTATTGAAGTAAAATCCTAGTGAAGTAAAATTACTGAAGTAAACAATATTAAATAATATGGTGAAACATGTTTGCAAAACATATTAATCAGGTTTAAGTAGTCCTAGCACTTCAAAAGTTTTTGATCTGTAGAAAAATACATTTTCATCTTCAAGGAAATCTCTACAATTTACAGTAACTTTCATTTTTGGTTGAAGACAAAATGGAGTTTTGAAGGAGAGTGATAAATATTACACACAACATGTTTAGAAAAGCCACTGTCCTGGTGTGGTTAGTACACAGGGCTCAAATCCAAGACACAGATTCTGCTGAACTTATTCAAAATAGATACTTAAAATTTGTTCTCTGGACCTATAATAATTAATAACCAAAAAGCTTTATGTGGATTATAGAATGCCTTACCTATTTTGAACAAGTTTTTTTCTTGAAAATGAAAAAAAATAAAATTCCTAGTTCTGTAATACAGACAGTGCATTTCAGCAAGCTGTTTTGAGTTCCAAAAAACATTTTATCAAAAAAGAAAAATAAATTGTTACTAAAGACGTTTTCTTCTCCTCTCATTGCATGCATGAGAGAGTACTCACTCTTCTGCTTTGTATTCTCCCACGGCTCTAACAAATCATCACATGCTTTGTATTTTTCACAGACTGATTTATTTGCATTACCTAATAACACCTCTGGTTTATATTTTGGTTGCAGGTTTCTCTTGGACTCCTACATGCCCGAGCCACTCATATTCTCTGGCCTCCACAGCGCTGGCAGAAGTTACAGCCAATGCTTCCTCCGGAGCGCAAACCACTCCACCGGGAGCAGGAGTGATCTGAGCCTTCAGGCAGGAAACCACTGACATGAAGTTCAACCAGAAAGAGTTCCAGTGGTTATACCATCACTTGTAAGAGCTTTGCCATGTGCTCTGACATCAGTGTCATGGCAACAAATAAATGTGGCATCTAAATGTTACAATGCCACCAGAAATTCTTTGTGTTTCTTTTGTTCGTTTGTTCTATCATTTGGTGTGTTTTAAAAATTTCCAACATTAGGGCATTGTATATTAATTCAGTTTCAAATAGTTGGTTTTAGAGAACTGAATGTTCATTTTTTTTCTGGAAGCAGTAACATGCTTGGTTTATGTTTGTACCCGTGCATCTCTGGACAAGAAACTATTAAAACCTTCAATAAACTATTTTGATCTTTTACATTCACCTTATTTCTTTTGTAACTGCATGGAAATTATTAATATTGATTGCATGTGAAAAAAGAAAAAAACACCCAAAACATATATACTTTGGATTGTCCTATCATTACTAGTAATGAGGAATCAGTACTTCTGCTGGTGAAAAGTTTTTAATGCAGCTTAATCCTATTATTAAACTGAGTGCATATTACTTATTTCTATTTTCTTTTTCAGGATAAAAATAGTTTTTTATATAAATATTGCCTGTTTATCTTTCTAAATTAGATATTCAGTCAAATTATACAAATGATATTACATTATCTGAAGGCAGTGTTTAATTCTTTTTTCTAGTAAAGTAAATCTTTGTTAATACTGATTGCCACATTTCTCTGAAACTATGTAATTAGATAAGAAATAGGTGATTAATATTCTAGTATATAGTTAATATTATAAATATACTCTGTGAATAGGCAATAAAGCTGCACACATTATAAGTGAAAAGAACTTGGAAAATTACACATTTTCAATGACAAATCAATATGAGCCAGCCTTTGTTCATATTTATTGAATTTTACTTCACATAGGCTAGTACTAAAAAAAAAATTAACAAACCATACTAAAGATCTTTAAACATTTTCAGCTAAAAACATGCAATTATCAGAACTTCAGGCAAGATTAATGTAAGTCTACAGCTCTTTGAACACACACATCTGCCTTGTGAGTTAAATGATAGCTTCAATCACTATGAAAATTATCTATTACTATCTAACTTCTCAAATGCTCCAGCTCTGTAGACTCTCTGAATACTTTATGTGTCAGGATCTTTCTTTGCTCCAAAAAGGTGTTCTACAGGTCTCTGAAGTCTCTTAGTTAAGCTAATGCAGTTTGTTTGGGTGTTATTGCAGTAAATTCAGAATTATTCAGGGTCAGAAGGAGAATCCAGGGAACTACATGCCTGTGAGCCTGCCCCTGTTCTGGGAAACATTATGGAGCAGATTACCTTGACTGTGATCACATGGTCAACCAGGGGGTCAGGCTCAGCCAGCATGGCTTTAGGAACAGCAGGTCCTGTTTGACCAACCTGATCTCATTTTATGACCAGGTGACCTTCCCAGTGGATGACAGAAAAATCGTGGACATTTACATGGACTTCAGTAAAATCTTTGACACTGTCTCTCACAGCATTCTCATAGGCCAGATGGCAGCCCACAGCTTGGACAAGTGTTCTCTTCATTGGGTGAAAAATTGTATTCTTCTGTCTATATTTTTCCATACTTGATCTTCCCTGAACCATCCCCATTTCACTGACTTTGATCCCCTAAACACCTCAGAATTCTTGTGCAGTACTGAAATGCTCTGCCCTGCACTCCACAGCAAAACCTGTACCCATGGGTAAGTCTGCCAAGCAACCCAGCCAGCCTCCCCTCTGTTTCCTGGTGCTCTTTGTACCCAGTGGGGTGGGTCCAGGGGCCTCAGTGCTCCTTCATAGCCATAAGGTGGGACTTTCACTGTTTGATGAGTCCTGTAACAGACATAAAGGAGTTAAATCGTGGTCTAATTTGATTCCTACAGCTTCCATTGCTCTTTTGGGCTCCTTTGTCTGTGTGAAGACCAGCTCATTATCATGTATCTTATACAGGCTATGAAAGTTTCAGCATACCAAGTATTCAATTGTGACATGCCTCAAGGAATATTTATTCATCTATATTTGCATACATATATTTATAAATATTCATGCATTTATATGGAGATGTATGTAGGATATACATGATAAAATGATGGAATAGAGAATATGCCTATTAAGTCTGGAGATGGTTATATAAACTGATGTAACTTTGGAGAATGGTATTAGAGCACAGTGATCTGAATTTGATAATGATGAGCAGAGAGTCTGGTGCAATAATTACCCATATACATGCTGGATTATGTTAAAAGAAAATTTGGATATTATAGTAGATTGTAGTTGAGCATGAGGCAACAATATGCTGAACAAGGAAAATACTTTGTAAAGAGCAGTACAGGCTGTAAACATAGCAAACAATATTCCTTCTACATTCATGTAGAGTATAATTTTAGGTGCCAAATACAAAAAAAAATGGACAATTGGAATATTTAGACAGACAATATAAAAATAGAGAAGAACCAAAAATATATCACCTATGAGAAATGTTGGAAGGACTTGGGTTTATCATTTAGTCTTCAGTCTGAGACAGTCTTCAAAATGATGAAAGATTGCTGTGAAATGCAAGACAATCATTGGTTTCCCAAGTTCATCATGTGTGGGAGCAGAACTAATAAACTTATAATGTAACATCAGGACTGTTAGATTAGACATAAATAAATATTTTAATTATAAAAAAATAATGAAACACTTGAATAGATTATTTTTATTGCAAGACTTTAATTTTATTTTTTTTTTATCCGGCCTGTTAGAGACGGATGGATGGATGAACTAGACCTGAGGTCCACATTAGCTATTTTATCCATTCTCTGATTAGGTCTTCTGTACTTGGTAAACTTGGTGGTGCCTTTGATGCTGGGCAGGCAGTTGCATCAATATCTAATTCCTTTAGACTGATAACTGTAAGTCTTTAGATTAGATTCTTTAGCCTAACAGTATTACAGTACCCTTATGTACCATTTTCCTCTAATAAGCATCTAAGGAACCAGTTTCCTGTAAAAGAAGCTATTTGCTTCATACTGTCATCATATTAACGTGCATGACATTTTACGTTATCATGTAGGTTGGTAAATAGAAATAGCTTAATGAAATCATAACAGATAATTCAGTATCCAGAGCATGAAGGGCAAACCTTTCCTTTCAAAGCAGAGAGGACCAAGATTGGCACACATGAGCACATATTTAAAGGTGTTTTTGTTTAATTTTTACATTTGCATTTCAACCTTCAAATGTGAAACACATAATGAGAAGCCTGTTCTGGAAGTAATGACATCAGTAACAAAATTCTCATGGCCATCATGATTAGCTTTATATGGCCTCTTCACAGGCCTTCTGGTATTTGGTGCTGGCTTATATCTGTAATGCAATAAGGGATGATTTGATGGGAGTTAAATAAGAATGAGTGCAAGTAAGGAGTAGGACACTAAGAAATGAAAGGATGACAGGATACTTTAAAGCTTGGGTTTTTTTTTGACGTTTTAGGCATCCCATAAATACCTTCCTATGGCTCAAGAGAGGGAGACTAGACTGCCAGACTGCTCTCGTAGAGCAGGGAGTTGCAAAAAGGTCAGGAATTGGTTCTCTTAGCAGACATGCACAACTACCCCTGCAAGAATGACAGAGCAAAGCTGTGTATCTCAGCAGCACAGCCTCATACAGAAAACCAAAACACCAACCGAGAAAGTGGAAAGCTGATGTAAGTAAAGAATGATCATCTAATGAATCTAAGGATCTTCAATTAGGTTGTCAGGATTTCCCATGACAAGGGAACATCATAGCACAGAAGATGTGCTGAGCTTCACTTCTTCCATCTATTCATCCTTTAGGATAACATACCTAGGTGATGCAGCATGAATACTGGCAATCTGTCATTGCATGCACAAAGCACTAGCTGTTCCGTTCTGAAGCAATTGCAAAATGGATAATTTAGTGCAGAACTATCCAAGGAGTAAAAGGTAAAGCCAAGAAAATAGATTGTGCTTTAGTAAACAGTTTACACTTCCTGGATCCTCAAGTATCAACACTGATGAAATAAAACACCAGACGTTACAAGCACAACTGAGACATCTGAACTCAAAGTACCACAGTATAGTCAAGTGATGACAGATATGAGCTCTTCCTATGCAGAATTTCATTGTTACATATCTTTTTTACTCCTTTATATTTGTTTACCATGCAAATCAGACAGAGCTCGGAACAATTCCAGCATATTACAAGTAAGCCAGCTGTCAGAAGTATCTTTCTGTAGTTTTATTGCTCATGTGTCTAGCAGCTGATGAACCTGCATGCTCTCATGTGACTTTGGTTATCTTTTGATATTTTACTATAATGTGGAATAATTCTCTCACTTTGGAATATTTCAATATCACTACTATTATGATCAAGAGAATTATTACTTTCTTCCTTTCCATGTTGACATGGTCTATTTTTACCATGGTCTATTTAGCATCTTATCCAAGATCATAAGATACATAAGATAGATTTGGAAAAAAATCCCAGAATTTCCTAGATCACAGTCTACCTGTTTATTGTCTGTAATTTACTGTCAGTCATTACCTTGCACAGTTAATGGAAAAATGTACAATGTGTGATATAAAATAAATTCATCTTAATGAATTTAAAAGATCAGTGAAAACCAAAATTCTGAGTAGACAGCTTAGCCTTCCACAATTGTATGGTGAGAGGCAAAGATGAGTCTTTAGAGCTAAAGTTTCCTGCACTGCTATAGGATCATAGAATATACAATGTGGCCATAATAGTAGCAAATATCTTAGGATATATCCTTCCAAAAATACCCAGTTTCACTCAAAACCACTGGATTTGTGTAAATAGCATGCAGCAGTCCTTTCTCACCATCCTGTAGAAGCTACACTTTTGTGCAAAAATAAATTGAAGTTATTGAAAGAAACTAGAGGACAAAGAGTGCACGAAACCCTGTGGCAGTGGCTTAAGGGATAGACTGGGAGTCCCAGAGGTAGCAGAGCTGAAGTTCTCCTTTTCAGTACTCCTTTGTGTGAATTAAGTGCTCAGACTATTAAATTTGGTACCACAACTACAAATTTAATTTCAGCTAGTGTTTTACAGTGTTTTTTAATTTAAAAAAATGTCGGGTATCCTATTGTGGAAGTTTTAGCAGTACACATTATGACCCTGAATGCTGTGGGGTAGTTTGTTTGGTTTTTCATTTGTGAAATAAAAGATAAACTAGAAGCTGATTTATGCAACTGCATCTCAAGAGACTTTTAAGCAGAACATTACACAGAAAAGATTACCAATGCTTAAACTATGTCATCATCCAAGTATTTTCTTGATTGAAATTCATTAATTGTGTTATTGGACGTGGGGTTCATCTTTGGAAGATTGAGTAGTTAACACTCCAAAGGTGTAGACTATTTTAAAAATGCAGCAGGTATATCTGAATAGCAGGTTACCCCAAACATACTGTGAGGAAAGTTTTAATTTAAAAAAAATATTTAATTTGTGATAACTTATTGAAATTGTATTAACCCACCGTATTGTGTACTATCTTCCTCTTCCATCCCACTCACAAATGTCTCAGCATTTTATTTAACATCTAACCTTTTCTCATATCCTCCTATTAAATGTCAAAATTGAATTTTATATCCTTTGGGAGCTAAACATACCATACCCATATTTTTTTCTTGCACACATTCCAATTAATAAATGAAACATAGAACAGAAATTTTTTTAGCAATCCCCACAATTTCATCTATTTGATTACAAGTATTAATCACATAAATGGTCCTGTTTTCTGAAGGACTTGACTGCCTCAGGATCTAAGATCAGGCTGTAGTACTTAACTTTCTAACCTGCTTTTGATGAGCCTGTAATTAAAGGAATGCATTTCCTTTATTCTCCTTTCTTCCCTCATTATGAATGGATGGATTCTAAATCTGACATGAAATGTCTTAAGGGTTTAGATAAGTAGTCCATTTGTCCAGTAACCTATTCCTGACAGAGGTTAGTAAGTTATACTTCCTATAATGAAGAGTTTGGAATAACCTGCCAAAAGGGAAATTATGTTTCAGCCCCAGGCAATTAGTGTCATCCCTGGGGCATGAAAGTTTAAATTTCTTACTTATCTTATATCCTTTCTAATGTATCTGAACATTCCACTATCTATATAAATGTTTAGCGCTCTCTTTAACACCAATATCTGAAAAGTCTGTTTGTAAACAGAAAATGTTAAAGTCTGAACGTTTTTTTCTTTAACTTCTGTTTACTTGTGCCATTGCCCTATGTTAAATTGGGAAAAATTATTGGTTTTGGCATTGTAACCATATGACAATGAGAGCAACTAAATTTAAATATCAATTATATAAGCAATTGAAATCTTTTTATAATATGGGCTAAACACAGTCAGACCTATAAAGTTCAACAAAAATAGGGGGTTTTGTTCTCTCTCTACAGTTAATTAAACTTATTTGGGTGATTGACCAGCACAATTCCAAATCTTACATTGAGTCTTCAATAACCAGATGCCAAAAGTGAAAGTACCTGTTCTTCAGTGGTTTGCTTTTTTAATAATTTTGAAAATCAGGTGGTTTTCATTTTAAGTCACCTGAAATTAAATGCCTGACTTGCAAAATCAGCAGTCGCTACTGAAAATCAGTGCAAGGTCATGATAGTAAGTTGGAATATATTTGCTCTTTTGATAACGCACTAAAAAGAAGAAAATTTCTTCCTCCACCTTTTCTCTATTGATAACCTGTATTTTAAACCAAACCTTCTCAGTAACAAGACAGAACAAAATTTTTAATAACACAGAAAACCTCTGATGGGATTTTCTAAAAATACTTAAAATACTTTATGGCACAAGTAGATACATCGCCTTGATTGAAAGGTAATGGAGAACTTTTTATGCTAAATAATTTTGTGATAATTTCATAGAATGATTTAGTTGTCTAACAGTCAACACCAGTTCTTTCAGCCTATCATGTAGGCATGGTGAGTCTCATCTCTGTTGCATATTTATTTCTCTCTCTTTGTCTCTCTTTCTCACACACACACACCACCACACCACGCATACCCATGATACTTAATCCTCTAGATGTCTAAGGAATGAAAAGCTATGTTCACAAAAAGTTTCAAGTACTACAATGCTTTTAATTAATTAGCATCTTCAATATGAATACCCAGTGTCCCTATTTAGCATAAGAAGCATTAGCTATGGAAGAATGAGATTTTCAAAGTGCACTGAACAGGGTGATGTCCAAATTGTCCAAAGGTTAGATAGAATCTAAGCTTGCATTGGTCCTACTTAATTAAAACTGCCTGGGAAGAGTCTCAGGAAAATTAGTACTTTTTCAAAAAGCAATGAAAGGTTGGAAGTAGTTCTCAATTCTGGTGACACTTAATTTTTCTTCTGATGACACAAATTATATCGTGAAAACTGGCAGGGAAAGAGTTTGTAGAAATGTGCCAGGAAGCATAAGTGTCATGAGCGTAGCTACTGTTATGAGTGATTCATCTAAGTTTATTTGGAATACACATTTCCAATAATTCAATCACCTATTTAGAAAGAAATATGGCAATTGGATCAGCAAATGCTTTTCAATAACTTAAAGCTTTTGAACTTCTTACACTCATATTTAGCTTCTACTTGTTTTATTTTAGTAATTTTTCTGTTAGTTTTTTCTTTTTTCTAGTCCATAATTCTTACTTTCAGGCTACTGATCAGTTTGATCATCATCAACTTTCCTTCCCACCGGCAATGGTGAAAATTCCTCTATTTTAAAATTTTTTATTCTCACTTTTCCTAGTTTTCATTCTGTTGCTTAGCTACTCACCTAGAGTATTTCCTTTTTCATATGTCCTCCTTTTCTTCATGGCCTTGAAAACATTTATTTTAATTTTTCCAAGAACTCTATTATGGTATTCAACTTTGTAGAAATAATAATTGCCCATATCATAATAAAATATAACAAATGTAATAACTATAATTAATAATAATAGAATACAAATAATATAATATAATATAATATAATATAATATAATATAATATAATATAATATAAATAATAATCCTTATCAAAATAAAATTATAAACCATTGTTTCAGGATTTTCTTCTCACAATATCTTTGA
>JAYDZK010000056.1:26331183-26358224 GCA_034509185.1 Euphonia xanthogaster
GAATACTGCATTTTGAAATTTAATTCTTGTGTATGCATGTAAGAAAACATAATTATCTAGCTATATGATGGACCTAAACTGACATTCTTCATCTCAGTACTGATGTGCCATAAAAGAAAATGCTGTAAATTTGAAATCCATTTGGTGCATGCAGCAAATCAAGCTGAGATTTAAAGCACAGTTGGAACATCATGGTGGATAAAAAGGCCATTGGTGGATACCTTGCTTAAACAAGGTGGTCCTTGTCTTCAAGTGCATCTACTATTTCAGCTCAAGATTCCTTGTCTTATGTTTTTATATGTCACTATTTCTTGCCTTTGCCTGTACAAAATGATTCAGAAAAGTGCAACAGGTTTGGTTGCTTTTTCTAAAGGCAACTTATCTTGTTTGATGGATCTTGCTTTTCACGGTTGGAATAAGATAGTTACCAGTTGAAATGTCATAAAGTCGTTTAAATTCTAAGAGAAAGAGAACCGGGTGGTCAGAAATGCAGAGTTTGTAACAGTGGCTAGGTCAAAAGCAAAACATTCTCAGATGTGGTTAAATAGGACATTGACCTGTAAGTCAGTCTATAAACATATTGTTGATATATAGAACATGCCAAGGATTTGAACTCTAACAAGAAGTTTGAATTAGCTGAAGAGTCAACTGGGTACATTTTTTGAGGAAGGAATTAATTGGAGGGCAGATTGAGACAAGGGTTAAGAGAGGTCTTGTATGGATTGGTTTGATTTTTTTCTACATGAAAATAAATTAAAAACCTCAACCTGAACGATAAAAAGATTTAAGACTCAGTGTATAACAGGGTTTCATGCCTTATGTATTGCTATGCCATGGTTCCAATCAATCTCAGTTTTACTGACAGAGTTGTAAGTGCCTCTAAAGCAAATCAGATACTGTAGGTAGAATGGAAATTATTCAACGTGACCAAGTTGTTTCTTTGAAAAATATGTATCCCTGGGCTACTAGCGCTCAAAATCAATGCTCAATGCTCTGTTATGGATGACAGACAATATTGAGTGGCATATAAAAATATTCATGATGCTAACTTCCTTTGTCACTAGAATGTCACTGGGTTGTCAAAATTAATAAATGAAAATGTATGTATTTAGTTTAAAAATCCTCCTATAGAGAAATGATATCTGGTATATTAAACAATTACATTCCTGTATGAATTAATGTAGTTTAAGAAAGAAATAATAAATTAAATATTCATATATGGAATAAATATTTTATGAGTTAGGAATTCTAATGAATAATAATAATTGAATTTTTTAAAAAAATATTCTTTGTGATTATGTCCATGAAATAAGCTCACAGGGGGAAAAAAAAATCACTAAATTAGTGATTTGCAACTATTTGTAGGTAAAAAACTCATGAGAAGAGTTATGTTCAAGAGGCCACTCTCTGTGGGCCTTTCTGACAAACACAATGATGAGAAAGATTTCTTATATAGTAACCCAGAGAAGTGGAATTGGAGATTAATGAACAAGCAATATATCTTGTTCTGGAGGACATTGTTGGTGTCTGAATTCCTATTTGTAGGTGTGTAACCCCTGGTCTCTTTACAAAAAATTGTGTTCTTTTAAGTAGCATTACACAAATTTCTGGATAGAAGAAACTGTATGATCTGTAAAAGACTTTGCACCATACTTTGATTGCTGGCTAAAGTCTGTTCCCAAGTCATAATTTACCCACTGAGGCTTAGTCAGATAGAAATGTTTTGCTTTGATTTCTGAAAGAGGATTACTTGAGTGCTGTTTTTTTCCATTCCTATTCCAGGACTTGTATAAAAGTGTTACACATGAAAAACACCAAAACTCTGTCAGTATTTTTTCTTTATTGAGAATTTGACCTGCAAGATGTTGAACATCTGTTATTAGTGTTTATCTGGGATTTAGAATTGGATGGTGAGTTAATATAAGAATAGACAAGTGCAATTAAACATAAAATGGAGGGAAGATTAAGAAACATAAGCAAATTGCTTGTGTATTACTGCTTCTACTTTCCTGCACCTCTCTGCTTTATAGCACTTTGACTATCATTGGTCAGATAAAACTGAAATTATAAATATATATAATTGTTATATATATATATATATAAATTTTTCTTGCCAAGTATGAGTGCCAGAGATCCTGTTTCCTCCTACAGTGTGCCACTTTACCTGTCTCCTTATACTGACAAGACTGGCCTATGGTACTGCTTTTAGAAACAGAACTATAAGCTTGTAACTTTTCATATTTTTTGCATTAATTATGCTGAACTCTTTACTCCAATGTGAGATTAAAATGGAAAAAAAAAACCTTGATTATTAATAACATATTTATTTAAAAGTGAAATGTATTTTTAAATAGCTTTCTGAAAGCAATCCATTATACAATGAAGTTTTATTTAGAACACAACAATATAATTCCACACTCTCACTGACTTTTTTCTCTTCATGCACGGGAAGAAAAACACATTATGTTGAGAATGGGATTAAGGCATTAAGGTGATTTCACTCTGGACATTTTTTCATCCTATTTCAGCAGGATAAGAAATTATCCTTTTATTTCTAGTGCTTGAATTCCATAGGATAAAGCTCAATCAGAAACATATAATCTTTGGAGACAGAAGGCTTGCAAACAATACCTTTTGCAAATATCCGTTTACTTTAGAGGAAATACGAATACTGACCTTGCAGCTTTTAATCTCTCTCTATATATATCTGGTTATATTTTTCTCCCAATGCAAATATGGTAGATTAATGGCACTGCACACTATAGGATAGATTACTCAAGTCTGAGGGCTGTGTGACTCTCAACAAAGGGTCTAGACCCTATATGTGCACCAGGTTGTTACACATTTTGAAACACTGGTAGCAAAATAAAGTCACTGTTTTGACAGAAATTAAACTGGACTAGTTTGGAATGACTAAACAGATACCCCCGCTGTCCCTTCCTTGGCCTTGCCAAAAAACGTCCAATCTGGCTGGTTAGCTCATGAAAGAGGAGATTATCAGCTCCAGATGAGTGATAGAATTCAGCAGCTGTTGGAATGGTGCATGCCAACTCCGTTAAATTGTTTTCTTAGGGAAATTGAAGAGGTGAAAAACATGTAGAAGTTAACATGGATTCCATTCAGACTATGCCATGACTGTCTGGTTTTGCTTCCTGGATCTTGAGGTAGGCCAAATTTTTGACCTGGTCTTTCATAATCCTGCCAAAGTCAGATTCTATGAATTGCTCTGCTTTGTGAACAGTTATTTTTTCTGCCCTGATTAGTAAATTAGCAATATCCAGTGCCATTATATGAGAACGAAGGTTTTGTCTCATCAGTCAAAGATACTTGCTGAAATATTTTGTGCTTTTGCAAATAAGTTAAACTAAGTGCATAATGGCCCTAGCAGTGTGAGGGGTGCCATATTGATGGACAAATTTAAGGTCAGTTATCAGCAAGTGTTATTCCATACACTTGAAACCTGTAAATGCAAAAAAATCTGCAGATATCCTGTTGACCACTGATCGCCTTTCTACAAAGCACAGCGACCTCACAGTCTGCGGAAAAAGCCCAAGGCCCAAAAATTGTGCATCCCTCAGGTCAGACTAACTTTGTAAAAGTTCCCCATAGTGTCCACTGATAATATGTGATACAGGCTGACAACAAGTTTTGTTATCTTGGTAATGAAATATGGTGATTGCTGTTGATATCACAAAGTGTATCAACTTGGCTAGCAACATTTTGGTAAATTATGGTTCCAGCCACTGAGTTCAAAATTGGTTTTTGAATGGGAATATTATGCTGCTGTTGTCATAGTTTTATGGCTTCAAGATTTGGACAAATTGCTATGTAAATGCCTCATTCATTTTCACCTATGCTGTTTTCAGCAAATTCCTGATGTCAAGTGGCAAAATAAATAGAACTGAAGCTGTGCAGTTTGTAAAAGCTTTGACATTGACGCTCTAATCATATCTCAGATGAGAACGCAATGTCATGGAGTTCATGTGCCTGAGGGAAGCATCCCATTGTTTTGATAGAAAGACAAAGATGCAGAACTGGGTGGCTGAAACATTGGGAAGATTATCTCAATGATAATCTTAAAGTATGATAAGTAAACATAACCAAAGACAAACTTTGATGGCATCAAGTTCTGCAATTCTAACGACCTTGAGGAACATATTGCTGCTCATACACTGATCTAAAAAGTCTCCAGTGCGGAGCAGCAGAAAAAAATAAGAACACAATTTAAAATATAAGATCAGAAAACCCGCAATTCACAGATGCCTTCAGGCTGTCCCAGGTTTTGCCTGTGACGCATCCACAGGGTACTAAGCCTTCCAACTGGTCTCACTCTCATCCCAAAAGTCATGAGTGAACTTTGGAAGGCAGGTGCAGTTTCATGTGTTGATGACAAGGGAAAGTTTGTTTCCCCCGGAATAGTATGAAATGGGGTGTTCACAAGTGGATGACTTGGATGACTCTTAGCTTCTCCAGGGGGTTTGTCTGCTATTTCTTTATTGCCTGCTTGCTTTGAGTATGAAAGTAGGAAAGGTCAGATTTACTTCTGAGCAGAATTCACATTAGTGAACTTTAATGAGAGGGGGGTTAGTATCTAAAGAAATTTTACTTAAGTATTGTGTTATTTGGGAGCTTTTAATATTCAAAGGCAAGAACAAAAACAGAAATTTAAATTCTATAAGACTAATTATAAAATGCATAACTACAGCACACTTTAATGCAAACTTTCTATAATTAAAAAGATGAGTTGCTGTCTTTTCATGTAACAGAAATGTTCAAGTGCCCTACAATATAATTACAATTTGAAGTGTTCCCTAGTCTTGAACCAACGAGGAAAAAAAATAAATATCAAAAGACATAAAGATTTCACCTTTCCTTGGATTTTTATCTCATATTAAAGAAATTATAATTGCAGTTTAAATTATAAAACTACCTTCTCCATGCAGTGCTGTACCACTGAAACGATTAAACTTATTCATGTTAAAACAGAGAACAATTTATTCAGCATAATCTGGTGCAAAGATAAGCATCTTGTGACTTAAAGGAGTCATAAGAGTTTCCCCTCTGTCTACAAGAAACCTATTGTAGGACCTTAGAGATAGCTGAAAAATTTAGATATATTAATCTACCCATTTGAAGGTTAAATTAAGAGAATGAAACATGTTCAGGTTAAGTGATGCTGTTAATGCTATGACTATAGCTATACAGTCTTCCTGAAGCATTAATGCATGACCACATAGTTACACATGCTCTCACATCCCTTTAACTGCTACCTCTGTTAAATGCAACAAAATGTGTAGAAAATTGAACATGTACCTTTGAAATAATGCATAAATATAATAAACAGATATCTTTTCTCCTGTGTCTAATCCTGGAGGCTAGAGGTGTGATATTTTTAGTTGCTTTCTTCATTCTCTCTCTCCATCCCCCAGCATTTCAGGGGGACAGGGAATAAAGGCTGCAGTCAGTTCACCAGATGCTGTTTCTGTCACTCCTTCCTCCTCAGGGGGAGGACTCCTTACACTGCTGCCCTGCTCTAGGGGTCCCTTCCATGCAGTGCAGCCCTTCAGAAACAGACCCTTCCAGTGGGGGTCTTCTGTGAGGTCACAAGTCCGACAGCAAATCTTCCCAGCCTGGGCTCCTCTCTCTGTGGGGCCACAAGTCCTGCCAGGAGCCTCCTGCAGTGAGGGGTTCCCATGGGATCACAGCACTCTTCAGGCATCCACCTGCTCTGTCACAGGGTCCTTCTCAGGCTGCAGGTGGATCTCTGCTGCCCCATAGATTTCCATGGGCTGCAGAGGGACACCCTTCCTCATCAGGGTCTTCACCAGGGGCTGAAGGGAGTTTCAGCTCTTGCTCCTCCTCCCCCTCCTTTTTCATTGAGCCTGGAGTCTTCAGGGCTTCTCCTCCTGTATATTTTTAGCCCTCTCTCCAGGCTGCTGCTGCCTAGTGATTTTTTTCCCTTCTTAAATCTGTCATGCCAGAGGCCCTGTCACTTTTGCTGATGGGCTCAGCTTTGGACAGTGGTGGGTCTTTCTTGAAGCTGGCTGGAATTGACTCCATCAGACATATGGTAGCTTCTCACAGATGCCACTTTTGTAGGCCCCCTAATGTACCAAAACATTACCAAGAAAACCCAATACACATTCTTGTATTCAGAATAGAGGAGGGTGAGGTTAAGTGGGCTAAAAGTCTGTACCTCTGAATAGAGTTCAGAAAGCCTTTCATTTGCTTTGAGTGATGTGTTTCTGATTTTTATAGGTAGGGATATTGCGCAGTTGTTTTTTCCCATTCTGTTCTTTGTAGATAGAAGAGGTCTTTAAAGCTTCAGAAGTTGACAGTGACATAGAAGATAACACAACTTGTTGTCTTTTGCTTACATCTGAAAATAGACCTTCTTTAATCCACCAACACACTAATATTTTCTTTTTTTTTTTCCTTTTTTTAATTCTGGGGAGTGGGCATGACAGCTTTTTAATCTTTAGCAGAGTAACATTCAGCAGATGGATTAGAATTCTTATCTTGCTAAAACCAGCAACATCAGAAATCAATATATGAGTGATTTTTCTGAAGTAATATTTCAAAGCAAAGCACAGTTTTCATAAGTTTATAGAAATAATCCTAATGTGAGGATGTATCTTGAGGTGATACAGAAAAATTAATACAGTTCAGGCTTATATAAAGTCATGAGGGGTGAAAACTTCAGCCAAGGTACTTCTGCAAATAGCCTTTTGCTTACAAACTTTGACAGCCATAACTAGATTTCATTTTGACAAACAGACTCTTGCCTTTTTTGCTTTCTTTTATTCTACATCAGGCACAATGAATTAAATGCAATTAACACCTTTTTCAATAATCAGGGTGTTCTAGATGGAAGAGATACATTTACATTTGCATGAGTAAATAACAACACCTCTTTTATACCAAATTTCCATAAAAATCCTAAAATGCCTTTTGTAGACAAATTTAGGCCCCTTGCATGTAGGGAGCCCAACACTTAGAAGTACTTAATGGAATGAGAGTGCATATGTAGGGAAGCTGAGATACAAAAGCTCAGTAAGCACTTGGTGAATGTTCTTGGGTATAGTTGAGCCTGACCTTTGTCTGTCATAGTTCCATTGATACAAAGCGAACTTTAACAATTTATACGGGGTGAGAATACAATCTATGTGCTTACTGAGCCTTTCTGCTACTGTAGAAACAACTGGGCACCCAACAGAGATAAATCAATGTAGTTTCACTGAAATCTATGGAGACGTGATGATTTTAAGAAGCAACGACCTGGTCCTCATATCTCTCACAAATGAACGCTCTCTTTTTATGAAGAGAATCTGTTTATGAAGTTCTTATATTTCAAATCAGCTTTTCTCTCTTTGTCTTTCTGCAGTCACAGTTTCAATATGTGAACATCTCCACCCTCTCTGACTGTCACCACTACAGCACTGCTTAGGCTGCCAACTTCCAGGCTAGAGGCTTCTTTCATTGCTTCCTGTGGACACTTTCCACCATTGCCACAGAGCTGCTGGCAGCACTGCTGACAGTTCTGAGCATGACTGTGTTGTAAACACAGCATCAGATCCGGCATGAACCGCCTGGTGAGGCCTTCTATCTCTGTCAGGTGTAGCAGAGGACTCTCAGTCAAGGGAGTACATGGCAAAAAGCATTCAAAGCCTTGTTAGAAGGCTACTACCACAAAGCCTTGCACTGAAACAGTAAAGATGTGTTAATCACCAGAGACATCCTAAGGCACTGATAGCTAGCCTGCAAGGCTGTACTGAAAACAGTCTCAGTATCTTTGGTTTCTGACGCACCTCATCTTTAAGGGGCTGTTTGCAGCCATTTTCTTAACAATCTGCACTGCTCCATCTTTGATGCATGGAGTAGATGGAGAATATGCCAAAAGGCAAAGGGTTTTTGCCTTTTGATTTTCCAACCAAAGGATCGGTTTGCTTTCTCTTGCAGGTGCTCTTCACTCCAGTGTCTAAGCTCTAGAGGAAAGGGATGGAGAAGGGATGGCTCTTCCCAGGGTTTCTCTTGTCATTCGTGTTCTCACTCCCTTGTGAAGGCACAGGCACAGATCCTGACTGTGCATGCGCTGACGTGTCAGAATTAGGTGTCTTTGGGCTGAACTGCTGCTGCTGCCTAGAGCAGAGACTTAAGTTGGTTATGTGGTGAGAGAAAGCAGCACACTTGAAAAGCTGGACCCTAGCTACTGATCCCTTCCAGGCTCTGCTGGCAGTGGTAAAGTGATGGGTGAAGAACTAGCTATCTTGGAACTGGAAGGAGAGAAAACTGGATCCAGAGATATTTGAGACAGTCTCTGTCTTCTCTTTCTTGGACCTCATTGATAAAGATTTTTCCATCCCACCAAAGTTCTTGGTCCTGATTTTGCTCTGATGATATTCCTGCTCTGTGTTTGTGTCCGAAGCAAATTCACATTCTTCTTTTTAACAGGGCTCCCATGCTCTGAAGTTGCTGAAGGGGATACTCTGCTGAAACTAATACTTATTTGGCTTCTAAGTCTCAAAACACATTGCGCTGAAGAGGGTGCAGCTGCGTAGACAATTTAACTGAAAAGCTGCGTGCCATGGCTTGTACAGTCCACTGCACTGGTTAGAGAATAACAAAAAATATTTACATTTGCCTCTCTTACCAATTTGCATATGGTTGAAAGTGAGCAAGCTCTAGCGTATTAAATTTTAAAGGTGCAGAATGAGTAAAGAAAAATATTGACCAATAGGAGTGCTAGCTTTATTTTTTTTCACCTTCTGTTTCTGTGAATCTATTCTCGGTGAACAGAAAATGAAGAATATGTACTGCCATAAAAAGTACCTTTAACATAAGCAACTGTCACAGCAGCATACAGCTTGAGATCTTCCTGACCTTGCAAGTTTGTACACGGTGTTGGGAATTGAGTTGTTTTATCTCATCTTGGAATATAATGCTTGAGAGAGTGCTTCTGGCTCCATCTCCTAAGAGTGCCTGTCGCAGGAACACGATATATACACAGCAACTTTATATGTATCAGAAATAGAAATATCAGGAAGGTCTGCAAACACAGACCATTTTGGAACACTTTCCTTCTACCAGCTGCTGAGCATTGCATAGAGATGAAGTCTCTTTTGCTTTTATTAAATCCTACGCAAAGCTCTCAGCAGACATTATGCTGTAGATTATTCTCCTTAAAGAGTGGGGAAATTCTTGTTTACTATAAGAAACCCCAATGTTGAAAGGTTTGTTTACAGTTAGACCAGGTATTTCGTAGTCTTTTTTATGCTATGGTATGTATTTATTTCACACATCTTCAGGAAATATCTATATCTCAGACATGTTAATCCTCAGCTAAAGCCTTATCTACTGAAAATTTCTGAAGCAATCTAATTTATTATAATTGCTGCATGAAGTGAGGTAGGTGGGAGACTCCTTTCAGTATAAGGCAGATTGAAGCAGTAAACTGTTTACAAACCAACAGCTTTTCAGAGAGGGAAATCTTTTGTAAAAAATAAGAAACCTTTTTTTTCCCCTACAGGTATTTCAACAATATTTCACATGTAAAATGCCAAAATCCAAGTTTTTTGTCACAAGTTAAGGATTTTAGATGTCTACAAGACAAACATAAATGGCATAGGAATTTGTCAGTCCCAGGCAACAAGATGACTCTGGTAATAAAATCCAAAATAATGATTACACATGTAGGTGTGCCTAAAGCTAACAGGAGCAATAAAAGGATGTCATGGAAACTGGGCTGTAGTGGCTAAGCTGAAAGCAATGACAGACTCAAAAGGGCTCAGATGGAAGATTCAATCAACCATTTGATAGCTTTGAATGAGCATTATACTTTGAGGTCAGTAGTGGACCTCATACTGTATACCTCATACGTCTTCATTGATGACCAGATTGATGAAGAGGAGTGCAACATCAGCAAATTTGTAGGTGGTTCTAAATGAGAGAGAGATTTATTGACATAGAAAATAGCTCCAGTCTGAAGGTGTCTCCATAAGCCCGAGGACAGCTGACAGCAGTGACAGAAAAGACAGCATGGAGAAACTCAGCACCTGGAGCAGAAAGTCTGCACCGTGTGGTGGTATAGACAGGGAGCAAGTGACTGAACATCATTTACAACTCCCATCACCTGGATATGCTGCCATCATGGGACAGCTGAGCAGCCAGGTACTTTGTCCTCATGAACCTTGCTTAGTCACACATTTTGCCTGTTGAGGGCCTGGTGCAACTAACCTAACTCATGTAGACAGAGTACTGAGTTGATTCGACCAGCATTGTGGGGAGAAAAAGTTATGCTTTTAATCCTTTTTTTCAGTAGTAGAACATGTTTTGTTTTGTTTAGACATATAGTGAATGTTCTGCATAAAAATTCATGACCTGTCTGGCTTCCTCAATATGCCCAGTTTATATCCATGGCTTCTAAGCCCCAGCAGATGCCAGCAAGACTCATTATATGGTCTTGAAATGGAATAAGCTGGTAAGTAGAAATTCTTTTGTCATCAAACCTTGGTAGACTTATCTGTTGTCTGTGGCACAGGAAAACAGGCACAAAAAGGACTGGGTTGGAATACTGTTGTGTACAGAAAATTCTAAAGTGTTTAAAACTGCCTCTGGTTCAACTTCAGCATTCAGGATTTCATCCTAGTATCAAAGATCACTGCTAGAAAAGCTCAGTTGCTCAGTAGTTTTTTTTCTCAACACATTTTAATTTTTTTAAGTAAGTTTCTAGGGTTAGAAAGTAAGTGCTAAGGTTAGAACCAAGTGATGCGTCATACACAGTCAAATTTGCATTAGGAATTATTTTCAGCAATCTCATTGAAGAAATAACCTCCTTTGGTTATGTAGCTACATACTTGCTGTCAATTGTTTTCCATGATGTATATTTTGAATGACTCATATTAGCAATAAATAGCTCCGGGTGAACACAATAATATTCTCATTCCTACCTACTCTTTTTTTTATTCTCTCATAATTCCTGGAATATTATTTCTAAATGTTTACATGTTATACTAATAAATCTAAAGTTTTCTAGTTTAGTCACATGCACCTTGCAACATTTTTATTTCTCTAAATGTTTCAAAAATGGGAAAATTTAAATTCATTTCTGTAGTGATATACATATACAATTACACTTATTACAAAATATGTTGTTCATTAGAAGACATATTAGAAATACAATAAAAAAAACCCCAAACAGATGGAATCTTTTACACTTTAAAGTACAACAAGAATTTTCCAGTCTCTCTTTGATAACTGGAGCTATAATGTAATACAGCAGCAGAAAAATAAATTACACACAAAAAATCCATTTCCCTGCTAATGGAGTGTGTTGTATAAGACTGTTAGAATGCTTTCAGAGAGCAAATAGATGTTATTTAAGAAACTCACTTTTTAGAATAAAGGTGTACATTAAAATTCCTGTATGAAATATTCTAGTCAGCTAAAAAAATCTATTTCTTCTTAATGAAAGCATTTATTTCTAACTAGAAAATGCCGATGAGAGTAATGACTGGATAAAAAGCAGTGAAGAACTGTAAAGCCTGGGATTTTCCATTTCGAAGTCCTTTAACTGGTTTTACAATAATGGTTTAAAAATGAATAATGTAAGACCAGGAAATTTTGTGGTTGTCAACTGACAAAGGTTCTTCCAGTTTTCAGCCTGTACGAATGAAATTCCTCCTGAAAAGCCTTTAGCTGAAAAAAAAAAAAAGAAAAAACCAAAACTGCAGAGAATGTAGCTGATAACCGTCATAATCAAAGCTGAACAAAGAAAGAAAGAAGTGCTCTGTGTGTGTGCATGGGCATTTGCATGTGTATTTGACTGATTGAGACTGAGAAAGAGAAGGAAATTTTGTGTATACACTAGCAGTTCTTTGCTTATGTATTTTCATGTTACATAAAAAGATTCGCAGACTTCAAAGCAGACAGGTAAATGACACAGTCACGGCTGCCTATTGATAAGTTCTGCCCTCCAGTAGTTCTACTCAATCAGTCCTTGTGCACAATGCAGTCTATAATATTTTTTTTTATTAGAAGAGAGGGAACTCTGATGTCTGTAAAAGCCAAAGTGGAAGAGGGCTGGAAAATGCAACAGCAGAGTGATTTCTTCCACATGCAAGCTGGTAATTTGCTTTGCTGGAGGTGTTGTTCACCACCATTTTTATTGCAATCATTTAGGGAGATAAATGCATGCTCCAACAAATGTTCAAAGAGATCAAAGCTGTAAAAAATTTGAGAATGTTTCCATTTGAAGTGCTTACAAAACTATTTTAAAAATCGATGTTTTATCTTTCACACACAGTACTAGCAGCTGCATATATTTGTTGAGCATATTTTTTCCTTGTAGCTTGAGTGTTATGAAATCCAGAAGGTCCAGTGCAATTCCTTTCTCTTTTTGATTTTTAGCAATGGTTAGACTCAAATTTTTCTTCTAAATAGTGAGTAGGTGAAACATATTTGTATGCATCTTCCCTGTTGCAGTTCTGCTCCACACATGCATATTAAACATTGTTTGGAGAAGGTGGGAAGCCTTTCTCTTTCAGCCAAATCCCCTAACAATGTTTACTTTGTAAATTAATGAGTTTCTTTCACCCCATAACATATTATAGTTACCAGATTAGGCTCTATAGACTTAAAATTGGAAGAAATTAAAAAGTCTAGGGCCATGGAAGGACATCTCAAGTAGGCTAGATATCTAACCTGTAAAAGATAAATAGGTGAATGGGCAACAGCAGAAATTATATACAGTCAACAGAGGCATGTAGGCAGCCATCAAGTCATTATATGCAAAAGATGTTTTGCCAAGGCCTTGAGTATTGGTCCTTGAGAGGACAAGTGTTTAGGCTTGTGAGTTTTCTGTGTGTGTTCATCAAACTTGCTTGTGAGTTAGGAAGCAGCTGTTCATGTTTGTTTCTCTTAGCTCCCATTCCAATCTCATGGGTGGGACTGTGGGGTTTTTTTCCAGTCACTGCAAGGCAGGATATGTTCTAGTCTGTAATCCTCTTACTGGATACTCCTGATAGTCACTCAAAAGTCTGACTAGCCCATGGAAGATAAAGAAATATACACAGTGTGGTGTCTCCCTGGGAGATGTTCAATATACCAGCACTTCTCACCTAGACAGCATTGGTTATTTTCTCCTCGTCTTGGCTGCAACAGCCGCAGTAGACCATGGTGAGTATGTCTATACTTGGCAGAAGGATGGATTTATGCCAGATTACAGTGACTGTGCATAGACATTGAGTTTAGTGAAGGAATTGGCTGTCCCTAAAAGCAATGTTCTATTTTTACATTGCTCAGACACCCACAAAATGGTGTGGCAACAAGTGGCAGGAGAACAGATGCACCAGGGAAAAGAGTTAAGAGTGTATTTTTAGGGTGGGATACTCTTTCAACAGTCAGATTTCAAACTGGTTAAAGAGACCTGATGTACTATTAGAAGGCCTCGAAACCAGATTGGAGTGACTGCTTTTTTTATTCTGAGCTGAAAACTTAGGAAAGACTCCAACCCTATTGTCAATTTTAACCTAGCATTTAGGACTTACGAAAAATTTGCAGGATCAAATTCTAATTCCAAATCCCTTAAATCAGAAGTTTTGAGCTTGAGCTTTTCCCAAAATAGTTCTCCAAGCATTGGGTAAATGGTTATCTAAAAGCATTTGTCTTTTGCTTTGTTTTGTTTAAGAAAAAAATGAATAAGAGTAATTGGTTTGGGATATTTTTATACCAAAGTGCAGCAAATGTGCAAAGCCAGTGCCAATGGAACTAGCTGCTGACATTGAAACAATATATGCATATGAAGACAATGTGGCACCTGAGCCACTTAATTGTACCTAAAAGCAGGGTTTTCAAGCTTTTGTTGGCTGTTACTTTAATTGTTCATGAAGTTCTTGAGACTAAAGCTGTTATCTCTGCATAGCATTGCTCTCCACCATAAATTCATGCCAGCTTGACTTGAACTGGCTCAAGGGTCTTTACAACATATTTTACTTCATGGAATAAACACCCTATTTGATTCCTCTCTCAAAATTGTGGAGTGTTACTAGAGGGGATATTTAAATCTTTGCCTTGGAGTAAGAAATCCTAGACCTAACTTTCCTCTTGGCATCTCCTGCTATCACATAGCAGCATACAAGAAGTGGAAATAGGGTGAGATAACTCAGGTATGTAGAGATACTGTGCAAGTGAAAAGGGATGGAGTTAAGAGCCAAAGCTCACCTAGAATTGAGTATGATGAGGGCCAGAAAGAAGGATAAGAAAGGCTTCTCCAGGCATATAAGAAGAAAATTAAGGCTAGGGGAAATGAGACCACACTGCTGATAGGAATGGGTGACAAAAGACATGGAAACGGCTGAGGTACCCAGTGCTTTCTTGTACTCTTACTAGAATGATTCATTTTCAGGAACCACAGACCCCTAAGACTAGATGGAAGGCCTGGAGAAAAGAAGCTTTACCCATGGTATGGGAAGGCCTAGGCTGTGGAATGTTTAAAGAACCTGGATGTGCACATGGAACCTGATTCTTCTGGCACTCCTTTCTGAATTCACAGGTGCTACTAAATATGATAGAATAAGATAGACAATTTCCTTTTTTTGCAATAGTTACTTAATTTGAAGAGAACTCCTAGCCTTGTTCTTATAATTCTGTACACATTTACACAATCTGACCTGGCAGACAATTGATATTCGATAAGCAAAGAATAAAGACAATTGCATTCACCATTATTTCCAATCTTTAAAATTTGGTGTGCATTAGATTTCTTCCCTCTTTTTAGCTTCACTTCTTTCTGGCCAACCTTTGAAATTGGTAACAGTTCCTGAGTATTAACTCTGTCTGTTAAAACACGTTGTCTGAGGCTGTTGTTACTGTTTACGCTAGTGGAAAAAATTATGATAAATGATTTTTCACTGTTTCTTGTATATAAAATGCTAACAATGTTAATTATTCTACTCTTAGAAATTTTACATATGAATTATGTCAGCAGTAGAGTGGATTTTTTGTTATTACTTGATATCTTGTTTGCTTATGTGAAATTGATTATTATCGAAATTAGACATCCTGAGGTATTTTCCTGATCCAGTGGGAAACTGTTTTGTAGAAATAATATACACACTGTCTACTCTCTCCCTAGAATCAAATGGACTGATATTTCAGTTGTGTTTTCTCCCTTGCTGAGGTATGTTACTACACGCTAGAATGACAAGGATATAAACAAAACACATTGTGAGTATAATAATCTGTCCCAAAATTTTTTGTCACATTCTTTTTGAATGTCAAGGCGACATTAATATTGTTAACAGTCATCTAATTTACATTGTTTTCTTTCAGCTTTCACTGAGATCTATCCTCTCAAATTAGCAGTTATTCTCTTCTTGCACTTTGTTGATTTTCACCTAGCTTTAAGTGAAAAACCCCGAACTTTCAAAAGATTGTTTAGTAACTTCCATATTGCTGAATGAAGCTGTCAATTCCAATGTTAATATCCCCAGAAACTTCTTATATTCTGTCCCAAAATTTTCGTGAAAATGTCCTTCCTACTTCATTTACTCCAATGGAGTGTGTCATACAAATGCATTGAAATAACCGATAAGTGTTATAAAACATACAGTTCAGATTGCAAAAGTCAGAAAATCTATTTATCTTTATAAGGTGCTTTCACAGCTGCTTTGAGGAAAAATATTATGTTTCACCGCTGTCATTTATCAATCCTAAAGCAGTACACCTATCTTGAGTGAAGTTGATATCCTCTGCAGTTTAATCCATGGCAGACTTACAGAAATTTATATCAGGTGTATAACAAATTTATTTTCTTTTTTTGTTTGTTTGTTTGTTTGGGTTTTTTTGAGCTTTCCCCTCTTTAATTTTAATATATTTATGCATTAAATGATCTGCTGAATAATGTATATTCATTCAGATACATGTGGAAAAACCTTCTCATCTGTAATGGATAGAAAGTTGTGGAAGGTCATCACACATATTTTACAAGCACAAAACATGAAAAAATTACATTCATTTTCTTGAGGAGCAGGCAGAAATTCTTGGATGAATGGTTAAGTTACTTTTTCTATGCTTGCAATAGAATTGTCTGTGTCTGTATTTAAAACTAGTCAGCAAAAATGATAGCATTAATTGCCATTTATTTTTAACTAAGAAGATGATGTGTTTAATTCTGATCATTATAAAATTTATTGAAAAATTACTGTTACTTCCTTTATGTTTTGGAATTACCATCCTTCTGAGATTTTTCCTAAAGTGATTCAGTGTTGTGTAATGGCACCCTTAATACTATTATTTGAAGCACTGGTGAAAAGCAAAGGCCTCCCATACCACAGACAAAATTCACTGTGGGGGTTTTTTAACCTAAGAAAGAAAGAGCAACAATATTTGCTTGTGTTTTCAATATAATGTCTATCTATCCCTCTTACCGTGTTTTCAAAAACTCACTCCCTTTTAAAACTCTACTGAAGGTAATGGAATCATAGGATTATAGAGAAGCCTGGGTTGGAAGAGTCCTTAAAAGACCATCTGGTCCAAATTTTTTTTAGAAAAGGAAGCCTAGATAAGATTATCTACCACCCTGTTCAATCACATCCTGAAAACCTCCAGTGATGGGGACTCTACCATGTGCCAGGGGAGGCTGTTCCAGGGAATGGTTGTTACTGTAAAAACACATCTTTCTTATATTGAGATGAAAGCTCTCCTGGTACCCATCACCCCTTGTCTTCTCCATGTAGGTCTTGTGAAGGGAGAGCCTCTGTTCTCCTTCTAATTGTCTGTTAAGGACTGGAATACAGTGATGAGGTTCCCCAAGCCTTCCCTTCTCCTGGCAAAACAGACAATACTTTTTCAGTCTTTCTTCACATAGCAGGTTCTCCAGCTCTTCAATCTTCTATTACACTTAGAAATTGCAACATATACTTATGGATTAAAAATGGTTAATAAATGGGAAATTTGGATTAATGCCCCACAGTTAGAGTGGGGACTGTTGAGCATGAGAACAGCCTTGACAGAGGTCTCAGTAGAAACTGGAGGGATGTAGGAGTGACAATAAGACCACTTTACATGATTACCCTTTTCACATGATAATCATGGATAATTTGAATAAAGTAAATGTATGAAATGGAAAGGGTTAGGACAACTTCAACAGAGAGCACTTCATCAGATCAACACAGTTAAGAGAATAATTTAAAGGAAAAGCTATTCTTGGTACTACTTCTGCTGTAGTAATTGTGACCTAATGGAAATAGTGTCTTTTTCCTTTACCCAGTACAGTGTTTGCAGTCAGCCTAAGGGTGCTGAAAACTCATTCTGCATTGACTTAAAACAGTTAAAGCTGGCCATGGAATGTTATCTGTGTACTCTTGGAATGTTTTCCCAGCTTTTACTGATGTTTCTTTCTGTTGGAATTATTATGTGCAGCATGAAGAGATATGTAGGTAGGTGAGTAACTAAAGCTGTCTCCTAGGAATTTTGTCCTAGCTGCAAATGCTGAACGCACTAGGTTCTCAGGACTTGTTTCCTCACCTGCTCTTTTTTTCTTTCTTTGCTGAAGCATCCTATGCAGTGTCCCCTTTGAATGTAACAAGAGATTGTCACCAGAAAAAATATTTACTCTTACATATTTTATTTATCTATTATAAGTCTTTAGTAAGACCTCTGAAATAGATTTATTTTCTCTGCTACCTGGATGCTGTTGTCAAAGAGATGTGTTATGACTGTCTTCATCTTGCCAAGCTCTATTATGTTGTTTTGTTGTCACTAACACATCTGAAATCTAATGCATTTTAGTCTACCATAAATGATATTTTCATGGCATGTTTAATGCTTTCATCCTTCTTCTAGATAGAGGTGGAGTTTTTGAAATAATTCAGTATCTAAAATATTGAGAAAGAGGAATTTATTCTTGTGGAACAAAGAAAACTCGAATTTCATAAATCTGACTAAATCTTAACATGACTGATGTGTTAACTTCAAAGCGTCATTTCAGGTTGACCAAGGTGCTGAAGCATTTTTGCCTTCCAAGGCTTTATATTGCTATTTCCTTGTATTAATATCCTCCCATATCAGTTCAGATCACTTAGATGCTCTTATTTAAATAGGAAGAACATTTCAAAGATCACTTCAGTCAAGCACTATCCTGCTCCTTAACAGAATAGGAAACTGCAAATATCAATGCTGCCAGTGGAAGAAAATTATTGCTCTAAGTTTGCTCAAAATAATAAAGCAATAAATAAGTATGCTACAGGTCATGCCCTTAAGGATCCCCAAAGGTTTAATGATTTCATTGGTATTGCAAGCATGTCAGGGCAGTCTGGGTAGCAGCTAAGCACACAGACTTTTCTGCCACTTTCATCTGCATAACATAGTCTAGGGTAAGATCCATGATTGCCAAGCTTGTTTGAGGGCTTCAGAGAGCTGAATGTTCCTCAGCTTGGAGGCTCAGTAGGCAGAAATCATCACAGTATGTATGCGTGTGAAATTCGAACTATTGAATCCCTTTTGTGCATATTTAATTGAATTCTGTATCTTTTGCATCACAGGGCATGAGAATTTCAGTTCTGTGGTGATATGCAAAACTAGGAAAATACGAGAGAGATCTGGTTTTGCCTTTTTTTGAATACATCCTCCCTCTGGCAAGATCAGAAAGACAGACCTTACACACAGCCTTTCCCATAATGTTTTCCCACCCTATTCTCCATTCCCAGAGAGGAAAAGGCTATGTGAAAGCAAATTTAGTAACATTCTTGTGTGTGAGATGAAGTTTTTCTGTAGATCTACATGACTCACAGAAGAATGGCTTGATTCAATCCAGGGATTAGGCAAAAATGTTCATGTCCTTCGTTACTCAAAGTGATTAAAACTGTAATTGGAGATGACTTTGAACAGGCTTAAAAGGGTCAATCAACTAACCTCCCTTCCAATGAGGTCATCTCTTTCTGCTGGTGTATCTGGCTTCTGCAGTGTCACAGCTTCCCTTCAGCACAAGCTGGGACAGCCAGATCTGCTTGTTTCAGGTTGCTCTTCTGTCTAATGTAGTTAGAAAGGTTCAAGTTGTACCAATTTGCAATGACACTTATTGGCTTAGACAAGGGCAGGCTTTGATTATTCATCTTGTCCTTATTCTTGCCAAGGCAAAGGAGGAGCAGATGTCAATGTTCCAAAAATCTCCCTTTTTCATGCATGTATGATTTTTTAAGAAGGAAACAGCCTCAAGGTAAGTTAAGCTGCCTGTTATTTTGCACTTTATACATTTAATTTAAAACTATCCTATATCTTTTGAAAATGCAGGACATGATTTGATGCTCCCTCATTCTTTAGGAATTAATTCTTTTAAAGAGATAAAACCAGAAAGAATAACTTCTTTCTCAGCTCTCAGACAGCTTCCATGTCTTCAAATCACCTTTGTTAACCATGGAAAACATTGTGAACTGGCAGGCAAAACACAAAATTGGACTTTTAGTCTTGGGACATTTCCTCTGGGTTGTCATTTCTAGACTCTTTCAATTATAAACTAGCAGGCAACATTATTTTTATAAGCTACAAGTACTCCATTTCAGAAGCATTCTTTACAATAGAAACTGCATACTTTACAACTTCATAAACACTTTTCTTGTCAGAGAAACAGATTAAAACTGATAAGTGACCTATTTAGAATGGTAATACACAAAAGAACCCACCTTCTTCAAAATTAATTGATTTTTTTCTGTTCAATTTTGAAAATGCATAGGAAATTCATTAGGACCTTACGCAAGACAAGGCTTTAACCAAGGCTTGCTAAATCCTTATGAATCTTTTGGTGATCATCCTCTCCACATCCTGAGGCATGGCTTATAGAAATGGTCACCCTGAACTGGCTTTTCCTTCACTTCAATTTCCAATCCCCAGCTTAAGGCATGTTTTATTGATAGTGGCCCTTTTTATAGAGCTCAATTTTGTGATGAAAAGGCAGCAGTGACCATTTGGACTTTTCACTGAGGAGGTTGCAGTCCAGGAACATACCAAATTTTTAAAGCCTTTGACCATTTCTTCTCCTTAATTCACAAAATCCATCTGGAAGAAGTACATTAAAAACTACAGAGGATTTGCTCAGTTTTGGAGTGCACTGTACCTTTCATGTCTGTAGTGCGGGGTTTATTTGACAGGTTTAATTGTTCTCAGATTCAGCATTAGTTTGCATTTAGTGCTGTGTCTTTTAGGGGTGGTAGATTATTTGACATTACTTGCTATTGCAGAAATAGTTATTTCCAAGCTGCTGCCAAAAGACTGCAAATTATTTTCATCTAACACTCACAAGTTTATATTTTCATGTTCGTGTGCCCAGTCCTAATGAACCTGACTTAAAAAGGAAAATTTAGGCAATGACTATCTCCTCATTGTAATTTCACACAGATTATTTTAAACAAATGGGAGTGTCTTGATACTTGCACAGTGCAGATGCCAGGGAATGCCCAAATGCTCATTGATTACATTAACAGTTTTGGTCATGGATGGTGTAATTCTCCCCTATGACAGTTCCTAACATAGAAATATAAAAGGGTTGGTTGCTGGATTGCTTAAATTGGATGTTAAAATACTTTGCTGTTAGACCAGATGAATTTCAACATTCTAGGAATGATGCTGTTCCTTTCTCTGATAGCTACAGGAACTAGTAAGTATCTTTGCGGTATAATTATAAATAGCAACAATTTTTATGCTTCAACAATAGCTTACCTACAAACTGACTTTAGTTTGCATCATGTCATGTTTATGTTCATATCATTCATAGTAATACATTCAGAATCCCTTTAAAGTTTAGGATTAATTTTCATTTATTTGTTTATTTATTTTTTTACAGACATCCAGTACTAACCTGTGTCCTGCCTCATGTTTCTATACTATTTCTAGAATTGTATGCTCTCTCTATAAAACAACCTTCTATAGAAAGGTGAAAATTGCTAACACTTAGACTGTGTGGATACAAAGCTGATTTCTTGGCTGCCTTGTATTCTAAATTCTTTCTTCCAAGTTATATTCAGGTATATGAATAAATTCTAAATTCTTTCTTCCGAGGTATATTCAGGTATGTGAATCTGCAACCACTCACAGTTTGTGTGAGTGGTTGCATATTCATTGCTTCCTTGAGCAATGTCTGTAGTTGAATTTTCTGGGACTAATGCCTGAATTTATGGGGCAAGGACTGATAAGTAAAAACGTTGTCATAGGAATACAGTCTTTATTAAGAGGTCATTTAGTTTTGTCTACCAGATCTTCATATTTACTGAACAACTTACTGTTAATTCCTGAAACTTACTGTTGGAGTTAAAGCCCCTGATTTCACTCTGGCTTTTGACTTGTCTTTGCTCTGCAGGTGTCCTTGATTTCATTTCTATTGCCCTGATTTCTAGTTATATTATACACCCAGGATTAATCTTTCATCATTTTCTTTGTGTGAGTGGTTGCATATCTATCTTGCAGCTTATAAATTTCCATTTTCTTCTGTAGTTGATGTCTAAACCATACTTGAAAAATATGCCTGAAGTTTCCCAGTTGGTTTTCAAGTTAAAATCCATGAAGATTTTTCAGGAATCACTAAATGCAGATTGGAAATGTAGTCCTGCCTGTAAAAAATATAACTGCCTTAGTTCTTTTAGCACCAAGTTGTGATTTAAGGATGTTGGAGAGTTTTATGATGCCTGAACCGTTGTGCATTTCATGCTGTTCAAAATACATGTTCAACAAATTCATGGCCTGTAGTTATGACTTTTGGCTTGCTCTGTGCATATTGGTTCACATTGAGTATGAAATGTTTGCTCAGCTAAGAGTCAGCTCCTACAACACTGATTAAGTCTAACTTGCATTCCCAGCTCATCCACAAATAAGCTGGCCGTAGGTAGTAACTGCCGTTGGCATTGGATCCTAAATTCTAGAGTATTCACTGTTTTAATGGATGAAGCAGCTCACATCAAAGTCTTTTTGGGCTGTTTGGGGCCTTCTGGAGAGATATACAGCTACTGTATTGCATGGATTAAGCTTGTCTCCTGTGCTTTCCTGTCTGGAAAGAGTCTGGATTTTGGTCTGCAGTGTGCTCTCTGCTCAAACCACTTTTCTCTGGCTTACCTTCTCATTGTATCACTGTAGGCTGAGCTAGAGAATTCAGAACTGGCCTTTGCTTTTTTATATGATGGATGTGTAGACTATGGAAAAGTAGTTTACCATTCCCATAAAGTGTTAAATCGTATTTGTTTATTACGATATGTCTCAGCTTTCAGCCTTTCTGTTTCCCTAGGTGTCAATGTAACCAAAACAGTTCAAAATAGCTCAAGTGTCTTCAGTTTCAGCTTGCCAGCATGCAGCCATCACTGGAACCTGCTGGGTTGTCAGTTCAAGTTGGTGCTGTGGAGCTGGATTGTTTTTTTCCTTGACTGCTATTTCTATCACAACAAAAAATGCCATCAGAAATTTTATTCCTGGGAGGTCCTCACTGCCTGGTTATAACAGCCACATTTTTGGCCACAAATTTATCTGACTCTACCATTCAACAAGACCTTGGAATTTGAAGTCATTAATGCCTTTGCTCTGAGTAAATGTGGTCTGATTTTCTTGGCTATTGTTAGTGCATAATGAAAATGCATCATGTCTAGACTCCCATTCAACTTTGGTCTTGTATTACTGTTATAGCTGGGTAGCTTGCAGTCTTCAATGTATCTCATAGGAAATCTTGGATTTTCTTAACTCACTCTTGACATTCACTTCACTGCATCTCCAATGATGACAGATACTTCTGCTTTTAAATCCTTCATCATAACCTAGTACAAGAATTGTTTTCAGACTGTATTTGGTGATGAACAAATACACCTGCACACTGTATTGGCAAACCTTGAGTGTTGGTCTGGAGATGAATTCACTGGTAATACCAGAGGAGAGAGGACACAATTTCTTACATGGCATGTAATCTGCCCTTGAAGATTGCATCAACCTTTAACTGCTTTAGTTGTTTCTGTGAACTTCAGTTAACCACAGGGCCAAGTCAAAGTCAGGCAGAAAAAATAACTGTAACTTCTTTCAGAGGATTCCAAACTTTATAGGCTACTTCACACAAAATGCCCTGACATTAGTTTTTATACGTCACCTTCAGGCAGCCTGAACTCAGTGTGACCTCAGATTGCTGACAAGAGCATTGTGACTGTATAGATCCATGTTTATTGTGAAGGGATAGGCAAAGTTTTGTAGTGTACCTTCCCCAAGATGTCATTCATACACCATTGGTGTATGAATTTGCTCTTTCCAGTGCATGCTATAGCCAAATATTTGTCTATGGCTAAATATTTTTTTTCAAAAATTTATCCAAAAAATTGTGGCTAGTCTATAATATGGAAACATGCATGTTTCTGGAGTTAAGCAGAAGCTCATACTTGCAGTGCATGCTCCTCTTGCACCCAAGGAGCATCCAGCCACCCAACAGCTCTAGCTCAAAGCTCGGTGACCTTGGCATTGCTATGGCAGGATGGATGTATAGCAGGGCAGCCTTTCCAGAGATCTGAGTGGGACAGTCGGATTTATTGACTTGCATGCATACAAGTATTGCAGTATCTCTTTAAGTTTCTGTAACTATATCCCATAACTACGGTTGATGTTGGCTGCAGGAATAAAAGAATGCTTGCAATGAGCAACGAAACCTCTATCATATTTGTGATGTCAGACATAAAATGTAGCAGTTAAAGTCTTTTTAAAAATCTAAATGTATCAGAAACATTTATTGTTGTAATATAAAGGGAACAGTTCAGCATTTAATAAGAAACTTTGCTGGGTAAAATTAATTGCATTTAGCATAGTATTTCATCGACATAAAAATTTATTAATTTTTTTTTTTAATTCACGTCACCATTTTTTTTATTCAAGTTTTAGTTTAAATATTCTTTACTAAAATGTTGCATTTTAAAATTATGATGTTCAAAGTGCCAAACCAAATAAGTGCCTTGTTACATTGTAACATTTTGAGTATTGACTGTTTTTTTTTTTTAAGAAGATTAATTTTGGAAGAGAAAATTTGCTCTACATAAAAGACTTTGAAAAAAAAAATATCTGTTGTACAATTTTAAAGTAACAGGATAAGTCTTTAATTCCTGGTTTTATTTGATTCCTGGAGTGTCAAGAAGACTGTCAGTGAAAATTTTCTAAAAGTTCATTTTATTGTACTATGAAGTTTGAAGTATTGTATGTAATATTTTTCAGTTTTCAATGTATTCTAAAGAAAAAATCATATTGCAAGCCTTTTAATGCTTCTAGACCTATGGGACATTTAACCTTAAATAACTTCATGAAGCCAAATAAAGCTTGAAAAAGAAGAAAAGCACAGGAACATTGCTTGTGTGCTGGTGGCTTGTCCATGACAACTATTGAGAAAGGATCATAAAGCAGGTTCTAGGATCACACCAGTTTCACTGTAGAACTGGCATGGAGTAGAAAAAGCAGTAGAGAGATGAAATAGGTGTTTCCTTGGATGAAATGGGTATTTGGGATAGGCAAAGAACAACAGCCACTATTTCCACTCAGCTAAACAGAGAGATAAATGTGATGATTTTATTTACTACAGTTAGGGCTCTTTTGCCCTTTGAGATTTCTAACATTTCCCTCCCTAAAGTCAGACGTTTTGCGCCGCTCTTATCTCCAGAGCCATTTCCAAAGATGTAAAGAGACAGCATCCTGTGGGTCTGCTGTGGTGCATCTTGGCCCTGGCTTTTGTCTCACTAATCTCTTCAGGATTGATTGGCTAAGTGGAATTCATAAGTCATTTGAAACGCTAAGTATGGTAGCTAGACCTCCTTCCAAAATGTGGGCGTTAAGAATTTGGTCTCCTTTACAGGCAGGATAGAAAAATTAGGTCTTCAGGTCTATAGTGAGCATAGAGAATCCTCAACAACTGGCATGTTGAGAGGTGTTAACAGGTTGAAAGTGACAAGGAAAATTAAGACTTTTAGCACAGAGGGGTATGCAGCCAGCTGGCATTTTGGAGTTACATACAGCATATTCAGCAAAGCAATGACTTTGACTTAGGTTTTCTCTTCATAGCAAGGCTATTACCACCAGGACATGAAATAACTTTCTCATGAGATCTTGTATTCTGATGTATCCTTCTTGTAAGGTGAACCACCTACATCAGGAGTGAGAGAGTCCCACTTGTTCAGGTCACCCAGCTGCTGATGAGGCAATTTCTTGGAGTGGGAATTCAAACTCCTTTTGACAGAGGTGATTTGGACACGTGCATGATGAATGTTATAACCCTTAAATTCATGGATTAAATGAGGCTGGAACATCATGAGCACCACTGCCAACTCCACCTTTCAAGTTATATTTTTTAGTGATTTCTGCCAGGAGGTAATGTGAATAAATGAAGCACTCTTGCATACTTCATAAGGTTAGACAGAAGACAAGTGTTAACAGGTAAGTGCAGTAGAGATAATGATGTAAAGGTCACCTCTGAGCCTAAAAGTTTTGTGGGAATTTTCAATTGAAAGAAGAAGCATCTACAAAATTGGGCAGGGAGTTTGAGACTATCACTGATGCCAAAAATAGCTGATGTGATTATACCTTTCCATAGCATGATTTCATCATTAATGACATAAATAACAAATGCAAGGTTTTTATCTGAGTTACCTCTTGTTTTGTTGCACAGCTTTATGCTTATGTATTTTGAGTATACGTTAAAAATAAAGACTTTGGTAGATTTTTGAACTTAACAAATGGACAACTTCCATTTTTAGGAACCTGCTAGTCATTGCATCTGAAAGAATTTTATAAAATATGATTAAACCTAGCTTCAACATACATTCTAAAAGAGATATCTTAGTATTTTTATTTACTATCCAATCAGATGCCTGACATTTTACCAGTTCTTGCTATAAAAAAAAAAAAAAAAGAAGCTGTAAGTGAAAACCAAAAGGATATATAAAACAAATCATGTCTCTGAATGCAAAAGAATTGCAACTGGCTTTGCATGCTGTTTCACAGCGCTAACATTTTCCTAGAATTGTTGAAAATTTAGAACTTTTTATTCTGTAGAGAGATAATCATACTTGTAGACTGCCAATCAGTCAATGTAGTGATGGTTTATGTTTTAATTGAGATTGCTTTTGTGGCACTGTACCATAACTCATATAGATAAAGCTTAAAAAACTCATATACTGAAGGTGGATCTCTGGCAATCTTCAGCCTAAATGCTGCATCTGTACCCTTGGCTAAAAATACCCAACACAGTATAATGAAACTTCCTTAATTCAGAAGAGAGCATTTTGGTATCTTTCAGCTGAGTGTCTTTGAATATATGTTTGTGTATATGTTTAGTGTTAAAAAGTAACCCCTCTACATTTCCCTGGTAAACCAGTGCCTGATTAACTTACAGACTCACCATTTCTAGCCTTCAAATTAACCCTCTTACCTTTAGTCAATTAAGAGAGTTGTTTGTTTGTTTACTTTTAAATTATATAAAACTGAGCACATAATGCTGTGAAACTTAATGCTTTAAATTTAATATACTGCAGCTGGATATTGAATAAGTAATCAACTAGTTGAGTAGCTGAAAAAAGTTTCTTTTTTTCCAAGTCTCCCAAGGAACCCACTTCTCTTCACAAGTCCTGTAGATTTTTTTTTGCATATGTGTTTTATTTTCTATTTATACCTTATGACAGAGGAGGAAAAAGCCTAATTAAACTCCAGCTATGGTTTGCCAAAGTTGGCATAATCCTTTTAGTGCTATAAAAAAGGATGATAGCAAAATGAAAAATAAAGAATGTTCTGATAATGCACCTTTATTTGTGTATAATAAGGTATAATAAGAGTATGTTCCCAAAACTGAGTCTTAGGTGAGCCAGCTTCTGTCACCTTCTTCCTTGAAATGCAGCTGGTCTTCAGAGGTCTAAGAAAATTATTAAGAATTAACCTTCTTAGTAATGAAAACAATGAACAGAAAATGTGTAGCATCACAGCACCATTCCCACAAGCCTTAAAAAAAAAAAAACAACAAAAAAAACAAACAAACAAACAAACAAACAAACAAAAAAAAACAA
>JAYDZK010000056.1:26358324-26428181 GCA_034509185.1 Euphonia xanthogaster
AAAACAACAAAAAAAACAAACAAACAAACAAACAAACAAACAAAAAAAAACAAAAACAAAAAAAAAAAAACAAAAAAAAAGGATGGAAATATTCAGATTGTCTTCTTTTGTATGAACTGAATAGAACAATCTTCTAACTGAACAACAAATTCTTGATTATTGACTGAGACTGCTAATTTTTAAATTATATAAAGTAGGCTTTAAGAGGATATGACTCTGTGTTCAGAAGTTTAGTGTAATCTTCCCTATTAGCAAGAATTTCATATCAGAGGTGCTTTAAAACAACAAAAGAGAAAAATAAAAGGAAAAAAATAGCTACCAAAAACTAAACCCAAAACATACAAAACTCACCAACCCCAAACAAACCACCAAAAAAAAACAAGACAAAGCCACAAAACCCCAACTCCCTAGATTTACATATTAAAAGGAAAATGGTTTAGGTAGTTCAATATTTGAAGATAAATGTTAGAAACTTAAAAAAAACCAATCCAATTTTAAAACAATTTAAACTATCCTATGGAATCACTGAATTTGTTTTCATACATATTTCAACAATATGTGAAATTATTAGCTGCTTGACCTCACATAGCTATATCTCTGCTAAATAGCAGCTGAATGTTAGTCTTCACTATTTTTTCTCCTTGGTAGCTTTTTGGTAATGTAATGAATTAAGAGGTTTTGTTATCAATTGGAACCTCTTCTACTCTGCAGTAGAGCATGTCACACAATGACACACTGGAACCATGAAATTTGATAGCATTTTAAAGTTTGCCTCCTCCACTATCTCTTATTGCATACAAAACCCCACAAAATAAACTTCTGTGGCTGTAAACTAGAGATATATTTTTTTTAATCATCCTGCTGGAAAAAGTCTACTTTGGAAGTGCCTGCATTTTTCAACATAGATTATTGGATTCAGATTTAATTCTTTCTAATTATAGCTTAAGTGTAGTGTTTGTTAATCTGTTACTGGATTTGTAAGAGGATAAGATTTTTATACATGTGTGAAAATCTTAATTCTTAAACTGACATAAGAATATGTTTTCACTTAGAGGTGATTTTAGGGAAAAATCCTGAAGGAAAAGATGGTGTGGGGAAAACTATGCCAAAACCAATCTTTTTTTTTCTAGAATAATGACCTGAATTTTAATGAACAGATGAATATTCAACTATGTTCAATAGTGATAATGCAAAATTACAAGGAGAAATTGTCCAATATTTATATGTAGGTGTTAATTTGCATTCTGGCAGCTGGCCAGTATTAGATGACTAGTATATGACAGTCTTACAGAAAACAAAGCACTGGTGCTACAACCTAGCAAAGTATCAAAAAAAAAATGAATAACACTAGAAGTCTAAGGGATAATTTTCCCATTCATGGAGATCAAAATTCTGAGCCTTACCATTAACTTATATTAGTTTATATTAATTAATATTCTATGTAACATCACTCTTTAAGTTCATATTTGTCTTGTTACTATTATGGGGAATTGTCTAATATTTCTTTGCAGGTGTTAATTTCCATTTTGGCATCTGGCCTTCAGTAAAAATTTTAGTGTTCTTCCATTCGATATAACTTTGACATTTATTCTTAGAAAGGTAAATAGTGTTCTAATGTCTTTCATTTTTTAGAGTATACTTACAAAAAGAAAGATGAAGCAGACACAGAAGTGATTTGACCTTTCAAAAAATATTTTCAGCAACTTGTTGCTCTGTTAAACTGCTTTGCATAATTCAAAACATGGATTCCAAGAGCTAATTATCACCTCTATATTTAAAGCAGTGTTCACTGAAAACTTACAAAATCTTGGCGCAAACATTTTTGAACAATTTCAAGATGCGGCAGGGTACATGTGGCTGTGGAAGGAGACTGCTGATATAGCATAGCATAGAAATTTATGATATAGCATAGAAATTTACTGAAGAGAACAATTCTACACATTTACTTACTTTAGTTGTATCATAGGTGAGTGTAGAAATGAGGCTGCTTTACAGATAATTTCAGTAAATAACATGTCTTTTTCCTTTACAAAAATATATTGGCAGTTAAGTCAGAGCACTGTTTCCATGCCCTGGTGAGAATTTTATAGTTTCAGTTCAGTGACTTTAATTTATTTGAGTATTACAATATTTTCATAGAACCATAGAGATCTTCAGTCTCATGAGTGTCATAGAGTCCAACTCCTTACTCCTTCCAGAATGACCTAAAGCTGAACCATATGAATAAAAGCACCATCCAGATGTTCCTTGAACTGGCAGTCTTCTTGCCATTACCATTTCCTTGGGGAGCCTGTCCTATGCCCAAACACCCTCTCAGTAAAGAGAGGACATTTGTCTAATCTCCAGCCTGAAACTCACCTAATGCAGATTCATTCCATTTCCTTGAGTCGTGTCACTGGTCACCAGAGAGAAGAGATCTGTGCCTGCCCCTCTGCTGCCCACTTTGAGAAAGTTGTAGACAGCAATGAGGTCTTCCCTCAGATTCTGAACAAATCAAGTGACCTCAGACGATCCTGGTTTGTCTTGCCCTTGAGGCCATTCACAGTCTTGATAGTCCTCCTGTGGATATATTTATAATTTTATGTCCTTCTTATATTGAAGTCCCCAAAATTGCACACTGTATTCATGGTAAGGTTGCACCTGCACAGATTTAAGAAGGACAACCACGTCTCTCAACCAGCCAGGGATACTATGGCTGATGGCCTTCTGGTGCCAGGGCACGCTGCAGACTCATGTCCAATCAGAATCCCCCGATATCCTTCCACAGACCCCTTCTCCAGCTTCTCATTCCTCAGTATGCATGTACAAACAAAATGTTTTATTTCAATTACAGTTACTTCATCTCACTGAATCAGACTGTGGATACTTTGACTGGTTTTTTTGAAGTTTGCTTGTTTGTTTGTTTGTTTGCTTATTTGTTTGGGTTTTTTTTGGGGGGGGCGGGGAGAAGGCTGAATTTGGGGCACTTTTTTAGTGATTTTTGTTTGTTTCATTTTTTTATTTCACTGTTGATCCAAAAGAAGGAGTGACCCACAGCAGTCAACTTCTGCCCAAACTTTATTGAGTAAAAAAGCTGAAACAACAAAAACACCAATGTATTTTCTCATAAGAACACATTACAATCTGCAGCAGTCATACCAAGGAAGTCTGACCATACATTGTCATCATACGCAGAATAATATTTAGAGGTTTTGTTAAATTCAAGTTTTTAAAAAATTATCTCTTCTACAAAGAAAGAAAGCGTTACTTATTTGATTAGTACCTGGTACTTGAAGCATGGGGGAGGCCTGTGAAAATTAGAGTTTATGTATGTCTCATTTTCTTTTAATGAAAATAAAATATTTTTATTCATGCATATAATTTGAGAAGCAATAGGCATTTCTACTGTCTAGAAATTTACAGTTTAAGGAAGGACAGCTTAGAAAATTTATACTATTGTGACACAAAGAATTCAAACAGGAACAGTTTTCTCCTTTGGAAATAATAGAATGGAGCTCTTGCACACCAGAAGATAAAAAACTTGCAAGAGGTATGTAGAATATCTAATCTTTATCCAGCACAGGTCAAGTTAATGTTGTAAAATCCATCTCTGTGGGGTTTTATAAACCCCTAACATTAGCCTCCATTGTTGCTGTTACAAGCATTTGAAAGAATGACATCACTGAGGTACTCTCCACATAGCTAAGAGTTAAGAATAACCTTTTTTTTAGTTGATGCAGTTGGTGTATAATGTGTACTGCACTTTGTGGGGGTTATTCAGAGATACAAGAAGTGTTATTCATAATGCCTCTTTTTACTGGAATATGTATGCTCACTAACTTAGTTTCAAATGCTGCTAAAAGAAAATGTGCAGACAGAGCAAAAGGGCAAAAGGGTGACATCTGGCATAGCAGACTTTATAAGATCGTTTTGGCACACAGCCTGCATTAAATGGCAGACACAGGAAAAAAAATGGAATCAAAAGAAAAGAGAATAAAATGAAAAAATTGTTTCTAATCTTTAGCTATTGCAATCCACTCAAAACTAGTCAAAGCACTTTAGTTTATTGTCTGCACACCTTGCACTGGGCCATTCCATGATCTCTAAATTACCCAAAACCAGGTCTGAGGTGTGATGTTTTATCAGCCTGATTACAGCTACTCCCTCAAGTGTTTTCTAATCACTCTACACTTGATTTCACCTTTCCAATTTTCACTTGAATGGATGATACACAAAAACAGTCTCACCATTATCAGACCCTCATGCACTTCATTTTTCAGAATGGCAGAAAGATGATACACATGTCATGCTGTTTGTAGTGTGGCAATGTGCATTTTATACTTTAAACAAACATTGCTGTGGAAACTATGAGATGCATGTCCTTGGAGAAAAACAGTCCATTCATTTCATCTACACTGGGAAAGAACATAAAAAGAAATGTGTAGATGTTCTAACTATTAAACCTACCTTGAGGCAGGGACATTTTTTAGATACCATGTCTGGCTGAGCAAAAAAAAAAATAGAATTAGTGATCTCGTTGGCCCTTTTTATTTCACTGAGTTCCTTACTGGACTTCTTTGTTTCAGATGTAACTGAAAAGGAGTGGAAAGGAGGGTATTAATTTTGAGTGATTAATAACTCATTGCTTTACAATTCAAAGAGTTAATTCTGCCAAATCTTTGAGTTACTGATTCTTTCTGTGCATCTGAGAGTCTTTGTTGCCTTTCAAAGCAATACACACACATACACATTAGGGAGGTGCTCCTCTGCTTTCTGTGGTGTTGTTGAGAAACCACACTGCAAATTAGCTTTCAGAAATGTGTTTGCATTTATGTGTGTGCTAACCTGAAACCATAGTGCTTCCCTGTTTTTTTGATCTGTCTGTTCCTGTCACCTTAAATGAATGTGGAAATGCAACACATTATATTACAGAAAATGTAATATAATAATAGTTATAGCTAATAAACAAAATAGCTATAACAACAACAACAAAACAACAACAACAACAACACTTTTGCATGGCCTTGGGCTTCTTTAGTTGGTTTCTCTGGTGTTTTGCTCAAACCCTTGCCTCACCATCTCCATTCCTCTACTTTGGCGGGCAAAAAAGTATTAAGGTTTTTGACCTCTACATTTGGAATCAGCTTGGACTGACTGAGCGCTTGGGGAGTATTTGTTTTATGGTGCCTGTTATACTGTGAATTTAATTAGATGCTATGGAAATAATATTCATAGGTCAGGGGATTTTATATTTTTGCTAACAGAAAATAAAGTTTGATTCTGAGCTCCTCCAGTAGATTTAAAACAGTTTCCTAAAATGCAGCAAAAGGCATGGAGTAACACAAGCAGTGCATTTGGATAAAACTTAACAATCAAACAAGCAATCAACAAATGTAGTACATTCCCTTTTCACAGAGGCTGTAAAGAAAACTGGAAAAGCAAGTTCATTCCTCCAGCTCTGCGATAAGCTGTCAGAAAAACATGCATACATGCTAGATATTTATCTCAGTCCAATTTCTTTACTCAGTTCTTGACGACATGAGTCATCATTGAGATAAATTTTGCACTCCTATATTAAAGCATCACCATGAAGAGTCATATTTTATGAAATTGAAAGGGAAATTTGATTGGACTGTTGCAGTGAACCATTGTTTTGCGGAAAAACTGAGAATGAAATTAATTCTCCATTGAAATAAAGCTTGAAGTCTCAACTTATTTTCTCAAGGACATCTGCCTTTCATCTGATATAAACATAAGATTTGGCAGAGTTTACTCATCCTTGCTCAGATGAAGCCAAGAACCAAAATAAACATGAAGAATAATTCAGTGTTGAATGCTGATGGCAGAAATTTGGGCATAAATTTTACAGTGATTTTAGCTAGCGCTATTAATTCTTCATGTTTAACAGAATAACATGAGCTGAGGAAAAACTAATACAGAATAACACTTGAAAAATACATTCTTTTTTGGAATCCACCCTTGTTGTTCAGAAAGTTTCTATAAAACTTCTTCCTTCCCCTAAATAGAATACAGGTATCTAAATAAATTTTTCAATTTTTTTCCCACGGATATTATTTTCACCTATATTTATCTTGTAAGAATACTAAATTGCTAAATTGGTTCCTAATTGGACCTTCTTGAAAGGAGTCACAGCTACAGAGAAATTAAAAAAGTGGCTAAAAGTTAATAAAGTTTCTTTCTTTTTTTCCTTCAAGGAATTATAACTGCATAAAAGTAATTCCAATAAGGTATGTCTAAGAAAGTTACAAATAAGAGGATTTTTGAAATTGCTTCAAATTGCTTTATATCTGGCTAGGGACAGATTTTCATCCTCCTCCCTCATGCTACAAGAAACTACTACAATTAGTTGGAAGAAATTTCTGAACATAAATTTATTTAATTTGAGTTATTAAAAAAATTGTACTTGGTTTTAGTCTATAAATTGTTCTGAATTGGTAGTGAGATATAATTGTCTAAAATGAAAGGCAGCCAAAACTTCTCTACACACATGAAAGAAGGAAGTATTTCAGGAATACAGAATGCATTTTTCATGAGCTTTCTCACCACTTATTAGTGTTCATAAAAGCATCCATTTTCAATCTTGCATCAACTGTTCTGTCAAGAATTATGTTTGATGGAGGGAAATTATATACCTGCAGCATACTTGTTGTGCTAGAGGAAGTATGAAGCTAATTTTTTCCAAACTCAACTGCAACAAATCAATCTTTTGAAAATTCTTCAGCTTTATCATCCTTCTAGCTGTGATATAAAATCTGCCTGATACTGGCTAATAGAACATGCTGTAAGGACATGTTCCTAGATGAAAAGATGTGGGGGAACATTTCTTGCCAGTTTCAATTCAGACATCTTTGCTGACAAAGAAAATTGCTTGTGTTCTCCAAGAAACAAAGGCTATAAAAGACAAAATTCTTTGTCTGAAAAGGGATGGCACAAATGTCAGCACATGTCAACACTATCATAGGAATAAATTATACGTTTAGTGTATTCATTTGGATTACATTTCACGTTACTTCCCATTCTTTATTCAGCTTATTGTAAGAAAGAGACAATCAATGATCAATTCATCAATCCAATTTCTGCAAAACTTGCACTATGTCTCCATTAGCTAGTGATCCAGTGCAGTTCACTGGATATATATAATGAATTTGTTGGTGCTGAAGACCACCACTTACATTTGCTTCATATTTGATTTGGGTGTTGTGTCCTCTTAGGCTTGGTTGGCCTCATGAGCTGACATCCTCACTGCATGTACGCCTCATTTTTTGTCACCTTCTGTCATGGTTTAAGCCCAATAAGCAGCTCAGCTGCATGCTGCTACTCAGTCACTCCCCCCAGCATTTTTCCTCCCATCTTGGTTGGATGGAGGAGAAAATTAGGAAAGGTAAAAGTGAGAAAACTTGGAGGTTGAGATAAAGACAGTGTATCAGGCAAAGCAAAAGGTGGGCATATAAGCAAAGCACCCCCAGCCTCCTCACTGGTGGGGTGAGGTGAGAGGTGGAAAAGGCCTTGACTCTGGGAAAACTCTGCTCAGCAACAGCTGAAGCACCCCTGTGTTCCCAACAGTGTTTCCAGCACAAATCTAAAACACAGCCCCATACCAGTTACTGTGAAGAAAATTATCTTGGACAAAACCAGCACACGTTGCCTCTCAATCAAAGCTGTCCAAAGGCCATAATCTTTTATTTAGAATAGTTATGTTTCCATCAGGAGTTTTAAAGTATTTAGTGTATTTCAGGATTCTAGTTTAGAGTCCACTGAAAAGGAATCCAGGCCATGCACTCCAGAACCACACTTCAAAACGAATCTGCTCACGGGGAGTGAAAGCACAGTTTATTCACAAGAACCACTAGTGCTCCAAGACAGTGATAAAGACTCAGGCTTTAATAATTCCAGTTGCATTCAAAACATAGCATAGAAATTGATGGCCCCTGAAAAAGTCATAAACTCTCCTTTCTTTCCCTCCAAACTGACGTATTTAGCAAATAGCAAACTTTGGGTTTGGGTTCTTGCCACTGGTTGTATAGGGAAAGTTGCTTGCTTTACATCTAGCTACCAGAGAATACGGTTTCACCTCTAAGTTACATTAAACCCACAGGATTTCCCTCTCCGAATTGAGCTGCCTGTGTATTCCCAACATTCCTTGATGTTGGTATGTGCTGAAATTGGAAACTGGACTGAAATCTACAGACTTGATTGCAGTCTGTAAATAAGGATACACTAATTTGATTAACTTTGGAAGTTGTTTTCTTTTTTTTGTTGTTGTTATTCACCTAATTAAAGTAATTGTAGTTAATTGAAAAGGCATGATTGCCTTAATTAGATCTGAAGATGCAACAAGAAAATCACTAACGATGAAGATGGAATTGATTTGATGGAAAACTACTCCAAACAAAAGTGTGGTCTGAGTGTGGTCTGATCTCTTTAGAGAAAAGCATTCAAGAAACATAGTCACTTTTTCTTTGCAGAAGCAACAAACAGATGTAGGACTGCTGTACTGAAAATAAGTTGAAATAGTGTTGATTTGATAAATCTGTCCAGCTTTGCCATCTCATATAATGAGTCTCATCTTTCTAATTGTATTGCCAGCTGCTTTAGTTTTCAAGAGATGATGGGGATGGAAATTTTTATATTGTTTAGGGAAGTAGGCTGTACCCAACACTGGTCTTTAGGGTATATTGGGGTAAAGCTCAGACCACGTTAAAACTCACTGGATTTTTAGATGGCATGGTGTCTCTTGATTTGATAAGGTACTTTTATAATAAATTTAGATAAAGAAAAAGAGTAAATTAAAATGTTCTGATTGTGTCCCACAAGAAATTAGGCAATAGGGCTTTGTTCTTTGGTACCCATCAGAAAAAGGTCCAGACTGCCTCCACGGGGCTCATGGAAGGAGACTTTGAAGACTTTTGGAGCTGAAGCAGCAATGAAATTAGCATAATTATTACTCAGACAAGTTAGTCAGGAATCACATTGTCTGAGAAAACATTTTAGCAGCATGACTTTGAAAGTGCATGGCTTTGCTGAAGAGTCAGTTTTATGATTAATGATCTACAACCTGTTTCTGAGGGATTAAAAACATTTCTCAGTGGAAATGAAGTACAAATGCAGATGTTAGCCACTGTCCACTCCAAATAATGTTACAAACTATACAGGGTCTGGTTTGTGCAACCTCTCACAGGAACACAAAAGAAAAATGGGAATAATTGTCAAAGACTATGTTAAAAACGTCATTTTTATTAAATGCCAACAAAAATACTTTTTCATTGGCTGAAAACTATGTTTGTTCTCTCTGGTTGACTGAACCAAAACACAACACAAAACACTGATGATAAAAAATATGAATTTATGATAAAAAATCATAAATTTAGGTAAGAATTATTATGATAGCACTGAAAAGCATAGGTTAAAAATAAAAAGCAATATTGCCTAGCTGTAGTTAAAAGAAAGGCTTTGGGACCAGTGAAATTTAAATTTTGAACTGGAGAAATAATGAAGACATTTATTAGTTGCAATGCAAAGTAGAAATTAAAGTGATGGAAGTGCCTGACCATACTAGATAGAGCATTACAGGTGTAAATTGATGAAGTTCCTTTGAACCAAGGAAGTGATACCATTTACATCAGCTGAGCAATAATTAATTTTTAGGGAAGGATTTTTTTCTTTTCTTGCCTTCTTGGAAATTGCATCAGTAATGACATTATTCTGAGACGGTATTTCAAAATTTAAAAAAAAACCTCCAAAAATAAATTTGAACACAGATGGCTTTTGGAAGGATTGAGAAAGACCTGTTCTTCTTCAGAAGACCTCTTTGTGAATGAGAAACACACTGTTCTGAGAAGAGCTTATTGGCTATGGCTTATCTCCTGTAGCTGCACTACTGAGAGCTGTGCTGCCTCACGTCCATCAAACATGGACCTCTCCACTCAACAGTTTCATGGGCATTTTACTGTGTTATCTTGAACCAGGCTGCACCCTTGCATTTTGATAGGTGCTGTCCTAAATGGAGGTGAAAAAATTTGCCTTTGAAATAGCTCATTTTTGTTTGCTTGACTTGAGGGATCAATCTTATGTCTCTCCAGTGTTCCTTGGAAGGGCTGTGGTGCAAAAGATTCTTGCTTGGTTTGTTCTGCTAACTTACTATTATTTATTACTAAACTAATTGTTAATATATTCATTTTATAACAATGTGTAGGTGACGGATAATAGGAGGATGTGATTCAAAATAGGGACCTTCTTTAGAAAAATAATTATTTAGAGAAAGATGGGAATTTTGAACCAACACATTCCTTTACTGAAAAATAACAGCCACAACTAATAGAAAGTAGCAAGAAGCATAAAATGTTCATTTTATTTTAGATCCCTATCTTGATACCTTCAGTACTTAGCATCTGCACACAAAGCCTACAAAAAAGTCAGAAATTTAACCTATAAAAGCTGAATTCCCATCTTTAGGGCATAATGTCAAAGAACCTCATCAAATTGCAAACATTAAAAAAGTCAAAAATAAAAAAATGTCTTTAGGTCAGTGAATTATAGAACCTGCTAATTTGTCTCACAGTTCAATCTCTGACACTTTCCTCCCTCAGTAGGTTCCTACATGAAAATTTTAAAAATATGTTTAGGGTGGAGGAAAATTGAGAAAGTGAAATATGTTAAGTTAAATGTAAGGGCCTGAATTTCAGCATGACATTTTATAGTAGTGAGCATAATTTTTTCTAGTTATAGATCACAATTGATGTTCTAGATTCCCAAGATTCCCAGCTGGTGGTAGAGTTGCTAAATACTCTGAATAATGTGGTGTTTCCTGTACTGGGGTTGCTGATAATTTTTGCACTCTATAAAAATGTATAGCAGCGCACAATTTCTAGGAATAATTAGTTTTTTATTATGATCATATAGCGCCTTGCCTGGTGTGAAGTTCATGGACTGTGGATGCATTTTTGAGTTACAAAGTCACACTGATGTCAGTTTTTTGTAATAGCGATATATTTTCTGTGACATCTCCTGACCGTGTCTCCAGACTGAAATCTCCAGTTCATTTGGATAACTGAATCCTGACAAGTTGATGTTGAACAGTGCAAGGTTGTCATTTTTTTTGAGGTACCCAAAATTCCTACTGAACTTCAACATGGAAGCTAGTTGCAACAATGTACTTGAGAAATGAAAACAGAGTGTGATACCATACCATATTATTTTTTCCTACAAAATAAAATTGCTTTTTCACACATGGTAATTACTACCTGATAACTATACACAAGCCATTTTAATGCCACAACACCATATTTTAACAACATGATAAAAATGTTCAGTCCCGTTTTTGTCTCATAGCAACAAGAAATTTAAGTAATATCACATTTTTTTTCCTTTATTGAGAGTGCAAACATTTCTTAAAAGGTTTTAAAACTTCATGACTGTATGTACATACTCAAATGTAGTTATGTACTTCAAAACAAAGGGAAAGAAAGTACAAGGTGATGTGAAAAGGATTTTACTGACCTTCAGTCATAGATACAATATTCACAGTGGCAATATTTCCTCTGCTTTTTAATGGAAAACACAGGTCACTAGCAGCTAGACCAGGAAAGTTCTCATACATTAGGATCAAGCTCATAGGTCATTATTGGTGGTTTTTTTACTGTGCTATGATTTTTCTCTTCCGTGGAAAATTGTCCAAGAAAATGTTACTAACATTTTTACAAATGCTAAAACACACAAAGTTTAGAAGTTGCCAAATATCTGGGCCACTGCTTGTCTTAGAAAGGATCAAACACAAGATATTTATTAATGTTCCTATGACAATCTGAAGTGAAAAACAGGTGACCAAATTTCTGTACACAGCAGCCTGAGGCATCATCTTGTCTTCTTCCCAAATCCCTGAAAGAATAAATTTAAATTTCCTTTCTAAATAATAATCAAGAACTGATAGACTAAGGCATTCCTTAGGGAGCAGGTTCCTTAGATCAGTCCTTAGAGGGAAACCTTATTGAGTTTCTGCCCTGTCTAGAGTGGTGGTAGTATGAAAGTAGGTGTGCACTGTATGTGTGTGTATATTGTGTATGTATATATATATGTGTGTGTGTGGGTGGGTGTGTGTGTGTGTGTGTGTGTGTGTGTGTACACTTATGCTTGTTAAGGAAAATAAATACTCTTTCATACACATTTCAAACTTTTGAAAGAAAGCCAGGGGGGTTTAGTAAATACTTAGTACTGTTCTGTTTGCAAAGCTGAAATTCAGCTCATTCTAGTACATAAATCTCCAGGAGTGGTGTTAGAAATCTCTGAAAGATGTATCTGTAACCTTTGGCTGGCACAGTCAAAGTCACAGATAAATGTAATGGCATAGGCTACTCCTTGAAATTAGTGACAATATGTACAACCCCTAGCTTTTTCTAATAGGAAACACTGAACAGTGTAATACACATCATGTCAGTAGACATGTAGTAGCATGTCAGGAACTTAATTCATCAAATGGTGAATAAATCACAATTCTTTTCAGTAACTTGATGTTTCTGTGTTTGGCCTTAACCAAAACAAGGCAAAAATCAAAACTTTAAGTGATGTTTTAATACTTTTTAAATTACCCATTTAGTCTGAATTGTGATCAAAGACTTGAGAGAGATTTTCATAATCCTGCATGATTTATGGAAGGCTTTGCAGTTAAGTCACTCTGCCTTAAAAACCGGTTAGTTCATTAATGTTTGAGAAATGATCTGACACACTAGAAGTGCAGGTGTATAGAGAAGGCTTACAAGTGTGATTTGGTTGGCACCAATTCCTGCAATGTGCTGTTCAAATCAAGATCTCATCAGAGGTTTAAAAATTTATTTATGCATTAACTCCACATTTGCACATGTAAGAAGCTCTTAAATATGTACATAATGCCATCCCAAACAAAGTGATAAACTAGAGATCACTGATAGTCATGAACAGAAGTACTCTATATAATTTTATTTCTTATGACAATTTGAATTTTACTTTAACGTGAGATAACCAAATTATATGTGGGATCAACAAATCGTATCAAATTTAATACCTCTATGTGCTCTCTTAGATATATCTTCTATAGCCATGCAGAATTTCTCCTCCCAATCTATCTTGTTTCACTTCTTTATTTCTTACAGGTGAAAATGTCAATGACAGCTTGATGAATGGACATGGAACTGTGATGAGTTTTCTATGCTCCATTGCTCTCTATGTTTTCCACTGTAAGGGTGAGTTCCAGGGACTTAGTTGTGTTTAGTAAGGGCAGTGTGGCTTTAGTTCACAGTTTACAAGACTCTGCTAGGGATCCTGTGCTGGAATAGCACAGAACAGTTCAGTGTGTGACAGACTGCAAAAAGCAGTTAATTGCTACCCTCCAATGAGATGGTAGAGACGCTTGAGGCAGCAGGCTTAAAGTCTAAGAAACCAGCAGTGGAAAAAACAGGGTAAAAACAGAATAGGAGTTTTATGGTGGCAAAGCTGGGACTTCTGAAAACATCTACAATGAGATTAGGATTTGAGTGCAAAACAAATGAAAGTCTCAGAGGAGAATGCCAGTAACTAAGACTCAATATTAGACAGAGGTTATTAGATGCATTGAGGAAAACAAGTGAACTGAATAGAGGATGGGAGAGCCTGTGTCTCTAAGAAGCAACAGTTTTATAAAGGCATGCAGAACCTAGAGAGGAAAATATTTCATTGAGGATGAAGACAGGAAGAGAGTCCTGCAATGGAAAGGTTTCATGTTGGTGAAAGCACTGTCTGGACTCTAGCAAACAATAAAATCCCAACACCAAAAAGTCAGAAAAGACAGTTGAATATGTTATCATGCTAAAAGAAAATTGCATATAATGATTCTTCTGGATTTAACTCTGGGTTCCTACCACCTTTAGATGAAGAAGCTTTTGGATGAGGTAACAGAATCCTCCATCTGACTGCAGTTGTGTGTACAATATAATCATCTAGATCTCAGGGGGTTTTTTGTGTCTATATCACCGGTGTGTGACAGTATTCTTTTAGGCTGATTTTGTCCTTGCTGAATCAGCCCAATGCTTTGGATAACAAAAAAAAAAAAAAAATAGTCTAGGAGATACTTCATCTGTGAAATGACTAGTAGTACTAGCTGATGACAGGATTACAGAATGGCTACCTCCTACCACAGAGAAAATTCAGTGGTGATTCTAGTGTATCTGAAGAGGTTTTCCCAGGAGAAGAATTGACAGAATGCCATTTTAAAGGCCTGTATGAGATTTCAAGTGTAATATCATGGTCCATTTTTGTGAACATACTACCAAAAAATGAACAGAAATCATATCTGAAGATGTAGAGTTTTAAAGGAGATGGAGAACCTTAATCTCAGGATAAGAGATTAATCCTGAAAAAATTAAATATGAGGGAAGATATATGAGTATATGAGTATGGCATGGTGGCAAGCATGTGAGAGAGAACTATTTTTAAATATAAAAGATCTGACTGCCATGGGAACAGATGATTATCAACCTCTATGAGTAAATTGAAGTTGGAATGAGAAGACAGGTTCTAACTCTCAGAGCACAGTTCTGGGCCAGTCCTCCAGGCACAAGTACTGAGGGCAATTGACCCCCAAAACGCTTTAAAGATAGAACTTGGAGGCTTTATGAGAGTGGTTTCAATTTGATTTGTCTGCAGGGTGCTGACCCAAGAGGTCCCTGGCAGGCCTGTGAACAGACCACATACCTTTATCTCTTCCTTCAAACCCTTTTGGAGAACTCGTTTATTCTAGGCAATCTTCCCTGTATTACTTACCACTATTCTCTCTCTGCAGTTTCCCATGCATCCCATGCTTTGTCTTTGTTTCTTTTGTATGGCATGTTATTATGAACTCCACAGCACATTGAAGTTATTTTTCATGCAATGCCACTTATGTTCATAGTGCTATATAGATGATTGATTAATTAATTAATAGTACCATCTGGAGTATCAAGCAGTAACAACTATTTAATCATCAGACTTTCACAAAATATTCTTACTTGTAAGGGATCCACAAGGCTCATTGAGTCCAACTCTAAAAAGAATGGTACATACAGGGATTAAACCCACAACCTTGGGGTTACTAGCACCATGCTCTAACAACTTAGCTAATGCTCCTTTCACCTCAGTCTTCTAGCCAGCAATTCTATTAATTATAAGTTTTCAAAATATAATTAAATTTTAAAATTTCCTCAAAGAAGATATGCATACTGAATAGAATGAAAACCTTAAACTACTTTCATATATGAATTATTATATGCATAATATAAATGTCTTTATGTAATGCAAATGAAATATACATATAAAATAAATATTAAGTGAAAAAATCTAAAGTAATTGAAATAATGGGACATGATTAATCTAATATACTCTATTACTCTATACCATTAATGAAAAATGCCTTATGAAAATTTGGTTATAGTGGGTTGAGCCTGCCTGGATTCCAGGCACCCACCAAAGCCACTGTATCACTCCCCTCTGCAACTGGAGATGGGAAAGAAAATATAATGAAAGATTCATGACTTGATATAAGGACTGGGGGAGATTGCTCACCAAATACTGTCATGGGCAAAATAGGCCGGAATTAGAGACATTACTTGAATTTACTATGAGAGGAATCAGAGCAGGATAATGAGAAGTAAAATAAGACCCTAAAAACGCATTCCTCCTATCCCTTCCTCCTTCCCAGCTCCATCTCTTTGCCCCAGAAGCACAGGAAAACTGGAAGTGGGGGTTATGGTCATCACAGGTTGTTTCTGCCTCTTGTCAGGAAGAGGAGTCCTTCCCCTGCTCCACTGAGAGATAGTTCTCCATGAACTTCTCCAACTCCAACATGAGCACATCCCACAGGCAGCAGTCCTCCAGAAACTGCTGCAATGTGGGTCAGTCTTCCACAGGGTGTTGTTCTTCAAAGATGGGTTGCTCCAATGTGGTTTCCCCATGGGGCGACAAATACTACCGGGAAACCTGCTGCAGCATGGGCTCCTCGCTCCTGGGTCTGCAGGTCCCTGTCAGGAGCCTGTTCCAGCATAGGCCTCCCATAGATTGACAGGCTCCTCTCCCGCATATACCTCCTCTGGCAAGAGTCTCCTTCAGGGGCTGCAGGTCTCTGCCTCCCTGTGGATATCCGTGGGCTACAGGGGGCAGCCTCACTCACCATTGGGTGCCGGGGAATCTCAGCTCTGGCGTCTGGAGCGCCTTCTTTCCCTCTGTTGTTGACCTTGGTTCCTCTCATGTGTTCTCACCCTCTTCTTCTATGGCCACAATTACATCTGCACAATAACTTTTTTTCTTCTTCTTCATGAATATGTCATCACAGAGGTATTACCATAACTTCTGATTGGCCCAGCCTTGGCCAGTGGCACATCCGTCTTGGAGCCGCCTGACATTGACTCTACAGGACACGGAGGAAACTTCCGGCAGCTTCTCACAGAAGCCACCCCTGTATCCCCTCTGCTACCAAAACCTGGCTGCCCAAACTCAATCTATTGATTTAGAACGGAAGTGTTCATAGTCAATTTTATTTGGAACTGTTATGGTTATGCCAAAGCCAATGACTTTCAGAGGAAATCAGGCAGGTTATACTCTGGAAATGCACACTTAACTAATTCCTGTCGTACTAACAAAAAAACACCAGTTTTTGTTATTTTTTATAGCGCCAAGTGGGATTAATCTGACTTTCATTTTCATTTTCTGCATATTATTTATCCTGGGTTTTGGGGTAGTCACTATTAGTAGTGAAGGACAAACACAATTCTGATGTGTCTGCAGATAGGTGTATTGGCCTGGATTTCCCTGTCCTTCTGCATCACTTCCTTCCCCTATGGCGGGTACTTTAAGCCTCATTGACAAGACAGCAGTACTCTAAAGTGCTATTCATGCCCAAGAGCCCCAAAAGCAATTTTCCACAGAACCTTTAAAAGCAGCAAGAGTTGAATGAAAAACCTAAAAATCAGAATTCTTTTCACATTAATAGTAGTCTTACATTGAAGCAAGTTGAATTGCTTCATGCAAATTAGTTTTAAAGAGGGTAATGGTGGCTAGGTACCACCTCTGTTTGTCACAGTAGTCACACTGATAAGCTACACATACTGTTCCCCTGACCACTCTGTAGCTTATGTAATCATAACAATTAGAGAGACACTGAACTAAAACCTAATTTCTTCAAAGAGAGTTTATGTACAAAATTTCGATCAATGTTAATGACAGAAAGACTAAACATAAAGTTTATTCCATTTCTATGATCATTCAGGACAAAATCAAGACTGACACTGTTGCCAAAATTTTTAAATGCCCTGAGTTTTTAACTGATTTTAAATAATAAACTATTTGATGTGTATGCTTTTAAATTAAAAAAAATGCAGTAGCATACCTGATATGGCTTCTGTCTAACAAAAAGTGTAATTTTGCTCTATATAACAGACATATTTGACTGACTTGGCAACATTTGGGATTGAAAATTTTGTCACACAGTAGTGTGAATGGCAAGATGGCACATCCTCTTGCAAAGGAAATTTTCCTGATTGAAAGCTATTTAAAAGTCATCACTTGAACCACGATGTCTAATGTTGCCACTAAATAATTTATTGAGTATTTCAGAATAATTTTCTCTGCAATGTTATAATAGGTATAATTTATTCAGAAGCCTACTTCTAGGAATCATTATTAATCTGATGCTTATAAATGTTATGTTAGTTTAAGGAATGATAATGGAAAAGGTACTTTATAAATTGCTATTGAGCAGCACCTTTTCCATTTATTGATGAAGTAGCTTTGTTTCATAGATAAATTTTCTAAAGCTCTCAATAAGTTTTCCTGTCAAAGACATTGAGAAAAAGATCAGCTCTGCTTCCAGTTTCATGTAACATATTTTTGTACTACTTATCTTACGCTTTTCGGAAGAAACAGAAACTCATCAGGTAGCTGTACTGATAAAACTGGAGGAGAAAGGAGAAAAACCTGTCTATATATCACAATAACTGGAAAGAATATTTCTTTGTGCTTTACAGAATACATGATGAAGTGATTATTATGTTTCTTTTCAGTTTCCATTATTTTTGGCATCTACCACAACCTCTTATGTTGCTGTATAGTTGAATATATATTCTTGAGTCGTTGTTAGACAAACCCTAGGGCTCTCACAACCGCTAGAAATAAAGGGTCAGGCTTATCACTTTCCTTCAGCAGTACAAAAGCAGCAAAACTTGACACAAACTAAGTTTCTATCTGTCTGTCATCAACGCAGATGTTTTCAGAGTAACTTTGTGTCACTGCAGAAACAAGAAAAACCAAAACATGCCAGTGAATTTATTTTCCAATTACAAATTAACCTTAAAAAAAAAAGGCGGAGAGAGCCTGCTAGCTTTACCCCTATGGTCCATGTACTGAAGCCTGAGCTTTTGCCATTGATTTTAATGTCTGAGAGAAAGCTGATGCCAGGTTGTTGCTAAAGCAAGTAGACATTTCAGACCTAATAGAATTCCATCCCACTAACAATTTTCTCCATGGACCAAGATTTTGGAGCCTTTTAGTCTCTGAAAATGGGTGTATGAATTGCATTTCATTCAAACCAAGTAAAGTTCAAGTTTTCCCACAGATCTCAGTTTCTTATGTTGGGAAGTTCACCACCCTCTTCCTCAGCTCAGAACTCAATGAAACCTGACATTTTGCTTTACAACTTGGACTTACAATTTTAGATCTTAGAGAGATCTTAGAGAGATTTACCAGTGTGAATTTACTGCTACACATTCTAGCAGTAGATATCATTTATGACTATATACCGAGTAGCATTTCTTATAATGCTACCAGTATGATACTGGATTAAATTCAAACTGATCTTCACCTTCCAATGTCCTTTCTAAGCAGAGATGAAGGTGATCTTTACCCTTTTATCTGGATATTTTTCAAAATATATTTCCAAAAAAAGAAATAATGTCCCTAATTTCTTGGCTTTATATCTCTAATGTGATTTAGACATAGGCAGTCTTTAGTGGTGAAAAGCATGAACTGAAGAATTTTGTGCAATATTTCCAGCAGTGCACAAAGCAGCACCTGTCTAGTAATAGTTTCTGTAGAAGGGACTCTTGTGCTGATCTCTGTGGCACTTCTGATAAGAAAACCTCTCCTGTATATTAAACAGTAGGGACTTTTATCCTTTGATTTCTTTTGAAACAGGATCTGACCCAATCTATCAGTTGCAAAAATAGCCATAGCAAAACGAAAGGCCCAGCTTGCCTGTCCATATTTAACATCTTCCCTTGCATATGTTCTCTACCAAATCCTCCAGATGAGTATTTTGGGTTGCCTGTGTTGCTACTGTCAAAAAATATGCAACCAAGGCACTCAATCTGCCATATCAAGTAGCATGCAAAAATGAAAATAGTTGAAGTGTTTATGACCAGGCAGAGCCCTTGGGATATTTTCCTGGTCAAAACCTGTATTATTTGCTGATATTGGTTGGTAACACTTTATTTATAATGAATTTTCAGTTTTCTTTTTTCTAATATATTATTCTTTATATTAAGTTTATATTTACACATCTTGACATAGGTCCTCTAAAATTCTTCTATTTGTCAAAATTTTGCTCTGTGGTGAGGAAATTCTGAGTTGCTTGATGAATTGCATTAGGTACAGAAAGTTAAAGGTGATGTTACTTAGACTGCTCTTGCCAATCTAGGACAAGGAAGAATTTAGGTTTCCTGACATTACCATGCTGATCATTTCATATTGATTTTTTTTTCTTTAATATTCTTTTTCCATATACAAAGGAAATATTTTTCCTTTTAATGCTTCTACATTATTTTCAAAATACATCTTTTTTTTTAATAAATCCTTGAAAACAAGGAATATATTTTATGGATATAAATTCACAAGAGATGAAAGGGCAGCTGTCAATGTACACCTGTACTGTCAGGATGGCAGGTCCTGTATATTTCACTTGGTGGTGAAAATGCTGCTTTTTTACTACATTTCCATTTCAATTATTTCCATGTTAGGGCCTGAGCCCAGTGTAGGTAACAGAACTCCACTGACCTACTAAAAATCTAATGGAATACACTCAATCTACAATAGAAATCTGCTCCTCATTTTAGAGGTTTATTTATTCGGCTCTTTTCTATTTAAATGTATATTTTTATTAATTACCTACCATGTTCTTCCTACACCATATCCAAAAATTAACCCATATAAGAAGTTCTTATGTAGTTTATGTGTGGAAGAATAGTATTTAGTTTTGTTTTCCCTATCCTTGTGAACTTACAACTGCCAACTACTCACATTATACAACAGCTTTACTTGCTCTGCTTGTTTTAAAGATCTGTACATTCTTCTGTTTATGCTACCATATCTGCATTTGAAATCACTGACATCTGCCTTTTGACATCTGCTTAATCTCATTGATTTCTATGCTGCTTTCTGACACTCAGATTTTATGAGTATTAATAAAGATTTTACTCTTTCTATCTATTCCTGAAATATGTTCTGATTTTTTCATTACACATGTTCTGTACAATAGTTGACTGCAATCATCTTTCTTGAACTCATTACGTATTCTCTGCAAATGGGCCTTTAAAATTTTAATATCTTCAGCTCCTGTCTTTCCCAGATAAAGTCTGATGATGAACTATGAAACTATATGAGTGCTACATAGAATAATTCAGAATGCATTTTCAATACTGCTTCCTCACATAGATCACAAAGCATTCTCATTTCATTAGAACATCAACGTGTTTTATTTTCTCCAATAATTTTATTGCTGCATGGGATGAAAAGGAGTGACTATATTTCCAAACAGACCTTCAGTCACATTTAGCAAATGAAAAAATACTCTTTTCAAATGTCAAGGCATTATTTGACAACAATATAGTATATTACACATAAACACCCTAAAAATGATACGAAAGCATGTATTGCATGTACTACTTCTGTGGAGAATATATTTTAGAGAGATAGAAATGCACAAAATTTGCCTTTAAATTAGACCCTCTGGGAGTAATACTCTAAAATACAAAACAAATTCCTTCATTGAAATTTCTAATTTCTAACATAACTTTGATAACCAAAAACCTGTTATAGCTTAATGAGAGGTCTGGGCTCCAAGAAGTCTTCGAGACAGTAGAATATCTCTCCATATACCTTGAGTAGAAGTTAACTAATGGTCCTTTTATATTTTCTCCATATACTTCATCCATTCCTTAGATGCATCTCCATCTCAGGACCCCACAAAACATACAAACATGCCTGCAAATGCATTTTAACCAGTACTACATTTTGTTTCACATTTTTGAAATGATACCTTTCCTTTTGTTCAACCATTTTTGTTTCATTTGCATTGACAGGCATGACTGCTAGGCTTCCAAATCTTTTTAACAGCCTACAGGAGGGACTTTTCAGTACTTCTAGAAGCACGTCCAATACTGACTGATACTGAAATTAGTGACTGAATCAATCCAAAAGGTGAGAACTTTAGTCTCTGATCAGAGTTTGAACTCTGCTCTAGTTCTATTTCAATGGCATTGCATTTCTTCATGTATCTTCCATTATTCTCAAAGTTCCATAACTGAATATAAAGCAGACTGAAGAAGATCCATATCAAAATATAGTTAGAAAATCATTCAATATATTTATGGCCTCTTTTGGTTTTCCCCGAGTAACTCCTGGCTTACCTTAAAGCAATGTTGCTAGCATAATTTAAATTTTCTTTGCAGTATTATCTCTCATGTACAAACTACATTCATGACAACTTCAAGTAATTTATCCCTCACATATAATACTTAATTTGCACTCAAAACTTTCTGATTTTGGCTGTCTCAGTTGTCTCCTTATATACTTTTATTGATTCTTGTGGTTTTTGCAGCAAAGTATCAGTAACACTATCAGCTCAACAAACCACATATTATCATAGAACAAATGACAAAATAGAGCAAGAAGAAATAAAATATAGAAATAAAAATCCAGATGATAAAATCTTTCAGTAACCATGGCCAATATATGCCTATTGGTTATTATATGACTCTAGATATCAAATAATATATTACTCAATATAAAGTAGACCTTAACTCTTGTCTCAGTTGTAGCAATAGTGGGATTTCATATGACTGCTCTAAAACATTGATCAGTTAATATGAAAGATGAATCATTATAGATTTTGGGTCCTATTTGATGCTGTTTATTATTGAAGGAGACAAATGATAGTAGATAAAGTTTAGCTGTATATCTTTACACACCAACAAAACAAAGCCATTATGATGTGGCTAGATTCTCCAGGGTGCTCCTCCTATATGTTTGGCAATGGTTTCTTAAGTATCAGCTCACAATATCAATGCCTTGACCTTGTTTTCCATATACAAAACTAGGAACAACTCTGCATTTGACACTAGAGAACTATTCCAAACCCCAATGTGACACAGTGGAGCCCTAGCATGACGGTTGCTGGGCTAAAATACTTTTTTCATTCATTAAGGATGCATTCAAACTGTTGCCACCATCTAGTTAGAGCCAGCCAAAGGAAAAAAACTACTTTAGGTCTCCCAGTGATCAATGAAATATAAATATATATATGTTTATATGTATATATATATATATATAATGTCATTAATTTCCTCAGACAAAATTCATTTGTTCACAGACAAAAATTTTGTACCATTTTTGGTACATCTGAAAATTTTACTCTTAGTGTCTCCTTGAAACTCCACGTTTTATAAGAATATAATGGGTTTAGATGTCTCTGTCAGGGTGACTTCTAAACTAAACACAGAGGGAGATGAAGAAATAAGGGATCTACACACAAACTAGGAGAAAAATTAATTTGGCTAAGCAGATATATTTTTGGGATTCTATGTTAACTGAAAGAACTGCTTTGGATTATCAGATACACCAATGGATACATGGGTAACACAAGATGCTTCTAGAGGCATAACTGTAAGCCAAGTGCAGTCACCAAAGGAAATCAACTTGACTGTGTGTTTAGAGAACTAAATCCTACCTCAGCTGTCTCCCTTTCAGTGTTAATGAGCAGTGCTCTGAAATTGTTGTTGCTTAGGCAAAAGAGCTTAGTGTTATCTGAGATACTTGTTGATCTGAGCTCTTTTTTTTTCATTTTTACAATTTTTCATGAGAAAATTTCAAGTTACTGTACAGAAGCTTGGGGCTTCAGGTGTGCATTTGTCATTGTTCTATCAGGGGGAAAGGCCAGACTTATGACTTGTCCATTATTGTAAAATATTGAAGCTAAGATTATTAAGGGACTGGAACCACTTTTGTTCAATGACATCCTAAGAGAGCTCAAATTTTAGCCTTTGTATAGAAATCTCAGGGAGGGACAGCAGTTCTTTTCCAAATGTATTTTTATGTATACATCATGAGAGGATGTGAAGAAGACGGAGCCAGACTTGCCCCAGTAATGCTCACCAACAGTTCAAGAGGTAACAGCAAAAACTGAAAACATGAAAAAGTCTGATAACACAGAACACTTTTTTTTCGGTTTGTTTTGGGTCATCCAACACTGTAAGAGATTTCCTGATAGGCTGTGGCGTCTCCATCTGTGGAGCTGTTCAAAGTTCAGCTGGATGTGGTCCTTGGCAACCAGTTTTAGCTGACCCTACCTGAAGAGGGAGTGGGAGTGGGACTGAAGAGGCAGTGGGACTAAATGTTCTCAACCAGTTCCTTCCAAACTCAAATGTTCTGTCATTTTGTGACATCTACCATGCTCTGTCACCACTGTGGCATTTGTAAATTGTCAGCAGTGAATCAAATTACAGTACAGTCTATGTTTGGGCCACAAAGTGCAGTGGCCACTAAGATCTATCCCTAGGAAAGAGATAGATCCTATAAGCCAGGGAGGTTGGGTTCAAGTGACTAAATGCTTCTGTTGTGAAGGCTTCTAGGTCTTAACTTCTGTCATGATGGCTCAGGGCATCCTGCCTGCTCAACAGCTGCTGTGCCAGAGGGATGTGGGTATCCTGTAGAGCCTCTGTCACAACTGGCAGAGTCATGTGGGTGCTTCACTTCTGTTAGGGCACCTCAGACAGCACTACAAGCACTTTCTACACCTAGACAGCTTAGCAGGACCTGAATCTACCTCTTGGCTCTACTAAATGTAACGACTAGGCCTTCACTGATTATTATGGGTTCTTAAACCTCTCTCATCTCTCCTGTCTCTCTAAGACATCTAACAGGGATATTTAAATTTAGGTCTCCTATTACAAACACACCCTCTTCCTGTTTTCTACATTGGTATGCTGATGTTAAGCTATCTAATTTCCTAGAAGACTGTAAAAAAAGTGTAATTAAAGCTATAGTTCATGGAAATCTGCAACTGGAAAGAGAGCAGAAACTGGAGAGTTTCTCTGGGAAACAAGGTATATGATGAGCATTTAATGGTAGGCTTGAATTTATTTGCTGAGGGAAAATATTTTTTTTCCCTTTTTTTTTTAGAAGTACAGGTGATTCTGATAGGTAACTGGGAACCCGATTCTTGATAGGTAACTGGGAACCCTCCAATACTAACACTTTTTTGTTGAAATGGAAAACCATAATGATTAATAATAATTATAAATAATAATAGTAGCAACAAAAACAATGACAATTATCATTATCATTAGTATCTGTAAAGAATTAAAATATGCCAACACAAGCTGATGGAAAATAAAAGGAGTAGTTCTTGAATGTACCTCAGAGTTTTAAATAACTGATATTTAGAATTTTTAAGTGTATGCTGTATAGAGTATAATTTAGGAAAACTTACAGTGGCCTATGAAATTACTGAAGTTATCAGATCATACTGCTGCAGATATTAAAAAAAATGATGGTAAATTAACAAAGAAGGTCATTGGCCATTTGTAAAATTTTCTACCATTTAGAAGTTGACTGGATAACAGAAATTATGTTATTTATTTCAATGCAAACAAAGCAATTAGATTAAATACAAAGCAATTAATAAGGATATGTCAGCATCTATTTCAGTTTGTATCTGGGTACATGGAAATTTCCTCATGAAATGTTTAGTACTAAAATTTCCATAAAAAAAGTAGTTTCAATAAAGAGGTCTATTATTATATACTCTTCATAGTAATAGTACTTAATATTTTTCATTATAACCAAAAGCACCAATATGGCCTTCTCACCCAGATTTTCTTAGTCTTCACCTTTGACAGTACATTGGTAAAACTGAAGAACACTTGTTTACCATCATTTAGAAAGAGCCATCTCTATCCTAGCTCATTTTTCTTCCAGTTACTCTTATCCATCAAAGAGTCTCTGTTTCCACTTCAAACTTACATTAAGGTTAAAGATGCTTTGGATAATTAACAAAAGCCAAGTTAGAAATATCTATGAATTAATTTCAGGCATCATTATTCACTAGTTATCTAGTTGACTGTGCTTTCAAGACACAGTTACACAGTTTTTCTTACATTAGACAATGAAAACCGTATAACATTGGGCTGTCCAAGATAACATAATATTTTAGCAAGGTGACTATTAAAAAAAGATCATTCTCTGAATGGAGATACAGTGAAAGCATTAGAATTCTAAACCTTTTGGGTGAATAATAGTTCAGACTTCCAAAACTAGCTTTATACTATTGATTGGAAACTTAAGAAAAAGATAAAAATATGCTGCTGCATATTCACACACACAGAAAAAGTAAAGTGGTTTTTATTAATTAAAATAAAACAGTCTTTGTTGTGAATTATTTTCAAGATGGTAACAAGAATTGAACTAAAATTTGCTGAAAATAGTTAATGTCACATCTGTTTCATCTGTACTACAAGATACTGAAAGCTATTATATTTTTCTTGGAAAATTTCTAATCGGTTTTACAGGATTTTTGCATGTTTATACTTAGTAGAAACAATGGTTATATTTTTCAATTAGAAGCTTTAAAGAAATAGTTCATATATTATAACTTACTTTAATTTTTTTTTTATTATTACATAATTGCCAATATCATAGCAGGTACCTATGCATAGAAAAGTCAATTACGTTAATTAAAGTGATTTGAAACAGAAGGAAATTATTGTTTTCTTTTTATCAAATTTTTCCTATCACACAGCGAAAACCAAAGAAGGGATTTTTAAGATTTAAAGAGAAGACTTTGAAACTTTGTGGATTTGTGATTTTTCAAATGACAGAACAAGCCTGATGAAATGGACAGCTTTCTGTGATGAAGAAGGGGACTTTGTGGAATGTAAATGCTTTTAACCTTGCTTTTAGCAAGGCATCCAACCTGTTGTCTCATGGTGTGCTTAGGACTATACAGATTAAATATTGACTGGGTGACTGGCTGCAAAACTGGATGGACTTCTGGGATCAAAATAGTGAGATAGGGGATCCAAATCCTTGCCTGATACCTGGTCATGAGTGGCATCCTTCAGGGACTGATATCATGTTTGATAATATGTAACATGTTTTTGAGTGGCCTGGATGGGGTGTTAGTAATTTGTAGGTTATACCAGTGACGAGCAGGTCTTCTATGTACTGAAACGCTGATACAGGCTGGAGAAATAGCCTGGCAAGTATCTTAGAAAGTTCATCAAAGGCAGCTGCACCCTGTTTTCAGCTGTGAGTCGATAGAACAGAAAGCAACTGCAGGAAGTCTTTGTGGAGTGCTGATAGCAAACAACCTTTGTCAGCAGGGTGCCCCTGAGGTGGAGATTGGCTGCACACTGGGCTGTATGGACATGAGGGTCACCACAGGACCTTTGGCTACATGGAAAGAGGAGCTCATGGCAGAGCAGGCTATTGAAGCAGGTTATTCATCACAAATGAAGGATTTGTGCCCCTGCAGGGGACCCACACTGGGGCAGTCTGTTCCTGAAGAACTGCACCCCATGGAAGGGACCCACAGTCAAGCAGTTTGTCAAGAACTGCAGCCCATGGGAAGGACTCAGGTTGGAGAGGCTTGTGGAAGAGTCTCTCCTGTGGGACTGACCCCAAGCTGGAGCAGAGGAAATGTGTGAGGAGTCCTCCCCCTGAGGAGGAAGGAGCAGCAGAAACCATGTGCAATAACCTGACTGCAGACCCCATTCCTGTACCCCTGAGCCTCTGGGAGGGAGGAGGGAGAGAATTCAGAATTGAAGTTGAGTCCAGGAAGAAGGGAGAGGTGGGGTAAAGATTCTTTTTGAGATTTGGCTTTATATATCATTACCCTTCCCTGATTTGGTGGTCATTAAGTTAAACTAATTTCCCCAAGTGAAGTCTGTTTTGCCTGTGACGGTAACAGGTGTGATCTCTCCCTGTCCTTATCCCAACCTATGAGACTTTCATTCTATTTTCCCTTCCCTGTCCAGGCAACACGGCAAATGATAAAACAGTTTTGGTGAGCAGTGGCATCCAGCCAGGGTAAATATATCACAAACATCCTTAAGCATCCTTCTCTGTCTGGAACTGCTCTGAAAATGAGATTGGACTGGACAGTCCTCAGAAGTTCCTTCTAAACTTCATGAGTCTATGTTTCTATGGAAACTATTTTTAGCTTGGATACAATTTGGATGACACAAGTGTGACAAGACCAGTAGAATTTAAGTTATATGTATGAAAACAATCTAGCTGTGTATCAGCAGCTTTAGGTTGTTAATTCCTTGTGTGATGCATGATCTCCCCAACTAGTCTGTTGGGAGGCAGACTGTGGTGTTTAGTTGCCTACTGGAATCAACCCACTACAATTAGATTTTCAGCTTTTAACAAACTCGGCGTGTGTGTGCACCACAATTTCCCATCCTATATGTAAACATAATGGAAACACAATCAAAAGGAGAAAACCAGTAAGATTATGCATTGTAGAAGGATATTTAGATTACTGAATTATCCCAAGGGATTATAACATGAAGCATAAAATTACACTTCAAATTGTCCAAGTGCTCAAAGTTGTTGGCTTTCATTTGATTCTCAAAGGAAAGGGTTTAGAGAGTAATTAGGTGGCATGGGTAAGGTGAACTGACTTCCTAAACACAAGTAACATCTGTGAGCATTTAGAAATGGTAGCAATTGGAGTGACGTTTCAAATTTTTTTTCACTTTCACTATTTCCCTTTAGGTTGTGAACTTATTCAAGTGAATTTACAAGCACTTTATTGTTCTCCAGAGTTCAGATAGCTGCTAAAATGCTTGCTGCAGCTTTACATTTAAAACAGGTGTTATAACTCCCAACAGAGTAGTAAAACATTATGCCTTTCCCCCATTTGAGCATACAGAAGAATTCTTTTAACACCTTTGTTATTGCTGCTTTTCAAACTAATACATTCACTAGTCAAAACCAATTGCCGTCACTTTGTAATTAGAAAACAGTGGGGAAAAGAAAGCCCTCCATAACAAATGGGTGTCATGATTTTCTTCCTTTTGTGAATATGCACAAAGAACAATTCTGCACAAAAAATTTACAAAATTGACTCAGAAATATTCAAATAATCACATGCTTATGACCCAGCAAAACCACTAATGCTACTTTACAGAGGTAGAAGAGCTTTGGATTCCAATAATACTTCAAAAGTTAGTTTTAACTCCAGTAAATTGGAAAGCCATTAGCACTTCACACTACTCTGATAGCTAGAGAAATCTTGTAAGGACAAGCCAAGCACACTTACACAATGCATGAATGAGGAAAATATAAGGATAAAAATACACTAGCTGGGGGAATAAACAATGTTAGCTTAAAAAACATCACTGCTGTTAACTTGAAATAATTGAGTGCTCTAAATTAATTTTCTGTTCCTGTACCTAACATATAAAATGAAGTTAAAAGAAAAGATTGCAGTGTTTACAGTCTAGCTTGTGACACTTGCATTGAAAACATGATGACAATTCAACTTTAACTTGAGTAAAAGTTAACACATATTCTGACTAAAGAAGAATGTTCTAAATTCATGATTCCAACCACAAGAAAACATACAGAGATATGGCTTGCAATAAGAATTACAGAATGACAATACATTTTGGTAAAGAGAAAGGAGTGACACAAGCCAGATCAAATAGCAGAATTGTCCCTTCTAGTACCTCTTTGGTCAAAGTCATGATCAATGAATTTGTCTTTGCGTTGAGAGTGAAAAAAGAGATGATGTGAGGAGTAGAAGTTGGCTAGTCTTGCAAAAAGCATATTCCACTACCCACAAGATACATTTGTGTCGCAGGAAAGTACATTAAGAAATCTGTCAGACATTATTAAATGCTATGTTTTCATCTTCTGTATGTCTGTCAAAGTTGGACGCTTCAAAACTCCCAAAATGCAAGACTCAACTAATTAGGTTAGGTGATTAATTTAAATTGGTCGTCTAAGCTTAGGTGATTAATTTAAATTGGTCGTCTAAGCTTATCATTTAGGTAGTGAGAGTGATGGGCACCTCTTGAAGGCAATTTTTATTTTCATAGTTTTTGGGACAATAATATTCAAGTCTAGTGGATTATCTTATTAAAAACTAGTTGGGCAACTAGAATATTTCGGCTTTAATATTATGCACACAATGGATAACATTTAGATTGCAATTTTAAAAATGTCAAAGACATCTGAGGGAAGACATCTTTATATTAAAGACTGCACCAGAATATACTAAAAAAAAAGAATGTACGTTTGTGGGCATTTAATAGACATGATTTGTCATAGCTGGGAATTTGTACTATCCCACTGAAATAAATGGGAAGTCTAATTACACTGGATCTGAATCCAGTGTAATTAGTTGTATAGGGGATTTTTTTGCTCAGTGATCTCCTATACATGCCTAAATTTGAATAGAAATAACCTGGTCCATAATTTTCATGATTTTACATCAAAGTACACCAGTATATCTTTGTAGAAAAATGTTCTGGCTTGTTTGGGAGCATAATTCATGAATACTTTTCTGTATTACATTTAGGACCTTGAGTGCATGGGCAGTCAAAAACATTTGGTCAGGTCTGAACTTCACTGAGTGGCATTTTACTTGCAGGTTTTTCTCGTTGAAACCAGTGTGACTACTCAATGAGTAAGGAGTGGCTACTCAGCATGTGCAGTGAAATGGAATCTGACCTGTTATATATCACTTCTGATGAAAAAACAGGATATTAAACAAGGTACATTAGATGACAGTAATACCCAGAATGCTCTTTTAAAATTAGCTTTCTTGAGTGACGGATTATTCCCTGTTGCAAACTCCAAGATAAAAAGGTCATTTGAAATATATTATAAATTCCTGCTTATGTTTCCTGTTACCTTCACATTTTCATATTCCTCTTGTTATAATCCCCTGCTTTACAATACAGAATCTAAAAAGTAATCTTATTTATTCATCTTTTCCTGAAAGCTGCTGTTTCATTTCCTTTCTTTTTTTTTCTTCTCCTTGCTCCTGCTTTCCTATTCTTTCCTAGTTGCTAGTCTCACTTAATTAAAATATAAAAATGTCACTCACTTCTTTATAACATCAAACTAATTTAATCTACCTCATTCTACTACTGGCTGCAGGCAAATTTCTTGTCTAAATACCAGTTGAACATTGCATATAAATCTGTGTTCCCATCCCCTCCCCAGCTGCAGTCTTCTGCTCTTTGAAGCTGTAATGTTAAAAGATTGAAGGAGCCTGGAAGGACAGGTGGAGAAAGGTTCTGGGGGTAACTGACCAAAGGCAAAATGTAAGGATTGAAAGAAAAGGGTAGCTTTGCAGCTGGAAGAATGGGATTTGCATGGTGTTGGATAAAATAAAGTGGTTAACCAGTAGAAACTATGTATTCACAATATTTTTTTTCTTTAGAGAGGGGAATATGCAATTACACGAGAAAAGAAAGATTATTTTGTAAAGAAATTGCTTTGTAAAACATTCTCCCTTGTTACAGAAATTTGTTCAGAGAATGCAGTGATAAATAAATACCTTTCTACCCCAAGAAGCAAATCACTGAAGATGTTTTGCCTTGGGCAAACACTGTTACTTCCCCTGCTTGTGACCTGGAAGCAGAGTCAGTGGGCCCCCACTAACAACACATGCCCAGTACAACACATGCAATATATAATCTCTGCATGAACAGGGCTGCTGTTCACCTGCTGAAGCAAAAAGGAGAAGGGCAGCACACACTTGTAGTGGTGCAACCCCAGTAAAAGCAAAGCAGATCAGGTATTCAGTGGGTGCAGAATGTGCATAGGGTGACACGTTCTCTATGACAAGAGTCATAGATAAGGTAGTAATTGGGAGGATTTTTTTCATTTTGTTTGCTTTTATTTTGAAATTTACCTTTATTTTTAAAATTAGCTTAGAAAGAGGCTGTTGTTTTCTTCTCTGTCCCCATTGACCCACTTTCATCTGTTCACTTCATTTAACTACAGTGTCTTTGTGTAGCAGTCAATAAAGACATGCTTCATCTCACCTAAATTCAGATATCTAAAAGCTAGAGGCAGGTAATTTCCTTAGGCTACCAGTATAATTGTTTCAGAGGAATGGATACCACAAACTCAGTTTGAGCTGCTCTTTATCAGATACCCACCACAGCCAAGAAAACAGTTTCCTGTAATTCCTGTTTCTTTCCTTAACAACATGTTCCTAGCCGGGATCCAGTTGTACCTTTACATACTGACATTAGAGCAATAAGCCTAACCTCATTTTTGTATTAATTCTTATTTGTTCTATTTAACTATTTCACATAAGAAAAAAACATATCACTTGCATAGGAACTGAACCTTGGATTTTCAGATGAGAAGCAGATCAGATAGAAATCATTTATTCTGATAATTTTGGATTTCCAGAAAATTGTATGAGATCTGAGAGCAAAAATTCATGTGAAATTGAGTATTGTGATGGCTCTGAGTGGATTGTGCTGTAAAATAACACATGAATATCTAAACATCAATATCTAAAACCCCTTTTGCTTAGAAAGATGATATGCTCCTTTCAATTTCTAATTGGGGCATAATTTACTGCTTATAGCACAGCTGGTTCAAGGAAAATAAGATTTAAAACTTAAAAAGTGTTTGGAAACCAATTTCCAATAACAGACTTCTTGTTAAAACATGTAATAAAGAGCAGGATAAATAAAATAATGGGAAAAATGTTCCACAATACGGATCAGGTGATTCGGAAGGATGATGCAGTGCTCAGGTGTAGGGGAGGAATCAGAAAGTAACTCATTCATGTGAGATACTAGGGTTTGAAAAAACCTCAAAAAGCATTAAGGAAGAGAGGTACTCTTTTAAGGATTAGGAAACGACTGAAGAGTAGGAACCTCATAAGGTTTGGGTTAGTGTACAGATTTCCTACTGGTAGAAAAGTTACTCCCATGATTTTGTGCTTAGTTTTTTATTGTCCCATACCTCATTAAATCACAAGGAAGAAGAATAATGAAGGGAAAATTATCATATCCAATTCATAAAAGCAGCTGAAGAAAACTTACAAGGCGTTTGCATGGTCCAGTCAGAGTGCCAGTATGGGAAACCAACCCAATTTACCAGTAGTTACAGGAAATACTAATCACCCTCATTATCACTCTCCCTCCCCACATCCCATCCAATGCCTGCTTGCTCCACTCCAGGTGTGACTCCTCTAACTGCTTTAAGTAGATGAAGAAGTGCACACCCTTTTATGCTTTGTATACTCAGAAGGTTATCCTGGGAATCTGAGTTCTGTCATAGGCATTTTAGGAAACTGTATTCATTCCGTTCTTGGGTGAGGAATGTGTTATCGTTAAAACATAGCAGTTGTGTTTCATGCACCATATATCTATCTCCATAGTAAGTAAAATGCAGAATAAATTATTTTTCTTAGAACATGAAAAAGAGGCAAAACAGCTACAGAAGTTTAAAGGGGTGTATGTGGTGAAAGTAAAACTCTGCTTAACCTGCTTAAGTGGAGAAAGAACAATCTTTTTCTGCCTTTATCTCATATTTAGGTGATTTGTGATAAGTTGTCCAGACAGGGTTATTGTCAGGGGTTTTCTATTTTTGCTTATCATGCTGTTCATGTTGCATTACTAGAAAGCACCCTGTCTTGGTGATGCATGTTAGCTTTTATAGCCAATCTCTCCTTTGAAATCCTCCAAGGTTCCAAACTATAATCTCTTACCTCAAAAATTTTTATGTCTTTCTTCTGCAAGAGATGGACAGATTGTCATGTTTCTTAAACCAAAGAAGTGGATTAACCCAAATCCTTGGAAATGTTAATGTGTCTTTGTTAAATCAAATTTTATGTTATCTACTTTGCTAGCTAATAAACAGCTTTTGGTTTATCAAGAAGTAAATCATCTCTCCTCATCCCAGCTCTCTTAACTCATTGTATACATTTCATTATAAAATATAATTAGAATTAAAATGTATATTTTAGATATATCTTAATTTTATATGTCTGCCTATAAAGATACACCTAAAGTAGATAAATATATGTACCTTTACATTGGTTCTTGAATACAGGTCAGAAAAGACAACAACTATTTTCTCTCACATGACAACAGGTCTGCATGATTTACTACTGTTAGCAGCCCCTGAAACAATATTCTTATAGTAGAAACTCCAGCTGGTTGCCTAGAGAGACAGGACAGTTTCACAATACTAAATTATTAGGTGAAAAAATGACAAATGGAATTCAGTGTAGGCAAGTGAGAAGCAATGCACATGGAGAAAAATATCCATAATGACAGACTTGAAATTACTTAAAATAACTCAGAAAAATGAGGATCTTCCTTTTTTGAGGATGAGGATCTTCGTTTTCTGAAAATTTCTCACGTGCTTCACAATGGTCAGAAAAGCAAATATACCATTTAGGATCATTTCAAAAGTAATGAGAAACAGATGGAGCAATCATTATGCCACTAAGAATCCATGAGGTGCCTTTAAGCTAAATACATCTGCAAGTTGTGTTCTTCCTTTATCAAAAAGAAACAATGAACTCAGGCACAGGGAAGTATAACAGAGCTTATTAAAGGTTTGACGCAGCCTTCTATTAAAAAGTGAAAGCTACTCATAAAATGGACCAGACTTCTTCAGATTAGAAAGACTTAAGGAAGATAAGATAATAGTTTGTACCATTGTAAATAATGTAGGACTTTATTTTCCTTATTTATTTAACTCTGGAATTCATTGCCACAGGGAGTTGTAAAAGCAGAAGTGTAAAGACAGACAAAGCAGTCTACAATGCTTCAGAATGGAAAGAGAGATGAAGGGAAAGACAATGGAAGTTCATAAAAGCATATATTGTGTGGAGCAGGTAAACTGGGAACAGTTTTCATTCTGTCTCCATTATTAAACTCTAGCTCTCATTGCCACAAGTCTCATGGAGGTCAAAGTATAAGCAGGTTCAAGAAGAAATTCATAAAGTTGAGCTCCACCAGAGAACATTTAACATTATGGTTCAACTACCACCTCTGGTTAGAAGTACTAAATTGCACTTTTCTAGAAATTATCACTCTGTACAGGCCATGCTTCTTGTACTCTTCCCCAAGAATACCTGTCAGAGGGAGAACACTGAGACAGACTGACATTTTGTTCTTGTGCTCCTGTGATTGTTTTACCCAATATGAGAACTTTGGGAGTCACAGCTACTGTCTCACACATTTATTTACACCCAGATCAGGGAAGTATGTGAGTGAGACACGCATATACCGTTTTTCTGTTGATATTCTTTGCCATTGTTACAGTCCTCTTATTAAAATTATTAGAAATGCCCGAATTAACGTGCAAACCATATGCCAAAATCAATAGTATTGATTTTATTTGATAGTAAATATGATAGAGAGAGAGAAAGAAATAGAAAAGTGGTGGGCGGACAGAAAGGTAGTGACAGAGACGGATTAAAGAAAATATCACAACTCTGTGGATCCCACTGGTGTCCCAATGGATTGATGGATTATGACATTTGATGGATTATGACATTTCCTCAGCTGCTTCTCACATGAAGGTCCCGTGGATGTGTTCTCTGGGGTGGGGGGTTCCACAGCTGGGCTGGTTTGTGTAAGGGAGGTGTAAGGGTGCTCAGTGCCTCTGACCAGCAGTTACGCCGCATGTCCGAAACCTCCTCCTCCTCCCCTGTGAGGGGGCAGTCTGTGTTAGCCTGGCTTCTGTGGGCTGTGCTCTACCCCAGCCCAAACCCAGCCAGGCATGATTCTCTGGTGCATTTGGCTTTCTTGTGGATGAAAAGCTTTTCCCTCAGCCTTGTTTGTTTCTCCCTAGACCTGAGACGACTGAACAATAGTGTCCGCTAGTCTTCTCCACGCAGTTTAACCCACACTCCAAAGTTCCACTCAGGCCTCTTCAGGGAGGTGTGGCCTATAGTGTTGTAATTTCTTTATACCGTTTTTGCTATAATGGGCAAAACTCCTTCATGACAATGTTTAAGGCATGAACCATTTCAGTCTCTGACAGCCATTAAGCAGAGCTGGAATGCGCAATCAGACCTTTTCTCCCTGATGACTTACATGGATCGTGTTACACGTAATAAAAGGAACAGCTTGGCTTACTCTAAAAACTTTGTGGTTTTTCTTATACTGAAGTGCTTATATTTGGGAAGCTTAGATAATGAAACGTTTTTACTTAGCTACAATTTTTCTAAAGGAAATTTGTGATTTGATGAGCTTCCCCCTCCCCTGCTTTTATTTTGGAAATAGGGAAAAGGCAGAAAATGTCCTTAGGAAAGAGATTCTTTCATTTCAAGGCATGAACCTGTTACTGGATACAGTTTTGAAGTATAGTCATTGCCACTTTGCCTCAAAAATAATTGTTTAAGAAAAGCATCACTAGGGCAGGATACAAGCTGGGAAGGTGTCAAAACGGGTGAAGTAAATTAAATGCACCACATCCACAACGTTAAAAAACGATAAAATTAAAAAGTGATAATTATTATTATTAACATTGGGCAGTTTATTCCAGGGTCTTATAGGCCATGCAGTCAGTAAGTATGCAATTTAAAGCAAAAGATATGTGCCTCACAACAAAAGTCTGTGCTTTTGCAGTGTAATGAGTTTTAGGCATAATGCAGAAATCTCTACAAAGTTAAAATGGTGAGGCAAGTTCTTGCAAAAGTATCATAAAATGCAATGAAGTTGCAGGTCACACTGAAGTAACAAAATGTTTCTGCTATCCATCTCCTCTGTTGTTAGGCTAATATTACTTTAACTGCTGATATTCACAGTATTTATAATTTAGATGTAATTTAAATAGATAAAGTGCCAGAAAAAATCCATGATGTGTTGCAGATCATGATTGATATGATGCTCTTTTCATTTGAATACATTTGTATGTGAACAGTCATCCAAATATATCTATTATAACTCCAGCAGTATGACAGAATCATCATTTCTTAAAATCTCTATTACTAGACTGTAAGTGGACTGTTAAACTTTGGCTCAAGGGCACAATAACCCTCACATCAGCATAATTTAATCATAAGTTAATGGAAAGTTAAATTCAATGTTCAAGACAGTGTAATTCTTTCTTGTTTCATATATTCCACGCCTATAGATTTTCCAAAATGAATAAGATTTTTATATTGAAATGCACTTCCAGACATAAATACTCTAATGCATTTTTATTCTCTTATTTTTAGATGGAAAGGAAATTAATGTATTTCTTGTCTATCTGCCTTAAGAGTGATGTTTTCTTTCTTTTGGAAAATATTTTCTGATACACAACTTTCAAGAAATTGAAGTATAAATTCATCTGTACTGGGTACTCTGACAATAGTTCCCTTTAACTGACAAAAGCTTTTTTTCTGGGATGCTGTTGACAACTGTATAAAATATGCTAGTTGGCCTACAAAAGATGGTGGACATTTATTTATGAAGGGAAGTGACCTAACAGAAGTTCATAAATACCCTCTTGCTTGATATATTAATCTGCCCCAAAGATTTTCTCTGACATGTTATCACCAAGGGGCACAGAGTAAAACAAGGATCTGTCACATGAGAAGACAGAGCAAAGACTGTACATCATCCTGATAATGTAAATTGAGGTAGATCATAGCTGCTCCACACATTTTAGGGCATGGCTGATGAATACTGAAACATTGCCCCATTTTGTGGGATAACTGAAGCATACAGAAGCTTTCCTGGCACATCCTCTTTCCTGTTTTTATTCTCTATATCAGCAATATTAAAGTAGTTGTGTACAGGCAATAAACAGCCTCCACTTGTGGCTGAATAAATTGTGCCAGGCAGGTGAGCACTAGAACACTTTGCTGCACTAACCTGATGTAAACCAAGCTAAATGAAGAGGGTGATTGAGACCAATGTCTCTGTGACACTCAGTGGGGTTGATATGAAGAAAGTAATGATGGTTTTGTTGCAGTGGCCCCATTAAATGATATTTTATGGTACTCAAAGAGTGACTTAATTTCTTTAAATTATAGCACCGTGTAAACTGACCCTATTCTTTCAAAAATTTTCTCACTCTAAAATTCCCTCTTCTGTGTCCATCAATGATGATACCATAGCTTTCATCATAGACACTAAATTTGTGAATACTGAATATGCCCATTCAGTAAAAAGGTAAACCACAGATTCTCATCTTTAGTCTTTTTTTGCAGGCTCTTCTAAATTTTCCTTTTCACTGAATGATTGCTTGGCCTCTTGTGATTTCCTTTTATCCTTAAAACCAGCTGTGTATTCAGCACTGATGGAGTAGCCTTGTATGAGTCTGATTTGCATTCTGCATGTGAGTCTGGAAATTAAATATAACTTAATGGAGTCAGACCCCTAAAATATCTGGTTAAATAAGAAGTCAGGCCATCTAAGCTCTTTGCAATTATTTTTCTCCCTTAAAGAATGCAGTTTATAATTTACATATATTACATGGTAATCCAAATGCATCTCCAGAGTTTAAAAGTTCTAGGCAATCCTAGAGTATTTGGATGGAATGCTGACACCTTATTGCCTTGTCAAAGCATTTATCAGTGAATCTTTTAGTTTATACCTAATATTATCTTGTTATGTATTAATCGTATTTCTTACTACAGTTGATATGAAAAAGAAACAATCAATCTTTTTTGGAGCACTACAAATGAAATTTTAGCAGAAATGTAGTCAATTTTATTGGCTTTTTTGGTTATATATTCAGATCTTATGAGATTTGGAGTTATCTTTTAAATCACAAGACTGAAGGGTACTGAATGACTGAGAAAGATTAAGTCACATTGGCTAAAATGTTTGGAGTTTAGCTAACACCTATTTACTTCTAGCAGTCTATATCTTTGCCTGACATAAAGTCTTTGTTAAAATGTCAGCAATGGAGCATCTTTAGCTAAAGAACGATCCTGAACATTTTTGACAGGTTTAATATGATATTCTCACAAAGCCAAAGAAGAAAAACTTTACTTCCTTATCATTTATGAATAGGGAAAAGAAAGCAGAAATAATGTCTTCATGAAAAAAAGTAAACAAACAAAAAATCCAAACAAAAAAACAGCTTATTGGCACCAGATATGTCCATGAAGGACATCACTTCATTAGTTTTGTGTCACAGTGTGGCAGACAACAAAACAGGTATGGAAAGAGTAATTCATTAAAGCAATGCATAATGGAAACTGAGTTAAGAGCAATTGGATTCCCACGTTAGAAGTGCCAAATTAGTCTTCTGTACTTCTTTAAAAAGCACCTGATCTTGTAGAATTAAAACAAATTAATGAATATATCTGTGCAATGTTGTGGAAATGTTGTTAAATTAGGGATGATGGTTGTTTGCCAAAATTGCTGAATGAACGTGAAACTTATTAAAGATTAGAAGGTAGCTGGTTGTCAAGAAAAGAGAATGTAAAGCAGGGAGATATAAGTACTGCATACCCCAGCTTATGTTGGTGGCAGGAAATCTGTTTTGCATCACTGACATTTGAAAAAGTTCAAGGACATTTTCAAGGAGTAAGATATTGAGTGAGAAAAGTTAGATGTTATTGATCCAATAGAAATGAGGAAAAAATAATAAATAAAAATTAAAATCACCGAGTTTTTGTATCTAGCTGTTAGATCACGAAGCACAAGAAATATGGAGTGCATTACTAGCACAAAATACTTATGAACAACCCATACACTTTACTACTGAAAGAGTTAATTCATCAAAATTTGCTTTAGTAATGATATCTTAACACATGTGAGGATCAAAATAATTCTTTTAAAAGACCCTATTGAAAGTTCACTGGTAATAATGTACCACTTGCACATGTGTTCCAGGCTTTGGAATGCAGATGTGAAGAATGTTTATTAGCTGTATCAGAGGAGGGAATCTAGCCTCCAGTGGTGAAGATATGCTAACTCGATCTACTTCCATGAAAGGTAACTGGGCTTTTCTCACCACACATACCAAGAGGTCAGCCACTCCATCACTCATGGGGTCTGCCCACACGTAGGGTCACTCTCTGGCATAATCAAGAAAAAGTGAGGCAGCTTTTAATTCACTGGAAGAGGGGTTAGCTGCCTCTTCCTTACTGCTGGGCATTTTGGTGACCTCTGCACAGAGGACAGTGGAGCTGCAGTTTACCATTTCAGGATGAATCCCTAATGGACAAATCCAAAATAACCCCTGGATATTGCATCCCTAATGGATGCAAAAATGTCATGTTGCATATAGATAACTCTAGTATATGGCATGACATAATTGCCTGCAGCAGTAAATGACTGGACTGCATGATCCAGGAGGTTCACATTCATATATATTACATGTGCCTTTAAAGTGCAACATTTATTGTGGGATTTAGGATGTTAAACGTTTGAAACTGAAATACCCAGCTCTTCCTAGTCTGAACTAAATTCAGTCTTTTTATAGAATAAAGTTGTTTGAATATTTTCTGCGTGTTGTTGCCAAGGATTTTTGAAAATGTTGAAGGACGGGATGACTCTATGGCTAAATCTTTACATATAGTAAACAGTGGCATAGAAAATATAAGTTATTTTTAAATATTAAAGGTCAAGATTTTGCAGCCAAAAAGGACTGTAAAATAGCTATTCAGTTCAGAGAACAACTTGCAATATTTGTTTCCTGTGGTCATAAGCACAATGTCATTCTTTAGGCAAGCTTCTTATATAAAGGTAATGTACACTGAGGTCTACTGGAATAAAAACTGATCTCAGTAGGAGCTTAAAGAAATTATATGCCTTAGACAACAAATTATACTTGAATGTATGAATGTTCTCTAGCAAATTTAAATAGTACCTTGTGAGTAAAATACAGGCTATGAGGTGCTGAAATGAGATTAGAGTTGTCAGGGAGCCTATTAGAGAATTCATTGCTCTAGTTCATTTGTTTCTTTCAGATGAAAACTAATGATGAGGACCACCCAGCCCTCCTTCATGTCAGAGACCATATATGTGCAAGTGCTAAGTGACTTAAGCAAAACAGGAAAAAGCCCAGTCAGAAAATAGCTGTTCTGACTGTGAAAACAAATGGCAAGTATCAGAGAACGAGCACCAACTTTTCCTCTGACAAAAACAGAGAACAAATTCTTTTATGCATCCTATTCAGAAGTGACAAAATTAATAAACATTCTATGGAATATCAGAACAAAAGTGAAAGAAATCCAATTAACTTAATCTCAGAAAGCAGACAAATACTTTTGGTAGACTACTTTTTAGTGAGTTTCACAGATAAACCATGATTGTGCTTTGACACTCTTTCTATTTAAAGTTTTCAGTACTTTCACTTAAATGAATGGCTTAGAAAATCACCTTGCTGAAGAGTATTTCTTTAGTGATTAATGAGATTCATTTATAGGTAGCCTATGGGTTAGGATAAAAGGCCAGACAGGGTGACACAGCTATGGGTGTTTCCTAAAGGCTACCTGCCCAGAAGGAGGAAATGGATGACACCTACTAGAGGCAGCTGAAAGCAGCCTCACAGTCACAGGTGCTGGCTCTTGTGTGGAAAATTAACTACTCCGACATCTACTGGAGAAGCAACACAGTGGAGCACAAACAGTCCAAACAGTGATTATTTGGTCAGCCTTTGTTCTTATTCTCCATTCATTGATTTTGATTCAAAAGTTTCTGTCTTTCAGGGTTCTTTCCCCCCACAGGTTAGCAGCAATCTGATATTTTGGATGAGGAATAAAAAAAGGAGTCATTTGTCATTTCCCTTTCCCGCTGGAATTTTTATTTCAATTGCACAGGAGAAAGTATCACTCTTTGCATAGTAGTTTCCCAGAGAAGAACTGAATGTATTTGAGATTCCTACCTGTAAAATAACATTAATTCCCTAGGGAATGAGCAGATCTTAAGAGAACAGATGAGGTATAGCCTATTATTTCTGTGAACAGCATACTCTATACATCTCCAAATGTTTGACCCAGTTTTTTTTAAAAGTAAGCACAGACAGGTTATGTTCCATTCCTCTAAATGTAAAAATAAATTCAAGTAAGTAAGTGGATATGATGGAGTAATTTCCTAGACAGAATGAACTACTGATAATGCTTTGTGCTGATGAAATATGATGATAAAGGGAAATTCACCTTTCTACCCTATGGTCATTTCACAGTGTCAAGCAAGTTTTAGATTCAAACAACATTACCAGTATTACAATACTAACATTGCTGGGCACAGAAAGATGAGGTACTTTTTCCTACCTCTATCTCTTAGCCTTAGCTTACCTTGGAGCTGATATAAATAGAATAATTGAGAGCCTCCCTCAGGCAAAAGCTGCCTTGAAAGTGTGAAAGCAGATACTACATGGATGTTCCTATATAGTTGTAGTGTCTGTCCTATTATCTCTTGACTGTTGAGATATGAAAAAAAATAATTTAAAATGCATTAAAATTCTTGCAACACAAGGCAATTTTCACACAAGGCAATTTCAGGTTTACAAAGGAAATGTATCCCTTCATGTTTGGTTTTGGTGGCCACACTTTCTGGTGCCTAGGGTATAGAAGTATATTTTTGTTATTAGAGCTTCTGTAGTTTCAAAACACTCTGCCAGACAAACACTACAACTTCAGAACTCCATAAGGAGCAGGTGGGCCAACTGGAATAAGAACCATTCTGTCTGATAAATGCTTTCAAAATAAAGATAACTCTACACAGATGCAACGTATATTTATAGGCATATGAGCACATGGCACCACAGATTTTCTTTTTTTAATAGGTCTAAAAAGTGTACTGCCTTATGTTAGTTGCATGTGAGGGTCTCTCTCCTCTCTCAAAGAATTTAATCTGTTCTGTATTCCTGAATATGAGTGGGTTTGTTTGCTGTAGGTGAATCCTGTCTTCACTAAACATTAAGCAATAAATTTCACAGCAGAAATATCATGTGTCTTACTGTTTCTTCATGCCAGACTCTGGGTATGGAAGTCACAAGTCAGCTTGAAATATGCGATTATCAAGAAGAAATGTAGTAGTCCAGAGGGTGTTTGCATCCATCCTTATGCTGAAAAAGCAATCATTGATCTAGCAGGAAATTGTTTTCTTACATTTGACAAAACTTCAGAAACTAAAGAAGTTTTCACTTCCCATGTACCTTATCTGTGTCTTGGAATTTGAATGATCCCACACAGATTTCTGACCTCAGCAATGTGGTCTTTGTTGTCACACAAGCATAGGTGGTTTCAGACTGTGCCTAGTAGATTATCAGAAGATTTAGGTCTAGTGTTAAGTCAGAAATAATACAAGTGAGGCACTCAAAAGCTGCCGAACCACTCCATGAAGGTGAACCTGGGCACACACAATAGGCAACACATTGAGTTTTCAAATAAAAATGTAAACCCATTGGAGTCTGAGTCATCTGCATAAATATGCATGCATACTAAGTAGACTTCTCATGGTCAGTGAGTGGGTGCTTCTGTGGTATAATCTCATCCTACTATTAATGGCTAAAATAGAACTGAAATGCACCTTTGAATTTGTGGTCATTCATTATAGTGAGCTTTGAATGACCAGCTCAGACACAAATGTTTACCTGAACTGTAGATTCAAGATATGTGAGAGGAAATTCTCATGGGCTCTGTAGACATCTAAGTATCTAGGTCATTAATCCCATATGGCTACTGAACATTTAAATTGTTCTTAAGTTAAACTGTATTCTTACAGATTGTTCTTTTGGATGTAGATTACTAAATTTTGCTTAAAACATAGTGTAGATACTGAATTTTTTTTTATAGCTTGGCTTAATATAGGAAACCTTATAGAGGACTAGAGGGGAATTGTATTGTAATTTCTCCTAAGAAATTGTAGACTAAAAATGGAGACCTAGGACACTGTATCCATGTTCTGATTTAAGCTTCACTATCCTCATTATACTGAGAGAAGGAATTGAAATATATTCTGTTGGAGACGAAAAAAAATATATGTTACAAATCTGACTGAAAGTAAAGCCTAGTTCGTAAAGTGTCTGTTTATTATATGGCTCATATTCTTCAAAATAGGTTAAACATTAAATAAGAGTACCTGCTTGAAGGTGGTGTTCCTGGTTAAATATAGCATTTTAAAAATTTTAATTTTGCCTATATTCAAGAGAAGCTTTAGGTATCTAGATCTGATTATAAGAGATGGCTCTGCCCAAATTAAGGTGCAAACGAGACCATATGCCAAAGTCAACAGCACAGATTTTACTTAACAGCAAATGGGAGGTAGAGAGATAGAAAGAAACAGGAAGGGCAGAGGCAGCGGGGGGGTGGAGGAAGGAAAGAGAGAGTGTGAGAGAGAGAGAAATTAAGCAAAAGATATTATCACCACATGGGCCCCTGAGGCACCCCACTGGTCCTTCTTCACCCTGGCTTTCAGTGGTGGGGGGTTCCAGAGTCATTCTCCTGGAGAGAATGGCTCCTCTTTACTTTTATAAAGTCCAGGTCATGGGTACCCACAGGGCATAGAGGCTGTTGCCACAGCTTGGACTGGCATCTGTACCCTTTCACACAGTTTTGCCATTGTGCTGCTTTTTGTGTTCAGATAAGTGTTATCTTAAATTCCCACAGTCTGAACAGCAGAATTTTGTCTGTTGCTCTAATTCCAAATCATCACCTTCATTAGGCCTGGGATTTCTGATTTGTCATCTGTGCTTATTCCTGTTGTGGTGGCTTATTTTATGGGAGTTTGCTTCTCTGATCTATGTTTTGAGAAATGCAACAGCATTCTCTAAGTCCTCACAGGTGGCAAAAGATTTTTTTAATATTTCTAAAAGTCAAATGACACCTTTATATCTATATCTTTCTCTGTCTAAAGCACTTTATACCATTTAAGTGCTGACCTTACCACTTTTTCTTTATGGTTTTAGCCTGCCTTATTGATCTAGTGCCTTCTTCCCATCCTGGATTTAACAATTCCAAAAAGCAACCTAAGACTACATAATTTCCTCATTCATATTAGTTTGTTGACAGTAGAATGCACCATTGGCAAAGAAATAAGAGGAAGGTATAACACATAAAGAAGCATACTGACCTTCTGGGGCTATGTATTCTTTGCTTTAGTTTGCTTTCTAGTGTAAGGCTCTCTCTCCAGCTCATCATTCCATCACAGCACAAGGGGGCTGGTTGAAGTGTCTGTATACAAGATCAGTGTGACTCAGAAAAGACTACCTGACGACTGTATATAATTCATACTGGTTTCATTGCATTATGTAAGTGCCAAAAATTTAAATGAAAATTTTTTCATAAAGTGACTCTGGATAACAGGTAATACCTTGCACTGGACCAAAATCTGAACGAATTTAGTGATGCATATATTGGAAATTGAAAAGACAACAGAGTTTCCTATAAAGGAAAAGAAAGCAAGAAGTTAATTTTTTATTTTTTTTTTTGTAAGTCTCCAGTCATTAGAGCATTCTGTGCATGATCATTTCCCAGAGTAAGTTGCTGATGTTGTTACTGTCATTATCTATATTAGCATCAGTCCTGCTCATGGGCTAGTAAGACACTGTATTTAAAAGGAATAACAACAATAACAAAATGTCTCTTCTGCAGACAATCAATATTCTAAACATAAGGGATGAAACATCAGATAGACACAAGCACTGCAAAAAGACCATGTACATCAATATGACAGGTAGTAGCACCATTACTATATCTGTTCCTTGATTTTTTCATTATTTTTTCCCCTAGGAAATTTAATAAAAAGGAGTTTACTTGAAAAGGATAAAGGCCAACACAATTGTGTACAAGCAGCTCTTCCCAAGTGGCAAAGAAGACTGTTAAGCATGCAGGTATTTGGTTGAAAATTTTTCCAAGTGGAAAGAATTCTTTTTCCAGATGGAAAGATAATCTTTCCAAGGTGACAAAGAATATAATTTTGGTCCTGTCAAGGAATAATTACTGCCAAGACTGGATACACCTGGATACAGAGAAGGGAACTATATTTAACAGAGCACAGAAGGGGCAGGCAGAGGGAGAAGAGAGGATGAGATGGATAATGGCTAAAACTTGATGGTGTAGAAACAAAATCTTTGTAGCAGCATCTCTGTGGTTATTACTTAGGAGGAATGTCCTCTCTAATTTGAAATTTTAAAAAAATCCTTTCAGCTGTTGGGATGCAAGGTAGTGAAAGTTTTATCTGTGTGAATTGACAGGATAGGCTGTCTCTTAGATCTGTCACTCAGGCTACATGTCTTAAGAAAATCCTTTATATGAAATAAGGGAATGTTTTTAGCCAAAGATTAAATACAGGGTGAAGATGAAATATAGAGTGAAGATAAAATACAGAGTGAAGATGCTGACCTGCACTTCTTGATAAAAGAGCAAGTGAGAAACGTTTTTCAGTAGAAATGAAATAAGGCAATTTCGCTATAATGCTTAGACCTTCCTAAAATAAAGTTGGAGTAATATTAGTAATTCACAAATATTTTGGATTGGATAAAAAAGCAACAGTGGAAAAATTAATAATGCCCTTAATAATGCACACCCCTATATTCTACCTTATGGAACCACTATTCAGACACATTCCAGAAGATGATGTCAGTATAAATGAATGTTTAAGGATTTTTATACTGACTTTTAGCAATTAAACCACCTCTATGCTTTGTATAAAAATTTTTGCATAAAAATGTTTATATTGTCATACCAGATTTAGAATGGAATCTTTTAGTGATCACATTACAACAGAACACCAAAACTCTGCACCAAGAATCCTGACAAATAAAATCTGAATAAAGAAACAAGATTTTATGCACTTATCCCTGAAGTCTCCATAACAGCCATTTCCATAAATATTGGTTGATAATAAAAATTGAATTATGTCTGAAAAAAAATTTATTGAGAGACAATACTTGTGTTCATTGCAATTTTTTGTTTAAGTGCTCACTCAGACATATTTTTCAGGAAAAAAAGGATCTGCTAGTAGAAATGTATTTTGTTCTTTGTTTAGGAAACATAGAATTTTCAAAAGACAATCAATTAAGCTCCACTAAGATGAGTTGCTAAGTATCAGCTGCCTGTATACAGTGACCTAGAGCTCGCCATTATATGAATAATAGAGGCTGAAGTGGAAGAAATTACTGAAGTGGAAGAAAAGAGCAAATTACATTTTAATTTATCTGTACTTTGAGTAGATATGCTTGAAGAATTTTTGAGCTTAGGATAAAATGAAAATTCATTCACTTATCTACTTTGTTCTACTTCTCTGCATGGTAGCAATCAGATCTATCGAGAGTGGTAAAAACTAACAAAAAATGTATTTGACAGAGACAAATCATCTGAGCTATGTAATAACCTGCAAATAATTATGTTGTCTGAAAAAAAAAACTTTTAAAATTCAGGTTAATTACCTGATGGTAGGATGTTGATGTCTGGTATTATAATAGTCAAATTAATATTTGTGTTTACTAAACACTGCAGTTTTAAATTGTGTAGCAGCATAAACAGATTTTATTTTCCAAGCTGAACTGGGTAGGACTTATGGAAAATGGAGACACTGACCTGAAAGATTAACTTCACTTTATGTTGCTAATTTACCATAAAGCAGCAAGGACTAGTAGTAGGACAGGGACAGGATTTACACAGTTAGGCCTTGATTGGGAAAATCTGTAAAAATGTGACAGATAACTGACTAAAATAAACCAATGGAAATATATTTTCACGAGAACTGTGGAGAAAACTTACTGCATCAAGTGAAATATGACAATACCAAGGTATACAGACACTTGTGCAAGACAGGGAACTACAGGGAGCAATATTCTGGATATAAATGTGTGTGCTGGCCCTGGAGCCAGGGGAAACACAGGTGTTGTACCAAGCTGCTGTGAAACACACACACATGGATGAGGCTGACAGCACTGGAGTGCAGGGAGCTGGCCAAGAGATCAGAGTGGAGATAGGAAAGAGATAAGGTTACAAGCAGATGCAGGCATGGCCTGACTGCTTCTCCCCATCACTTGGCATGCACAGGTGGAGGAGGTTCTGTGACTGATTTACGGCAGCACCCCCTGAGCAGTACTAAGAGGCACTGCAAGACAAAAGCAGGTGAGAGAGGTGTGAAGGAAGCAGAGCTGGTACAACAGACACTTGTCTACTACATCTTGGATGCTCATAAAAAGATGAGTGTTCAGAAGTATTTTTAAAATTGATGTACACATGGCCTTTATGGTCCAGAAAAAAATTCTGAAATTGCCATTGGAACACAACTTGGGAAGCATTTGTGGTGTGTGTGTGCACATGCATCTCAAGACAGGCTGGTAAAAATGGCTCTGATGGGATAAACATCTCATTTGGTTCCTTATACAGGAAACTAAATTGGTGAGATCACAAGTGTGAACTAACAAACAGCATTCGGTTCTGAGCCATAGTTAAAGCAAGAGGAATGGAATAAAAGAAATGTATTTTATTTTTTGAAAAGTACTGTGGAGGCTGATGTGTTGACAGTTTTATTATTTCAAGATGTAATTTAACAGGGAACTTGAGTATGATTTTATTTTTGTTTTGAAATAAAAAGCAGACTGTCCAAATGAGGCCATAACATCCAAGGACTGTGCCTGAGATCTCTATCCAGGTCCCACAGAAGGGATGAAGACTTGCTTGTAGGATGTTGGCCATGCACAGTCCCGGCAAGGGCAGTGCCCAGCACCCAGCACTTGAATAAATGAAATCCCACTCTTGTGCACACACACACACACAGAGACACAGAGACACACAGACACACAGACACACACACACACACACACACACACACTCTGCTGTAAACCGATTCCTCTGGGAGTTTGATGGATCTCCAAACTTTATCATAACAGGGATAAGCCCTGGTGAGGACACCTGAACAAACTGTACTGCTTAAGCTTTTAGGAAAATAAGATTTCGGTCCCTTGTACTCCGTCAACGAAATGTTAAATTTAATAAATTATTTTTAAATAACACTAAATTTAATAAATGCTCTGAAGCAATGCAATCCACATTAAAAGACTCTTCCAACATCTAAACATGCTACAGAGCATAAGACAGATCATCTATGAAGTGTTACTTTTGTAAATTAAGTCCCAGCAGTAAAAAAAACCTGCATACACAGCTAATGAAAAAAATATTATACTTAGGCCATAAACTTCAAGGCTGTTATTTACTGAAGTCTAAGAAAATAACATATTAAGGAATAAATTTTCAGTAGTTATTGGAGTTGTATAGCTAAATGTCCATAAGAACCTCTGTGAAAATATAAATGCAAGACCATACACAAACAAGCATTTAATCACTTTTTAAATAAGATTGTAACTAATTTAACAGTAATTTTATTTAAGTTCCATGTTTATTTTACTGGAATCAAAACTTATTTTTCTTCCCAAGATGTCACCTGCCAATAGACAAATGGTGCTTTTTAAAGGCAAAAAATATCTGGGTGCCTTATGAAACACTGACTATGAAACTATCTGAATGACTCAGAGTTAACAGTTAATAAATAACATCAGACAATCATTGTGACCTTGATTCTACAAAATAGACTTACAAATTTTAATGATCAAAATGATATGACAATATCATTAAACATAATATTATTCCTACATAATTACTGAAACTAGTGGAAGTATTGCCACGAGAAGACTTGTCACTTCACCATGATAAGACTATTTCTTTATGATTTCATCATCTTTCATTTATACTATGAATCATTTTTGTTTGCTCTGAATAATATCTTATATCAACTTCATGTGTTGTAAATAATAGCTGATCTATCTACACATATATATACAATTTTTCATAGTTTAATGATTTCACATTGTTAACAAGAAACTTGTGCTGAATTCTGACATTTCCAAAGAAATACTTCCCTAGAACTGTATCATAGAAAATGTTGACATTTGGATTTTTCATTTTAATCATAATAAGAGCAGATTCCAAAATGTCAGATTTTCCTACAGAATGGTAATTCTCTTTTTGAACGCCTCTAATATGTCTACCAAAAAATCTGGTAGTGGTTCAGTGGGTAATATCCTGTAATTTTGACTTATTTTGTTGAGCTGCCATGCCAAATTGGTACCTTATACTTGTTCTCCCGTACTATTTTAAACCCTCTTTTACTCCTTGTATTGCATTATTACGATTATTACAGAAAGCTCACCAGATTTCTTTTTTATATAATCTTTTTTTATATAGCCTTCCACACTGGAGCCTTCACCTACAGCTGCTGTGTCTGAGTCATTTAATGGTGACCAGAGTTATGTCTTCTTCGGACACCAAATTCACTTTTTGGCTCAAGATGTCACTGCTGGACAGTGACCTCTGTTTGAAGCCAGGAACATCAACTTCCCAAGACAGGGGCACCCAGTCACAATCTATTGCTGAATGTACTCTGCAGACTTCTGGCATGAGCATTGTGGTACAAGTGGTAATTATTGACTGATTTATCTCTAGAAGGACTTGTGGGTGGTGAATAAAATGGCCAACAAAGGATTTAAAGGGCATTATGAAAGGTAGACACAAATTTATGATGTATTTTCCTATGATCTTTTTCACCAGGAACAATATTAAAATTAAAAATCCCTTACAAGAACTAAGGAAAAAAGAATAGATGCCAATCTGAGATCCAAAGACATGCACTAGCAGACCCTTTGATACTCCCCAGCTCCATAGTGCCAGTGCATTTCTGTGATCTGCAGAAGATTCTATGTGGTCAGGAATTTCCATGTTCAGTTCCCTTGCTGTTTTCTTCTCACTCTAATGTAGAACTGGTGAACATTGTCAGTGACTCAGAACTTACCTTGATCTTGTACAACATGAGTTAATAACACCTGAAGAGAACAAGAGCAGGAACTTAAAAAAAGGTCATAAAAGAAAAGACCTTTGAATTACCCACAGCAGTTTTAGATCTCTATTACAAAAAGACAAGCCATCCTTAATATGCAGAGCACTTCTTTACAGTATTATCTTGATAAAATCTGGATAGTTGGATACTTGCAGAAATGTTAGTCTTCAATCACTGCTCAATTTGACCTACTTCTGTGAAAGATGTAATTTGGAAGGATATTGAATATCTGTAGAAAATGGTCCCTGTGATCACAGAGCTATAATGAGTCATCATATAATAATGACTTTTTCTGCCTGTGATGGTAGGGTGAATGTACATGGGACCAGAATAAATCATTGGGCCTCTCTGAAGTACTTAGTACAATAGTTCATTATTTCAGGCAGCAGTACCATTTGATCCCCTTTTCACATTCAGTAATTTGTATTTTTTTTCAGAGCAAAATGGTAAATTAACTAAAGCAGATTTAAAACAGATAGCATAGAAAAAATATCCCAGGTAACTGAACAATGGAGTCATATGGTGTTGGCCATGAACACACATGATGGTAAACAAAATTTTATTTATATCTGATAAAACATCCCTTGGTGCAACAGGTTTTATACTGGTTGGTTGAAAGGATACATGTGTCCTAGAATGCTACCTCATGCCTTTTAAAATCAGGCAAAAGAGCTGGTTAAATTAATATTATGTCTATAGAAATCATAGGTATAGATGCAGTACTGAAAACAATTACTAGAAAGAGAAGTGATAACTGCCTAGTTTATAGCAGAAACTGTTGTAAGAAATTCCAAGACAATGTGACCGAGACCAGCAGTATGAGGTTCAACAAAGCTAAGTGTTGGGTCTTATCCTTGGGTAACAACAACCCCATGCAGCAGTACAGGCTGGGGGAGCAGTGGCTGGAAAGCTGCCCAGCAGAAAAGGACCTGAGGGTGCTGGTTGGCATTTGGCTGAGCCCACATGGCCAAAAAGACCAATGGCATCTTCACTTGTATCAGAAATAGCGTTGCCAGCAGAACCAGGGAGGTTTTTGATTTTTTCCTCTGTACTCAGCACTTGTGAGGCCACACCTTGAGTTGTCTGTCCAGTTCTGGGTCCCTCAATTCAGGAAGTACATTGAGGTGCTGGAGCATGTCCAGAATAAGGCAATGAAGCTAGTGAAGGATCTGGAGAGTGAGTCATATAAGGAGTGACTGAGGGAGATGGAGTTGTTCAGCCTGAAGAAAAGGAGGATCAGGGGAGATTTTATTACTCTGGGCAACTACCTGAAAGGAGGTTGTGGCCAGGCAGGTGGTTGGCCTCTTTTCCCAGGCAACTAATGACAGGATGAGAGGATTTAACCTCAAGCTGCACCTGGCTCCACAGTGGACTGCTTGGAGCTCACTAGGGCTAATTGGCATCAGTGTTGATACCAGCCCTGCCAGAGCCAGGCTTAAGGTGTCGCTGTGCTCTGCAGGTTTCTCTAGTGGCTAAACTATTGCAGCAGTTTGTCTCCTTTCACGGTGTAATCAGTCATTCCCAGCCCGGCACCCTCAGCTGCTTGTGAAGCTGGTGCTACAAGCTGGCCCATGGGAAAGAGAAACAAACAGAAATTGCTTAATAACCTCAAAAGGATGTTATTATTTTTTTAATACTGATGGTTTCATTAGTTTGGCTCACAGTATGGTTGCACATGCAGAGTTGAATCAGCTTAACTGAGTAGGTAGTAAAATGTGTTATGGAGGAAGTTTCAAATAGTTAGAAAGAAGGTATGTCAGAGACCTCAACTAACCAGCTTTGCTATTGCACGCAGGAAAACTTGAAGATCTTCTCTAAGCAAGTCATCTCGGGTACAAAATTTGACCTGACTCATCAGAGCTCTTCACAGAGCAGGGTTACCTTTGACTTTGGCACAGTTGTGAGAGCTGAGTACTTTGACTTTGATTTTCAAGTCAAACCTCTTGAAAAGAAGACTCAATATTTACTATGTAGTTGGTAAAAGAACTATTCAGATGCCGTAATCATGGAGAGATCTTTTCTATTGCTACAGTACAGGTCCTTGTACAGTTATCACTTTGTGCAGATAAATAGTTAGCACATTGTGCAGATAAACAGTTTTCACATTGAAGCAGATAAATATCTCAACAGGATGGTGACAGACTCTTTCCAGAGGCGCCCAGGGACAGGATGACGAGCAGCGGCCATGCACCGACACACAAGAAGTTCCCCCTCAACATGAGGAAGAGCTTTACAGTGGCAGAGCACTGGCACAGGCTGCCCAGGAAGATCATGGATTCTCCCTTCTGGGGATGTTCAAACCCCACCTGGACACGGTCCTGTGCCACCTGTTCCAGGAGACCTTGCTTTGGCAGGGGGTTGGACTGGAGGATCACCAGAGGTCCCTTCCAAACCAAACTGTTCTGTGATCCTGTGATAAACAAGATTCACCTCCAGAGATTTCTTTTTATTTCAGAAAAACAAGACGTGCAAGTAGCTCACCATAGTATTCTAAATATCTTTACAGCTGAGTATCTGCCTTTGTAATATTAATAACATTATTTCAGTACCTTTCTCTGTGTAACTGTGTGGGTAGAGGGTGGGGCAATAAGTATTATATTATTGCCATCAAGGTGGGGTCCAGCACCTCCTTAGTTTCTGTGACCCTTTGCCATGCTATGCAAGGATCTGTTTTCTTTGTCTGTGTTATATATACATGCATATTCGTTTCAAAGTCTAAAATTTAAAATCTCATAGATACATATTTTTTGGTATTTATGCTCAGTATATTCTTGTGTTGAGGGGGCAAATTACTAATGCCACTATAATAATTCCAAAAATAAATCCATTTTTTCCTCCTGTCACATTACATTGTATTAATGCAGACAATGAGAGGAATTATGTTGTATTAAGTAAGTAGCATAAAATTATATATTACATTCTGTCTAATTAGTTGTACAATTTTAAATTCAGCAAACAAAGACTTGGGGATAAAAAAATTACAATTACAAAACCCAAACCTTTTCTAGTGTTATTTCTCTAAGGTATTTTCTTTTGAAATCATTTATTATAAGGAGAAAATTCTCACAATTTTTCCTCCTATTCTTTACTAAGTATCCTCATTTCAGGATCACTTTACTGGCTGTGTAAGTTTGGAAACATGACATTATTATATTATGCACATGCTGGAAACAATAGTAGCATTTGATTCCACCCCCAAAAGAGTTAGTTCATGGGAGAAAAAAAATTCGCTCAATGTCTTTTCATGTAAACATACACAGAAACAAACATACAAGCTTGGACTCAGGAAGTCCTTAAGATTTAAATTGTTGAAAATGAGGACTGTGCACTGAAACTGTCATTTGTTTATGCTGTTTTCATACTTATTTTGCAAAAGTAGCCATCATTTATCTGTTAGTAAAAATTTGAGTTGACGAGATTTTTAGTCTGTCCCAGCATGGCTGTTGTGTTATTTTGGTAAGTGCATTGTATTGCCATATAATGTCATCTTCTTTTTCAAGGCAAGGCAGTAAATAAAGAAATATTTGATTTTTTCAAGAATATTTTTATTCTTTTCTTTCAGTGAAGTCTGTTTCTCTGAAACATGTTTTCTTAAAAGTGATTGCTACATTAGAACATTAGCTTGTTTTTTTATCATGATATGAATGCAACTGACTTGTGTAGCATACTAACAGTAGCACCAGTGGACAAAAACATATTTCAGTCCAAATATAAAACTCACAGTAGCCCCTATATTCTAATTTATCCTGAATTTTCTTTCAGCTGATGCAATAAAAGCAATAAAACATAAAACAGGTTTACAAACAAGTTTACTGAAGACACAAAGCTGAGAGGAGTGGATGATACCCGAGTGCTGTGAGCCCTTCAGAAGGACCTCGACAGGTTGGAGAGATGAGCAGAGAAGAAACATCTGAAATTCAACAAAGGTAATGCAGGGTCCTGCATCTGGGGAAGAATAACCCCCAGTAGAAGAATAACTGCACCAGCAAAAGCTGGAGGCTGACCTGCTGGAAAGCAGCTCTGTGGAGGAGAACCTGGGGCATCCTGGTGGGAAAAGGCTGTCCCTGGGCCAGCAGTGCCCTGGGGGCCAAGAGGTCAATGGTATCATGGGGAGCATTAGGAAGAGCATTGGCAGCAGGACAAGGGTGGGGATCCTTCCCTCTGCTCAGCCCTGGTGAGCCAGATCTAGAACTCTGTGTCCACTTCTGGGCTCTTGGAGAGGGTCCTGGAGGGCAGCAAAGAGGAGTAGGGGGCTGGAGCATCTCTCTCCTAAGGAACTGCTGAGGGGACTGGGCATGTTCAGCCTTCAGAAGTGACAGCTGAGAGGGAACCTCATAGATGAGTGTCAGTATCTGAAGGGAGGATGTCAAAAGGATGGATCCAAGCTTTTCTTGGTGGTGCCAGGAATGGGACAAAAGGCAACAGGCAGAAATTGATGCAGAGAAAGTTCCACCTGAATATGAGGAAGATCTTCTTTACTGTGCAGGTGACGGAGCACTGGAATAGATTTTCCAGAGAGGTGGTGGATCCTCCCTGACTGGTGATATTCAAGAACCATCTAGACACAATTCTATGCCATGTGCTCAGGGATGACTCCACTTGAGCAGGAAGGTTGGACCAGATGATCCACTGTGGCCCCTTCCAACTTTATCCATTCTGTGATTCTGTGGAGTTCATTGCTCTACACAGTGGAGGAGTTTGAGATCCTCTGCAGACAGAAATGCATTGTGCAGTATATATATTTGCAACACAACAGAGATTATATATTTTTGCAGGTAATTCTTTTAAATATCTGCAAATAAATGATTAGGCCACTAATTGGGCCTAATGGCTGAGATAACACAGTGGGATGGAGAAGATCACTGGACACTATGTGAGAAACCACTGGCTGTGGCAGTGGCACAGCAAAGAGCTGAAAAACATCCAGGTAGTGTCATGAGGCTGTCTGTGTCAACAGGTGTTTAACTAAGTTTGCAGATAAGGGGGAGTCCAGTAGTATTTTGGGGATTAAAATCCTCAAGAGTCAGCAATGCCTTCTGCAAAGGTACCAGTGCTAACACATAAGGCAGGGAGTGCCTAGGTAAAGGCATAGTGAAACTGGAACTGATGGTGGTAAAGTATCAGCAGGTTGTTTCTTCAGGACTGGGAAAGCAAAATACAAAGGTGATGAAAAAGAGGGTCAAACCCCAGAAAAGCAGAAAACAAAGATTTCATATCATACAGGTGTTACTGCTGTCAGGATCACATGAACACTGAACCTATTTCTGCAGTGAGAAGGATGGGAATGGTGGCCCTGGCTTGTGAAGTTAACTCCTGAACTTGATGGATCATGGCATCTGATGCCATTGCATCAGGGCTTTTTTGAGCCTGGTGGCATCAGTATCTCCCCAGTAATTGCCTAATAGAAGCAAATGAAAAGTATTCTACCTCTTTGAAGCCAGCGGGAAGTGGAAAGTAGAGGCAACAATGTCTGCTTCCACTTGCTAAATAAATGACCTTGCTAAATTACCTTTTTATTTACCACTTGCTTAATGGTGCCTTCAGTTCATTTTTCTAGCATTGCTTTCCACAGAAATTCATTACAGTAAATAATGTTGTGAGTTTTTTCCAGGTTCTAAATTATAGCCCAGGTCACTTTCTAAAAGTCACATCTTATAAATTAAAGGCAGATAAAATAGTATGCTCATATATATACAATTTTCATATGCACCCAGAAAACTATCATATTCAGTAGTTTTTTAAAAGGTTCTCAAAACTGAGACTTATAGTATATCTTGTGCTTACATATAGTGATGTAAATAAATATAGATTCATCTATGTATACCAGGTTATAGCACCTTAAAATAATCTACAATCCAATCCCTTCCCTATTCTCAAAGTGAGAGAGAAGCATCTTCATTTCTCCACCATTGTCTGGACTCCCACTATTTTCCTGATTCATCATTCCCGTAACAAAATCAGTACTTCAAACTCTCAGAGTTCAAAAGCTACATGGAAACCACCACTTGAAAGACTACTAAAATATAAGCATACCTCTACTCAATATTTGCTAGTTTATGTCAATTAACAAATAAAGATCACAGGTATTTCCATAGGAAATAGAGTAGGGTCACAGACTTGTGCTACTGAACAGTCAGACTCTAAAATGCATAAGCACACGTGAATGCCTTTTTCCACAGGGTTTTCTTCTCTGATTTAATTGAAAAGGCTTGGAGAAAGTTTGTTATGCATGTAAATTGTGATGGTGGTGATAGAACATCAGTGACATTTTTACACTGAGCATGGCAATGATTTTTTCACTGACCAGCTGCAAGGCATTTTTTTCTCCAGGCTCTGCAGAGCGCCTGCAAAGCACAGCTGATAGCCTATCTGGGGTCTGTTCTGATACTACTTTCTTTGTCACACTCTGGGGGCTTTTCACAGCAAAACCATGGCCCAAAGTCGTCTTACGGTTGTTCAGTGCCTTTTCTTAAAGTTCTGTTACTTCTCTTCCTGACTTCACTCTTTACTGCAGAAATACTTGACATCCTCTCTGCAGTTGCCCTTTTTATGCCAACAGAGCAAATAGACTTGGCAGGTAGTCTGGCAATAATTGATCATATCCAAACAGTAATTGAATTTTGTTTCCTCTCATAGTGGAAGAGCCAACACCATGCTGTCCGTTCTGTGATGATGGGCGCCAAATGACGTTACTCATTTCTTTGCTCATGCTACAATCCATATATCTGGATATGAAACTGTACAAGTTGCATAGGCGGGAAAGGGAGAGAAAAGGCACAGACTGAAGACAGTATGGCTCTATGCAGTCACATGAAAGAGACTGGAGCTGTCACATCCTCTCCCAAGAAAATACATTGTGCTTTCATTTCAGACAAGGATTTTTGTTCATTTCACATTATCAACTGCACAGTTTTTCAAGGCAATAATTCCAGATTACTATCTGGGGAAACTATCTGCAATATTTATTTATCAGTGGGCCAGATAATCCACTTTGGCAACTGTGTCAAACACCAGCTGGGGCTTGGGCTCAGTTTTTCTTAATTACAAACCGCATAATTGGCTGTATATGTAACGCAAGAGACGCTTTTGTGTCTGTTACAATATAACACTTACCACCAAGATTTTGAGATTTTATTTACTGACACTTCTTTCAGATCTGAATAAGAACAAAGTAAGGAGACTGGCAGTCCTGTTCCCCCACCCCCAGTCTCTAAAGTATACTAAATCTCTGCTAGTGTGTTAATTGTTTTAATAAATTAACAGGTATTATCAGAGACAAGATAGAGGGAGGAGAACAGATGGAAGTCAGCACACACATTCATGTGCCATTAAGTGGATGTGAATAGGCCCTATCAACATCCATGGGTGAGAACAGAGCAGTCTGAAGACAGAAGTACATGATGAGAGGAAAAGTGAAAATCTCCCAAATGGTGACTGATCAAAAACTTGTCATCTTGTTGTATCTTCAAGAAACGAGACCCGGAGCCTGAGGCAGGTGTGTGAGGCCCCCAGGCCGCGTCAGTGCCAGCGAGGGGCTGTGCAGCTCCGTCCCCATCCCAGGCACCCGTGGCAGCTGCGCACCTGCAGAGATCCCAGGTCTGCCCGTGCTGATGGGGGACCTGCCAGGGACCCTGGGACACCTGCCCGGGGCCACTGTCACACCAGAGCGGCTCCCTGGGAGCCAACAGCCAGGCTGGGCTGCACAAGGGTCACTGGGAGTGACAGCGTGTGTGACAGGGTGTGTGTGACAGGGTCTGTGTGACAGGGTGTGTGTGTGACAGGGTCTGTGTGACAGGGTGTGTGTGACATGCTGTGTGACAGTGTGTGAGTGTGACAGTGTCTGTGTGTGACAGGGTGTGTGACAGCGTGTGACAGTGCATGTGTGACAGTGTCTGTGTGTGACAGGGTGTGTGACAGTGTCTGTGTGTGACAGGGTGTGTGTCACAGTGTGAGTGTGACAGTACATGTGTGACAGTGTGCACCTGCACGAGACAAGCAAATGTACCTTGCAAGTATCTGCTTTTAATAATAGCCTTACTCTAGTCACAGTAAAAGCTCAATTGATAAAAGTTGTTCTAATACATTTTCACTGGAATCTCTCTCTAACTCACTCCCTTATCATGGAAAAGAGAATTTACAAGCATGTTTGGATGCTCTAAATGAGATCAGGACTTAATCTCCTGCATACCCTGACAGGCATTACAACACCTGCAGAACAAAGTATTTTATGAACATGTAATTCTGTTCTTTACACAACATGCCTCTGAAAATGTACTCAAATAAATGGTTTTTTCACACTTTCATGACAAAGAAAAGGTACTACAAACTCCAAGACATGATCAGCTCAGATGTCTTATTCAATGCAAGAAGAGACTCCACTAGGCCCACAGAAGGACAGATTTCTCTGAATTCTGTAATTCTGGCTTTAAGTACACTGCAATTTGTACCCATACACACTGCCACAATCTCCAATAACTGTTCAAAGCAAAAAACACTTTGAAGTATCTCTAAACAGTAATATCCCACAAAACAACTCACTGTTGCTCCACTAAAAATATAAAACAATACAAAAAGAAAAACTAACAAAAAAAAATTAAAGAAAAGAAAAATGAAGTGGTAAAGAATCATATTCTCAGATGCATCTGATTTTTAATGAAAGGGAAAGGAGACTTCTTTTTGTATAACTGCAAACTAACAATATTTTTCTTCCTTGTACCGCAATATCTTTTGCCACTAATTTCACACAAGTACCCCTGAAGTTTTTCCCAATCAGCACCCTCTTCAATTTCCAAATATTCTTAGACTGGTTTTCAGAGATATAAGTGAGATTGAGCTGCTGGCTCTTAGAGACACAAGTCATTCAGCAAGCAAGTACTTCTTCCTCATGCTGCCCACATATAAGCCCTTTTTCTCTGAGAAAATTTAATAATGGCTGATTTTCTCAGGAAAAGGAAAAGGAAAACAGAAAGAACTTGTCTTAGAAAGCCTGTATTGTAGCATAAGAGAAGGAGGCAATTTCCTTACTCAAATTCAATGCCAATTACCAAGCTGTGCAACTTACAGCTCTCACTGGGAGCCAGCACCTGCCAACTGTCACTAGACCAACAGAGAGAAATGAGACACAGTAATGTTTTCATACACTTCTGCAGTCAGAATTAACAAAATAAAATTAAATAATGTTAAAAAATCTTACCAAAACACTACTTGCAAATGTCTGTAAAAGGTAAGAGAGTATTTCTAAAAGTCTGTAACAAATATTTCTGCTTTTATATCTCACTGCACTGAGAAAACATGGTCAGCAAATTCATGAGCGGTCCTAATCTAGAGTAGGTCAAAATCAGACTATTTGTTTTAAACTGTTGATGTGAATTTAAACTCATGCAAACAACTTCAGACTGAAGAACAGAACAAGCTAGGCAAACTAAGAAATGTGTGTTTGCCTTGTTAGCTACTGAGTCCTCTGACCCAGCTTCTAACCACTCCCTATCCTGAGATGTGAATTACGTCCACTGAAGTTCTCAGGCCATCAAGAGAACTTCCAGGGAAGATGAAAGAACAATCCAGGATGAAAGCCTGGTTTTCAGTTTTAATGAGCTTCTAATTTGGAGACAAGCATGGGTACAAACAATGTATCAAATTGACATATCCAGCAACAGAAAATTTTGCTATTTTTCAGGAAGAGTAAGTTTTAAAATGTCACCCAAATGCACACACTGCCATTTTTCATATGTACTAAACAAACTCCCAGGTAAAGACCCTATAGAACAGGAATAATGAAGTCAGAATCAATAAAATTACCCTGTAGATAAAAAAATAAAAACAAATACACTTTTTATATAAATTCTTAGCAACATCCTGAAGGATTGTTTAGAGGCAGCACAAGTGTCTGTGTTCTGTGAAGTTACTCCTAACACCTAAATATTGATATTCTATACTATGGTAAACATCTTCAACAGAGAGCTCAGTCCAATCCCAAACTAGCATCTGGATGATAAAGGTTAACAAACTAATGCTAACAGCTAACAAAAAGTCCTCTAATTTTGATTCACCTATTTTTAACTCTGAATTTTGTGTTCTGACAAAACTTTCAGATGAGGAAGATCAACTGACAAGCAAAAAAATACTGAAAATATGTATTTAACAACTGATTCTTCCAGAACAGGCAAGAATTAGCTCCTGGACTCTTTGGAATGATTGCCTATGTTTTATGAAGCTGAACTGAAATTTCCTTGCTGGTACACCAAAATTTCAAAAATTTAATTTAGTAGCTACACATATAACTCTATTTCCTTTTTAATTATTTTATTATCTTAGATTACAATGGATCCAAGACAAATGCCAAATAACTGCCCTTTGGCTGCTTGCACACCCCATTAAATATGACAATATCTAGCCAGTACCCACACAATAAATGTCTTACCCTTTTAGAAAGGCACTTAGTACTTAAAAAAAAAAAGTTTATTGTCTCATTAAACATGACAGTTTGAAAAATAAACATGACATCCTTGAAAAATAGGCCAAGAATATCCTAAATGTTTTGAGTGCTTTAGTTTAGACAGTCACAAACAAGTATGAAAACTGTTCTACCTAGAAGCCTGCTAACCTTAACAATGGCAGTCTAGAGACAGGTACTAAACTGCTGGAATAGAAATTGCATGGCAAGGTGCTCTATATGCTTCACTGTCCTTATATTAATCCAGTTTTCCTTCAAGCTGGTCTGGAAAGAATATCTAAAAGCTGATCGATTCTGTTACATAAAATATGTAGGTGCTTTGGTAATATTGAATAATCACAGGACAGAAAATTCTGATCTGTTTTTACTGGTTTATGTGACATACTAGAAATTTTTTGACAGTGGCCAAAAAAACACATACATCCCTCCCACACTCTCCTTTCTTCTCTTGGCACTTGTACCATACCAGAGTGCTTGATATTTGTTGGGTTTTAGCGGGCTGGTTTGCTGATGCTTTTAAAAAACAAAAAAACACACAACACACACATGGAAAACCTTAGTGACTATTTGCAGGATTTATCTAATCACTGTCAGTTTAAATACTATGTTAGCAACACTGCCAAGGATAAGACCAGCTAAAAATATTTAGTAGGTCACAAAAGCCTGCTACATGAATGTAAATAAAACTGAGGTAATACATAAGTATATGGTAATACACTGAAGTATATTTCTTTCAGAGTTGTCCTAGTTTAAAAAGAAAAAAATTAAATCCTATGCAGCTACTCTGTGCTTTCTTCCAGTATATGCATAGGCAAAGTCTGGATTATATGAAGATGCTGTAACTTCAGAAACAAACATCACATTTGACTGGACGTAAACCTTCTGGAAAAAAAAAAAAATAAAAGCCTTTTTATCTTTTGAATGCTTCAAATAAGATCTCACAGAAATGAGACAAAACAGGTTTTATGGTTCAGCCACATTTAAGACTGGGTCAGCTGGTATATAGAGAACCCACAGAATGTATTTCTATAAAAGAATGTGAGCGGAAGTGGCAACAGCTGTGCTTTATTACAAACCTAAGGCTGTTTAAATACAAAACTTTCTTTATGCCTTTAGGTTTCTGTAGCAATCTCTGCCATTCTGAGCAGCAGATGAGTAAACTCCCATTTTCACAACAACAAAATACTTGGTTTAATCAAATTTGTCTTTTTCTGGGTTTCACCTACACTGTTAAGTGCAAATTAACCCCATTTCTCACATATACCACTTCCCTTTATGCCCCAAACTCATATTTTGGAATCACCTAGCCTAATAATAAATGAACCAAAAAATTGCTGGCAATAAAAATGCAATTGTGTCTTTTTCACTCAAACCCCTTTAGTTATCTCAAGTATTCTTAGCTAATAAACCACAGATCACCATCACTTTAAAAACAAAAAGCTATTTAATATTTTAAAACAATTATCCATTCTATTATCCCAGAGGGAGAATTCATATTGTTCTTGGTTCTGTTTCATAGTCAACATGAAATTTCCGAGAAGAAACGGGGACAAATACTTCAGTCCAAGAAATTCCTTAAGTAATGACTCATTTTTTGCACATATTGACAGAAGATCCCCAGAAGAATAAAAAGCATCCTCTACCAAGTAAATGTACTTCTTCATTTCAATGATACAATGAAATTAAGTCAAAGTAGTTTTTACACTGACATTTTAATAATGGAATTAGTAACTTCTAAATTCAGTTCTTCAAAATCATCCTACTTGAGATTATCTACTTCTCTTCCCTTTTGCTTTTGGGAGTATTTCATAAAATATTAATATTAAAGTATTTCTTCTTCAGTTCACTATCTTCAAACAAATAGGAGTGCATGGGGCAAAGACCTTGTATACAGATATATTTGAGTATATGAATACAAGTTAATGTAATAGTGACTGAATGAAGTCAATGTGTCAAAATAAGACAGTCGAGTATTTTTTCCGTTAAGAACTTTTTAAAATCATTTTAATTAGGTTTTGCCAGTGCTTTCTAGACTCTTATTTTATAAATACCAGTTACTTAAAAGGAAATTAATTCTTCATCTAAATGCCTGTATGCTCACACATATCATCTCTTTATAAAAGGACAAGAATTATCAGGTAAATTGGTTGTTATAGGAATTACCTCATACATGCATTTTTTGGTTAATGCATTAATAAAGTTTGCAAAACTCTACTTTTGAATGGGGTAGATCAACACCAAGAAATGAAATAGGCAATGAACTATTATGATGAGGCAAAGGAATTAAGATCTTATTCAGCATTCCCTTAAATCTCCAACAATAAACCTTCATTCCTACACTGACTAAAAAGAAACTCCAACTAAATAAAGAACCCATAACCAAGGGAGCCAAAGAATCCATCTAACAAGGCTTAATGCAAAACTGAAACAGAAAATGTTTAAACAACAAAGTGTAAGTATCACCCCAGATGTTTAGAATGGAAGTCAGCATTGGCACCATTCCAATAATTATCCTTCAATGGTGTTGTTTGGGTTTTATTTCCTTGTTTTACAATACTTGCAGAGTACTTATGTCAAGAAAGAAATTAAAGCAACCAAACCAAAAATCATACATTATTTTTAAGTGCAGTAAGTGCTGAACTTTGACCTTTATTTCAAAAACAACCTATTACAGTCAGCTTGTAGACTAATTCTGCCATTGGGATGGCCTGTTTATGCATTCTTCAGGGATATCATGGCTACACCTAGTCTAAGTGGCAGAACTGGATACTTCTTCAAAACATGTTAAAAATTTTTGAAAAATTTCAGGGTCAGGAAAAGTTAGAAGGACAAGTTATAATAAAAGTATAGAGCAAAGAGAGTTCAGGAAGTGACAACAAGAAGGCAAAAAAAGGAGCGTTTCAGAAGGCCTGGCTTCCCAAGATCTATTTCAACAGCAGCTGGTCTCCCTGGGAGCTCCTTTATAGTGAAAATCTGAAGTGGAAACTGTTCAATATTCCAAAGTTCATTTTTACAAAAGAAGTAAACTGTAGACTGCTGATGAAATGGGAGCTGGGCTTCTGGCAATATACAAAAGAGAGATGACCTTAATCTTCAGAAGAAGACATTCAGAAAACAAAAAAAGTGTTATTTCTAGCTGCTCCTTCTCATTCACCTTAATTATTTTCTTTTTGCTTTGCTCAGAAATGACAATAGTGAAAAATGCAATGCTTTCTCTAAAGTACTACTAGTAACAGCAGAGAGTTCACACTTCTAGAAAAAGCAAGCCTTATCAACAGGTATGTAATCCTTCTAGGCACTTTTACAAGTTTGCTAACAATACCTGATAAAGGAAAATACAGTCTTGCTCTACAACACAGACACATTTAATGTATTTTTAACTTTATTTAAGATCTTGTCAGTGAGTAGTTGGCAGGACAACTGATTGCCTTTATCAAAACAAAGTCAGCTTTATTCCAAGTTTCAAAGAAAGCATTCTATTTGGAAATACAAATATCTAGAAGGAAGTCTTCATCAAGAAATATCTGAGGTATATGACTGCTTCTCTTCTCTCACAGAAGACAAAAAAACTGGCTTATTTCTCCTAAGCTCTGATGAAACTTAAACATGAAAACCTCAAGAAAAGACATAGTGAAAAATAAAACTATATGTGAAAGGTTAATTTATGGTCTTCATAAAATCAAGACAGTTCTCAAAATGTTACATATTCATCACTAGACCACATATAAACTGAATTATAAGTAGGCCCTAAAAAAAAAGTCAGTGTTTTTACAGTACACAAAAATTAAAAATTACATGGATTTCTGTCCTGATGGTGGAAAACACAAAATTTCACTGTAGCTGACATGTTAGAACCAGTCACTGTTCTGTTGTCCCATCTCTCTGGTTAAAACAAGGCACCTAGTTATCTCCCCATTCAGTAAGCACCGATCCTTCCCAGAATGATTAAACGATTAATGCTGTAACTAGGAACAACATTGAGACAACATGAACAGCCTGTTCCACTTAGCAGCATCAGTGTTTGTTTTAAATATTTACATTCAGATTTTGAGTATGAGATTTTGTATGAAAAACATAATTTTTATAAAGAACAGTTGTATTAATAGACCCAATTCTTTTTTCCTATGAACTTAAAGATGAAGAACTACAACTTGTTACGTGTTAACTGACAAAGCTACTGAATCCTGCTATCATGTCCCTGAAAACAGACCTATAATAAAACATCTAGCCTAACTAATCCACAGCAAATCTAGTAGTGCTTTTAAATACAATTACCAATAAAAACTATACAGGGAATTCAGTCTGTAACATTATTTCTTTCACACATTGAGTATTTTGTCTATAGGCACAGCTATCCTTTCCCTTTCAGAAAGTACTGCTCAGACGGTATCTTGACTTCCTCTCCCCATTCCCCAGGAATTACAGAGTAACCTCATAGGGTAGTTCATGCTGTTAGACAAGTCAGAAAAAGGGATGTCATAGGATAATTCATATTGTTAGGGATGTCAAGAGGTTTACAGCCCAATCTCCTGCTGAAAGCTAAGACATTTGGTCAGGTTACTGGGGGCTTTATTTTTTAGTCTTGAAAGCTTTCAAGAAGAGAAAGTGCACAACTTCTCTGAGTAACCTGTTCCAATGCTTGACTGAACATATAAACATCTGTCTGATTTTTACAAACAAATTAAATTTAGCAGCTAGTAAGCTGAAGTGCATTACTCATATTTTATGGAAAAGAAAACCAATTTCATGTGAATCTGATGCAGCAGTAAATTCAAGCCCATGTCTAACAACTCTGAGTACTGGCTTGACTAGGAATAACCAATAGTAACGCTTCTGTTCAACTCTTGCTGAACTGGAGAAAATTGACTTGTGTGTAGTAAAATAGGATGTTTCCAATAAAGCTATAAAAAAAGATCACTTATCTCATGACTAAATCCTGATCTCTGTGTTCCAAGCTAACTCATTTGCATGGGACCAACATATCATCTGTCCACTATGTGTCAAGTATAAAAACATTACATAAACAAAGGCAAAGAACTTGTCAAATATGTATATTTATATTTCTTCATTTTAAAACACTCTATCACATTAATTTTTCTGTCTGTAGTGCTGACCATAGCTCAACCATGTCCCTTATTTCAGACACAAGAGCTACTAAGCTATTGAAATACTATTTTACTACATCCAAAAGACTACCTTATGTAAACAAAACTACTGTGGTGCAGTGGTAAGTCACCAGTTTTATCCAGATCTCAATCCAGTGAGAGGCTTACATAATCTTTCTGTAAGTATTTGTCTCAAGAGGTTGTAGCAAATCCTTGAGATAAAATGAAAGAAATTAGTATGATTACAAACAAAACCCAAATCATCGTTATTCTATTTGCCAGCACAGAACCCTGCAAAACTTAGCTGAGTTAAGCAAAAATACAGGATATGCTACAGTCAGAATTGCTGATTTCTCTGCATAAATAGGACAATTGAGGTTGCTCGGCATTTCTATAGTTTACTACTACTTACAACTTTGTCCAAGTGTCCTGTGTGTCCTTGCTTTCTGCCAATGCATATAAAACATATACTTACACATGACATCAAAAAATTTCAGATTTCAATTTTTAAAAAGGAAAACCACAATAATTTTTCTTCAAAAAATGTTTGTGACTATGGCTTGAAGCCATCATCATAGACAGGCTTTGAGTTAATGCTATGCTCTTTCATTTGTCTCTGAAAATGTAACAAAGACCAACCAACTTCTAAGAAGAAAGTACTGTGTCGTTTCAGTGGAGAAGAACAAAAGCCACCTTACAGTCTCTGAAGAATAAAAATTGAGACCAATGTCTGCTAAAAGCACAGAAAAAGTGACTGGAGACTGCAGAAAGGAGACTAGACGGTGCTGACAGAGCAAGTCAGGATGAGGAGGCTCCAAGGAATAAAGGAAAGTAAATTGAAGGAAAGCTGACAGGAAAAAAGCAAGGAGACAGGACTGGGTGAGATACAAAAGCAAAATTTGGAATGGTCAAGACCAGGAATACCTAAAACACTGAGACCAGCTACAGGATGATAAAGGTGCTGTCATTAGGATACATATAAATGATGAAGGGAAAGGGACCATGCCTACAGAAGTTGTGCAAAAGAGCCCTCACGCACCACAACCATTCTAAAGCCTACAGCACAAAGGACTTCAGTCTTGCACCACTTTTCCACTACCCGAGCAAATGCACTACAAGTGATACCATTCTGCTTTACCACTGCTGTACATGAAAGGAACCATACTCCCATAACATCACTCATGATGGTAAAAGTTCAGGAGCTTTTTGCAAAGGATTAAACATTTCCCATTCTGTTTGTAACCACTGTAGGTCCAATACAGTAAAACAATAAGAAATTTCCTTGGAGAATTGATTTTTTTTCTGCATTTTCTTGGTTTGTTGTTTGTTGCCTTGTTTGGTTGGTTGCTTTTTAATTCCCTAAAATTTAATTTTCTGGGTTTTAAGGACATTTATGGGACATGTATGCATATTTTACTTCACAAACAACACAAAAGAACATTATCAAGGTTACTAAATCAAGCACTCAAAAAGTGTAAAATGACAAACTGTTGTCTGTGCAACCATAATTAACTTCCCTTGAGTGTTTTTGGTTTTTTACAATACACTTAAATAGACATGTGCTTCTTATTCAAAGTTACCTTGCCACTGAAGATGATACAGAACTTAAGGCAGGTAGGACTTGTTTTATCTACTGAAGAACTGAACTTGAAGAAAGAAAAAGGGACAGGGGCTCTGTAATATGCCACAAAGACTTTAATGGCTAACATTCTCTCTATTGTAGTTTCCTTCATTCCCCCGACTGTCATGCAGCAAACCATTTAACCTAAAACTTCTGTAGTTTGTAATTAACAGTAAATTCCTCTTTTTCCCCATTCACTCTGCAGATTCACTCACAGATGTGGAGCAGCCAGGACTGTTACAAAAAGCAGTAGCAGGTATAACTTGAGCAAACATATTTACAAGAATTGTAGAAATTTCAAACTGGACACCAAAAATGACTGAATACTTTTCACTTAGCCCTTTTTGTGCCTTTCTTCACCATCTGTAGAAGTGTTGTCTCACCTTAGGTAGTGTTTGATAAACTATTAGTACTTTATGGGGCATTCTGATCACATACTGATAAGCCCTTTAGCAAAGCTCACACAGATGTTATCAGTTCTGTCTTCAAAGCAGAGCTGAGTAACACGCAATAAATAAATCATGGGCTTACACAATGATCAATGAAAAATACTGAATTCTCTTAAGTGAGCTCAGTCTATCCCATGCAGTGAAAGACGGGATTCCTGTGGGAAAAAAAATAGTATGTGATCATGTAATTAAGACTGTATCAGAAGTACATGCTAAAAAAGGCACTAAAAACCTCTTTATTCCATAACCTTAGTAATGTGGGATTTCCCTACAAAAGGTGTTTAAGACAGACACTCAATTTAAAATTCTATAAAATCAAGTAGGTTCTTGCTTTACCATGAAGTTGTGTTGAGGTTGCATTACTTTTTAGCACTACTTAAAAGTGAAACTGGAAATCTCTTGCTGGTTTAGAACAGCATTGTGGACAATACAAATATGGACCAGGACAGAAGTGTTTCGCTTAGGTTATTTTAATTTTTGCAAAATTTAGAGATAGAAAAGATCTATTTTTTATAATGTCAACTATTGCTAAAGACAAAACCTAAGCAATTGATAACATATAACATATATTTGAATGCAAATGACCAAACAAAAGATTCATACTACCAACAGTTTTCAGAAACATTAAGGTGAGTTCTTACTAAAGAAATTTTAGTGCATTATAATTTATAGAAGAACATAGACCAAAGATCATATTTTCACAGAGATCTGTACAGTATTTGCAATACAAGGACATTTAGAAGTTATTAATGGTAGATGAAAAAAATCTGTGAATTTTTATAACTTCAGGTTATTTCAGAAAGCCTTCCCCTGTCATATGTAATTTCAAGGCCTGTGCTGATGATTTTTAGTGGTTTACAAGTAATTCTATACAAAAGAGTGAAACTAAGTAACATATTTGTTGATACCTTCTTTGATACAGCCACCTCTGCACAGGTGGCTGCATTTTAAAGGCGTATTTTTCCCTAAATTGTACAGCCTAGTAATTACATAATGGCTTATTTTTACAACGTTAACAAACCCTTTTTAATGTGCTTTAATATAACTGTATTATAATATTGTTATATAACTATGACTATGCTAGAATATAACACTCGAAAACATTAGCAGCTCAGAGGTCACAGTTTACTTTCATTACTAAATGGAGCATAGTTGATTAACTGCATAGATAATCTCCCGTAGATTTCATAAGCAGAATTAAACACGGCTTCATAGAGCCGCCGCAATTCCTAAAGAGCCGCTCAACGAGGTGCAGCTCGGGCGCGGCACCCCGGGGCAGGCTCAGCCCTTCCAGGTGCCTTTAGCGGAGCTCAGCAATGGCATTTCTGCCCCCACCGGCAGGTTACTACAGCCGCCCCGAATCACTGACATTCACGGAAACGCGGCACTGAAAAAAGGCATCATTAGCATTTTACAAGGAGAAAACAGAGTGAAACGCTATCATTTTTATTGCAAGAGGGTGCACTGAAAAAAAAAAAAAAAAAGCCAAACCAAAAGCCAACACCCTTTTTAGCCCGTCACCACTAAGCACACCCAAAACGCAGATAAATCAGCGTACGGCGCAAGGCTGCGGCTGCTCCGGCACATAGACCATGGTGCTGAAATGATGCGCTGGAAGACCGCGGTACGAACGCGTTTTTACACACGCTGCCAAAATCCATCCGTGCGCCGCAGGAAACGGAGAGGAAACCGCGCACGAGGCTTCCCCTGCGGCACTATCACGGTCCCTGGGCAGCCAGCATCCCCCCCCGAGCCCACGATCGGCGGGGACAGCACTCGCCGGCGGATTACCCGGGGCAGGCGGCCCACTTTCGGCAGCCCGGGGTGCCGAGTAATCTCGTGCCCAGCGGGCAGGCGCCCTGAGAGGGGGCGGCTTCCCCCTGCCCGCCCCGCTCCCCACGCCGGGAAGGGGCCGCCGCCCCCGGCCGCCGCAAAGGAGGGGTTCCACCCTGGGCCGTGGCGGGGCTCTGGGCTGCCTCGCCGCCCCGCACCTGCCCCAGCTCCCCGCGTTCCCCCGGCCGCACCGGCAAAGTTGTGACTCCCCGCCGCTGAGGGGACCCACCCGGGGCGGTGCCGCCTCCCCAGGACCGCGGTGCCGGTGGCCGCGCGCCGCTCTGCCAGTGCCGCTCGAACGCGGGACCCCGCTGCGCTGCGCGGGCGGGGGGCGCCCGCCGCCGAGCGAGC
>JAYDZK010000056.1:26438176-26471289 GCA_034509185.1 Euphonia xanthogaster
CCCTATTAAAGAACTGTTATTTCCTGCTCCCATATTTTTTTGCCTGAGAGCCCCTTAATTTGAAATTCATAGCAATTCAGAGGAGTGGGGAGGGTTTGCATTCTCCATTTCAGGGGAGGCTCCTGCCTTCTTCAGCAGGCACCCGTCTTTCCAAACCAAGACAGTTTTGAAACAGAACCAAACCCTTTGTGGCTGAAACACTTCAGCCTTTCCACTCCTTTGAGAAGGACTGAAAGGACTAGCAGTAATTTCACTGTTTTCTGTTCTCTAATTTCAGATTTTAGATACAGTTCCGTCCTTTTTGTTTCAAAGATTTTATTTGTTTCTTTCATTTAATATTACCATACTATTCACCAGTGTTTGCATACCAATAAATTTAACAAAACAAGAGGTTCTAGCCTTTTTTTCTCTAAAAGCTCAACATTTTCATCACATATTTGTGTTCAGCAAAAAGTGATAGAACATTTTATCTGTTTAAAATGCATCTGTAATTTAGATGCAAAATTTAAGATTCAAGGCACAAAGAACTTCAGGCCTAATCAAGAAATTACTATGATGGCATGTGAATGAAGCTTGCTCGGAAGCAGTTAGTACAAGAACTGAGAAGTTTGAACATCTTTTCCATTAAAATCGTTGCATTATCTCAGTATTGTACAAACCCAACAAAGGAAGTTACTCAGCAATTCTAAGGAAGGAGAGCCATGATCCAGCACTTTACTAAGTTCCTGCATAAAACTTGTCTGTAAAGCTCTCTCAAATTGCCTACTTTTTCCTTTCATTCCTTTGGCAGGAGCACATTAACTTAAAACCGAAGTAGGAGTATTGCCAGCAAATCTTTTAAGGTGAAATAAGCTTGAGGCTTAAAGCTAAAATTATTAGAAGTGTGGAGCTTGATGCAAATTATACACATTAGTTTGAATGTCTGATGAACTACTAAACATTTTACATAATAATTTTGTTACACCTGCACAATTTAATTACCATTTTTTTATCAATAGTCTACTCAGTGTATATGTTTAGCTGCTTGTCAGACAAGGTCCTTCTATACAGAAAGACTTTAAGACAAGGGTTTCCAGATGTGCCCAAGGGAACAAGACATCTGGCTTCGAATGATCATGAATCTTAAGGAACTAAAATGTTTCTGTAAAGGACTGCAGAATCCACTTTCATTTTTATTCTAGTAGTGCTTAGAAACCTCACTTTTGCTGGCTGTTAAGCACATAAAAATGATACTAAAAAGCCTTAACTACAACTGCAATTAAATACTTTTTTTTTTTTTCTGTTTAATAAAGAAGTGTATGACAAGACTGTCCCTCTAGTTCAGATGTGGTTTAATCTCTTGGGTAAGAATGGAGTATCTTATGAGTGCTTGGTGAACCACAACTGGCCATGCATGCAGTACAGAGCAAGACAAAGGCTATACCAAGGCAGGGAGAGACTAATGGAGGAGGTGAAGGAGAAAGTGGTAAGAAAGTAGTGAAAGAAAATTAGTTTTCTCATTCAGTATTCAATAGAAACTGTTGCTTTCATTTGTTGGTGGCAGCTGTGGAGGGAGCATAGGATACCACATGACACCTGAATGCTCCTGCTGCTCCTGCTAGTTCCAGCTACTGTTGGAGAACACTTTCAACCCCTAAATGCTGACTTCTGCCTCTCCACGCATGTTTCTGGGGTAAAATCTTAAGGGGGAATTTTTTATCAGTTTTTAGCCTACTGTCTTCTGAAGAGGAAGCTTGTTTAACCCCTGGAAGTCTATTTACACCAGAATAAATCACCATTTCATACAGGTCATATTAATTGTTTCAGTATAGTTTATGAATAATTAAAGATCTTGCAATTTAGAAGACAGAAACCAGAGACAGAAAGGATTAATGCATATTGTGAGTTCTACATCTTGGGTAAAATGATGTCTTCTATAAAATCAATATAAATTTTCAATTAAGAAAAACAAAATTAATTATTTCTCCTAAATGTATTTGTAGTCTCAAATATATTATTTAAAGTTATTTTTTTAGCATTTTAAAAAGTGCCCATGAAAGACTAGTATTTTCAAACCAACTTAGATAAAATTGTGTGATGTAGAAGCAATTTACACTTCTTAATAACTACATTGTTCTTGTAGAAAGAGATTGTCATATTCTCTGACAGCCAATTTTCTAGTGATGAATTGTTTAAAACCCATTCTTTTTGATATTTTTAGTAAGTAGATGAATAAGTGGTAAGCCAATTTTTCTGCTTTTCTTTACAGATTAAAGCATTCTTTTAATTATATTTCACACTAGTGTTACAGACAAGCATATGACTGCAAGAAACAATAGCCATGTGATACTGTTAGAACAGTAAATCTGTCTCTTGTTCTTTAAAATGATCACTATTTGTTTAATTCTGTTATTTGTTCATCCAAGGCATGAACCAATGACCACAGAAATCTGTGAGAAAATCCCTGCCAATTTCATAGATTTTGTAACAAAACATAATGCCAAAACTTTTTTCCCTACGTATAAGTACTTTGGGGTTTTTTGTTGATTTTAAAATACTTTTTGTTCCATTCTGCCCCAAGGATAAGGCGTCTATAAAAGCCTCGTTACAGGGAAATGGTTTCTTTCAGAAGAAAACCTTAATCTATGGATGTCATCTTGCTGCTGATATATTCTGTTCATGCTAACTCCTTTTTCAGTCAAGTCCTATTAGGTAAAGTAATGGCCAAATTTATACAGAAGGAGGACAAGTATATATGACACTGACTTGTGTCCTGAGACATTTAAATTGTAAAGGGAAAACTGATGCTTTTTTTTTCCTATTTCTTTCTCCTGGAGGCACAACAATTATAAATGCAAGAAACTAAAGAAAATCCTTGCCTGTTGAAAGTATTGAATGGCCTTTTCTCAGCATCTGCATACTTGCAGACCTGCAGAGAGGTGAAGTACACACCTGCTCCATGACTCGCCTTGAAGTACTTTGGTCAATTGTGGACCCATTGGTGTGACAGTCACCTGCTGAGGAGCACTGGACATAGCTTCTGCTGTTCCTTTTCTTCCAGGTTCTTCTGGGCAAGACAGGAAGCCCCTTTTTTTGCTTCCTGCTTCAGCTTGTGTGAGGAAATGTATGTGTAATAACCTGTATGCCATGGGCAAAAAAGAGAGAATTGGGTGGCAAATCTGACTCCATTACCTGCTATTTTTGAAACGTATTATCACTTTCTGGCAGTCTTGGACATTTTTGAATAATAGGGCCCTGGAAGGATGGAAACAATAGCTAGTTTGGAAGGTGGAGCAGTAACTGGGAAGTAAATATGACACTTGTGCATCCATTCAGTATTTAACAAAACAGAATCTGGGGGCACACTGCAGCTGACAGGTTCTCATTCTTGTAGCATGAATACAGTGATTTGGGTTTTTGTAGGAGTCCCATCTTTATTCCAAATTTTCCCTGTTGGCTCTGGCCAGTGTGACTTCAGACTGTGAAAAACTGTGACTATATAGGAAAAGAATAATAGAGATTCTGGCCCCCTTTTTTTCTCCTCTGTCAGTGAAATTTGATATCAGTTAATTAAAGGACACCTGTGTTGAAAAATGAGGCAATCCACCTGATTAGAGTATGGACAGTTACATTTAGCATAGTATCATAATATAAAAAACTATAAGCATCTATTGAATGGTAAGATTAGGATTCTGCTTATAGGCATTATAGCACAGTATGAAGTGTATTTCTTTAAACAGCAGACTGTCTACATGCCTAAAAATTTTTAAGGGACATGTTGAGAAAATTCAACCAACTTCATTTCAAAATATGTAGATATTGTAATATCTAGGTACAGGCTACTGGATCATGCATTCTGATTTAAAGCCAAGACATAGACCTCAAATTTAGGTTTCATCCAAAAAGCTGACAACAACACATATTTTTGTCTCATTAAACCACCAAAACGCCCTCATTAAGAACATCTTATGTATCAGCATCATTCTGTGGGTAACAAGGAGCTATTTGTAGGGATTAAACATCAAAGTCTGTGTTTCACAAATAAATCTGCCCATAATTAAATTTTATACCTGCATCACAGCACCTCTGGGGTATTACAACACTCTCCTGCACTGTGAAGTTTATTTATATTTCAAATATAGTGGGTTTTTTAAGGATGCTTACTTAGACTGTTCCTGTTTATTTGGAGCATTAAAATATTCATTGGCCAAAAGATCGGTATGTGGCTTTGAAACAGGTCTATCAAAAGCTTGTTTGTACAAGACACTGAATAGAAGGAATTTGCTCTGTGAAATGCTACACTAGTAAACTACCACTGTTCCAAGCAAAGAGAAACCAAGGGCACTTCCAAATTTTTCATCTATTCTGGTATCTTAATTTTTTACTTGAACTTAATATTCTTGACTATAGTTGAGAGGAAAACTTGAACCTTCTTGTAATCAGCATCTACTCTCCTGCATGTTGAACATCACAGTATTTGCTCTACCAGTGCATGGTAATTACATTTATTATGCCTTTGACTGCTGTGTGTCAGACAAAGCCAATGAGTGTTGGAGTCAGCCACTCAAAAAATAATAAAGATCTCAATCATGATGATGTATCTACATGTGAAAGGAAAATGCATAACTATTATGGCAAGTGGAGATAAAAAATATATATTTATGATCACTGCTGCCACCTAATTGCCCTGGAAAACATTGTTTTGAAAAGCTGTCCATGGCTGTACATCCAGCCATCAGTCCATGTAATCCGTCAGTGGAATAGTAATATATCACATTACCAGTATATTGTACACTTTTGAGGAATGTAACAAACCACACACATGCCAATTAATTAATTAATTCCCCAAACTACACTCTCAAGCACTATGCCCTGGGAACTAACCATTATTCTCCTGGTTTAGGGTTAAATAAACTGAACAAAAGCAAACAGCCTCTCATGCGAAGTCAGTGAGCTAGCCATGAACTGAGGCTTAGAATCTAGATTTTTAATCATACCTTATTAATCAAAATATAGTAATGCCAGTTATTCGTCTTAATTACCAGTGTGTTTAATTAGTTACTTACATTTTCAGAAACACAGAGTTAACAAACCGTGTGTAGATGACTATCAAACTCCTCTTAGAGCATAAACACTTTTCAGTTATATTTGTTTTTACTGCTGCATAATGTCTAGTGTACACTAGAGCTTTGCTTCAATCTGTAATCACTGGGAATTTTCAGGCTTCTACTGTATTGCCCAGCATCTTGTATTTGTAGACCATATTTCAGCTAAGAAATTTAACAACGTAATTTAAACTATTTTAGAACATTCATGTTTAGCATGAATTGATATGCAATAGTGTTTGGATTTATGAGTCCTTAATGTGAGCAGTGATGCCATATAGTTCTTAAAATGAAAGAAATTATACACACATTGAAGACAATTTTTACATTGTCTCTGAAACAAAACGAAACGAAGGGAAGCAAAATAATTAAAATAAAATAAAATCTAAAAATATTTAAAATAAAATAAAATAAAATAAATAGTTACTGAAGTTATTGGCACATGTATAAACCTTTAAAGGTCTTTTACAAGTAAGAGATGTTTTTATATTTCATCATTAGATCCAAGCCTATGTTTCCTCCAACCATGTCTTATCTTCTGGGCCTTATCCAAAGCCTACAGTGGTTAATAAGTGTGTAGAAGTTTGGACAATTGAGGTAAGGTATGGAAATTTGAGGAAATATCTGTTTCCTCTTTATGTGGTCCAGTTGATATTGTGAAAATGCTGAAGATGCTGAAGTCAATTGAACACCACACAGACAATCTGAGATAGACTGGAAGAAGCAGGGAAAGCCATGTCCAAAAACCTCAGTTTTGTAAAAACTAGGCATTGTACTTGAGCATTGGAAATCTGTGTTGATTGGGAAGCAATCAGCTTTTTCACAGAACATTTCCTTCCTAAAGACGGGGAAAAACATAGTCTGAAGACACTTTGTATTTAATACAGAGGGACAGCAAACCACCTAGCTTTCATGACATATCATGTCTAGACTCCTAAGTGGAGGAGATGAGTTGATTAGTCTTTTGCATTTTCTTCAATGGCTTTCAGGTTCCAAAATAAAAACAAGTAAATGTTAAAAGAAGAATTTTTCTTTGTTTTAGTCCCAAGACTCACTCTGGACCCTCAAAATGTTTGTATTGCCATAAAATAACATAAAACTATATGCCTACATGTTTCTGTGAAAGATCATGTTGTTTCTATCATACTCAGAAAACTGAAATAAGCATTCTTTTACTGTGATTTAATCTCTGACTGAATACATGACTGTTAAAGTGATATTTAGAAATTTTCCCATTCACAGGAAGAAGATTTTGGCAGGTCATGGAAATAGGTCATGGAAACCAAAAGCTGTGTTTTTGTGAGCAGACAAAAAAAACCTTAAGACTCTGCCACCAAAAGGGAAGATTTTGCATCTCTTCCCTTCAAAAGCCATGTCTTTCTGCATCCCAGCAAGTCCCATTCATGCTGTCCTGTCAGCTTCCTGAAACTAACTTTGAAAAGTGTTACAAGCCTCAATGACATTCATCCCTCTCCTTCCCTTTACATTTTTTCAATAGATTTGCTCTTAGGGGAGACTAACAGGTTAATCAAATAAGACCAGGGGAGTGGAACAAAAAGAAGAAGAGAGAGGAGAAAAGAGAGGAATAGAATCTAGTTTAGGTAGTTGCAAACTCTTAAACCAGCTTGCTGTCCAAGTGCTGGTGCTGGCAACCATGGATTTCTACTTGTAGATGAAACAGCTCTGAATGTGAAAAGATAAGAGGAATATGCTTACAGCGTATTGGAGAGACTTCTAATTTGAAAAATCAACTTTTTATATAATAAGATGAAGACAGAAATTTATTTTAAACACAATGTGAGGTATTTGTCATACTGAGTTGGGCAAAGCCCACACTCTACTAGTAAAAATGAATAAAGTTAGCAGAAGTGATATGAATTCCAGGCTAATACTTTAAAGGCATTTCTCTTTTTAGCATTATGACACTATTTGACCAGGGACAATAACACTCAAACTGTTTTCAATCCCTGGTTGTACTTTAATATGACTGTTGAAGTCAGTGAACACTTCAAAGTGCTTTACAGGCACTAAAAGCCTAATTCTGCTCCTGTAGTTGTGTTCTGTGATCACTTCCTTATGCTGGGGGTTGTGGCAGCAAAATCACAGCCTGGGTCCACTGCCATTGTGCACATTGAGCAGCCCCATTCTCCACCTTTTGACTTCTGCATTACCACTAGGAAGAGTGGGCACGAGGTGCAGTCAAAGAGTTTTGATGTATTTCCTTATGCTGTTCTGTTGTTGTGATGTTGAAGATGATTTACAGGAATTTTCTCTACAAGAAATTATCAGAATTCAAAAATGGTTTTGATCTTTCTGGAGTGCAACTAACAGATAAGGGCAGGAGCTTTTAGCTACTCACTTTATTGGCAGTGCAATTACAGAAATTTATCCAATACTTTCTACAATTCAGAACAGTGTGTATAAAAAAACCCAGTATAACCCCCACAACCATTCTCTCTAAAGCTTATGATAGATTGTTAGATTTATACTTCAGTACTATTCTAACATCCAATTTATAATGCTCGAAGTAAATTAAATTAAACTTATTGCTCTCACTACCTTATGCTTATAATCAGTATATTTTATTCCCAAGCAAACACATTAGTCTCCTGTCTGAAGCCAAGCTTGTTACCTAGCTGAAGGATTTACTCAAAAAGCAAGAGTTTGGGGAGACAGTGAGATAAGTGCATTATCTTTAGAAATCATATATTACCACCAAATAACTGCAGAAAAGCATTTTTAGAGCTCACATATCTTTTTTCTATTCATATTTGTGAAAGGGGTTATTTATTTATTTATTTCGAGGGTATTTATGTAGTCTGCTGCTGCAAATAGGTTAAAGTTTGGTTTCTTATCTATTATTACATTTTTGTGTGTTGAGTTAGCAAGCTGGAGGGTAATATCTGCTGCCTTATCACTAATATTTTATTTATGTTATTGAAATGAAGGTTATTATCAAATCTGTTAAAAATTTCATACGCATGTAAATAGTTGGCAGAGGGAAAAGGATTCATTTGAAGGAAATATGTAACTGAAAAAGAGCATAAAAGGAAGAGAATTCTTAGTCTAATGCTGTCCCATATATTTTAAATTTTAGAAGGAGAATAGAGAGACAGCAAATTCTTTGCATCAGTTTTTCTCTCTTTATTGTCTGATTTTAGAGAGAAAAAATGAAGATATCTGCTTAAATATAGTGACAGAGAAAAGGACTTCACCACGGTAGTCTTACATGCCTATCATTAAAATTACCATGGAAAAATCTAAGAAGAAAGTACATTTGCACAACTGACCAAAAGATATTATGAAAGCAGAACTACTAGCTTGGAAAGGCAGACGCACAAGAAAACTGTAATTTATTGTCTTGAGTGGTAGATGATACAATAATATTTTTTTTTAGTTTTTTTGGTAATGAAGAGGTTCTAGAAAGGCTTCAAAACTTTTTATATGTGGTCTGGTTAATACTTATTTTGAAAATACCCGAGGCTTTCCCACTAACTTAACTAACATATGCAGACTATCACAATAATTACTACTTGCCGTGAGTAGAAATTTGACTGAAAATGCATTAGGGAGAAATAGAAAACAAGTTTCTAGTTCCCATCCTCATTTTTCTCAAACCCTTAGGTATTTGGATTTCACAGGAGGAAAAGCCAGATCTCATTACATCTAGTTTTGATATTTTGTCATCCAGTTAGGGGAATAAACATGTACTCTGGATTAGGCAGGAGCCATCAATGTAGTGTGTAGGTGGACCTGTTCATTCCCCTGTGGCTTCCCTTACAGCAGAACTAAGCATGTCACAGCAGTTCACTAGGGAGCTTTAGGAGGTTTGTGTACTCAGCAAAGCCAAGGCATATTCATCTGAATTGCTGAAGAAGTACTTTTACTCAATAAGTCTCAGTATCCCTTTGTCTTATAACTACAGCAGGAATGTGCCTTTCTTTGTAGGAGCTGATTTTTATTTCTTAATGCTCGCTTGTAGCAGGTTTAGCACACACTGATATACACCCATCTCTCTGAGCTCAGGGACAGCTGTGCACACAGTGGGAAAGGTTACCAGGAGCAGTTTACAATAGAGCTCTCTTGCTGTCTTTGCTGATACAAATATTGAAGATGTATTAGCACTACATCTTCCCTAGGAAATCTAAACCCCTTCTTTTTTATTAGAGCCTCAACACCTTCAGTACTCTAGAACTATAGCAAGAAGGATATATTTTCCCCAGAATGTTAAAGATACCATTCTTGTTTTCTGTTGATGGCTCCATGTACATTTCACTGGGTTTCACATCACTCTGAACGTTATAGTAATACCTTTCTCCACACATTGTTCTCACTATTAGCTCTTAGTGAGATGGGTGCAACCCCTGATTAATCAGTTGAATAGCATACAGCTGATGCTGATAGAGCCCACTGCAAACAGGATTAAATTGCTAGCTTGGCACATGTTCAGAATTTAAAGGATAAAATTCTCACCATCTCAGGAGTTGCCAAAAGAAAAATAGGTCATATAGAGGTGTCTGATGAAGAGGTAAACTGTTTTGAAATACATCTAAACAACATATTTACACAAATGTACACACAGATTTAAATGTACTCTTAGTACACAAAGAATCAGCAGAACCCAGAATTGATTATACTTTTTAATGCAGGAATACTGAATTAAATGGCCTTATTTGGCTTGACAGTTTTGGCTTGAGGTAGGTCTGTAGTCCATACAAGTTGATTCATCAATATTTATGTTAAAAGGGGAAAGGGGTGAAATTAGAAAGTTACCTAGAGTATTAGAGAAAAAATGACTGCATCATTCAGTATGAAGCAGATACATTACCTAGATGTATTATTAGAAAATGGGAAGAATTTATTTGTTGCCACAGAGACAGAAATAATCTGCTTTATATAAAAGCTCTCTTCAATCTCTTCTGAAGAGGTATCTCACTCCCATGCATCCGATTTATTAAACATATATAAATCATAGTATGTCATAGGAAATTTGAGAATGAAATGAATGAGATGGGTTGGCAGTTTTCTAACAGAAAGATTCAATAGAGAGGAAATCATGGAAGCAAAGATTAAAGCATTAAAGAAACCACATAAATCTCTGTTAAAGAAATCTCTATGCCTAGCTTATAACACTAGTCAGAAATTTAAAAAAAAATACAGGGAAACAATGCATAGGGAAAAGTTATGACATAGCCTGACAAATGACTGTCTATTCTGACCAATTTTTAGAACACTTACCAGGAATTAGAACAGCAATTCTGGCATACCTTAGTGCTAGAACTAGAACGTGATATAATTTTAGTAAGTCTGTTATACACAGCCTGCCCTGTGAATACCATGCCCTCCTTTGATCTGGTTCACTATCCAGCAGAAACCTATCAGAAGACAGTTGTTTCATAAAAGATACTGAAATTGCTGGCTTCTTTGTAGGAGCCCCTCAAAAATTTTAATATACTACCTAGCATAGCTGTGCAAAGCTTGAGTCATTATCCTTCCCAGAAAGACACTGTACAAATTAATTTCTCAAATCTTCCTTATAACGGGTCAGGGGAGAGCTTTTACATCTTCAAGAATCCCAGATGAAGCTGGAGTTTGTTTGCCTACTTACTGTTTGGATTGCTGGGGTTTTTGGACTGTTTTGGGAGGGGACTTGTTCTGATGGAAGCCAACACTGAAACAGATCATAAGTTTAAAGGATTTTAATTCAGACACAGACTCTGTGGACAGTGAAAAATTGCTGGTGTTGTCTGGCTGAATTACCTAGGAAGTATTCCAAGAGTAGATGAAGCCTGAACTTACAGTTTCATCATAGCATTTAATCTTAAAATATTTTGCTGGGGACAGCACTGCCCAATAAACTATAGTACAGTGAAGTTATGCTAATTAAGTGGAAGTGGATTTCTTGTTTGATTAGACTGTATCTGGTTGATCTGTGATGTGGATGACAGCCACAGTAATCTAATCTCATCCACCAACCCATCTGGTATTTCTAATGTGTTTATTGTGCTGTTGTATATACATCATCAATCATGGATGTGAAATATGTAAATACTCCAAACATAAATAAGGGATGACATATTAATTGAGCAACATGCAAATTGCTACATTTACAGTGCTGGGAAGTGGGTGCTCTAGGGAACTTCTCATTACAGATCAGCTGCTGATATGCAGCTATTAACACCCAGCTGCTTGCTTCTGCCATGGAGAGCTTTGTGGTGATACCAACTGCTGCTTCACACTGCACAAGAAATGGCTTAGTACTGTGTAGTGACTGCGATGAAAAAATTCTTTGCTGGACACTTAAATGTGGTTCTGGAAAACAGTTGCAAGAAGAGGGATGAAACAGGGTCCAGCACTATTTCATACACATTAAACTAATTTACTCTCTTGAAACTTAGTTTTGCAGAGAACCCTCAGTTACAAAGCTGGTCAATGCATCACTAGCTTCTCTTGCTTTATTCTTTGTTACTGCCGGCTCTGGGGCATCTGCATACTCACTCAGTCTTTCTTTTCAGATAATTAGTCTTCCAAATAAGGACGTACTGTCCCCCAGGCTTTAACTATTAAAGTCTCCTTACTGCTATTCAGTCTTATCACCATGTGTTATTTAGCTTTATGCACTTATCTCCCTGCTCCAGCCTTATCAGGCAATTCTTTTGTGACAAGAATTCAGGGACAGTTCTATTGTAGTTGCATTATTTTCAGCCTCTATATAATGTTATCAGCCTAATGAAATCAGATGTTTGCTAGAATGGAGATCTGGATTCCTTTTTCAGGTGCTTAGCTATTTTGCATACACTCTCATTTCTTCAACTTCCTAATTGAAAGTATTTGTTTTATATCTTGCTTCAACTTACATCTTTATTTTCTGTGCATTTCCCTCCCTGTCAAACACTGACATGACCAGAAGTTTTATTTTGTACTTCCTTTATATTATAAAACTTAAACCAGCAGGTTAAAACTATCTGATGCATGAAAATGAGAATTGCTTTAATTTATATTTGCTTTTTATGATTCAAGTCTCTTAATAACATGAAAGAATATTTTTGACATTAAAAGATAGAATGCCTTTTAAATGGACAGAATTCTTTAAAAAATGTACATTCTAGAAGAAAAAAAAATCTCAATATGCAAAACATTATGTTTAATTAGATTATTTAAAAGCATTATATGTGTAAAAATAATTAAGAGATGTTCTGAAAGAAGCATTACTAAAGTATTTCTTAAAACATGTCAGAAGCACATTTTACCTCCTCTTCACATCAGTAGAAACAGAGCATTTGCTTTGGTGATCTGGTAATGATCAGGGAAAATTATTGTGCAATAGGGAATTTGTATGAAATATTCATTCAATTAAGTTTTCAAAACCCTCTGAGCCATTCAGCTACTGAGTCAAAATGAGAATATTATAGGAAGCAGAGATATTGCTTTTATGATGATGTATGCAAACAGATTTCTTAAACAAATGCACTTTTTGACTCAGAGATTGACCTAACAACAATATGATGATATAAGCTTATTCCTCAGCCAGGAATTCCACAAATCTTTCTGTTGCCTCTGCTGTGCTATAAATGCAATTGTCTTTTCCCTCAGTAAAGTTGTTAAGATGTTACATGGCCAGAGCTACTGCTCTGAATTAGGGTGCTGTGGTTTGCTGGGTGCTCAAAATAGTGCTGGAATGCACAACCCCTTCCAATTTGGCCATTTCTTGCTTTACTTAGCATACTTTAAATTTCTTTTTAAACTAAGTTTAGAACCATTGTGATGCTCTATACTGAGGCTTTTATCTGCTTTCTTTCATTTTCTTGATTCCAGAGAAGGATAGAGACATAGCTTTTCTTCTGGAGCAGGTTTCAAGGCTGTATTAAAACCTTTTCCCCATATTGATATAATACAGCTCTCAGATTCAAAAATCACCATTATGGGCCTGGCTAAAAGTCCACTTAGTCTGATTTTTCTGTATGCAAGTAAGGACATTTACAAATACCTCAGACAAGAAAGGAAGAAATAGAGAACATAGAGATGGCTTTTCTTTAACATCTCATTTTATCTGTTAATAATTTTATTATAAAAGTGCATTTTATCTTAAAAGTTTATTGTGTAGCCTTTTGCTTTTAATTGCTTCTCAAAGAAATTTTGACATTCTTTAGTAATTAATTTGTACTAGATTGCACATACGTTTTTATTTTTCTCATTTAAATGGGAAAGGGTTTTTAAGTTGGTTTAGAATTTATTTTTTTTTTACCATTAAAGTCAGTTGCATATTTTACTCTATTTATTCTTGACCATGCTGGATTTTTTTCCTGAACCTTTGTAAATCTTTGTGTAATTTTACATCTTTGTACCTGTCCTCCAACTTGAAATGTGTCCTTCCTCTTGAAATGTTTAAACAGTCTCTGTTGACATTTACACTATGATTACTCTATTACAAAGTGGCTATTCTGGAAGCATGAAATGTGAACTACTGACAACTGAGTAATTTTTTTTTTCTTTTTGGAGATCTCCACTTACTCTGAGAATGAAAGAAAGTGAAAATGTTAAAAGACAGAGAAACCAATATTAAATATTGGAGACAAATACCTTAATGCTAAATTATGTATATATCTCTATTTGAAAAATTAACAATAAATTCATTAGTATTTGTACTTCATAACAGTGAAGCAAGAGGTCTTGCAGTTGATTCAATGCATACATTCAATGCTAGTGATGCATCTGACTTTGGAGAGAAAGAACTGGTGTTTGATTTCTGTGCTCCTGTGTGATTCCAGGGCCACGGGTGTACATTGCACATTTGCAAGCAAGGAAGCTCACATCTCAGGCTGGCTCTAAGCATTCACTCCCCGTGCACTGGGGGTAACTGCAGAGAGCCTGACCCACGGGCTGTGCCTGGGGCTGTCCTGGTGGCTCCTCAGTGTGTGATTCCCACCATGGGCCTGCCAGGAGTTAATTTTTGAGAGCACCAGTGCTGACCCTGCATGTGCTCTGCTATCCCAATATGGATGGATCAGGAGAAGCCTCAAACAACCTGCAAAAGTTCAAAATGGCTTTAGCAAAGTTAGCAGTCTTCTGTTGCTTGTACAAACATCTGTATTTCCTTCAGCAACTTCCCTCAGGTGCAGTTCTTCAATGTTCATTCTGCCATTGCACTGCAACTCCTACATTTTTATAATATTTTATGCCTGACTGACTAGTTAAATATTTTTAATATAAAACTATTTTTTTTGAGCAAACTGTTTTACAAAGTTATTCAAGCTGTATAGAGAATTTATTCTGAAGATGTTATTTTTACCATATTTTGACCTTTATTTAAACAGAATATCTGTTAAATGCAACAAAGGATAGTAATGAGAAATATAATGGCAAAAATTTCTTGTGTATCATCTAAACACTGACCATCTGACTGTAAAAGCATTAACATCACTGGTACAGAAATCTTATTTACATATGCTTTTTTTTTTTTTTTTTTACTTTGAATAGGTTACAAGTTCAAAATAATACTTTAAAATGGCAAAAATTAACAAAATACTTTGGACAGCTGGAGTCACTATCTGTATTTGCTTATTATCTATCTAAAATCTGTCTTCTTAGCCCTGGATTCATGCCACGTAAGCTTACATAATCAACCATAGTGACTGAATTAAGAACATATTCTCTCTAGTGGCCTTACACAGTCAACAATACAGGCTTATCACCTTCAGAAATGTATTCAAAGAACTTAACTTGGTAATTTCATTAGAAGATGGCCCTAGGTAACTATTGATAACTGAGGAAACTGTGACTTCCAGAGAAGGCCATACTGTAGTCAAGGCAGCACAGGATAATGTCTGTTCCTAAACAGGAAGCATGGAACAATAAAGTCTAAAATAATATGGAAAGGCTTTTCACTAAACTTATTTATTTTAAATGGCTTTGAACAATTTACTTACATTTCTCCAAAGCAGTATATTTCCACTCTGATTTTTTTCAGAGAACCAAAAGTGATTCAATCATGGTATTAGCCCTCATGCAGGGGTATTCAAACTCAAAATCCTCATAGGAGAGAACAGCCTTTACTATATCTTCGAACTGTAGAAAATGAAAATGACACAAAAATGAGGATGGTACTGAAAAGAAAACTGAAAGGGCAAGCTGAATTTCTAACATATAAGCACTGGAAACTGTTTAAAATAACAGTACTATTAGCAAAGAGAAATCATCAAAAGAAAAAGTCACCAAAAGGGAAAAATAAATAGTCAAGATGATTAAATGTCTCAGTAAAAAAAGGTGAATAGAGGCAAAAAGATACTCTTCAACAAATGGAAATTGTGTTCAAACAAAGAAAACATGATAGACGAGGTATTCTGGAAATGTAACCATAAAACTAGTTTAATAAAAATTATAATAAAATATTTGCATAGAATAATTTTAAAGGTTGAAAAAATAAGAATATTTTTAATATATCTGACTGCAGTAAATGCATGGAGACAAGTGCCTCTAAAGAGCAATTTAGAAAAGACACATCTTCAGTGTGCCTTGAGAATGAGGGAGAAGAGTAGTATCCTTCTCTGGGACTGACATGCCTGAACTATCTATTAGAAATCCTGTCTATGACGAAAAACAGCAAGGAATCAATCGCCTTAGAGATGGCAGCTGGTGCAGAGCATTACTCTGTCAGGAATGGAAGAAGGTTTCGCTGTTACTCCTTTCTGAGTAATAAGTCATGACTATGGCACCTGAGAATATGAGATTTGAACTTAAATGCTTTTCCATACCACAGACAGAAATCTATAGAGGGTTTTCTCTCCTGGCTTGTAATCAGGACATTTGAAGATCAGGGGAAAGACAGTGGTTTCTGGCAGCTCTCTTGGTTGTCTCCTGCCTCTCAACTTCTCCACTTCAAGAACCCCATTTGCCATCCTGGGACCCAGAGTAACCTACACCTCCCCTCAGGGCAGTGAGAAGGAAAGAAGAAGGGAAGAAGTGTGACATCGGGGAAGAACTGGAAGATCCCTTCAGAGATGAAGGCTTTCTGGTGATGCAGCTGATAGGGTAAGATTGTGGGGGAAACATAATTCCTTGCTGCTATATATGTCTATGCTCTCTCTGCAGTAAGTGCCCAGTGGAGATCAGTTACTGCCTTTTCTTGGCTGTCAACCAAAATTTCACACATTCACAAACGTATGATTTTTTTTTTTATCATATGTATAGTAAATTTAGTATTCGAATTCTTGCTAGAATAGAGTTTGAAGTTTCTCAGTGACTAGATTATTCTGGCAATATTTGTCTGGACTGGTATCAGTGACTCCTGTATTAAAGTTAAAAGTGGCTTTCCTAAAAATGTTTCAAACACAGCTCAGCTAGCAGATTGTTGATGCAATAGCTTTATAACTTATAATGTAAATCTCCCAATTAATGTAATTTGCATCCTTATTACAAATAGATTATTGCACTGCACCTATCTCAAAGCACTTAAATATCAAACATGGAGGTGGGTACTTCCACTGTAACAATTTGATTTTTCTTTTTTTTTCTCCTGACACTCAAATGTCTATTTTTACTTCCTTTTTTTTCCCTCACACTTGAAAGCATGAAAGATTCTTCTTTGATCTTCATGTTTCTATATTTAGGAATATTAATTTCTCAGAAGTTATTGGAAGTTACAGAAATTAATCTTTCTCATGGTATTACTGTCTCCTTGAGCCTACATCCATTCATCCATTCAAAGAAACAAGAAATAACCTTTTTAATATAATGTGTCATTACATTTTTATTATCTCCTTTCTATTGAGCTTGAAATTTGCAGTATTTTTCTTTTTGTGAAATTTGGCTGAAAAGCACCACTCAGCTACTAAGAAATTAAAGTCACTAGGTAAGCATGTGCAGGCTGACTAAAATTTACTTCAGGTAATGGCTGCACTAGTAATAAAAATAGCAGACATTTAGAAAAACAGGCTTGCCATATCCATACCCTCCAGGAATTAAAAGTTTACAATTTCTGGATTATATTTTTCTACTTTTCTCACTTAAGGTAGTCCTAGGAAAGACAAGGCTTTATCTGAAAAATCAATGTCTCTTCAGCTCTGGTTGTGACTTATGATATGATATCAGACTCCATCTGAGCATTATTTAAATTACTTATCTTACCCATCCAGGCTTCATGACTGTAATCCACAGTTATGTCTGTTTCTTCCAGGATAACATTATGTATGGAAGAGACATCATGCTTTGTTGAAATGCAGCAGTGCCAGAGTTGCAATGCCAGAATTGATGTCAAGCATCCTCAAGGTGTAACAAAAGATTATTTTCTGTTCTCCTAGCAATTGTCGCAGTTGTAAGAAAAATGTCCAGGACAATGACTAGGACAAGGCCTGAGATTAAGATAATTGAAAAGAATGTGAAAAACTACTGGGGTGATTTAGAGAAGGTTATATGACAAGTAGCTGAACTTCATGGATGATTGGAAGGAAATGTTACATTTTTTTGAAAAGCTAAGTCTTGCAAATCCAACTCAGTCTAGATAACAGTATCAGTGATGTCATCCTGGGGAACATCATTACTGGGAACAGAAATATCAAAGTTTGGAACAGATGTAAACCTAGGAACCAATGGTGAGAAGAAAGGAAGGGTGGAAAGCAGAAACATGTGGCTGGTGCTCTTTGGACAATCTGCTGGACTGCCCTGAGTCTGCTGATCACTGAAGCCTAAATGGGGGAAAACTGCCCTGTTGTCCTGACCATATAATATGAGATGAACTCACTTCTGTAGTCAAGAAGACAGGGGTGGTTGGATGCTGGCATTCTGGACAGACGGACTGAGCACCTGTGTCACCAACTTGTAGGCCTGCTGGCATCAACACTTTCTGATAGTTACTGTCAGACTTTGGGTTTCTTTGTAAACCTTTGTTTAACTTTGTTTTGTTTTTGTTTTACTTTCACATTCCTACTAGCCATTCCCAATCTTTTTTCCCCCCCATTTTGTTCACATGAATCCTTTATTAATTGTTATTTGATATGTAGATTATAAGCTTTCTAGTATTTGCCTAATATTTCTTTTTCAATCACATCTTGATTTAGATTCAGCTGTGCAACAAGACCAGCCCATACAATCCCAGGTCAGACTGATTCATTCACATTTATTTAATGTGGGAAAGAATTAAATATTGCTATGCTTCTTTTCTGATCTGTGAAACAAGTGATATTTTTCATATTTTGCTTTTTTTAAGGATTTTAAGATCACTGTGTTACTGTGAATAAGTACTGTAAAAACAAGTCTAATAAAAGAATACTGCATTTTTTTAAGGAGAAGAGAAACGGCAAATAATTTAAAAAAAAATTGTACAGCTATCAGCAGTTGACAACACATGTAAGTCTATACTGAGATAACTACACTTAATACTTTTACAAAATGCTTCTAATTGTTTGTGAAATGTAGAAGTTGTAGAAACACAAAAGACAATATGTAATTTTGCTCTAATATTTTTTCTCCGTGAGAATTATATTAGTATCTGAATTTTTAATATATCTTTATACAATAATTTTACATTTTAAAAGAAATAGATTTCAATTGAAATATTGCTGAGATTCTTTATGACCAAAGAATTTAATATTGCTTGTTTTCAGAAAAAAGTCTAGAGAGGTCGGCTGCTGGCCAAGTTTTCAGAATGTCCCAATCATTTTAGCTCTCTTTCATTTTGCAGAGTTATACTGAATCACACTGGATGAAGATGCAACATAATGGTTTTTATCAGAAAAGTATCACACAGTTTAACTGTGCTAGTTCAGAGTGCAGAGCTCAAATTTGTACATTTCCTTAAAATGGAAAAGTGTGAATTAGATGTACAATTACAGTGAGAGGAAGTATTGTTGCAGCATGCCCTGGCCGGGTAATGTGACTCCACATACTACAGGAGGTCACATTACATAGACTCCATGTATTACAGGAGGCTGATCAATAATCTTTATTTAAATCCCATTGGTCTTTTATTGACAGTTATGATACAGGTGGACTTGATTGGTCCTCCAGTCCAAACACCATCGCCATTGGCTAATTAAGAAACCAGCGTTGGTAAAAAAATCTCCATAACACATTCCACATGCTCAGAATTCCAGGTGCAGCAAGTTAAGATAAGAATTGTTTCTCATTCTTTTCTCTGATCTTCTCACAGCCTTTTCCCAGAACGATGTCTGGGAAAGTTATACTTCTCTCTGTGGCCAGAGAGCTGCTGCCATAAGGAAATATAAATCTAATTGTAGGAAATGAGGAGATATTGAAGACAAACGGCAGTGGCAGAGTATACATGAAAGGTGTGCACTGAATGCTGTAAAGCATTTATCTGGCCAATTCCCATTAGGCTTCAAGCTAAAAAATTGTCATATAAAGATAGAACAGTCTGTAGATCCATTGTACATTATGCTTCACACTGACACAGTCAGTTGTGTCTCTACACTGGCACCAGGTTAAAGGCAGAGCAAATTGTCATTTGTATTGGAAGCATTAAGTTCAGCTCTTTCAAGGCAGGACTCCTAGAAGACAGCAGTTTCCTGTGAATAAGCAGAAATCCGATGACGAGGCTTGTGTTGTAGAATCTGGGCATTCTAGCCTAACATTTAGCCTTGTACAGGCTTTCTCTATAGTCAATGAGACAATGGCCAGGGAAATGGTTCCCCTGAGGAGGCAAGCCATCTCTGCAGAGATGGAGTTAGCATGAGGGTCTCCCAGAGGGCACACTTTCTCTTCCTGTCTTTATAGCTGCATATCCAGAAGTTGCATGTCAATGCAGCTATCTACTGTTGTGTCATAGTAGCATGTATACCTTATGTATAAGATACAGGGCATATAAAGCATAGCTCTTGTGATTTTTTTTTATTTGTAAAAGCCTTATAAAAAAGCCTTAAACCTTATAAAAACTGATAAATAATTACATTAAGTTACAATATATTTTCTTCCTCTTTCCCTCAGTTACAGCAGGTGAAGCCTTTTTGATTACTTAGACTAGATGCCCAGTTACATGACTGAGGTTATGTAAAGAAATTCCAGCAAAATCTAGACCTATTATTTTGAATGAGACGAGAGTACATTAAATACAGGGGAAAAATCTCTTACATGTCCTATGTATTAATAATGAGCATACATATTTAGATTACAATTATTTTCATAACCCTTATTACTAAAAAATAATTCAAAATAATATATCTCACTCTTTTCCAAATCACAAGATAAAGACATAACATATTCATGTGCTGAATAACTGCTACATAAAATCAGAGCATACAGAATACAGGAAAAGTGGTCATATGAAAGTTTATCTACAATGTGCATTTATTTACATATTTGGCTTATATCATTATTTAAATGGATGTATGGGACTTCAGAGTGCACAGTGGTTACTCTGGCAGATAAACATTGAAATAACAAATGTGTCCTTTCCTCCTCCTTTCTCTGAACTTTTATGGGTGAGCAGGCATCGTATGATATTGAATAACCCTTTGGTCAGTTTGGATCAGCTCTCTTTGCTATGTCTTCTGCCAAGATCTTGCCCATCATCAGCCTACTGGTTTGTGTGTGTGGAGATGTGGAAGACAGAACATTTCCAGCTACAAGTGCAAAACACAACACTGGAAGGGCTTCTATAGGAAAACTGAACTCTATCTCAGCCAGGCCCCATACATACCTTATGTAGCAGAAAATTATCTCCTATATGCTGTCTATGAATTAAGGAGAAAAGACCATGTTTTAGGCATTAAAGCAGCATATATATCATTGAGGTGAGCAAAAACACAGAGCATAATGCTGCCAGGAGCTGTCAGATTCATTAGGTCCAGTTTCCCTGTAATCATAAGCAATCAGGTTATTTATTACCACAGATATGTGTATGAAGCTTTTCTGCTTCTCCTGTATTGTACAGGAAAAAAGCTGCATTATCAATAAAAAGAAAATGTATAAACCCAGCACGTAGAAAAATTTTATTTAAACTCAGAACACACAGAAAGTGAAAGGTAAGACAAATGGCTTGCATGGGTACATGAATGAAAATAACCTGCTCTCTGATGCACAGTTTCATTCCTGACAAGACTGCTATCATAACTGGTGTATTGAAGTGGTGAAACTGCAAGAAAGCTTCTGCCATTCACTCAGTTTCAGGAAAACAGCATGTTGTCCCTTCTATTTATTGCTTATTTCAGGGACAATCTCATAGCTGTTTTCTAATGAAACATTGTATCAGTAATTACTCCTCCACACAGTTTCAGAAAAGGAAAGCTCAAGCTCCCTGCAGTTGACAGTTATGAACATAAAAGAGCAAAAAATAATATAACTCATTATACCTCTGTTAAGATGTAGTAGAACATGGTGAAATTCAATTTCTTGAGGTAGATCTGCCTGTGATTTCTTTAAATGATCACCCTAAAACATGAAACGCATGTTCAATCTCTAATTGTAAATTTTAGTGTAACATAAAAAAGTGGGTGGGGGGGAAAGGGTTTCAAAGAGAAAAATTCAGGTTTGGTAAGTAAGAGAGATTAAAACAAGAGGTATCTTTTCTTCCAATCCACAAAGCTCTTGCTGGTCATTTTGCTTTTCTATGCAGCACCTTTAAGTGTCTCCTTGAGTTGTTATAGTCTCTGTAGATTAGCAATTTCACCAGACAATTTGGGCTGGAAATGGTCTCAGAAGGTCTCAGATCTGACTTGCAGCTCAAAACAGGGTTAGTTACCATATTTGTCAAAGTTTTATCCAATCTTGGCAATCTACAAGGACAAAGGCTGCGTGGACAGTTTCGGCAGCCTACTTCATCACCTAACGGTCTTCATGTGGAAACAGTTTCTCTTTCCATTCCGTCAGAACCTCTGAACCTCTTTTGTTTCAAAATATGTCCCTTGCTCCTTGTCATCCCACCATGCACCAATCCCCCGTCTTCTTATGGGGAGGTTGGCAAGAATTATCTGATTCTTGGCAATGTCCCCATAGGTTCCAGAAAGGCAGCTGCCAGGTCACTCCTTTCTAAGTCACCCCTTTTCCAAGCCCAGCTCCCTCAGCATCTCTTCAACAGGCAGGTTGAACTCACTCCAAGTGAGTTATCAACGCCTTTCACATCCTAGAGGAATCCCCATTCTGTACTGTTGTGGTTGATCAGTCCATATTTGTTGCAGGACTTTGAAATAGTCTTTGTTGATTTTAAAATGGAACTCTTGGGTAATCCCTACAGCTCTGAATACCTGACCATGCCCTCAAGCATATTAATTGCACTCTGCAGTTGGTTGCCATCTCTAGACCTGACAAGTATGCATACTCTTATCTCCCCAGATCATTGACAAAGACATTAAATAGGGCAGGTTCCATAGACACTCTTGCAGTACCCCACCTCTGGGTAAATTAGACTTCATTAATCAGTGACTTATGAGCTCAAGCACTTACCACTTTCTCATCCATCTACTTTTCTATCTACCTATACTGTGACCCTCCACCTCGAGTTCAAGAATATAAGCATATTGTGTCAAAAGCCTTGCTAAAATCAAAATTGTCAAACATTCTCTACCTTTGTCAATCCTCAAATCTCACCAATGCAATCAGGCCGGTCAGATGTGATTTGCCCATTGGAAATTTGTGCTATGCCATTGCTCAGAAACTGAATGGACATCAGTCTGTTGGTGGGAGGTGTTGAGTGATTGCCTTTCAATCTCTTTTTTTTCCCTTCTTTCTCCTTTACACATGAAACTGTATTTTTCTCAACTCACGACTTTTCTTGCTGTTGTCCTTCCAATTCTCCTCCCCCCACCCATCCCATAGGGGAGAGTGAGCAAGTGATAAAGCAGAGGGTTAGCTACCAGCCAGGGTCAACCCACCAGATTCCATCTATCACACAAGATGCACAGGAAGAATTATGTTGCACTAATTACTTGTAACGGTTGGTATTGTCATCCTCATTCAAAGCGACAGAGTTTATAATCTATATGTTATCTAAATTTTGCTGTTTCCTGGCCAATGTGTACTTAGTTACTCTGCTTTAGTAATATTCATTAAGATTCTGTATTTGAGTACGTGCTTACTTTAAAATAACTTTTTAAGAGATGTCTCTCTGTGATTTTGTGTTTAATATATTTACTGGTGGATATGCAATAATGACCAAAATCTTTCAAGAATTTAATGATTTAAAAGATTATTTCAGAGTTTATACCATTAACATTGAGAACATTTGCAAAGCAGTTGTCCATTGCTCCTTGCATCTCTGCTGTGCTAATCTGGGCATGGTATCTACTATTTAAGGTGGAGTAGAAGAGGGAGAAAATCTTAACATGCAGCAAAGCGCTGCCAGGCACTGCTGTTATTAGTAATTTCAGTGAGAGTACAGAGTTTAGCACAATTGATACCTTGTTAGAAATATGGGTCTCTAGGTGCTGAAGCAATACAGCCATAAGAGGATGTTTCTCTCTACAGATGTGCAGTCAAAGAAGAAAAACAAATTGATTAAAGCATCCTGCTAAAGAACACAAAGCTCTCTCTGTGGTCTCTTCTGTCAGTCTTTGTAACTTTTGTCCCATTTTTCCTCGTATTAACATACCAAACAGACAAATATTCCCTGAATGCGACCTGTGTTTATAAGTACTGTCAGCTTTATTGACATCTCACCACTTTCAACCTTTCATGAAATAACGAGTATGTACACCAAATTCTATCCTAGGAAACTAAATTAACAGATTCCAGGCTGCTCCAGAGCTGTACAGGCCATACATTCACCCAGAATGCCTAATCAAGGGCACAGGTGAGTTACGCAGACCTGTTGTTCAGCCCTGGGGATCTGTTCAATAGCAGCCAGCAGCACAGTGACATCCTTAGATCACAGAGCTGTTTTGTCTAGTTGAGCCAATGCAGCAAAAATCGGAACTCTCCTTTCTGACCACATCTCTGATTGAATTACAGGGAAAAAAAAAAAAAAAAAGGAATTGTATGCCAATAATTTCAAATAGAAGATAATTCAAAGCAAATTTTATTCAGTAGGGCAATGAATTGGAGCAAGCCTGAAGCAGCCAAACTGCAGGTACTGCATATGGCAGGCCCATCAGCAATTTCTAAACCACCAGCACAGCTGCCTGAGGAACCTGCCAAGAGGCCAGATGTCACTTTTGGAAAGCTACATAACACAGCTTGAAGTGTGAATCCTTTGATGGCAAACCATTTTCGCTGGGTCACATTCTGATCTCATTTACATTGTTTCAAAGCTAAGATTTCAAACAAAATAAACAAAAGTACAATTTTTAAAATTAAAATATCAATGACAAATCAACTGAATTTCTTAAAAGAGAATTAGTGAGACAGAAAAAGTGTTAAAATTAGATTTCAGGTTTGCACAAATATAGCTTTCCAATTAAAACAAACATCTATATGTTTAATTTAAATAATGAAAGCAATAAAAGTAAGTTAAAATTACTGCACATATTTTCCTAACAGGGTTTTAAAAATCTTATTGCAGATCCATGTAAATTACTTTTTATTGCCATTTGATGCTAGCAAATAGGTGTGTTACTAAAAATCTAATGAGTATGAAGTGCTTAGCCCTGAATACTTCTTAAGTAACTTTTTAATAGTCTGATCATGAAAAAGCTGTCAAGTTACAACTAAAGGGAAAGTATAAAGGAATAGGCCTAGTAAAAACAAATTCAGGCTCCCAGCAGCAAAGTTTAACCCCAGTTTGGAAGCCTGGTGACGTCTCTCACATATGTACAATAAACCATTCAGTAAATGTAGAAAATTAATGACACATCAGCATAATTACAACAAGACTCCACACTACAGAAGACTTAATGAGAGAAATCATGATGTTTGATTTTTAGGAAGGTAAAGGATCTGTAAAATTTTTAAAGATTATTTTAAAATTATGTTTTACAGAAATTAAGCTTCTTTTCCAGAGATAGTTCCTATTTAAAAATCTTCTTATAGGGGAATATTTCTTTAATTTCTGTCTGGTTTTGTGTGGAAACATGAACAGCCCTGCAATGCTCCCTTAACCTCCTCGATGTGCTCTGTGATAACCAAAACACATTATCTTTGTCATTCTAAGTACCGCTTTGCCCACAGATTCTCATAAGGCTTCAAAGCTTATATGATGAGCACCACAGACCAGCTTTGATTACACAGCACTAACAGGTTTTGCTTCTATGCCTCTCTCCATGTCTGCCAACCAAAGGCCTCTAACAAGATGACATTATGTTTTCTGGAGTGACAAGATCCAGAGAGCATGGGAAAGACTTTGTGGTGATTATTAACACAATTTCTTCAAGAGGAAAACCTGTTATGCGTTGGGCTTTTTTAAGATCAATGCGTCTATATTTCTGGCAAATCTATGTTATGGGAGCTAGGACCAATTCTTTCCTGGATAAAGGAAAAATAGAGGATTTTTGTTGCTTAGCCGCATACTTTAATGTTTTAATATTTTCTACACTTTCTAAGACAAAAAAAAATTTACATTCATTACACTATTGCCAAAAGTCTGTGCAAAATTCACTTATATAATCCAATAAACATTATTTTAAAGGCATATGTTAGAATTCATTATATGTATTGAGTGTAAAACCTGTAGTTTAGTATTAAAAAACATGGGGGAAGAAAAAGAGGGTCCAGTGTCATATATATTGTTAAGTAATTAAGAATATGCAACCTCAGATAAATAACAATTGCTCTTGCAAACCCATATACAGGAAATACAAGCTGAATTTGTTATTTTTCACATGTAAAATTGATCCTTTGTTTCCATTCAGCTTTTGGTGGCAATTTAAGGGACTTCTTTTAATTTGCTAACAACCCATTTTTTTTATTAAATAGACGTTTATTTGAAATTCTGTGGTTTCAAATATAATTTTAAAAACAAAATATTGATGAAAAACTAGAACAGAACCTAATTTCTGTCAAAAATACTTTTTGAAATTATTTTTGCCAACTGATTATAAATTCATATTTCAAGAAGGTTCTTTTCTGTAGAACAGAAAGCTAGATGATTGTCAAAAAATATATCTAATTTTCAGTTATATTTTATGGGGTTTTTTTTAAATATAGGCTTTTGTGTACCATTTACATGATTTTGCTTCTCTTAACATCTTAGTTTTCTTAACCACATTCTGGTAAACAGGTTATTTATATTCTAGTTAAGAGATTGCAGTAAAGAGAACATGCTGAAAAATTCAACAATAGGAGGAATCATACAGGTCATGACTCCGTTTCACGATGTTCAAAAGGGTTTCAAAGCAGCTCATCCATCTACTCTAATCCTCTGCCCATGAGAAGTTCCACCCTAGCTTGGGCTATTCCTAGCAGACATTTCTCCAAAAAGACTTTTAATTTTCCAGCTATAGATATGAATGAGGGAAGATGTTTGAGAGGCCTGAGAGTGGCATCAGGACAGCAAATTGGGAAATATACTTAATTTCCTCTTTCAGGAGAAGAAGCTATGGCATTGAAAGGAGGTGCCAGACAGATGGCTTAAAATGATCATTAGGACATGGTTCACATAAGGCTGTGAAAAGTGTTTGCACTGGACACTGTGCAAACTAAAAATGTTAAATGGGTTCACAAGAAAAATTCATAGAAAAACCTGAGACTACTAAGCACAAGTAAAATGGTCCTGGTTTATTGTTCTCCCAGTCAAAAATTTCTGGAGTTTCAGTGTGTGTTATAGTGGAGGCACTTATATCCACTGCCACAAGCTAACTTACCCCCACCCCTCCAGGACTGCATGAAATATTGTCCCATCCACTGTGGAGTAACCCACTTCTGCTATCCTTACATTCTTTTATCCCTTAAATGCCTGCTAAAAATCTCCAAGGAAGTAAATTTCCAAAATTTCCCCTGGATTGATAATTTCAGTTTTTGTCACAGTATGAGAATGTTTCTTTTTGTGACATCCAGAAATATCTTTTTACTGCTAATCAAATAAAATACACTTTTGTCTTTGCTTTAGTAGATGTGCAAAACACTTGATTGTAACCTATAAAAATCCAAAAGGCAATTATCAGGTCCTCTTACGCAGTCCTCTATTTAGTATTTAAGAATCTGTACAAAACAAATCTTAGATCATATCTCCTAAATATCTTTTTCTGCTTTATGTTGTGTCTGGTCTGTCTGCATCAGTGTTGCTCCCAAAGTACTGGTTTTGATATATTATTTCAGATGAAGCTTTCCCATTACTTAGGGCTATATTTCTTGAGTTTTACACAGAATATTTCTTGGAGAATCACTCTGAAACTGTATGATAGCCTTGAGTTCACTTAGCTTTATCCTGGAGAACCTTTGTGTCCATATGACAGCCTATAGCCAGGTTGTCCCTATGCTGCATTGAAGACAGATTTCTTTCTTCCTGGGCATGGTGCTTTGCAGTTTTCTTGATTGAATTGACTCCTGCTGATTTTTTGCTATAGCTCCAATTTGCAAAGATTGTCCTGAAGTCTGGTCCTCTAGCCAAGGATATTTTTTTCCTCCTCTTTTGAGGTGCACATATTCTCTTATTTAAGTTAATGTAAATATGGTATAAAGTCACACTGAAACAGCCCCATATAAGAGTTCTTTTAGATTAATCTGCTTTTAGATAAAGAATTGAAAAAAAGCCCTTCTTTTTCTTTTCTCAGAAAAATAGTTTATTTTAATTTGAGCTGTATTTTTCTCATTTTCTTATAAGAATATTCTATATAACCTATTTGTAAGAAATGCAATAAATCATGAAGCATTTCCCATTGTGCAACAAAGAATCCATTCTCACAAATAAGGAAATTACATCATTATTGACATAAGGATGCTGACTATTTTTTTCAGATCTTATTATGTCCTAAGAGTTTACAAAATGTTTGCTTTAAAAAGAAAATTAGACCTTTTTTATGTACTGAAATCAGAATGATACCTATAACTTTCTGGTTCTTCTTTCACCTTCCTTTTAAGAATAAATACTGTGTTTGGCCTTCTTCAATACCCTGGGACTTTTCTCATGCTCAGTAGTTTGTCTAAGGGAATGACTAATGATTACAAGATTGTATTAGCTAGTTCCTTAAGTACCTTGGGGAGAATTTTATCTGAGGCTGTGGATTTGAATGCATCTGATCTATGTACACTTTTAAAGCTATTTTTTTACACATTCTGCCTGTGTCTGTCTCTATGTTAAAATTAATTTTCCTTAGAGTCTGGTCATAATTAATCTTGGTTTTTCTTTTTTTTTATTTTTGGGAGGAGTGAAGTGAGGCAGCATTGACTACTTCAGCTTTTCCTGCAACATCCATTATGTTTACTTTTCTCTCAAATAAATAATAGGACTAAGCTGTCTTCTTCTTAGTTCTAATGTGTATATGGAGCTAGATTTGTTGCTTTGTTTGATGTCATGTTAGTTTTAATGTGTTTTATTTCCTGGACTCTTTTCATACTGTCTTTTCAAACCGTACTCTTTTTCAATGCAATCATATTCTTTTCTAATGCATTTGCTACTTAGCTCAGTTTTATATAACTACTTGCCAATTTAAAAGCTTTTCAAGACTCTGGAGGTCACCCAAAGGATACAGTTCTAGGTGGATTTTTGTGTCTTTATATTACACATATTCACAGTGGGATATGTACATGTATTTATATTTTTTTGCCAAATATTTATTCTAAACATATTTACCTGTTTCTAGTAGATGTAGTGGAGACAGATCACTGAAGAAGTGTAAATTTCAAATGCTTCATCCTAGGTGTGCACTCTTATTGAAAATTGTGCAAGTGCAGGAGACCATTCGGCGGGATAGAGACCAGCCCCTGCAGTGATATAAACAAATGTGACCCATTCTGTGGGTGACAATGTCAGAAAACAGAGGCAACAACCCAACATGTACAAATATGCCTTTGTGATAGGAGATTATGCAATCCATTAAACTGTGATTTTCTTTGAATTTCTAATAAAAAGTTATTTAAAGTTTCTTGGAATAAAAAATTATTTGCAGTCACCTACTGACTCACACACCCTGCCAACCAAAATTACACTTGAACATAACTTTAGATGGTAAAGAAGGTGAGGTGGCTAACACTTTGACTGTAGCAGTGAGAACATGCATCTGCTCTGAAGAAAAAAACCTCTGAAAGAGCTACCTATAAAATGATCTTCCAGAAAGGTGGTTAGAAAATGTCCTGATTTTACTAAAAAATCACTGAGAAAAGAAGTTGAGGAAAATGGCACTGCATTTGAAATGCAATTGAATGTGTATTTGGACAAGTGACTGGACTCAAAGTTTTCTTTGCCCACATCTTTGCTAAAAAAAAATTCCTAAATTCTTGAATTCAGCAGGTTTGGACAAAGGTTTCTGTCATGAAAACCCTTTGTTTCTTTTTTTTATCTCATGAATATTAGCTGAAAGAAGGTGGTCTTACTACAAATAGATGTGTTCTACAATATTCTAATATTCATTGTTTATTTACTCAATGCATGTTAATTTATTAATTTCACACTTACCATGTAGAATTACCTGCTTGGATATGAATTAACAAATCTCTGTAAATCATATTAGCTGGAGCTATTTTAAGTCTGAGAAAACATTTTAAAAAGCCCCTAGAAATGCTATATATCATTGTTTTCTAGGTTTTTCTTTCCATTCTTTTTCTTAGTGACATCCACCTTATTTTCTTTTTGTCATTCATGCACATAATCAAATTACAAACCACTGATGGGACCCTGTGTGTTACAGGCTTTCATGTATAATAAAACAATTGGATACTATATTGTTATAAATCGCTTAAAGGAGTGACAACTTAATTATCAAGACAGAACAACGGGCTAGAATTGAAATACCTCATACTTATGGATAAAGATAGAGTTAATCTTATCAGAATAGTATCTGGAAGACGGCAGTCTGATTTTTGACACCCAAATTAATCATCCCAAAATATCTACCTGAAAATGCAAACAAATGTTGATATACCATTAAGAATGCAGGTACATGGCCACAAGCAGGTGCAGCGATATGGTTGTAGCATAGCAGATACAGTGTAAAACTAAGAACAGGGGAAATGATAAATGATATCTTAATATACACTTTGTGGACTCAGCTCCCTCTCTTTTTTTATCCAATGCCCTCATATCTGAGTTTCTTGGAAATAATTTTTCTATTGAATCCACTAGAATTTCCTTAGAATGAAAACCATTAGGAGTGAGACATCATTGCATACATAATGCATATGAGAAAAAATATTTGTCCTGTATCTACATTGATGCATGGTTTTCCAAGGCAGTGACAGAAAAAATATTGTTAATCTCCCTATAACCAGTGATGAGGGTATCCTTGAGCTTCAAACTCCTACCTGCTAACACCTGAAATTTGAACTTGAGATTTGAAAAACATTGTTTACACGTGTGTTTTGCTAAAATGACTGCAACATGTACTGTACCTTCTCCTTTTTGTTCTTACTCTGCAGCAGCCATAAGAAGAGATGTATTGCTCAGATCAAGCCCAGATGCTCCATCATCATAGATTTGATAGTGTAGGCCAATTGGTGTGAGAGGGTGTAAGGCCAAGACATAACTGATACTATGAAAAATGAGTCAAAGGCATGGCAGATGGAAAATTTCTTGAGTAAGAAGTTAAAAAGTAAACAGCTACTAGGTTTATTCAGGCTACTGTTTGATAGGGCATTTAAATACAGTCAATTTCATGTAAAAGTTAGCCTACTCTGATTAGGTAACACACTGTTGGTGGATTGAAAATGGAATACTTCAGCATCTTCAAAGACTTTCAGATTAACATATTTCAGGTTCAGAATTAGCTACTTTACTTTCCTAGTATATAACTAAATAAAACTTGTTTTGTTTTTTAGATTATGCTTTCTTGAATACCACATAGGCCATATGCCCTAACGCCAGATTTTTTGTCTTTGGAATCTCATCAGTTTAAGGACTTTTATCTAAAAGATATCAAACCCTGATTTAAAAACTCAGAGAAGAGGAGTATACTGAAAGTGGTAGCAGAAGTGTCAAAGTAATGGGAAATTCTGTGGGTAAGTCTTTCTTTATCTGTAATTTAGTGATATCTGTTACACTAAGCCATCAGGAATTGTGGGAGAATGTTACTCCATTTAGTTGTTGCTTTTTAAGCATTGACTAACTATTAATAATATTAGCTGCTAAAAACTATTTTTCATGTAGATAGTTTCCATAAAATGATAAAATATTTATTGACTATATTATAGAATGACGTTTTGAAAGACAGAAGCACAAGACAAAAGAACACCTTATATTTCTTAATCTAATGTTCTGGATAGAATAACATGATTCTAAAGACTTATTCTAATATATTGAAGCAGTTGCATATTTCTTTTCCATTAAAGTAATTTGAGCCAGCCTATTTGAAAATTTTGTTGCTAACACCACAATTAATTGCATTAAGAAATAGTCTTAGATTGTTGCAGAGTACATGTTAATATTTAATAATTATGTCTTATTATTTAATTCAGCCTGAACAAGTTAAAAGAACCTTAGAATAGTTCTGCAATTTAGGAGGAATATTTTAGGAGGATAAAATAACCTTAGAATGTTAAATTCCAATGTCACAGCATGAAAGATCAAAAGAAAAATCCTAGATTTTTTGAGAAAAAAAGCAACTACAAAAGAAAGTTTTTGCCACACTTTGGAAAGTCCAAAATAACATTTGACTTATGCTGACTATGATTATGATAAAGCAAGTTGTTAAACGTAGTTTCTCAGTAGCAAATTATAGTCACTACGTATCACATCACCAACTAGACAAAGTATTATTGTAGCATAAATTTATGACAACTGCATTTCATTACAAAGCTCCCAGCTCATTAACAAGAGATCCATTCTCACAGAAATACAGTACCTGGTAGAGATGTCAACATCACAGGCTACTTCTGATTATACCCTACTACATTGATTAATTCATGTATCTCAGAGCAGTATCAGATCCAGACAGTGGATTTTTCTTTTAGTTTAGCAATGAAGGCACATGTCATATGGAACTAGCACTGAAGAAATATCAAAAGCTCATTTAAAATATCCCAGGCCCTATGATTCCATTTTTCAGGAAAAGCTTTTGAGTCTTGGCTAAAACTATGTAGTTCGGATAGCCAGTAATTATAGCCAGCTACCACAGTGATTTCTGCCAGCTGGGCAAATAATTTCCTGTGAATATTCACTGTTAAATGAATCCTTTCACTTCTACTGACGGCTTTATGTTCGCCTTCTTGTGAATATTCTAGCAAATGGGTTGTTGGAAGGAAGATGTGCCAATGAGAATAATTTTCTATAGCAATGACAGATTATTCAAATAAAATAAATAGTTAATTGAACAACTTAAATATTTATACTTTCAATTCTAGGCTTCTCAGGCCCTGGAAATTACTTGTGTTTCAGAGAATTCCTAGTGTGTCCCAATTGCTTCAGTTGTTTTGTTTTCTGCTCATTGATGCAAGAGAAATTCTTTTTCCTATGAATTTGTACTCACAGAAATTAGAACAGAATTTTAATTTTATCTTTAAAATACATTCACAATCCTTATTTTGTGAACATGTTATTCACCACTCACTACAGAAAATAGCCCTTGAATAATTACTATATTTGAGAATGTGGTTGTGAATAATTCATAGAGAAGAAGGAAAATAAATTGGCCCATGTCTAATACAAATAATTAATCCCTGACTCTGAGTTTTCTGCCTGATCAAAAAAAAAGATTGAAGGCAGCAGATAGTAACCATTGGTCAACAAGAACCATACAAGGAGATTCACAGTTGGTCTGAACTCTGTGGCTGTATTTGCATATGTAAATGTTAATGTTTTTGTTATTATCTCAACTCTTCTAAATTAAATAATGCATTTTTTCCCATTATCTTTAGGTTTTCTCCTTTTCAAGCATTTTTTTTAGAACTGAGTTTTTCTTTGTTTACAGGAACACTAATAATAATAAACCAACAATTGTTAGGTTGAGTTTAGGAAAAATGTTAATTACTTATTAAGGTCACCTTTTTGAAAAATTTCTTGTGGTGATTACAAGATTAAAGGAAGAAAATAAATATGTAGGGATATGAAAATTAAATTTTCCT
>JAYDZK010000056.1:26477173-26490292 GCA_034509185.1 Euphonia xanthogaster
CCTTCCCTATTAAAGAACTGTTATTTCCTGCTCCCATATTTTTTGCCTGAGAGCCCCTTAATTTAAAATTCATAGCAGTTAGGAGTGGTGGGGAGGGTTTCCATTCTCCATTTCAGGGGAGGCTCCTGCCTTCCTTAGCAGACTCCTGTCTTTCCAAACCAAGACATTCTCCTACCATCCCTTTTACTGTGTCCTAAACTTCAAAAATGACAAATTAAAACTTTTGCAAATTTCAACAAAACTGAATGGAGGAGTAGAAAAGAGCAGGTATGACTGATAGAGTGGTCAAAGGAAGATTTCATACCCTCTTCTGCACAATAATCCATGCAGAGGGTAAATTTTTCCGCAACAGGTAAACCTCCTATCTTAGATACAAGCCTGTGCCAGTCAATCACAAGTCACAGCACTATTAGAAATCAAGTCAGTGTCCAAAGTGCTGCATTTTCTGGTTTATGCCTCTTACAAAAACTCCCTTCCCTTTCCTGAATTAGTAATTAAGTGTCTGAAATTTGAAACCTGAAAGGGGAAAAAAGGGGAAAAACAGTTATGGGCTTGTTCTTTTTGTCAGTTTTTCTAGAAGCTGCATGTATTTAAGTGCAACATTTAGACTGCCCTTCAAAAAGTCCATATGCTGGTGTGTCTGTGATATCTATTTTTACATAAATTACTCTTAGTGCTTTAATTTCCCAAGCTTGAATTCATCCAAGTTCATCTTTCAAGTGTTGGAGACTCTTATGACTTTGTCTGCAATTCTGAGCACTCCTACTATCAGATCTCTTTTACTTGAATGAGGATCTGCACTCTGATTAAATCACCTTTACCCTTCTCTGCAGATGTGCTAAATTGATTGAATTATTTAAGCCTCAGATAATAAGACTTTTTCTGATTCCCAGAGCCCTTTTATGTCCATTCTTTGAACTAACTTCAGTATTTTCATATTTGTCTGGGTGTAGACACTGACAGCAGACACATCCTGGCAGAAGTCTATTGCTTGCATACTAGTCAAAATTATTTCCTTACTTTAACTTGACAGTCTTCTCTCACATGGACAATGTTAGGCCTTTTGCTCCAGTATGAGATTAAAATGTCACATTAAGGAGGGTCTCTGATGATTTCAAGTAGCTTTCTGAATAATTACTTTCTGAGGTAGTGTCCTATAGATGTAGTAACTTGTTTCCTTTGTTACTACCCATAATGAAGTGTGCTAAAATACATTTTGGTAGGTTGTGACCATTTGGTTTCAGAGTGACTCAGGTAACTGATCTCTTGTTCTCCTCATTGGTTGCAATCCCACACCTAATTATGTCTAGCATGCAGTTCAAAACAGGGTTTAATATAGACATTTCATAAAAATTTCTGTGTGGAATCCCAGTCAAAACAGCTCCACTTACTGATCCCTATACACTTAGAAATATTAGGTTTAACCAGCCTTTAGGTAGTATTAAGCTATTTATTATGTGCTATCTTTATTTTCTACAAGTTTTTAATCAAGATATGGTATGATTCAATGACAAAGACCACTTTATTAAGGCAGAAAATTCTCAGACTGAGCTGCATTCCTTATAATAAATACATAGCTAACATGAGCATTGCTATGAAACTGAATTCAATGTAATTTGTTGCATGTCTGATCTACTTTCAGTTACCAGTATGAATGCATACTTTGCATCATATTTCTCTGATCTCTTTGTTGATAAAAGGAGAATTTAATCCAGCTGAATTTAACAGGGAAAAAAGGTTACTAGTTTTATTGGAAAGAATTTCCCTGTTGCCTTGTAAATTTATTTGTGCAGGTAGTCAAACTTGAAGTTATAGTGGATCTAGTGCAGTGCCATTATCACACAGGCTTGGGAAGAAAAGCCAAAAGCAGCATATCTCTTACAGGGGAAAGCAGACTAGAGGAACAGGCAAGGCAGCTTGGCAGTTCAGGAAGTGTATAAATTAGCCCCATAGTAGCTCGAGCTCTGAGAGACTGTGAGCATAAATGCCTCCTGGAGTTTTAGGTGCCAAACTATTTGTGACTAGATGCTAAAAACTAGCCCACATCATGTCAAAACAAGATCAGCCTACTCTTCATAAAGTAATCTTACACACACAAACATGCAAATATTCAAACACCCACAAGCTGCTGGAGAGTTTCTGAGCAAAACAGTGCTCATAAACACATGTAGATACTGTGGTCCTCCCAGGTTTTCTCATGGACTGAGCCTTGTTTAGTGTCTGAGCTAGAGGCATAGGGATCAAATGTATGTAGGTTCCAGTAACTTTTTCTCTGTCTATTCAGGACGTGACTTTCAAGTATTATATACCAGATAATGAAAAGGCAGAAGGATTTAACTCACTTGAGTAATCCTATTTCCTAACGTTCATTATCAGTAACTTCACAGCTGCTGTATGGCTTACTTATTAAAATAAAAATTAGGAGGACAAATCTGTTGATGTCAGATTTATTCTGAGTGGCAAGACTTACCACCTGACATATCTAGGTAATTAGAGTGGGCCTTTAACAGAAGGTTAGAACTCAAATATTATACAGAGTTTATTGCTTGTCATGCTGAAATGAGTCTTGGCCAGTGCAAGGAATTTTCTCAGTAGTATTCCGCACAAATATTATGCAGAGATGTTTGAATAGTTTCTCTCTTTGAAGTCCTCTTTTTCTCCAGATAATTATCTTCCTTTACTCTGCCTGTCCCTGAAATGCCAATTCAGTGATTGATCCTTAACTAAGAATAAACACTTGAATGATTAGACAGAACCACACTTTTATCAGGGGAAGCATATAGGCGAGCACAAATTTCTGAATAGGGGTTATATCAAACATATATATTTTACTGATTTGGAAGTAGCATCATCAGTTATGTATTTTTTTCTTTTGTTATTCTGTTGTTTCTTTTTCTGAGAAAAAATGTTTTTTTTGGTTTTTTTTTTTTTTTTTAATATACACTCTGTAGACCTATCTAGTTGTCCTTTTGGAAAGAAGAAGAAAGAAATCTGAATTGATTTAGCATAAGCTTCTTTGCTGTGTATTTACTCACTCTTCTGAGAGTGATGTCCTGAAGAATATAGGTCTTCAAGGTCCTTCAATCTTATACAGACATAGTAACAAAATTTGGGCTGTATGAACAAAGTACTTGCAGGAAGAACAATCTCCAGTCATTCTAGAGATGATGTCTTGTCTGAACACAATCCTATGCATGGCTTTGTGGAAAGGCTATTTGGCCTCAAGCGTTTGTCACTGGTCTTTGCATTAGCACAGAAAACATTAAAGTGGGTACAACAAAGCCTCCATCATCCCTCCCCTGCCTCTATGGTGCCACATTTATATTTCAATCTTATCTGACAGGCAGGTGCCATTCTATCTGTTTATATTCAACTATGCCACTTACTGATGTTTACAAAATAAAGTGTGTAGATGACAAGAAGAACATCTTTTTTTATTTAGGTAATCAAAAAACTGCATGATAATGCTTTCACTTTGATTTCCTTCCTCCAGGATAGCAGAACATTTGTCACCAGCAGGATTGAGACAGGTTTTTATAAAAAAACCCAGAACTTACAATTTAATCATCTTTCTTCAGTAAACATCTAATTCCTACTGCAAAAGAGAAGAAAATTATAAACTGGCAAATACTTTGTTGTTTTCCTGGAGGGAACAGTATAATAGAGTGGACTGGGTATGGTAATAGGCTTTTCCCCAATATATAACTCCAGAATGTCCCCTGTGGTGCTATAAAAACATTCTAAAGAATGTTTCAGTAAACAAAATAAGAGAGTGATAATGAAAACTGAATTAGCAATCATTTGGACAGCCAGCTGTTTTGGGTTAATGTGCATGCCAGTTTTTGGAGATATTCCTTCTGGTTTATTTGAACATACTTAGTTTGCCATCCTGTCAGATGTTTGCAGTCTAGCATACAACAAAAGCCAGCAGAATGTTCTGAGTATTCTTGGGCTGCAGTTCAGCATCCTCACAGCTGACCCACAGCATGCAATATCTGATAATACTGATTTGTCTTAAAGTGTTCATTAAAAGGAAGGAATTTATCTCTTATTAGCCTCTTCATTGACACTGCTGTTTGGCAAAAGGAAATTTAGTGGTTTGGATTAGCAAGGTTTGGAGTAGTGAACTGCTGGGAGTAATCCTTTTTTGGTATTAATCTTCTGGTCTGGTTGACTCGGGCTTGTTTTCAAATAGCATAAATAAAAGTTACATGGAAATATTACTTAACATGACATTTTTTTCTGATCCAAACAGAAATGTGTACCATCTGTCACAGCAGAGAAAAAAGCCGGATGTTGAAGAGGCATTGTGGTTTTTTAACTGTAAATGTTCAGGACTTTTATGGGTTCACTTAGTACTTTCCATGTAGGAAAGTCCTTTTAGCTTAGAAACAGTGATATAGTTTCTTACATGAAGTAAGGGATACAAAAATAAAAATTTGAGTGATAGGCCAAAGAGGGACAGCATTTCACTAGTAATTTCCCTTTCCACTCCACACAGTAGGTCAGAAACTACACATGATCTCACAAAATAGACATGCAAAAATAAATATATTAATAAACGCATCTTTTATACATTTAGACTCATGAACATTAAGAATCAGGTTGGTTGCAAAATAGAAAAGTTGGATAGGTTCAAGTTCAGTGGTATCCTTTATTATTAGTGGCAGAGGAGTTGAGTTTTCAAGTATAATGCAAGTATATTCCAGAACTGAACTACATAATTGCCAGTAAAGAAATATGAACTTAAAAGATCTGTGCTGAAACTTGTTCTCTGTGTTGTCCTGGTTAAGATGTCCAAGATTAGAGTTGCCAAACACTGTATGTATATTCATGTTCTCTCTACAAAGATAGAAATTGGATTCTTCTTTTTGTTCTCAGTGATATTTATTAAAAGAGCTCCTTCTTACTTCATGATGAGCTGTGGTTTAGAGATAATATTTGCCCCTGAAAAAGAAACAAGTAATTTTTCTATAGCATCAGAGAGAATATTACACAAAATGGTCCACTATGCACCAACACAGGAGAACATAGTATAAACAGCAATATGAGGAGTATCTCTACACTTTAATTAATCAATGCATAAAAAAGATGATGGATGGGAAGTATCATCAATTCTACATCTCTAATGTCTTTCCAGTATATATATATATTTTAAAATTTAAGTAGAGCATATACACCCTACAGCATTAAACTTATACATTAGAGCAGAGATTTAACAATGACAGAGGAGCATAAAAGGTGAACAAAAAGATATTGAAAAAATTTTCCTGATTAGGAAGGATAGACTGACTTCAAGAAAAAGGAAAATCCACAGTTGTGTTCTGTGAGAAAGGGAAACTTGGAAATAATTCCTGTCAGTAACATTTAAATTTATATTAAATTAAGCTTTAATATTTACTGTAAAATTTCAAGTACAAAAATAAAATCCAGAATGCAATGTTAACTTCTGTAAGTTGTTGCATTATTTTCCAGAAGAAAAGGCAATGATTCCTTTTACAGTTTTGACTGGAACAGTGAAGCTATTTGTGGGCTTGTCATTAACAGAGGAATGAAGTGTATAAAATTTACTCCCCTGAATTACCAAATACTGGTACATGTGCCAGCAAACAGACTTCACATACTGATCAGTACTTCATCAGTACTGATCCAGTGATCTATGTTGAGCAATGAGCATGTACTCATGGGTCATTGGAGCTGCAGAACTGCCTTTCTGGGCCATGGCCATGAAATAGGGTGTATTGACATGTGGCGTTTGGAGGGATATGTTTGCCCTTCCTGTTAATCCATACCCACCAGTCAGCTCACTCACTATCTACAGCAAATGGAAGACTCAGCTGACAAAGCCACTTTGGAATCTTGTTTCTGACAAGGAGCACATCTTTCAGGAGGCTCTTTATTGGCCACTTTGAAATTCTTAGGATGATCCCTCACATTGCTTTGAATCAGGCCAAATCACATGTTTTCTGAGCAGTTCCTCAGCAGCAATCAGGAATTACCACTGATCAGGCTATTTTGCACATGACTGCTCTCTGCTGTATTTCTGAAATATTAATGATATAAACACAGGCCGTGTACTGCTACTTGTTCCAGTGTCAAAGACTGTCAAAGGCTTCGGGGCTGTTTGGGATGACTAATGTATCTCAAACCAAGGTGCATGTGGCTTGATATCAAGTAAGAATTTAGTAATTTCTACTTGAGTCTGGTGCTGCTTGCTTATATACTGTTTTATGTGGCTTCAAGTGTAGTCAGTAGGGACTGACAAGCAAGCAGAGATCTGTCTAACCTGAGACAGGAATGTCTTTAGGCAAAGAAATGAAATAGAGAAGAAGAATCCTTCCATAACCCCATTTATTGGGCATCGTGGAGGCTCAAAACTGGTGAATTCCCATACTGTCAGACAGACACTGATATTTTACTGCCCAGTGGCTAGCCTCATTACACTCCATTTCTATAGGGGATTATTTCATTCCACATGGTTCCCTGGAACACACACTCTCACTCATATGCTCTTGCAGAGTGAAAATGGTAGCCAGATGAAAGGGGAAGCTCCTGGGGCCCTTGCCACCTGCCACCCTATCCCAAATTTAGCCTCTTTTTTCAACTGTAATAATTAACCAGCCAGGGACATTTTAGTGCCTTTTCATCACAAAGGTGTTTATATCTACCTTATATTACTGAGTAATTCTATACTGAGAAGCAAATAAATAAAAAATTTCTGTGATATGTTATACTACTATCCAAGGGATTTGGTTCAGAACAGATTTCACATTGCAGTAATGCTCATCTAGATTTTAAATCTGAGTGTTTTGGAGACCACAGGATGCTGCATCTTACTGTAAACTAAGGATATAAACATCATGCAATCAAAAATAGTCTGGCCACAAATTTTATAATTTTAAGGTGTTTTACTTAAGTATTTCAGGGAAACAAGCCACAGAAATTAGTATTTCAGGATCCCAGAGTTGGGGCAAGAGTGCCCCTTGCAGGCGGGTGAGCTGGGAGTTTGGAAGGATGTGAGTGTGGGTCTCCAGGGGAAGCTGATTAGGATCACTGGGGTCTCTTGTTCTTAGGGTTCTTGCATTTCATACCTCAATGTATATTGGGAATTTCTCTCACATGTATAAATATAAAGAGGAGACTTTCACCTCTGGTACACTGGAGCAAGACTTAATTGTTTATAGCAACACTTAGGGACAAACTTTCAGTGCTTTTGACATCTAAGGAAAAATTGAAATAAATTGAAAATAGGTCTCACAAAGCCAATAATTCACCCCTGGGGTTTAAGAACAAATTTCTGCTTTCCGTATTTTCTTATGTAACAGAACACATCAGTTGTGGCACACACTACTAAATCTCGTTACTTCTGATAGATGTGTTATAGTTGCCTCTCCTCCATCCACCACAAGCTGCCTTGTATGTGATGGTGGCATTCAATCAGTGTATACACAACTACCTGAAAATTGGTTTCTAGTTTTAGTAGGCTCTCCTTATATGAGGACTGATCATAGAACAAAAAAATAGTTTGTGTTGGAAGGGACCTTTAAAAGTAATCTCATCCATCTCTCTCTGCATAAGCAGGAACATCTTCAACTGTATCAGGTTGCTGAAAGTTCTGTCCTGCCTTGAAAGTTTCCATGGATGGAGCATGAATTTCTTATATAAAGAATGAGACTTTCCGTGTAAGCTTATTCTAAGGGCGATGTTTAAAAGAAACACAAAAATGCAGTCTAATTCTGCAGCCACTCAAGGAACACACTGCCTAGATTTTTAGATCACTAAAGTTATCTGCCAAAAGCCCTTTGTCAGTAAGGAGAATGCTCTCTCAGATTGCTCAATAAATGTTACTGCTTGTCAACCAGTTTATTGTATGAGGGAGAATCCCCTCAAAAAATAGTATTATACTTTTAACATGTCTCAATCTCCATGAATGTTTTAAAAGAGTTATATTTTTCTTTTCTCTTTGGACCAGTCACTTTTTAAATCTTTTTCCACCATAAATTTGTACTGGAAAGAATAAAAAAAAATCTTATAATTTTAGTAGTGAGGATCTATCCGTAATAGTCAAAATACAAATTAGAAGCAGAACAGTGTACATATTTATACCAAAAGTATTACATAGTATGGTTGTATTTGATGGGAAATAACTGCATTGACAATCCAGGAGGGCCTAGGTAACTTCTAATTTTATGAGCACATAGTATTAGGAGAGGTATTTATACTGACTATATTTATCATACTGTACCACTAGGCAGAGCATGTCTTAGACTAGGTTTACTGTCTTACAGAAAGTACCTCCCAGAGGAAACTAATTTATGACCTAATAACACTCCTTTGCAACAAGATTCCCTTTTTTAATACAAATATAAGCAACCCAGTCCTTAGTTACTGTACAGTGTAAAACCTCACAATTGGAATGGTGTGGAATCCTCACTAAAAATAATGATTCACTACTTTTCACGGAGGCTGATACAAAACCAAGATGCTGATAGGAGCATCATGGGTCCCGTGAGATGATAGAGCAAACAAACTTTTATATTGACTGAGATGTCCTGTGAGAACCAGGTTCATGATGCGCTGGTCTGTAGGAAACTAACTTAATTACTTCTTTGAAGTTTAAGGAGTTTTAACTTCCTTTTTTTCCTGATTTTCTCTCCTGGCCTTCTCCCAGTAAACAATTTTAATATGCTCTTAGACTGATGATCAAGTCAGATTTATTCATAGGCTTCTTAATCCTATTTAATCCCATTGAATTATTTTCTTACAATAAAGACAAGACAATGTTTTTCCAAGCATGTCATGTTTTAAATGTAGATGTGATTTGCCCTGTAGTGAAGATATGATAAAGAAGTGACATTTTCTGCCATTGTATTTAAGAACCTACTACATAGTTTGACTTTAGTATTCTGTTTTTATTATTTGGACTAATCTTTTGTTAGCTTGCTTACAAATTTTTGCTTCTACAGAGAGGCTAGTAGGGCTGCAGTGTCATTTCCTTAATTGCAGCACTGGATTTTTTTCATTGGATAGTTTATTGAAGTCATTATCAGGCCAATGAACTCATTGTTCAAAGCAAACAGGATTAAAGTTCCACTGTGCATCATCAAGAAACTTCCTAACCTCCCTTCAGAACCCACAGTTTTGCCTATCTTTACTGGGATTCTGCAAATTAAATTCTGATTGTGACCTTGCATAAGACCAACATTTCCTCTAGGAAAGTTTCAACAAATCCATCTCAACATTTCAGCTCTGACCTTCTCTCTCAGTGGAAGAGAGAACATTTCAAAAAATGTTAAGCAAATACCATGTGAAAATAGGGGTGGTTTTTTAGCTTCAAATCAGGCAGAAAGTTGGAGCTTTGACTTTATGGGATGACTTTCTGTAGGACAGATAATGAAACTCAGATAAGGCTCTCCGGCTGCTTGAAATACAAAGGTAAGAATTTTAATCTTTTTTTTTTTTTTTTTTTTTTTGCTTGACAACATGCCTGTAAAACAGAAAAAACCACCCCATTTGCTCTCTATCCACGCTCAAAGGCACTGTTGTCAGGATCTTATTACAGGTACTAAACCACATGATTGTAGTCAATGTGAGTGTACTCTTCGAACAGAAAAAACCAATGGACATGATAGTGTTGGAAAAAATTATTCTGCCAAAGGAATTAAAGAGAGAAATAAAAACCCAAAACATTTTGTTTTTGAAAAGTGACATGATGAATCTCAGTAAAATGTGCTTTTATCTTTCATGATTTTAATTTGGGTATTTAAAATTTTTTAGACTTGAAGATTTAATAACTTACTTTACCAACTCAGATGACTACTGTCACATTTAAATGCCACTGATTTTCAGCATACTGTCAGAGACTACTATATGTAGAGGATCAGAATCTATTTTACCTGTGGTATCAGTCCTCTTTCACTTAGGCATGAGCTACAAGATTTTCTTGCTACTGAACAAACAGTCCAAGTTCACTGTAATTGAAAAGAAGATGAGAGTGTCTATGTTTGGGAGGAGAGTTAAAACTGTTGCAGCTTTTCGTGCCAAAAAAAAATCTCCCTCTGTGTGAATTAAGTGTTGCTGGCAAAACCCTAGTCTGAAATGGGATTTCTTACTCACTTAACATATTCTTCTGGTGTGAAGGAATAATTTCCAACTAAACAACTTACAGAAAGCTGCTTGCTGATTTTGCTAAGCACACTTACTGAAAATTAGTTCTTTTAATTGCCAAAAATACTTCTTTTCCAAATGTTTCTACCTTGATCCTAGCCAGCAGGCAAGACATACACTGATGGGTAGAGGAGGTATGAATCAAATCATGAGGTGAGTTACAACCTTTTATATTGCTTCTGAAATGAATAGATCCTCACAGGTATCAAATCAAATTAAAAATATAGTTATGTATAAATAATTTGTTTATGAGATTTCTGTTTCTGTTAATTTCCATCAGAATGGAATTTAATGACGAGGTAAAAACTGATTACATTATACATGTAGTCTTGCACTTCAGATTGCACCTCAAATTATTATGTTAGTAATGTACAGAATACATGCTTAAAAACTAGCTTTTCAAAAGCAGAACTTACCTGAACTATGTCATGCTTGAGTTCCAATGCTTCTGAGAGTTATTGAAAAGTGTAATACCTCATAAGTACATTCTATAGTCTTCTGTTGGAACTGTTTTCTTTTCACAAGTGTATGACATTTTTCTCAGATTTTAATATTTTTATAACTGCTGGAAGGGAAAAGAGTAGCTGAGATTACAGTGCCTCTGATAACTTTTCTCCTCTGCAGAAAAGCTTTATACCCGTTAAAATCACATTACACATAAGTAACAGAGGAAAAAAAAGAATAAGCATTCTCTGTTTTTACTCTGCTATCTTTCTTTCAGTGTTATGGATACCTGGTAACACTTCAGCAGGTGATAGATCAATAGAAATGTACACTGTGATTGTGACAGGCTTAGAATCCAGCCCTATGTACATTATTTGTTTTATTACCCAATTAGTCTACTCCTCCTCTTTGAAAAGGATGACATCCCAGACATAGATTTGGTATAAAGAAATAAAAAGAATGATAAAATCTCAAAACTCAGTAAGTACAATATTTTTGGTAATTTCACTTTCCCCCCTCTTTTATACTTAACATTAAGGAGATCAATTTTATAGTAAATCTCAAGTGTTAGCTAAAGTCTATGAATATATGTATGAATACATATATATATATATGTATATATATGTACAAAGATTTGTATTGAACTTCATTTTGTGATGCTTTGCCTACCACTTTTAAAAGTTTGCTTTTTAATCAGCACTGCCAATACTAAAATGACTATTTTAAGTAGCACAAAGATGAATGACAGATTTTCCATGGCCAGACCGTGTATTAGTTAGCATTTAGATAAAAGCTGATGGTTTCTGGACTTTTGATTTTATTTTGAGATGTAATTGTCATGTTTCAAGAAAATTAAAATTAAAGACAAAGGATGGTTAAAGATCTCAAGCTAAATTCAGCTTTGTTAAGATGTTTAAACTAAAATGTATATACAGAAAAAATAAGAATGCAACCCTGAAAATTGTTGCGTGAAATCTTTTCCAGTGACTGCACTCAAATTACATGTCAGAATTACTGGATTAAAACTCTATAGCTGAAGAGATCCTCTCTTTGTTTGCTTGGTTGTTGTTGATCGCAACAACCAAGCAAACTTTTTATGCAAACTTTGAATTTGCATAAATATTTCAATCCAAAACATTTGGGTAAACTACAAAATACCTTTAATTTCCCAATTCTTTTTAAACATCTTTCTTGATCCCCTGACCAGCTACATTAATGAAGTTTGAATATGTGCCTGGTTACTGTTACCAGTAATTTTGATGAATAATATGGCTACAAGCAATTAAACTTTCCATATAAAAAGGAGTTTGCTTAGAATTTGAACTTTCAAATGACTACCAAGCAAGTTAAGAAGAAAATTTCTTCTTTAGTGCAGCGGTATGGTTATACAGGTATGTGAAATTGTGTAAAAAGTACTGAAAAATGACAGTTTTTCCAATTATTATCTTTCCTCTTCAGAGGTGTCTTCAGGAAAGGGAAGGTGATGATGCTCACAGACGATACTGGCAGTGCCCTAAAGAAGGATAAAAAGGAACAGAAATAAATTCTTGTAAAAAACCAGCCCAACTTGAGAGTCTTTATTCAGAGAGCACATACAGGCTTCTTGTATTTTTAGTATCATCTGGCAGAGGTTAGCAAAGATTCGAGAAGTAAAGATGAAGGCATGCTGGTTTTGGCTGGGGTGAATTTTCTTCCCAGTGGCTGGTATGGGGCTATGTTTTAGATTTGTGCTGAACACAGGATTGATAATAAAGAGATGGGTTTTTTTACTGTTGAGAAGGGCTTACACAGAGCCAAGGCCTTTTCTGCTTTTCATATACCACACTGGGGAAGAGACTGGGGGTTTACAGGAGGCTGAGAGGAGGCACAGTCTGGACAGGTGACCCAAACTGACCTGAGGGATATTCTGTATGACATCATGCTCAGTATATAAAGTGGGGGGAAGAAGGAGAATGTGGGGGTGACAGAGTGAAGGCATTTGTCTTCCCCAGTAACCATTACACGTGACAGGGGAATGGCTCTCCGGGGAATGGCTGAACACCTGCCTGCTTATGGGAACTGAATTATTTCCTTGTTTTGTTTTCCTTGTGTGCATGGCTTTTGTTCTCCCTATTAAACTACCTTTATCTCAACCCACAAGTTTTCTACCTTTTAGCCTTATGATTCAATTCTCTCCTTGATGCTGCTGGTTGTGTGAGTGGCTGCATGGTACTTGGCTCCTTCCTGGCATTAAACCATAACAGAAGGGTAAAAAAGAGTGTGGAACACATTGACATTTAAAGATATAAAGGATACAAGGGTGCAGAATAATAGCTAGACCACAGACTTAGACTTTTGGACTTTGATATTTACCATGCATGCATGGCAGAAGAAGAGATAGTTGCAAGTCTAACAGTTCAAAAGCAAATTGCTGGACTGCAGTGATAGAAAAAAAAACCCAAAAAAAAAAAAAAAAAAAAAAAAAAAAAAAAAAACCAAAAAAAAAAAAACCCAAAACCCAAAAAAAAA
>JAYDZK010000056.1:26490392-26506337 GCA_034509185.1 Euphonia xanthogaster
GGAAAAAAAAAACCAAAAAAAAAAAAAAAAAAAAAAAAAAAAAAAAAAAAAAAAAACAAACCCAAAACCCAAACAAACACACAAATGCCCCACCCCCCAAAAAAAAAAAAAAAAAAAAAAGGAAAAGAAAAGAACACACACACACACACACACACACGCAAAAAGCCCAGTAGAGAAAAGAGAAGACAAGAAGGAAACAAACATAGGGAGGAAAGATCAAATGGCAGAATAATTTGCAGCAGAATGAGAATGAGAGAGGGATGAGAGATAATCGAGCCTCACACAGATAGAAAACAGCAGATATTTGTGACCACGAAAGAAGAAAATCAAAAGGCATGTTGCCAAAGCATATTCAGGAAATAGAAAGGTTTTGCTATCTGTCAGGTGGTATCTGAGAATACTTCAGTCAAAGCAAAATGTCTCACAGACAATTTTTCCTCTTATAAATCTTTGGTTCAATTGCTAAATATATAGTTTACATCAGTATTAATGTCTCTGGCAGATTTCTGTTGAAATAGGTGAAAAGAATGAAGTTCATGTATTCAAATGGAAAAGTACAGTAGAATGGAGTATGCATAGAGGCCTACACCATAGATTTTTAGCAAATTGGTGCAGTAAATGCCAGTGAAATTAATCATACAAACATAGAAAAAACTTGCAGAATTTCAAATAGTCATGCACTGACTTAATGGAACTCTGGAAAAAACTGGTGAAGTCACCAAGGATTAATAGCAATTCATGCACAAAAGAACTAGTCTCACATGGAGGGCTTTGTGATAGGAATATTCTGTGGCATCCACAGAAAAGGAACTTCTCAAAAGACAAATATCATAGCACCCAGCTTCAGGATTATGTGGATTATGTGTTGTTCACAGATGAGAAGAATTCTAAACTAAGTAATTATGTAAAATTGTATGAAGTCATGTAGAATCTGAAGCTGATTCCCCAGGTGCTTTTGCTTTCCTCCTACTTCTCATTACCTTTAAGTTTTACCTCCTGCTGGAGGTAAACAGGATAAGAGTAATCAGCCACTAGTCAAATCCAGAATGGCAAAAAATTTGAACCAAAAATGGTTCAAATTCCTACAGAACTTCTTACTAAAGAAGGTAACAGATTTATTCAAGTTGCCACATAAAATATAAGAGTTGATGATGTATTTTCTTCTTTTAAATGTTCACTACAAATGGAATCATAACAAATGCTTGTAAGCTGAATGATCTGCACCTCATCTTTCATTTTAAGATTTAACAACCTTGTACAGTTGAATCCATCTAACCAATAAACAAACATGGCCTCTAACAAAATCTGTTTCTTTTAAAGTGTGCTTTCAAGTTTTCTATTATCGCTTGGACACTGAAATAAAACAGTTTTAGTGCCGCTTATTTCCCCCCCCCCCACCTAGAAAAACCCACATCACAACTCTTTTGTGGACTATATGGAATATTGAAGTATTTCTGTATTCATAATCCTACAATAAATGCTAAATGAAAAATACTACAATGAATGCTACAATGATTTGTCTAAATTCCGTTTTTTTAGACAATATTGAAGAATTCTATGAATTTGAACAGAAAAATACAGACAGCAGTTTGCAAGGCTTAAGCTTAGTGCACAGAATTTTGCTTCAATGAGCCTTCTAAAATTGACAAAATATTTAAAATCACATTTCTTAGAGCAGTTTATACAGAGAGAGATATCCAAAAGAACGTACTTCTGATGAAGGTCACAAGTAATCTAATGAGCTTCCTTAGAAAGAAAAGAAAGTCCTTCAAGGATGACTGAACCAGCCTAACTTAGATATTTTCTAAGCTCTTTCTGAAAGAGGCTTTGTTTCTGTGCTGAGTGTAAAGAAAACACAGTGGAAGAAACAAACCAAAAAAACCAGCCTCTGTGACTAATCTCCTTTGAGTTAAAACATATCGATTCAAAACTTTGTGGTGCAGTGTTTGTTCACTGGTCAAAGCCTGATATGAGTACCAGAGCAATGCAGCTACAGAATGCGCATGACTTTGATTAACCATCAAGCTAACAGAGAGAACAATCCCATCCCCTCTAGAGAAAGGGAAAAGAAAACAATTTCTAGAACCTTTCAAATCAGAAAGCTAGTCGCTAGTCTCTTCTGTCCTCTAGCTAATAAGCTACTCTCTGCATGAATCCTCTTTTTGACCGGAAGCCTTTCAAATCTGCCAGCTGGAAAACAGGCTTCCATGTGGCTTCTCATCTCTGGCACCTATTTGTCTTGAAACAGGGCCAGCTGCACTTCTGGGTCTTTAAAGAATTATATATATTTTCCCCATGTATATCACTGCAGTTAATGAAGATGTTTTAACACCCCAGCAGAGGATTCACCTAGTGCAGAAACTACACTGTACTTGCACAGGCCTTTCTATAGCTCTCCTTCATGCAGAGTATAACAAGGAGTTGTACCTTAAACTTTCAAACCTGTAGACATTCGGTTCATTTGAAAAGATAGTTACAACATACCATCTGTTCTCAGTCAAAGCAAAATCTAAACAGAATAAAAATAACTTTAAAATCATCTTTCTGCTCCTTCTGACATCTCTTGAGGTTGAGCACAGAATTAGATCTCCATGTTATTTATACAGCATTCTGAGGCATGCTGGATGCTTTGTAGATCAAATGCAATGACATTTTCTCAGACTTTAGAAGATAGTTTAATTTTAAACTAACTGCAAGTTATAAAAACTGAATCAGGGAGGAGTGAAGAAGGAAAAATGTTACACTAATATGTTACACTAATATTAAAAAAGTTTAAGAAGACCCATGCTTTGTAATTTTTCTGTAATAATTCTGCTCACAATTTTTGTTGTAGCTTATTTTTAACATACTATCTTCTAGGCTGAAGGTTAAAAAATTGCCCTCTATATTATCTCCATCCATAATTTTGTGGCATCCTGAATTGGTATTTCTTTCCCTTTTATTTAATTACCCATAACAGAAGCCTATCAGCCCCTACTTATATAGCTTTACAAAGCAGACCACTCAAAAACCAATTTGTAGTGTGCATATAGAGATATAAAAAGGGAGAAATATGCCATATGGGGAAACATACTCACTATTTATCTTAGGTTGAGTTTCTTAGTAAATGGCAAGACCATTTTAATAAGAAATCCATACTGGAAATGCACACAAAGCCATAAAGATTCAGATTGTCCTTTTTTTAATTAGTATTTTCCTGTGATTTACTGTACTCATAAGAAATGTTACAATGGGCATCATCACCCTATCAGAGCAAAAGCTGGACAAATGGGACTAGATATGAACTTTTTCCTTAAACTGTTACAAAAACTTAGAAAATAAAGAAAAAAAAAAAGTTTGAGTGTAGTCTATTACACTCAGCATTCAACAAACTTAGTTGCCAAAGTAAAGTAGTCAGTTTAAGTCACTGGACAACTCCTTCTTTGTATAGTTGAGGAGGTGTGATGCAGAGGATCAGCTCACTAGCTCTCTCTCTTTGGCAGAGGCTTGTCTTTGCTGCATCTTAATCTACATATCTGGTTATTTGCTTTCTTCAGAGATCTATAGTTTTCATTTTTTCATACCAATTGGGTATGAGTCTTATGTTTCATGGGGCAGAGGCATTTTACTTGTATAAATATTGTTTCTAATGCACATTGGACTTACATGGTTTGTAGCATATTTGCATAAAGTTATGAATAATAATATGGATTTGTTGAGGTCATTGAAACAACGAAAGTGCCTACTTTCTACTGAGTATTTTTTCCTACTGTTAAAATGTTATATCACTGTAAAATAAGTGATACTTCAATGTGTAATCTGTATTCAAAATCTCAACATATGCACAGTTAGTATGAACCTACTTGCTAATGTGCTCAGATTAGAGCTCACAAGATTTAACATCACGTTTGTGTTGATCTTTATATCACATCAGCTGCTGCTATTCCTCTTTTGACTCTCGGGTGGAAATAAGGTTTTGATCCATCAGACATTTCAAAGTGTGCAACAACTGAGCAAAACAGATTGGGTATGCTGGATTGGCTGTCAATAAGAAGGAGGACTGCCACAAAGCTCTGGTAGATGTTTTATGCTGGTAGAATATATACCCCAGTCCTTGCTGTTCACTCTGACATAGTGACCATCATTGTTAGCTTGATCAAATTCCTGTCAGGGAAGAAAGTGTAGGACTGTGGCACAATTTAATTAATGCATGTGAAAGGGTGTGTGAGTCATGAACCAATGTCTTGAGTCTTATGTTATGCACGACACCTGGCACACCTGTAGTGTTACAGTGCATGTTTATAGCAAGTTATGGAAGACTGGATTGACAAAAGACCAACCATGCATACATGATATACCAATCTTCAATATAGCAATAATTTCTAACAACCTAGATTTATTTATATCTTCTGCATAAATGGACAGCAGTTGTCCACATGACAATAAAAAAGTTGTGACACTCGTAAAATGGGAACTCATTGAAAACTTCTTTTCTAAAGCAGTTTTACAGACTGTGATGAGAAAGTACTTCTTCAATATTGTTTTCTGCATAGCTTGGTTCAAAATCTCAGTTAATAGAGTATTCTTGACCTGGACAGAACCTTCTTCAAGAATTAAGTACGTCTGAGAAGCTGTAAAGATTCTGTAATAAATATACCAGCAATCCTATGGCATAGACTCCTCTTTTTCTAAAATTCCTTGATATATGCCAAACAAAGAACATTAAAAGGCAAAATACAGTCTTGTTTATTCATTTGCATGTGCACTTAATGTGCAAGCCAGGTGGAAAATTTCACTTCCCACATTTTAATATCTTAAAAATGTTTTTTTTAATTCCACATAGCCCCATCCCCTTCACCATCACCACCATCCCCCACCCTGGCCTGGGAAAGGAATTCCAAGTCTTTTACAAAGAACTGAAAACCAAAATACTTTGATCTAGAAATTCCACAGCTGTATTCTCTGGAACTTTTAATTTGAAGTACCCCATGTTTGAATTTCCATTTTAGTCCCTTAGTCAGGCTACTGTCTATAATGCTTTTGTGTGTCTTCTCTTCATTAAGTGTAACAGGTGACATGACCTTACCTATAACACAGGAAAGGAAATCTGTTGGAGGAGTAGAATGTATGTACAATTACTAATATTCAAATGTTCCCTTCTCCCCCAGCATGGCTCTAAACATATTTCATGACTCAGCTGCAGAAAAAAAGATAGAAAAGAGAGTGAGACATTTTCCCTTAATATAGATTTACCTTAAAAAAATTGATACCAAAATAAAGAAAGGAAAACTCTTCCTTTAACTATGAAATTAAGCTATGAGAAGAGAATTTATTAGTTCTTTTCTTTTACCTCTCAATGCATTTCAGCTAACAGAAAAGTTTAATCTTTCCAGTCTTCTTTCTAGCATAGACATATTTTTTATGAATCTTGAGCAGTAAGGTTACAATGGTCTTTGACCATAGAACTATCATAAAATCAGTGACTAATCAGTATTCATTCAACTTTGTTATACATATTCATTGTTATGATATTGCTTGCTGTTTCGGTAGTGATATTCATGCAATGCAATTTACAAGTTATTTATTTCACACACAGTGTTTCCAGCATTACCCTGAACACAGTGACTTTAATTGAACTGTTTCCAAATGTCACCATTTACTAAGGACATGTCAAGAGATAAAGGTGAATGCATGATAGATGAGCAGATATAAAGGTGCTTAATTTCCTGTCAACCTGCACTAAAAAGTCCATACAAGTCTCTTAAATCCACTCACCTCTTCTGTCTCAATTTACAGAAATTATAAATATCTACCTCTTCATTCAAAAAATGTATCCTCGTATTTTTTTTCCAATTTCCTTTTGTTGCTCTTTTTGATATTCACTTTGTTGCAAAAAAGAAAGGTATCAACCTTTTGAGGAAAGATCTTGACACAAGACAAAGATGGAAAACATTCTTTGGGTGAGAAAGACACTAATTTATACCAGTTCTATTGCACTGAGACAAGACAAATCTTATGGAGTTCATATTTCCTGTGAACTTAAAAATCTGGCATGTAACTCCGAGCACTTTTCTTGGAACAAGGATAAGACATACTTGAACTGTAGGCAACATCCCCTTAACAGTCGATAGTATTAGAATTTTCAAAGTATTGTAGTACCAAAAGAATCAGCTTGCTCTTAAATGGGAAAAAAATAACCCTAGGAAAAGGAAGCATGTCCTTATTTTTATGTAGGATTACAGTTGTTTTTTTTTTTTTACTGGAGAAAAATGTTTTACTAATTGCCATGAAATATAACAATCAAACTGACAATATGTTACGTTCTATGATATCCTCACAGATAATATTACTGTTTGAACACATTTGATATTTGAAATTACTCACCAACTGAAATCACAATTTATATCTTCATTGTCATAATTTGCATTTTAATGACCCCATAATGGAGCAAACATAATTGCATGGAAATATCTTTTTAAAAATTTTAAAATTTCCACCATAAAAAAATTATATTTTTTTAACTGAAAACTGCATTAGAAACCACAACCCCCAATATGAGGAGCAGGAGTAATTTGTTCCATGTGTTGATCTGTTACATATCAGTTCAGTTCCTCAGGAGTGAGTCAAGTTCTCCAACTTATGAAGAAAAAATTACATATGTAGGTGTCTATTTAATCATCCAATAATTATTTAAAAAGCCCAAGAAAATGTGTTGTGTATTTTATTTTCCTCATAATATTGCTACAGAGTGCAAGAAGCTATATAGGCAAACAGGGAAAGTCAGTTCAAGTCCTAAAAAGCAATCAGTCAAACACTACTCTTCTGTGACAGCAAAAGAAGGTTCTGTTGGTTCTATCTGAAGCTGTTTAGTTCCTCATTTTTAGTTAGATGAGAAAGTAAGCATTAGTCTATTTTCTGGTGTGGTAAATTTAGACAAGAAGGAGAAATGGAGTGACTTCATAAGGCTGAGGAAAGTTGATGAAATGAAGTGGGAGCATATAGTTAATTTGGCTTAACAAAGAGGTTGGTGCTGTAAATATAATTCTGTACATCCATTGTACATAACTGAGTTACTGGGAGTGTTTTGTATCCGAAGTTCAAACTTCTTTAGTCAGACAAGAAGTTTCGTTTGAGATATTTCTCTTTCTGACTAAAAGAACTATCGGAAGCAAGGCAACCCCTGATGAAGGGAGAAATGATGCATCTAACTCCATTATATCAGAAGGCTAATTAGTTACTTTATTATAGTATATTATTTTACACTATATTATACTATATTATATTACATCTAAACTGAATCTGCACAAGTTCTTTACTGAATAGAATCTTGTGACTGTTAGTTGACACTCCTGACACACACACGTGGATTCAATTGGTCAATGAATCAAAACACTCACACTAGAATTTAATTATTTATATCTTTCAGGTAAACAATCTTCTACATTGTATTCTACTTGTGAACAACAAGAGGAGCAGTAATTGAGGTAAGAATTGTTTTTTCTTTCTTTGAGGTCCTTCACTGAGATTCTTAGAAATATCTTTGGGAAGTTGTGCCTTGCTTTTCTCTGTGAAGAGAAATGTGGCCACAATGAACACAAATTTCATTACAAGTAATTGCCATTAAAAATTTTGAAATCACCTTCTGTATGTTTTCTTCAACATTTGCAGAAAATATTATTTTTCTTTCTGTCAACACTTCTAGTAGTGTATTCAGCTGACAGACTATCCATTTACTAATGTATGAACTAATGGAGGTGAGAAGACAGCTTTCAAATTCATTTTAATCTTGAGACTTTACCTCTCTGAGTACTTGATTTGAGTGAAACTTTGATTGTAATATTTCAGATTAAATGAAAATTGTTTTACTCTCAAAAAATAGTAGTGGCACACAAGGACATACCTTTTGTGGGTTACAGCTTCACATGTATGAGCCTTGCTACAATGTGTTTGATCTGTTCACATTATTTTAGGAAAACAGCGGAGGAACATTTAATTTATACTTTTAATTTCCAAGTGCTAAAAACAGGAACACTGATCAAACATATGCTAAAGCATGTCCATTTCTGCATGAGAATAAGGCTTGCAAGTTGCTACTCAAAATTTGTCTTTTGCCCATGGTGTAATTTGCATTTTTAATGCAGGTCATACATGACCTGTAAATTTGTCAGTATTTTCATGGGTGCACATTGTAACAAGTATGGCAACTGAATGGTTAAATACATGTTGGATACAAATTTTTAATTGAATACAAATGAAGGAAAGAATCCCTCTCTATGTCTAGCTCTTCGGTGTAACTAGGAACATGATTCAGTGGTAAATGAAGCCACAAGAGGAATAGAAAACTTTCAGGCTTTCCAAAATTAAGTTCCTATGAACACCCATTCTTCTGCACAAGTAAGAAAGATTAGAAGTCACAAGCAAAGAAAATCCAGTGATTAGATGGAAAGAAAACTGTGGTGGTTCTTTCCTCACTTGGGGTCACCATTTGTGACCGTGTTCACAGGGGTCTTAGGAAGAGGGAAGAGACGAGAATCTTGACTCCATGTTCAGAAGGCTTGATTTATTATTTTATGATATATATTATATTAAAAACTATACTAAAAGAATAGAAGAAAGGATTTAATCAGAAGGCTAGCTAAGAATAGAAGAGGAAATGAAAAACAAAGGTTTGTCTCTGATTGAGACAGTCTGGACAGCTGGACTGTGATTGGCTATTAATTAGAAACAACCACGAGACCAATCACAGATCCACCTGTTGCATTCCACAGCAGCAGATAATCATTGTTTACATTTTGTTCCTGAGGCCTCTCAGCTTCTCAGGAGGAAAAATCCCAAGGAAAGGATTTTTCATAAAACATGTCGATTACAGAAAACAGCCACTAGTAGTACCTTTTGGGAAAAGGTGTATGTCATCTTGTACACATATTGTACTGTGGAATGACACCAGGGAAAGTAATGTTCATTTCTATTCAGTTCTGTATTTAAAGGCTGTTGTTTGATGCTTGCCAGTAATGCATACATTTATGTACACGGTACTGTATTAACGAATAGACCCTGGGAATTTAAATTCTTTGGTTCACGTAGTCATAAACTTTAAAACAGGTACTAAAGATGTTTTACATTTAAAATATTACATACTTGCCTGAGATTTTAAGCAAGGGTCTTGTTTAAACAGGATAATTATCACACAATCATAGTTTGGAAGGGAGGGCACCTTAATAACATTGCCCTGTTCCAATCCCCCTGTCATGGGCAGAGACACCTTCCACTAGACAGGTTGCTCAGAGCCCCATCCAAAGTGGTCTTGGACACTTCCAGGGGTGGAGCATCCACAGCTTCTCTCGGAAACTTGTTTCACTGCCTCACCACCCTCACAGTCAAGAATTTCTTCCCTAATACCTAATCTAAACCTACTCCTTCTTGGTTTGAAGCTATGCCCCCTTATCCTATTACTGTGCGCCCTTATAAAAGCCCCTCTCCAGCTTTCTCATAGGCCTCCTTCAGGTACTGGAAGGCTGCTCTAAGAGCCTTCTCTCCTCCAGATGGAATATCCCAAATCTCAGCCTGATTTCAGAGGAGAGGTGGTCCAGCCCTCTGACCGTCTTGGTGCCTCTCCTCTGGACTCACTCCAGCAGGTTCTTGTCCTTCTCATGTTGGAGGCCCCAAAGCTGGATGCAGGTGGGGTCTCTCCAGAGCAGAGCAGAGGTGCAGAATCACATCCCTCATCACATCAACTTGTTGGTCACGGTTCTTTTGATGCAGCCAAGGACACATTTGACTTTCTGGGCTGTGAGTGCACATTGCTGGGTCACACTGAGCATCTTGTCAACCAACACCCCCAAGTCTCTTTCCTTAGAGCTTCTTTCAATCCATTCTTAATTCCCATAATTATATGGGAAACAATTTAGTCTAATACCCTTCTAAGACTATTCATAATGGATTAATTGTAAATGCTATTCAAGAGAGTCTGCTTTGAGATTTGCCAAAAGTGAATTTTAATCCAAAATGTGTGGGTGTTACTTTTCTTTGATTGTTTAAATCCCCCATCACATGCCACTGCATAGCATTATTACTGCTTCTTGCTTCCCAGCAGCAACTTGATGCCATCCAATTCTCCAAGAGAATTTTAAATATTTAGAATACTGTCCAAGTATGAACTCATCTGGAACACCAAGAACTACAATTAAACTAATTAAACTCTTGCAATCTGGCATTTTAAATTGTTACAAATAGGTAGAAACCTTTAGCTGAATGACAAAGTCTGTAACACACTGCACTCCCTTTGTTAATTGCAGTTTATATTGTCAAGATTTTAATGAGCTGATAAACTTGTTCTCCAGCACTATTCAACAAATTATGTTGTGTTTATAAGTCCATAAATTAGTATATTGAGAAAGAAAAAGCCATTAAATTCATTGTATATTCTTCTTCTACATGTATTGCATGCAAATAAGACCAGCTAGAGGAGATTCTGTTGAACAGTCATATCTACTGGGGCAAAATTATAAATAGTTTTCTCACTTCCATATCTCCATAAAGTCATATATGTAGGAAAAGTATTGAGATGCTAGTTTGCTATTTAGGACTTGAATAAATAGGAGATAATTTTCTAATGGTTAGAAAGTAAAAGAATGCAAGAAATGGGCAAGTCATAATCGAAGACAATAGCAGTCATACAAAGCACCAGTACAGGATCGGGCCCTTTGTCATTCAGCTTTATACTCTGTGTCAAAGTCATCCAATATTTATCTCTATATCTGTTAATTTTTTCCTCTTTAAAATGGTCACCAATACTGTCTCACTTGCACCCAATATAATGACATCTCATAGCTGAACAGGCTTATTTCTATCAGTTTCTGAGTACTTTGAAAGTGTGAAGTGTTTAGCAAGACATAAGTGGTGTGCCAAGAGCCTGAAGCATCAGCTCTGAAAGCACAGGCTGCTTCACTGATCGCCTGCAGAGTCCCAGATGCTGGGTCTATGTTACTGTGTAGAGCAGCCCTCAGGGTAGCCTAAAGGCCAGAAGAGCTTGCCATCTACCTTGATTGCTTGTTCAGTCATCCCAAAGGCAAGCTCTGGGCAAACCTGCTGATACTCCTGGATGGCACTGGGAATTGGTGGTGTACCCAACCCATCAGCAACAATATTTGCACGTGTCCTTTAGATATTCTGTTTGCCATTTCATTGACATCAAGTAGGGAAAAAAGGAAATTGTCTGGGGATTATTCCTTGAAGATGCCCTCAGGTTCTTCTCAAAAGGACTCAAAATGTTTGCTCTCATAAGGGCAACAGAGACTTTAGGCAACCTTAGTTTATACTGCAGATAAAAGATATAATGAATGCAAAATGTGTACCTCTTATTTACAGGAAATCTGAAGTTTTCACTTTAGCTGCAGCATGGAGGTATCCACAGAACAGATGAGTCTGAAATAATGAAACTATTCTATACAATTTAAAAATGTTATCTTTCTGAAAAGCATGGTGCCATGATTCAAAGACAGTTATTCTCAACCCATTGATGATACATGTATCCCTGGCCTGATAAAGCATAATGCATAAGTTAATGTCAACCTTTAACTACTGATGAGGGTGACATGGTCGAGGTACTCTAATCTTACACATTTTATTTCATATGTAAGATAAGATAGGGGCAGTCACGGATAACTACTGCAGCTCATACAGTTCAGTTAAGTTGAGCAACATCCTTTTATTGGCTGCTCGGATGTGAATTTACCAGGGCAAGGAACTTGCAGCAATTGGGCACTCCACCTTTGGTTTTGCCTCTCTGTGCCCTGAAGTTATATCCTTGTAGTTTCTTTTCTTGCTGTCTTCCCCTGTATCTTCTTTCACAGAAAACGCAATGGGATTAGAGTACATTTTTTCCTCTGGAATCAGATGAGGTCAAAAATGCACATGAGCTTGAAACAAAAAAAAAAAAACAACCAACCCCACAAAACCAAAACAAAAAACCCCCAAAACCAGCAAACAAACAAAAAATCCCCCCCCAAAAAAAAAAAACAAAAAAAACCAAAAAAAAACAAAAACAAACAAACAAAAAAAAAGAGATCTGGAAGTGCAGTCTACATAGCTATGCTACTATGCCACTAAAGGCAACAACTAATTCAAAAAGACAATTCATTAAGTTGATCACTGCACTGGTTCCATTGGTTCCATTCCTTCTTTTGTTCTATCCTGTGATAAGCATCATGCTACAAGAGGGTTCTGGACCAAATCAACGCATAACTCCAAGAGACAATCCTCAGGCTGGATCTTTTGAGAAAATAAAAATCCAGACCTCAAACCCAATAATTTATAACCAGAATAAGAATAAAATATTTTTTAATGAAAGATGATTTTGGAGCACTCATTACCACCAGTGAGAATATTCTGAGGCTAGTTAGCAGTATGGGACAATAACATAATAACATGCTGCTTTCTTTTTTTTTATTTTATTTTACTAAATGCTATTATTGTGGTGCATAATATTTTGGCATCTCTAGGGTATCTGATCTAACAGAAAATGGCGCTTTATTTAAACTCATAATATTTGAAATTAGGAAGGTGTAAATAATGTATCTTAAAAATTATTTACTAGAGGATCCAAAGTTTTAAGTGTTGCAAGGGAGCTCTTCATAAGTACTTCTACTTAAGTGTCCTCTACTATATTCAATAAATCCTCTTTGTAAATAACCTAGGCAATGCTACTGAAATCATTGTGGTTAAATGTACAGGTAACAGATTGTGGGTTCAATGGATAGTGAGGTTCACCACATCTACAAAAGTGATTGAAGCTCTTGAAGACATGGTTATTTAATTTCTGTTAGAAAGTGTCCTGTTACACTGTATCTGGTAGCATACTACAGAGCCTATATTTACAAAACTGAATGTTTAGCATTTTAAAGAAGTGAGTTGAATTATCTGATTATTTTGTTAGATGATTGTCTCATGTACTCTTAATGTAATGCTTGGTGAAATTTACCACAGAAAAATCTTACAAAAGTTGAAATATCTTGCTCCATGGTTACACTAAGCAAGTCTTGTGGTGGAATACCATTTGTTCTTATGATATCCACCATTCAACAAATTATTAGCAAAAATTCAAATTAATTCTAAGATGATCCAGAGAGCTGTGAGAAAGACTTGGCTGTATAGCTTCATAAACTAATACAGCAATCTATGAGAAAACAGACTAAGAAATTAACTGGATCAAAGAGTGCTTAAATATGGAGCAAATATTTAGATGGAAGGAGAAAGGCTTTCAACATTACTAAAAAAAGTAAAAAGTCAATAGTTGGAAAGGAATTTTAGAAAATTCAGCTCTAAAGTCAAAAATTCCTAATAGTAATGATACAGCTTCTTACTGAAGATTGTGTCTTCAGTATTGCTTGGACTCTCTAAAGCAAAACTTGTGACCATCTGATGCAAGTTTGAGAGGCATTCTTCAGCCCACAAAGCAGAAGCAGTGCTCTTTTTAGCCCTGAAGGGCTGTAAATATGGGCATTGCTTCTCATTTTCCTTCTTCTGCCTCAGTTTATATTCTGCCTCAGTTTATATTCTGAGTGATTTTTCCAAATATATTTAATTGATGGTGTTTCATCACCATTTGTAGGGCATATGGCTTTAATCAAATTTCTTGTTTTATGCCTGTTCTGGTTGTATATTTTGGCTTCTGATTTTATGAGGGTTTTTATTTGGGTGAGTTTTAATATAATAGAAGGTGTCCTGTTTGTAAATGACCAGACAAGCGTCTATTTGGCTCATTTAATCATCTCTTCGTTGGCCTTACTAATCAAATCTGACTACTTTTACAAGCAGTGTCTGTGTCCAAGAAGCAACCAATGCTATTTCATTTACTTGTGCATTTTTTTTTCATTCTCACATCAGTGAAATCATATCTGCACAGCTGGTATTAGCTGGATCTGTTCTGGTCACTTTTCTGTCTTTTTTTCTTTGAACCCAGACACCAGTTGATGTACTGTAAGAATTTCATGTCTCTTTCTCAAAAGGTGTTCTATTCCCATTGTTTTAGACTGCCAGAATCTCTACACAGATATTCAGATTTAAAATCCTGTTTGCTTTGAACTCAAGTACAACAATTTATTTCCTCAATTGGCCTCATGCAAGTATAATTCAGAAATATTCTACTAAGATGTATAGCTAGAAGACATGCATCACATAAGCATAAACACACTGGATGTTCAGACAATTTAACTACACATGTTTGCACCTGCACTTGCATTTGCATATGTTCTGACACTTTGCTTGCATTTACCACTCAAAGATGCTTTCCCTCAAGGTTTGGAGACAACCAGGACTGACTTTCAAACAAAATTGTATGCGTAGCCCTGATAGACATATAACATTAATAAAGGGATTATTTTGCTCTAAAAGAAATTTATACAGTAGGCAAAGCCCTTAAGCCACTCCTTAGCTTACTATGTCATTAATATATAATGTGACAGGACCAGTATCAAATATAAAACTAATTATGTATGCAGATGCACTTTTAATTTAGTTACTCTGGATTACAGCAAGGTTAATAGAATTACAATGAAGCTATTACAGCTGAAATGAAAATAAGATGCATTTTCATGATGCTGGTTTAGAGACCTGGCTTTAGCAGCATTCAAATCCTGCTCCAACTTGATTCATTTGGAGAAAATGATTTCCAAGTAACACCATAAAATGTGTTTGCACTCTCTCTGGGCTTTATACAGCTGCTTTATGGTTTGCTTTAATAACAAATATTTTTACTGTTGTGGTATGTAATAAATATGACAGAACACATCCTGCAGCCTGCAAGGTATGAGGATGAAGAGGCTCTGTATGAACTGAGGAGATGAGGTAGCCTGTGTAAGACTCGAACTCTGGGGCCCATTTGTCTTCATGTATAGCTTGTTTCTGTGTGACAATCAATAGATAATTTGCTTTAGGGGCAAATATTCCTTTATGAACAATTGCCAAGCTTTTATCATAGGAGTTATCTCACCTGATTAATTTCTTTTCCAGTGCTAAGAGAATTCTATTACTTTGTTAAAATCAGATACATTTGTGGCCTAAATTATGTCAATAGCTGAATTTTTCTTCCTACAAGGACATTAGAAGAAGATGTAGGTTAGGATAAACATTACCCATACTATGAAAATTATTATTTTCATAACTGGGGTGTTGAAGATCCTTAATAGAAAGCAGACCCCCATTTCTACATAGGGATTTAAGCAAACAGAGCATATTGCCTTTGCATGACAAAGTCTTGGCAGCAGGGCAGATTGCAGGGTGGCTTCTGTGAGAAGACTCCAGAAGCTGTCCCTGTGTTGGAAGAAGCCCATTCCAATAGGCTCCAAGATGAGGAGGTCAAAGAGTTAATCATTGAGTTCAGCCCAGGAAGAAAGGAGGGGTGAGGGAAAGAAGTTTTTAGTTTAATTGTTCTTTTTTATCCTACTCTGTTTACCAATAATTTGCTATAAATTGAATTCACCTCCCCAAGCCAAATTTGTTTTGCCTGTGACACTAATGGATATGTCAACTCACTAGCTTATCACTGCATTTTCTGCCTCTGTCTTATTGATGGAAGAGGAGTGAGAGAGTCACTTGGTGGGCACCTGATGTCCAGTCAAGAACAATCTACCACAGGAAGAAGAGGTCTCACTCTGCTTTAGAAATCTCCCATCTCTTCATTACTGATTACATATTCATCCAGAGAGGCAGTGAGGCAGACTTGGCTTTAATGCGCTTTGTACCATAAAGAAAATTCAGTTCACATGTTTTTTCTTCCTAGAAGAACGTGTTATGTACAAGCATACAAAAAAAAATTATTTCCAAATTTCCAATTTTATCACTTTCCTCTGACATCAGAATCCCAGAAGAGAATTTGGAATTCACTGAGTAAGAGAAAAAAAAAAAAAAAAAAAAAAAGACAAAATGCTCTGACCCAGTAAGTGAAGACCTTAACTGGCTTCTGTCTAC
>JAYDZK010000056.1:26506437-26545252 GCA_034509185.1 Euphonia xanthogaster
CTAGGTTTTCAGATTAAATAGTCTTAGCATAGTATCATAAAAATATAAAATAGTATAATAAAATATTAAAATATAAATATAATATAGACATATAATATATACAGTAATAATATAATTGAATTTATTAAAATAATGATTAAAAGTTATTTAAAGAAATAACATCCAAATGCAGAAATTGATATCCAAGTTGAGCTACAAATAAACAGGTCTGTATAACTACCTGTTGTGCATACAATGATAATCATATTTTATTGCTGCAGCTCTCTGGTATCAAGTGATAACATGTGTGTAATATACAAAAAAGAGATTATTCCTAGTTGCACATCAGACAACAGACTCATTTATATTTTTCTAACAGTTCTAGGCACAAGAAGCTCAGAAGTTGCATAAAACACAGTGTTTCAAATCTGCTGCTCTCAACATTTTTGATATACCCACACACATTCAGAAACTTTAAGAATAAACTATTTTCTCATTAGGTACATACATGGAGGAGTGGGCAAATCTCACAAGTGCCAAGTGCTGTACTGAGTTTGCTAATTGTAGTTGAACTTTGGGATCTCAGCCTTCAAGAATGAGCTTGTCAAACCAGAACAGATATTAGAAAAAGGATTACATTTGTTTTATGTTCTGGAGAGGAAGGAATTTCTAAGGTACTCCAACTCTAACACAAGCTGAAAGCAGGTCAACTCTGAAGCTAGATCAGGCAGCTCAGGATATGTCTTAATGAATTTTTTAAATCTTCAGTGATGTAGATTCTGTAATCTTCATGGATATATTTTTTAAAGGCCTCTAGTGTTTACAATTATTAAGACTTTTTTTTTTTTTAAACTTAATACATTGCTAAAAGTTCTGTTACATCCTTTTGATATGCAACTCCATGTGGGGCCTCACCAAACTGGAGTAGATGGAGAGAATCTCCTCCCTTGACCAGCTGGCCACGCTGCTCTTGATGCAACCCAAGATGCAATTGAATATCTGGGCTGGGAGGGCACTTTGCCTGATCAGTGCAGCCTCTCATGCACCCCAAGTCCTTCTCAGCAGGGCTGCTCTGGATCTGTTCCTCCCCCAGGCTATGGTGATACAGAGGTTGCCCTGACCCAGCTGCAGAACCTTGCCTTTGGTCCTGTTAAAACTCATGACACTCTCACCAGTTCACTTCTTGAGCTTGTCCAGGTCCCTCTGGATGGCATCTCATCCTGCAGGTGTGTCAACTGCACCTCTCAGCTTGGTGTCACCTGCACATTTGCTGAGGGGTCCTTTTCCTGTGTCAATGGTGAAGGAATTAAATAACACCTATCCCAGTAAAGACCCCTGAGGGACACCACTTGTCTATGGTGTCCATTGGGATCCCTAGCTATTGACAACTACCTTCTGCATGCAACCACACAAAGATGTCCCTGGCATACCAGAGGGCTTGAAACTAGATGATCTTTGAGGGTCCCTTTCACATTCTAGGATTCTATGAAATAGAAAATATAAAATTAGAATAAAAGTTTGAAAGAAAATGAAAGCTGCCATAAACCTGTCTTTTTTATTTCCACAACCCCTCATTGTCTGCCATTTATTTACTGTCTTCTGACATAAAAACATTAAAGCTTTAGAGTGACAAAAAGAAAAAGACGATTTTCTCTGCACTGAGAGTCAGTGTAATCATTGCAGAAAAGATTACTAATGCAGTTTTATACTTGCAGATATGAATTCAGATTGAGAAAATAGTTATTTTCTTGTATAGCTTTGTATTGTTAGCATGAGAATTCTTAAAATAAATTAACCATTACTTTTGGGTTTTAATTTTTTTAATGTTTCAGTCACTAAGTGAAGTTGTCTATAAGAAATAAAGAAAAGAAACAAAGAATTAACAGAAAATAGTGAAGATTCAGGATATTAGTAAGTGCTGCAAAAAAACTTTGGAAATGGTCCAAATTTCCTCTTATTTTTTTTTTTTCAAAGCAAGATACTCATCGTATACATATCAGACGTACAGCATTCTGAGAAAGTCCATTTTTTCTCCCATTATATAATTTCATTGTTTAGTCACAGTCTATTAACAATTCAAATATGTTTAAACTAATACATGTCTAGGAAAAATTTTGAGCCAAAATAAAATCACTTCTGGATGTGGATGCACAGATAATTTCTGTCAATAGGATTATTTCTATTGTCTTCCATTCATTTGCAGTGAAAAACTAAATAATTTCTAGAGATTTCTGAACCTTCTTGAGTCGAATGTTCTGTAACTTAAGTATGACAAGATGCAGCTCAATAATACATTGTTAAGAAAAAAAGAGCAGCATTAAGACCTGGTTGGCATCCTAAGGAAAAATTGAATTAATGAAAATTATGGGGTTTGTTCCCAGAGCTCTAAAAATTTTGGGATGAATTCACCGGCTAACTTTGACAAGTGGAAAAATCAGTATAATACTGGGAAGAACCATTGGCAGAAGGTGGCATCCAGGGTAGCTGGAACTATGTGTGGCATCATGTCATTAAAAGTCTGTACTTGAAAACACAGTGCAGTCTAGTAAATTCAGGTAGATCAAAGTCTCTATTGCCAGAAAAGACAATTGTGCTAATTCTTTCATTTTGGAGGTGAGTGTTCTAGGCACGGTGGGACAAGAGTAGTGACCTTTTATTTAGGCTTAGCAGAGGCCTTTTACTTAGGCCTTTGTGATCAGCTCTCGCTTAAAACCTTCCCTGAGCCTTCTCCCACTCCTGACCATAGCCCAAGAACCCCTTTCACCTCAGTTTGTGGCCATCAGTCCCCACCTGCTCAATGGACAGCTCCTGCAACTCCCAGAGCCCAGCTCATAAGGACTGAGAAGGGATCTACCAGCCCTTCCTGTACTCTGATACACCCTTCCAGTATTTCAGACAGCTATCTTGCCAGTTTAGGAATTCAAGTGAAAAAAGACTGTTTAGAATCACATGAAATTAATTAAGTCTTAGCCTGTCAGGTTTTCTGAAAAACTATGAGAGAAATTATTTTATCAGTATTTACTTAGGCTTCAACAATTAAAATAAATAGATTTTAAGGGAATACATGGATATGCCAGTTGGAAAGTAGGGAGCTCCGAGAATAAGGACATTTAGTTTAACGATAATGAGTTTAGTTTAACTCATGCAGATATAGACTGCATCATTCAGAGGTGTATCACTATAACTAAAGTAACAAATAGTTACCATTCATAATTTTCTAAGGTAAATAATTTCTTTCCTAGCAAGAAATAGGAATGAGTGGGATAAAGGCACATTCTCTAGTTTCACGGCTCTTGACACCAGCTTTATACCCTACTTGTTTTTAGGTTTATTATTGAAATCTTCCTGCCGTCACTTAGCATCACTTTAGAAAATCTTGAAGTATGTTGATAAAGATCAACTGTTAATGAACTGGTTTGCCTGTATTGTATTTGTTTCTTATTAGGCAATCCAGGAATAATAGTACTGAGATTAGATTTTTTAGAGTAAAGAAATGACACAGAAATTAATACAATCAGAGGAGGAAAAGCTAAGTCTTATCTCTCAGAGTTTGCTAAATTATCATGGAAAATATCTCACTGCAGTGTTTTAGACCAACATGAATCAGGTGGTGACTTGACTTGAATCAGGTGGTGACTGTATAACATGAAAATACTCGGGTTTTTGGAACTATGAAATTATGTTTTCCACTAATTTGCAGCACATAAAAAATACTACACAGTAAAATTCCAATTACTTTTTTCCCATGACTTGGTAAAGTTAAATGAGGCAAGGGCAGAACTCTGACAGACCTTTATATCTCTGTCTTCATATTGTAGCAGCTGAAAGCTAATAATGAGTGTTAAATAGCCATGTGTAACTTGACAGCTGACATGCTAAACATCAAATTCCTGGATATGTTTCTTCTACTAGAAATGCTTTCTGTTAATGAATCCCAGGACTAAGAATAGGCAACTGCCAGGCTGTCCAAATTATTCTATGCACAAAACTCACAAAGGACAAAACACTGGTGCTTTCTGTGTTTGAGAGGTCAGCTCTAAATCTTATGACTAAATTTCTGCCATTCAGATGGACTTTTCTGAATACCTTTTTTATAAGGTACCCATTTTGCATACATCATATAAATGTCACATGCATATTTGTGAATGAACATACATAAATATAAAGTGCACTGTTCTGTTCTAAGAAGCACAGCTGAAGAGGCTGCATAGCCCCAGTTAGGTGGTCTGAACTTACACAAGACCTTTGTAAGTCTTCTGACGTTGAATGCCTACCTACTGCCATCAACTAAAGAGCAGATGAGGAGCTGTGTGCATGTCTTGCGATGGGATGAACTCAAAACCTCTCCATTATTAAGCAGAAGGTGATTTAAATTGCTGCTCTCTTGTGGTCTACTCTGGTAAATGGCTTTCTTTAGACCTAGAGTATGATGTGCTACATTTGCAGCAAGTTTTCTTGGGGACTCAGAAAAGCTAAAAATAGTTCAACATGGAAATATGATCAGGTTAAGAGTACTAATTTTTCGTGAATACCATAATTGACTATTGACAGCTGTGTAGTGTAGTGAGCAAGAGATCTTAAGAGATCTTTGGAACCCATGAGTATGAATCAAATTAGAAAAAGACAGCACCAGATGAAAAACAGAACAGTCACTATCAGGTGAAGATGAAAAACATAATGGAAATTTCCATGGGAAAAAATCCAGTGAAAATGGCTGGAGTATGGACAGCTAGACTGAGATAAGGTTGTCCTGACTATACCAGCAGAAAAAATGCATAGACTAGAAAAATCAAACAAATTACTTTTTTGATTTATTTTTTAAGAACTCTGCCTTATCACATTTTGGGGAACACCTTGCAAAAAGTCAAATACCAATCAATCAAATATCAAAAATCACTGAAAAGGAAGCCTTAAGTGTGTTTGAATAACAGATGGGTTGTCTCAGGAGCATCCTAAGTTTACTCAGATTTGCAGTGTAATAGATTACAACAGCGCATCAAGGAGCACGGAAGAAAATTTACCTGGCACCAAAATAGGTTTTACTTACAAGAGAGTTATTTGTTATGAAAAACAGCCATCTCTATTGACAGTATGAAGTTACACTCTCTCCTGAATCCTTGAAGAAAATACCTGTTTGGTATTTATTATCAGCATTCTTTCTGATATTACCCTTTGTTTATTATTTATCATGACACCTGTGGACTTTCCTCATAATCAGGTCTCGCAGAGAGCACTATACAAGCACAAAACATTAAAAACCTAATGTTCCACAAAACTATTAGATTTTCTAACTCATCCAAGTGGAAGGAGAGAAGCTCTTATCCTCTTTGCACAGTAAGACATTGCTATGCCACAATCTTCCCTCCAAACTGCTGAGCAGTTTTTGCTTTCTAGTCAAACCCCAGTTCATTCCACTTGCTGCAGTCCTGACTCATGTCTTCCACACCAGGCATGTCATAATCCTATTGATATAAGGCATTAATGAGCTGTAGCAAGCAGGGATTGCTTTTTCATTAAGCCTTTCATTTCTCTATATCTATTATAAACATACTTACCATCTTCACATGACTTGTCTATTTTCTTTGCAAAAAACCCATATATCCAGTAGCTAAAATCTTCCTGTATTTTTCAGGTACCTCTGGTAGCTGTTATTCTCATCCTGAAGCACAGTTCCCTGGATGGAAGTTAACCAACAAAGCACTTGGACACACTGACTGTCTGCCACATGTGGGACCTGCAGCTTCTAGGGGTATATTTTAAAGCCAGAAATAACTGGGTTTTAGCATTTGCCATTTTTGACAGAGTATTCACAAAGTGCCTGGCTAACTAATCTGATTTGTTGCAACAGATCACTTATTGCTGATGAACAGAAGCTCGGACAGTATTTGTGCCCTGCAAAGTCCATACAGGCCTGTGCAAGCTTGAGTCCAGTGGTTTTGGTCTGCCCTATATCTCTTCCACCCTTCTAGGATATCTCCTCCTCCTCTCCTTGACTTTCATATGTCTCCCTTCTACTCACAATATTCATACAATGAAATCCACTAAGGATATTTTGCTGAATTAAAATTCACTTCTCATTAATGTGCATAAAGCTTAAATGAATCATTTATCCTGCAGTATTTACTGATTTACAGATAATAATCTTGCATTACAACTAATAGGTAAAGGTCAGCTTGCATGATTCACTGTTAATTTGTTTTCATTTAAACTAATTTACTTAGTATTTGTACAGCCTTGGCTCCCTAGGGGAATGCAGCAAAAACTATGACCTGATGACAAGTAGAACCATTAAATTATAACAGAATTATTAATAAAAGAGTCTTTTTATAATTTGTTGAAATTCTTGGGAGATATTAGCAACTTATTTATGTAAGATATGGAAAGTAGGTCTGTAATATAATTGCATATAAATGAAAAATTTGCCTGGGGAGACTGTACAGTGGTCATAGTTTTAAAATGATTGACAGATACATTAACACTGAGTGCCCCAGGGGAAAGATAATGAAGTCTGGGTTTTGATTTTTTTTCTGATTTCCAAGGAGAATGTTAGTGTGTTCTTTTGTTTGTGATGCTTGACATTGTCATACCTAGTTGACTTAAAAATGAAGTCACTTACAATGCTGGTCTTGTTAATAGCTAACTGGATTATTTTGACTTTCATTTAGCTTAGGAGACAAAGCTAGAAAAAAGAATGAATAACAGTCTCAAGAAATACAGGGAAACTTGTTTCAAGTACATGCAGATAAAATGTTTTAGGTATCATTGAATCTTTTATTAGGATATAGCTTCTTCACTTGTTGACAGGAAAACCAAAGATATACTTTATTATGCTTTCTAAATTAGATGCCCTAGCTCTTTGGTTTATTTATTGTGACATGAAAAGTAATGTACTAATTAAAAAATCTTGCCAGCCTAGATGTGACCTAGGTGATTTGACTTAGATCAGGCTGTAACCACCTGAAGTCTATAATGGATTCATAGACTTCTGCATGACTGTAGGATGGCAACTCCAGATGCCTAAATATAGCCAGAAGTGGTAGCTCAAAACACTCTTTTATGTCCCATTAACAACAGACACTGACACGTTTGCACTCTGCTCACTCATCAAACTTCTTCACTCTGTTAAAACATTTTTTCTTTGTTACAAAAGTAATATTTGGACATATTCTTAGATGTCACATCATATGACAGTGACAGCTTATGCTCATCTCTAGTTAAAAATATTAATACTGATTAACACTCTTCTTAGTAATACACAACAGGATGCACTGCAATGTAGTAGGAAGAGCAGGAAAAGAACATTTAGAATACCTGACATCCAATTTCTTGGTATTGGATGAATACCATTTATCCAATTTCTGAATGTGCCCTTAATACCTTTTCAAACATGATATTCTTGATATCTTATTTTATCACATGCTTATAGAAACCAGTTTAAATTTTATTTCAAAAGCTCTCCTCCAAATTGTACTGTAAGAAATGAGAAGCCTTACTATTTTCTAAATGCTTATCTTGTCCATTTTGTCATATAAACCCATTAGTGATAGATGCTAAATTTTATTCTAAAATATCATAATACCCAAAGTAATCTACCAAACATTTGAATAATATTATAAAGTCTAAATATTTGGAAGATTTCATAAAAGTTGCTTATTTAATAAACAGATAATTAAACACCTACTCTCTGCTTAACTCAATATCTCATCTCCTTTGAGGAGCAATAGAAAATGCTCAGAGACAAATCCTTACCCATCCACACCCAAAATCAGTAGGGGCACTCTGGCAAAATAAGTCCCTTTGAATTTTTGTCTTAATCAAATTTATATTTAATTTGATATCTGAAATATATATGGTATTAGGTGATACGATTCTGGAAAGTCTCAATATAATTATAAGCTTTTAATATCCTTATAATCTTTTCCATCTCATGTCTCCCAACTTCGTCCTGAATAATGAATTTCACAGTCTTAATATATTCACTGAAAAAATCAATACCTTAATTTTATGTTATTAGGTATACAGAAATTTCTACTTTATTATTTTTAATGTCCTTAAGGACTGAATTTTCCAGAGAGGTAACATTTTAAAGATTGCAAGCAGTAAAATTATACAAATAGGTTTTATGGAACTAACAATTGAAGATACTAATTTTCTGTCAACTCTCCACAGCTATCTACAGCAGGCAGTTTTATGCCTACAGGAAAGACCTACGATTGATAGTATTTATGCAATAAATAATTCAGTACTGTAAATATTGCTTCCTTTGCTATCTTTCAAATAATTCTGGTTTGATTTTTATCACTTAACTAGTATTCACATTTAATCAACAATAAAAACTTTCTATTTGTCTAAAATTGTTTTAAAATTAGAGACTATATAAGAAAATTAATTTTATAGAATGAGTTTAGAGTTCACATACTCTATTTTTATCATTTTGGATATAAAACTGTGGCAATTTTTATTATGTTGCACTTTTCAAATCCGTCACTGATGAAGAGTAAATCTTGCTGATCAAAGCAAAAAGAGGGATTTTTCTCTGTTCAATGGAGTAAAACCAGGAGAACTTCTGTCATGTATTTGTGGATTCCTTTAACAATCTATATCTCCATTTCCTTGGATTTGGGTACAGATCACCAGTTTTCATACATAAAAGATAACTAATTTTTCTATGATATATTCCATATCATAGAAAATTTAGTTATCTAATTCTAAAATAAATGAAGTAAAATGACAAGAAACTCCTAATGAACTAACTCTAAAGAAGTCAGGCTGGTTCAGTAAATTGCAGTACATCCCCAGAGACTCTTGTATTCACCCAAAGGGCACTACAAGGAGAGAATTAAACACCCAACTGGGTTGCATTTCTAAATGAAATGCATGTTTCAGTTGGTAAAAACTTAAAAGTGTCTATTTATGCAATGCCTTTTCAACAGGTTTCTCTGTTAAATTAAGGAATTCACAAAAGTATTTTGTACCTCTGTGGTAGTAATGGGCTTGAGAAAGAACATTGTGTTCAATATGTTCTCTGTTGTTTTTAAAGGCTATATAAAAATAAAATTTTAGGAGTTGATGTTTAGGAATGTATTATCATTAGCTGTTATATTTAGGTGAGAGGGTACTGAAAAGCATGTATCCTTTAGCACACACCAATACCAAGAATCCTCCCTTAATCTGTCACTTCATGAGAAAGGTTGGAGGCTAATTCTGGGCTAAGGAAGAGACTGCTACCTTGATTCGAATTGGAGATGACACTTAAAACCCTCTGAATTGTTTGTTGTCCCATACACAGTATTGTGACTGTCATTACTGTATTTTCCTGAAGCAAGGAGCTTATGTGTCAGCTCTGAAAAACTGAGGTGCCTTCCTGAGTAGTACTGAAGTTGAAACTTGAAGGTATGGCCACAGTGAAGGGTGAGCAGCAGCTCTGCAGAGCAAGAATAGGTCAAGAGACTACTATGCCACTGGTTAGAGTGGAAGATCCATCACCAAAATAAAAAGGATTGATGGAATTTGCACAGAATTATTTGCATTGAAGTATTTACTCTTCTGGATGTTCACTAATGATTATTTTGCCTAATTGCACAGCAAACAGTCTAAAAAATATAAAGCATTTTACATATTCAATTCCTTGTTTTCTGTGACTAGTAATGGAGTCATCTTGAAATAGTTTTTAAAATTAAAAATGAAAAAATATCAGTAAGTATCAGCTAAAGTAAAAGTAAAGTTAAGACTGCACAGAATTGGTCCTGAAAGCTGAGAAATACATTGATACTATTGAATTGTGTTTGAAAGATGACCCAAAATTTAGGAACACACCAGCATTGAAAAAGTACCCTGGAATAAGTGTTTAGAACTTTATTACAGCATTTTTACAGGACTCATAAATGCTTTTCCAAATACCTTACACCATATGTTTGCTTCATATTGCCTATAAAGCTCAAGTAATTTATAAGTCTGCCACTTCTCCGTAAATTGATGTTATGAGTGGCTTAAATTTGTCTGATGCTGTGGGAAAAGCCATTGAATTTTATGTTCACTATTTTCTGGATGAGCACATCTGCCAAAATAGGTTGCTTCAATGAGTTAATAGAGCTTAATGTAGTTTATAGGTTGCCATTGAACACTTCTAATTTTGAGATGGGCTTCACTCAAAAATCAAGGCTACTGAAGAGGAAATGGTTTAAGTAATTTAAATGCTCCTGCAACCTTCAACATTCCCTGATAAGTATTTCTAAGATAGTCTATTATGGGAGAAAAATTGAAAAAAGCCAAATGTGTACAATAAATACAGAGAAAAAATACGTAATTCCACTGGAATCAGGTGGCTCCTGGGCTGTGAACTACTCACCAATGCTCAATTAACCAGTCTCAAAAAGTACAGCACCAGGAGCTGAGTAAAACCAGTTCTGGATGTAACAGAGAATGAAGAACAAATACACAAGTGCAAAACATTACATATGGTGATTGTGGATGTGAATTTTGAGGTACTGTGCACTTGCAGGTCAGTAAGTAAAGCATGACAGTAAATGTAATGCCAGGCAGATACTGGAGGGATTAGGAAAAAAAGTCAACACAACATCATCCTCATCCCCATGCCAGTGAAGAACATGGAGTGCCAAAGATGGCCATAGTGCTCCCTCACAGCCTGAAAACCTTGATGAATACTAGAAATTTTGGGTAGATATATCAACTTGCCTGTATAAAATATGTGTTAATATATGATAACTGGTCTAAAAATAATTATTTTATTAGATTATTAAGAATTAGGCCAAAACTAAATTCTTCCTTTGCATTCACAGTCTGCTCCTTTGGATCATAACAAGAGTCTCACTGGTAGGAATTCAGGCAACCCATTCTGTAACTTGGGTTCAACAAACGCACAACATATTATTACAACATTTTGGACTAGAGAAAGCTCACAATAATAGTTATTTGGTGTGTGTGTGCACAAAATAGCTATTATTTTGTGTGTCCAGGGAGCAACAGAGCACCACCTGGAAGCTGGGAAAGATTTGGGACATGTGCCTTGTATTTCTAATGCACCCTTCACTTGTGGCAGAGCGGGCCCAGGCCATGCTGCATTACGTGGCCTGGGGACCAGGACTCAATCCCTGGATGAGTACAGGGAGAGCACGCTCTTAGACATGGTGATAGAATCCAAGCTGCCAGTACGGACACAGTAACAGGACCAACCTCTTTTCAGATTCAGATCTCTGTGAATTAATCCACTCTCTATCCTGTCTTCTGACAATTCCAATTTTAAGTTCACCAGAGAATAGCCTGTACTGCGATATTCTTGGCACTAGGGATTTCGATAGGGATTGAAACCTCTGAACACTACTGACACATAAACAAATAATGACAATGGAAAATGACATTCATGAAATCAAAGCAGGTAATATTGGAAATACCACGGCCACATATAAAAATACAAAAATTGTGGTTCAAATTCTTTTTCAACACAGTATTTTCATTGTAAAACACTAAATTTGTAAGGAACTGCTATGGAATCTGGGGAAAAAAAACCCACAAACCAACCCAGAAATAAAAATAAGGCTTCTGTGTTGTGATTCAGCTTCTCAGTATCCTTTTGGGTTTTGTCATAGGAATGAAATAGATTCCTTTTTTTAAAAAAAAGAACAACTGACTTCTCCAAGACATTAAAGAGTAAATTCTATAAAACTCAGGGACACTGTCAGTGTTACTCTATTTTTTTTCATATATTTATAAACCTTTTTTTATTTCCCATTTAAGAAGTCCTGTGAATACAAAAGTATTGCTTTCTTCCATGTTCATTCCATATTTTATGCATTTTAATTTTACCGACTAGTTTTTGCTATTTCATGTATCTGAATAATTTTCTATGCATATAAAAATTATAGTACATGTGTAATGTAGACTGACTCACTTTCTATTTAACAAATTGTCCATTCCATTGACAAATATCTTATGTCCATTAATTTATAGATAAAAGTGTAAATTTCTTGTAAGCAACATTTTTAGGGAACATTTTTTTAAAACAACTGCTGTCTATCTTGTTATACAAGGCAACTAACAATTTTCATCTTCTTTCAGCTTTCCAAGTGTTTTTGGTTTTGCCAATTGCTTGAAACGCAGAGAATTAGATTGCCATTATAATGCTATTGTAATTGGTCCAAGTCCTTCTCTCTTGTGATGAAAACTTGAAAGGAGGCAATCTTTATAAATTCTTCTTCAGTTAATATCTCCATCATCATTGTTTCACAGGGAGCTCCATTTAGCTCATTCAAGACACATGAGCTGCAGGCCTTTAAGTCTATATGGAGGTCTCCACCATGTACTTACTGGAGCTGCACTGCAAAACCCCCCTTTTTACATAATATCTATAAGGATACCAGGGAAAAAAGAAAGGAAAAAAGAAGATAATACAATTGATTGCAGTAATCCATATTTACTCAAATATCTGGAATATTTACAAATATCTGTCAAGGAAGAAACCCTGCTTAATTAAGCGCTAAAAAGATAGGAAGAGAAAAGATCATTAATGAAAATTATTTGTGCTTAAGGTAAGAGTCCAAAATGAAGAGACAATAATGGAAGCAGGGAAGATCATGAGGGGAAAAAGGGGTAAAGTGTCTAAAGTATACCAAAGATCATCTTATTGTATTGTAGGAATGAATGGATGAAAAATTTCAGAAGAACCAAGATGAAAAAAGCAAGAATATACTAAGTACTCAAAATAATAAAATTTTTTCTAGGAATTGTATAAAAATATAAAACATATAATTAGATTCTAAAGACAGCTAACCATGATAACTTTTGCTGTCAGAAGGCAAAAAATAGAAGCATCCTTTGACAGCACATCAAAGTTTAGTGCTGAGGGCTGCTTCTTCCAGTAACTCTGGGGATGGGTTCTTCTCCTTCTTGGCCACTGAAGCCCTTCTGGAGGCACCTGGGGTCTCTATGCCAGACTGATCAGCCCTTTTCTGTTTAAAGGTTCAACTGGTCTGCTGAGAGCATTTCTCAGACACACATACACACACACACACACAGATGCACAGACACAGGGAAGACAAGGACAGCATGTGCAACACAGCCAGGCACAGAAAGGGTGCTACATTTAACTGCATCCACATACAGGACTGCTAAAACATCAGTACAGACAGCAACTCCTCCTCTTCAGCTGCTCTGGACTAAAGGTCACTAGTGAAGGCACCCATGCAACATTTTCTAGATTCACAAACACAGTCATGGATCCTCCAAGTATGGTATGTCCCTTCTACCTGTCCACCTTGCCTGCCCAGATCCTGTGTCTCTCACCTGCCCCATGGGCCCCCCATTGACTGGCCAGCTAACACACAGACTTCCAGAATCACAGATTTCCCCCGGGTGCCAGCCTGCCTGATACCCCTGCAAACCCAGGGCATCCTACTTGTCCCTGGTCCAGCTTGAGGTTTTTGAGTCAACCAAACACACGCTCCGGCTCACATCAGGTTTGGAGAAGATACAGAAACTTACACAACCATCATCTGGCCCATGGGCTGAGACTGATGGTCCATCTCCAGCTGCCAGTGCAGAGCCCCTCACTCACCTCACTCTGCCCCGATTCCTCCAGCAGATTACACTGGGAACATATCCAAACCCATTCCAAACCCAGTGGCTGGGTTGGGACCTCCACCTACTGCAGTCTTTAGCACTGAGACTTTGCTGCCTCCACTTGATGACAGGGAGCTCACACCTTGAATATCCTAATTCCTCATCTTCTTCTTGTTTCCCTCTTCTTATCAATTACAAAGTCCAGGTTGATCACCTCCAGAGCTGCACCTGGAGTCTCTTGCTGGCTCCTCTACTTGTAACTGGGGACATTCTGTGTTTGGCTTAACTTCTATTATCCCTTATCTATTAGGGATGTTTCTATCTAAAAGTTTTTCTTTTGCTTCCCCCTTTAATGTCCCCTGTGTAGTGAAAAGGCCTTTCCTTGGATAATCTTAATGAGACATCTTCCTCTGAGCTTCTGAACCATGCCACTTCATACCATGAGCTTCATATAATTCTTTTTATAATATGACTGGAAATATATAGATTATCAAAAGTACGTATAAAATATCATATATAGAGTTCACTTTTTATTTGGTAATGGAAAAAATCATATGCAAAGAAGCATGACAAGTCTTGTAATAAATTCCTTCCATGTATTGGAGAAATCCTCTGAGAAATCCTCAAAAAGGTGAGGAAAAGATGGAACTTGCATATTTTTTAAATATCACTGACTGTTTTCAAATGATCTTCAGAAGAGAGAACACTGTTCACAATTTCCTTTTCCTTTGTGCTGTAAAGCATGTGGAAAGAAAGGAGTTAACAGATCTAAAAGTTATATACATAAAAGGTATGTGGGACTCTTGCTTCCACAAATGTCATCTGAAATGGAAAGAAAATGACACACAACTTCAGTAACATGCTAAGGGTGAAATATCTTTTATTAAGCTGTCTACAGAATGAAGCATCAGTGAAATGTTTGACAGGGAAGAATACCTGCTAAGCCATGTTGTCTGACTGATTTTCAAGACAAAATGAAAATCCTTTTTGCTAGAAAAAGCTTATGGGAAAATGTTCTCATAAACAAAGATCAGGCCGTGACATTTTATTTGTCCTCCTTTTTCTCCTCCACTCCTTTCCATACAGTACAATTATCTTTCTAGAGAAGAATTTTTGAGATTCAGCTTTTCTCTAATTCAAAAGAGTCTTGCAAAGTAATATAGACTGGCAGGACATCTACAGTAAGAGTAAGTACAAAGACAGCTACTTAAGAGAAAGGAGAACATAATTAGACCATGAGATAATAAAATGGAACTAGTTTGTGAGGATGTCTAAAACTGAGCCTCACATTAAAAAAAATCTCTTTCTTCTGAGGGTGCATCTACTTTTAGCCTCTTTTCTAAAAAGCACATTTTTCAATTCTCAGAAGCAGTTGTGATGATGCTTTAATTAAGTTATAGTCATATAGAGTTATAGTTAAGTTACAGTTAAGTTTAGAATTTGTCATGGTATAAGGATTTCACTACCATCTTTTAATAATTTTTGTCCCTCATTCAATATTGGTGCATTTTCTATCATCAGTCTCTTGGGGTTTTTTGTCTGAAGCCCTCTTGTCAATTATGAATTTCAGTAGGAGTAGTAAACTTTCTGGAAAATTTTCAAGGACTACTGCATCCTAGATTTGATATTTCTTTACAATACTGAAGTGTGATTTTTGGAGATGTGGCTTCTGAGTGAACCAGCTTGTGTTAGGATATGCTCGGAGGTTTGCTGCACAACAACATCCATGCAACTGGATGGGCAGTACCAGCAAAGGGACATGAAGAGGTCAGGCTACATTAAAGTCTGAAACCATGCAGTGGATATCCTGCCTTAGATAAAACATTATATAAATGCAGCTGCATTGACCCTGTTTTTCTGCCCCCTGATTATGATGCAGCCATACCCACAACTAATATATTCTTTTTTTTACTTTAGTTTCCCACCTTGATGTTACATTAAACTGTGTTCATTTTCTCTGAAGTTTTTTTGAAGGTAGGTGTCTCTAAAATCGATATTCAGCCATAGTGAATGATTGCATGAAGGTCAGCAGCTGTGAGCACTAAGCCCTGATACAGTCAAAGCAATTTTAGCAGGATTCCATTTAACAATGAAATCCATTTACTTATTTCAAACCTACCATTATGTAGTCCATAGGAAATTTTATTCATGCATTCCCACAGGGTTGTTATCCCAAAGACACTGAATGGTAACACAAACTATGTGAAAACAAATGCTGATGAAAGTCAAGAGAAAATCAAGATAAATTACTTATGACCCACTCCTATTTCTTGTTCTTATTAGACATAGCACACAAAACCCACCAACACTCCAGATGCAAGTAGGGCATTACTCAGGGCTTTTCTATATGAGAAAGAATCTATTCTCAAATTGCAAAACCATCGGAAATATATTTATTTTGTTGTTCACACCAGTATGCTTTACTATTTTGTAGATTTTTAAAACGTGACTATTTATAATAAATTTAGTATTTTGAACATCAAGGAAAAGTTTTGTGTATGTTCTTTAGTGTCTAAAGCTACTTCCAGTGTCAACAATGTGTTATAGAAATGCTGGTAAAGAGATGGAGGTAAGTGGGTGGCAGCTAGGAGAAATAAGATCAACTCATTCATGTTTTTGAGATACCTCAAAAGTCTGTTCCATGAGCCTCACATATTTCTTCATCCTCACCAGGACACCAAAGTGGTTCAGCTATTAATAGGAGCCATGGGTAGGAATGTGCCAAACAAATTGTGAATAATGCAAGTAGAAAGACGTTGTCATTCTCAAGCTTTCAGTTTCCCTCCACCTTCCACCATGTTTTCTCACATAATGAAATCCTTAGATTAGTATAATTAAATATAAAAGTATAAGATGTGCTAAATGAGGCTTTTGGTGGTTAGCATTTTTTTCACCTGATCTATTCTTCTGGAAAGCAAGTATCTAATCTAAACCATACATTCCAAAGTTACTGGAAGGACATCAGAAGAAAACTTTCATTAGCCAATTTAAATTATACTGCCCATTTTAATCTGGGAAGAGTAGTATACAATTCATGATTTTTCTTTGTGTTAATGAGATAAACACTACTCAAATAGTGTCTGGGTATTTTCTTTACAGTGCAAACCACAAAAAGTACAAAATCTAGGCATAGTACAATCACACACAATAGCTTTATTGATTTCCCTGTTTTGTCTAGATTTTTAATGGGAATGACAGTCATAGATGTACAATAATAGCAATCAAAATATTTTTCATGTCATATACAAAAAAATCAGGACAATTCAACTTGAAATTTTGTTGTTTTGCTGTTTTTTTTCTTCTGTCTTCTTTTCATTTTTACCAGTTATCTACTTTTCAATATCCACTGGCAGTTTATGTGCTTATGGGTTATATGTTTATTGTTGTCATTTTAACATGCACAAAGACACAAAAAATACAAAAAAACCTTCAAGCAAAAATTATATTGCACTTTTTTAAGAAAGAGCACAGAATTTAAATAGTTATTTGAGTATTTCTGTATTTTTTGATAACGTGTAGGTGTAGTTACAAACTTTAAAGCTCTGTTCCATCCTCAAAACCATAATACCTTGCTATCATACATTAAAGAAATATAGAGCAAAACAGTAAGAGTCACGTTACTTGTATGTGTGTCAATGATCAGTACAATATTGATGTTCAAGGTGTCTTTTGTTCAAGTTTTCTAGGAGCTTGATCTACCACTACTTTCTCTGATTAAAATTAAATACAAGGAAGCCAAATCTGAGCCTTTCCTGTTTTCTAGCATTTATCAAGTTAGAAGATGTAAAGAAAAGCAAGCAGTTCATAACAGACTGCAATATTGCTGCAATATTACTAGAAATTAAATAGTCTGTCATTATTGCAGCATGAAAGGAATTTTGAGATTCATGCATAGTATCTGTGATTTTTTCTCAAACCCTACATCTACTAATCTCTCTACCCCATATTTTATTCATTCAATAACACATTTAATTTTTTTTCTAATGTTTTTTTAAAAAATTCCAAGATATTTTCACCATTAGTGTGCTTATTTTTCTGTTCTCTCAAATTACTTAGTCACTTATTCACAAGGCCAGACATGAAAAGAGAGGAAAACAAAACATTTTAAAAAGTCTGGAAAAGGACCTGTGAAGGAAAGACTTGTAACCAAATACATATGAAATTCTACACATTATGTTTACACCTATTCTATGAAATAAAATAATGAAGTTCAAGGTGAACAATACTTTTCATTCTTATGCTTAATGCTGAAAAGTAGAATTCTAAGTAGAATTTTATTGAGCTGGAAAATAAATATTGAACTTGCAGATTACTCAAACTTTTTGTATTGGAAAGATGCCTTCCCTGCTGTCTGTCCATCTGATTTACCAGCTGTGCAGTCACCATTCATGGTCTGTGAGCCTTAGTGCAGAAATGCCAGGAAAAGCTGTTGTGATTTTAGATTGTGTCAGGTCAGGACAGCCCACTTCTCACTTATGTGTGTGTAACCATCCTTCCACTCTGATTGTCATCTTTCCAGTTGTCAACTCTGCTTGCTGTATTCCAAGAAACTCCAATTATATTCTTTCAAAATAGAACCACTAATAGAACATAAGTTCACACAACAAGAAATGGAGTTTTATTTAGAGGTTTGTTTGCTTCTTTTAGCTCATTGCTTGGAGACAGAAAGGGGCATGTTTTTACCTGCAATACATCTATGTTCAGCATCAGTCTTTCATGTTTATTCTTTTAGCCATCCTTTTGAAGTCAGTCTGTTGGGGATTCTTTAGTTAGGTGCTTTGTTTTAATATTACCATCTTGAAAATGACATCAAGACCAAAAAGAAGGCAGTATTTCTCCAAAAGCAAGTAAATAGGATCAATTGTATTCTATCCACATTCACAATAAAGAACAAAACCTGCATTAGTACCAGGACAATATAGAAAAAGGGAAAGGTGACTTCTTTGATGCAGCTGCAATAGCTGATAGAAAGTAGGTCAGAAGAGGACAGAAGAAGATATTGCTTGATTAAAAATAAAATTAAGGGAAACCTAGCTAACATGTCAATGTACTTGGACTATATACGGGCATTTAGCCAAGGACTTGAGTGAAGGATGTTATCAAAGGAGAACAATATAGCTCCAAATAACAATTCATTTTTTTGTTCCCAAATTATGTGGGCAGAAAAATACCAATCAAGTTAAAAAACAAGAAGCAATTTTCTCATGGCACCCTACATTCAGTGTAGTATGTTTCCACCTGAGGCCAAAAAAGAAACACCAGCATCCAATATGAGGAAGAAAGAAAGGGAAAGCTTTGTCTCTGATCTGTTCATCTTGCTGACAACATGAAAAGTAATTACAGTAACACTGGGTAACCTGTGCAAAGGGCTGTGTGGAAGCATTTCAAGAGAGTGTGAGAAATAGGGTGCAGAAATGAATTTACATAGTATTTACATTGTTACATAATGTAACATCATTCCATCAGGGATTATAACTGAGAAACTTTAGAAAGATGGCACTGTAACTATATTTACACATACAGTAGTAGACGTCCTCTCCCCAGGCCTAGATACCACTGACACCTCATCCCCTGATTGTGGAAAAGAACATCACCAAAAGCACATCAGCTTTTATTGAAAGACTTTATTCCTAACTCATAGCAGTGCCACCATTTACAAAAACATCACAGCAGTCTAACATTTCTAAGAACAAACTTTCCTAATGGTAAAAGTGATCTGAGGCTTGAGGATATGTATTTTAATTTCCCTCATGTCACATTACTTGATTAATTCACAAACAACTGTCATGGGCAGGTGCATTTGCAAGCCTTTGGGGGCTGATATGATGCAAGACTACTTCACTGGACTCAAAGTAGCTTTGAACATGCTTGGTCTAAAATGGGAGCTCCATATCACTTACTGAATTCATAAACAAGTAGGATGAATAAGTCAAGGCAAAACATTGCCAAAAGTGGTTTTGCTACGTTATTCAATTAGCACTTTTACTTCATCCAGAGCTCTCTACAGCTCTGTGTTTTGCTTTTTGGAAATATGTAATTTCCTCTCATGTTGTTGGAAAGCCTTTTTTTTTTCTTTTCCCCTCCTGTGTTGGGTAACATTCTGGACTTCTGCCCAAGATATGTAAACAAAGCACTGGTAAGAGCATGACACACTCAACATAACATCAACATTGCCAGAGTTTAACCCCAGCTAGCAGCTTTAGCACAGAGCTGTTTGCTCACTTTCCCCTTGTTCGATGGGAGACAGGATCAGAAGGGTAAAAAGGAAAGGACTTATGGCCTGAGATAAAGACAGTTTAACAGGTAAAGCAGAAGCTGTGCATGAAGGCAAAGCAACACAAGGGATTCATTCACCACTTCCCATGGGCAGGCAGGTGTTCAGCCACCCCCAGGAAAGCAGAGCTCCATCACAGGTAACAGTGACTGGAGCAGACAAACACCATCCCTCCAAACATCCCCCTCTTCCTTCTCCTTCCCCCAGCTCTACATGCTGAGCACAGCACCACATGGTCTGGGATATCCCTGTGGTCACTTGGGGTCAGCTGTCCTGGCTGTGTCCCCTCCATGTGCACCCCCAGCCTCCTCCCTGGTGGGGTGGGAGGTGGAAAAGGCCTTGACTCTGGGTAGACTCTGCTCAGCAACAGCTGAAACACCCCTGTGTTACCAGCACTGTTTTTGTCACAAATCCAAAACATATCTTCATACCAGCTACAATGAAGAAAATTAACTATCCCAGCCATAATCAGCATATGCTACAAAGAGGGACACCCCACAAAATCTTATGCATCTAATGCTCCAAGTATAATGTATAAGCAAAATCTATGGCTGTCCAAACATGCTCATTGGATAACTGCAATCCAATAACTAATAATCTAGTATTGTTCTTCAATGAACTGTCAATTTAAAGGTAGATGAATGTCACCAAAGTCAGAGCTTGGAAACACCACTTAACAATAAATAGCACAAAGTGAATTTCTTTATGCTGAGTGTAGAATAAAATTTAGTAATTCCTGCAACATATTGGCTACCATTTAAATATTCCTATATTTTTAGAAAAAATATTTAATTGCCCAACTATCAATAAATGGTATGTAGGTGGTGAGGGTAGCTATGAAATAGAGGATTTTCTTAGTTTTCTGGTGTTTCTTCAGCATTAAAACAGTATAGAAATGAGGAGGCTTGCAGTTGAAAGTGATTCTAACTTATTCCCAGCTAAGACATCTGGAATACTACATCTCACACTCAGAGGATGCTTGTAATGTTTTCTAGTGCTTTAGTATGTGGTAGGATGGTAACTTACATAACTAAAGTTTATGTTACCATATGGTTTCTGGAACAATACTAACAAAACAAGCTTGAAGATTCTCTAGAACAAAGGACAGTTTAATAAAAAAGAAAAAACTTTGTGTCTTTGTCAAAAAGCAAGTACCTTTGGGTTTTGGTTTGCTTTTGTTTTTGTGTTTTTTTTTTTTTTTTAACTTCATTTTGTATTTATAGCAACAGAAATTCATACTTACACTTAGCTTGCCACAGGCAGATCTTTTTTGCTTTGCCAGAAGCCATTTCTGTCTTGCATAAAGAATGGCTTATGAAGGAGGTTTTGAACAGAATTTCATATTCTCCAGTGGGTAACACCATTGCCTTAAAGTGATTAGTTAGAGATTTCTTAATACTTGGAGGGGATCTCCTGCCCTGTTGTTTGGAACAGACAATATACTCTTCAAATGCAAATAGTTATATTATTTCAATAATACTTTAATATGTTGGAAATCCTCTTAGCAACACTACAGCTAAATTACTGGTAGAATGATAACATAAATTAAATGATTTGCTATTGAAAGTGCAGGCAGCATCTGTGTGCTGTTTGTATAGGCTCAGTTTCTGAAGAAAGATTAAATAAGGTCCTGGTCCTGCACGATTACTAACATGAATAAAGTTCCTGATATGTAAATTTTTTCAGTATAAGAGCCTTTCTAATTTCCCAGACAGGAGCTGCACCTGTCGCTTTGCTTTGTGATACACCTCCAGTATGAATGAACTTCTAATACTCAATTTTAATTCCTTGCGAAAGCAGTGACTGAAGCTTCAGCCCTAAGTTAAAATCAGAATCAACAGGGAGCCAGCATTGCAGAGGCTCTTAGCACACTGACAGTTGTTCTCTTTTGCACTGTTGAGTTGACTTGTTTATAGCCTGGGTTTGCAATGAGCTCATCTGTAGAAGGGCGAGACCTTGGATCTCCACTGTTCACAGACCTAGTTGCCCTTGTGTGCAGACCTAAATAGCTAATGGAACAGCCTGCAGCCAGTAGAAGATGATGAGATGTTGCCGTGATTAACCAAAGCAATTTTAAAAATTGCTTAATCTCATTGTAACTTGATGGTGGCAGCTGGAAGTGTGCTTTTTGATGCCTTTGGCAGCAGCTCTGCTGAAGGCAGGCAGGGCTCTGGTTCTCAGCCTGGGGCTGCAGGGGCTGTGCCTCTGTTACAGGGACAGAGGAATGCTGAGTGATGTGAGGAGCTACAATTTATCTTTAGCTACAGTCTTAACTTTCTAATCAAAATGCAGCTGTTATTTCAGTCCAGCTCCTTACAGTTATTGATACAGTTAACACACAGACTTTTTAGTATGTGTTCCACTCTCCGGTGTACACTCATCCTTTCAGCATCCTTTGAGCCTGCTGCCTGGTGGTGTCAATACTTCTCAAGGACAGCTGGAGGAGCAGATGAGTGAGGTTACGGTGAACCAGTAGCACACTGGTGCAAGGACGAGTGGCATGCTAATCCTGGGTGTCCCTTACTGCCTTCTCATAAATCCACTAAGAGTCATTTTTACTTGTTTTCTAGCAAGGTTGCCTTACTTGCACTTTGTAGGCACGCAGTTTGTGATAATTAGGAGTGGGGCTGTGGCCGAGCCTCATTCCTAATGGGCTACAGCTGTGAAAAGCAGGTGCTTAGCATTGAAGGTAATGGGACATGGAGTGCTGGCCAATCAGGAACTGGCCAATCGGGAACTGGCCAATCAGGACTGACCAATCAGGAACTGGCCAATCAGGAAGGGGACCTGAGGGTACACAGGTGCAATGCATTAGCAATCAGGGCTATAAAAGGTTGGGCTAGAGAACCGAAGGGCAGCTTCTTGCAGCCTTCTGGTGTGATGTGGCTCTGTCTGGGCAGATGCCCGAGGCCCTCTGATGAGGCGTGGCGTGGCGCTGTAGGGGAGATTGCTTAAAGCCTTCTGAAATTGTATGGTGAGGCTCTGTGATGGGGCCCTCTTAACTTTGGCGTGTGCTGTGGCACATGCTGCGATAGCACTTTCTTAACTGATTCCCAGTTCCGCATCATAATTTTTCTTCTGTTTGCTGCTGTTAAAACTGATTTTACTTGACTTGCTCCTATGCACTGTGACTTAGATTTCCTGGCTCATACCTTTTGTATTTTCCTGTGTCAGTGCTGCACTCCATTTTGGGTTTTTTCTAGGGTTGTAGATAATTCTATGGTGGTTTTTTTCTCTGACACTACAGTTAATACTTTATGAAGGAGCTTTCTCAGTATTTGCCTTCTGATGATTGTGTTTGGTTTTTTTGTTTTTTTTTTTTTTTTTTATACCAGTGTGTACCTTCCTGTGAATGTGCCTTATTTTCAGCTGATCCTAAGCCTGGCCTTCAGTGGGTGAGGTGAGTTAATGTCTGAGCTTAAGGAAGACTGGTATGACTTCCACAGAATAATGTCAGAAAGGGCTAAGCTGCATAATTTTTTTCAGTGGTTTCAAGCTTTCATTTTTTTTTTTTTTTTTTTTGGTGTTGGAAAGCCCATATGTGTGGAATGAAGAAAAGAAGATACCTGAAATGATTAGGTGGAAATGCAGAGGAGGGCTTTATCAAAGGGTGGGAAATCATTGCCAGCATTTTGACTAAAGCTACTAGAGAAATGTCTGAAGTTCTTACTGTCCCAAGTCAGAACGGAAATTTTAATGTAATTTATACCTTTAGAAATGCTTTGTCTAATGGCTAGTACCAAGATCTTTTTTAGTGTAACAAACTAGCATATTGATTTTTTCACTAGAACCTTAATATCTCTAGGAAGGCAACAGCTTTGTGTGTCTTTGAAACTTGGAATATTTAAGCTCCTGACATGCACAAAAAAAATGTATGTTTTTTATTAATGCAGGATTCTGTATACTGTATTCCCAGCCAGAAGCCATTCCTAAGTAGGTCATGGAGATAAAAGTATCTTTCTGATGGAAAGCAAGTAATCATCTTTGAGCTTGGCAATGTTCCTGCTTTCCCTGTGTTTCTTGTCCATGGGTGATCTTTTGCATGACATACTCCTCCTACCGTGTCATCCACAATGTATTCATATGTGTGACAAGTACTACAAAAGGGCTTGTCTCTGAGGGGAATGGCTTTTTTTGCCATTGCTGTGCACAGCCAGTGCCTGGTGCTGAACTGATGGGTTCTTCTGATTAGCAAAGTCTGAAAGTGGTGTTTTCAAGGTCTCCTTATGATTGCTTTGGTACTACTGAGTTCAGCAGTAAATTTTATCCATCACAGCTCTCGCTTGCTTCACAATGTGATTACAGCTGAAGAAGTGAAGATATTCTAGATTTCTGTATGTTTTTCTATAAGTTTTCATGTATGGAGATTTATGCAAAAAAGTATTCTGCCTGTCTCATGTTGTGAGCTAAGATTATCAAATCCTATTTTCATGACACCTGATGCAATGTTGTGAATCCTTGTAAAATGCATATGATTGCTTTCCCAGCTAACTCAGTGGCTTGATTTAGGTACCAGTATATAGAAATACTTTGAGTTCAGTGCTGTTCCTCACGTATGAAAGAGGAACGTGGTTTGATGGCTTCTAGAGTTGTCTATGGAAGATGCTTATTTAGTCACTAGGAGTGAGTTTTGCTGGAGCATCTCCTTGCCTTGGTATGTGGGCAGGGGAGCTGCTGAGCTGTGAGGGCTAAATTTGCTGGTGATTTCTTTATCCATTTTTTTTCTTCTTACATTGCACAGCAGTCATAAGCTTTAGTTGAAATATATAAATGTAAATCTTTTAGGAAGTGCAAAGTTTGGTGTACAATAAAGGGATGATAGAAAATAATATGGAGGAAGTTATAGACTATTGTTTAGTAGTGGTAGGGAGTTTCACTGAATGCGGTAGTAAATAGTTCTCATGCCTTTGCTTTAGAAAAATACATGATCAGCCTAGAGAACTCTAATAAGAAAGTGGCATTCTTAAAATGCTTGCCATTTCAGAAAACCATTCAGAACCTTGATGCTGGATTTTTTGTTTTATTTTCCATCCCAGTTAATCAATTTTGTAGCAACCATGTAAACTGTTCTATTTAGAGCTGAAAGAATGACAGAGTATATTGCATTGTTCTGATAGTGTACTCAATAACTTGTTACTCCAAGAGCTTCATGCTCAAGATAAATGTCTTTCTTGAAAACCAGTTTTTAGAGTTACTAAGACTTCTGACCATGCAAATATGCACTCGGCAAGGAAGTGAATGGAGAAAAAAACTCAGGCATGGCAAAGTGAGTCTTCTTCTGTCTGGCTCTGTAAGAGTAGTTAAAATTAGTTTTATGTGCATATTCAGTAGTAATTTAACAAGGAGGTAGAAATAATAAGGTTTTATAGATGGGAAATACCATGATATTCTGTCCATGTCAGCAGCAGCAGAAGGATTAAGTGTGGGTGTCTTAACATGTACACTAACTGACCTATAAACAGGGAGAAGGGATGAGCCTAACAGTACAGTCATCATCTTCTCTCAGTGAAAAGTAGTGCAGTAAGGCAGAGTACAAGAGAAAAAGAGTAACAAGCACACCTTGACCAAGCTACCTATGGAGTAATACAGCTTTGGAGCCCGAGTGCCTGGCTCTTTATGTCAGAAGTAGCAATGGGACTTTATATATCAAAAATAAATCCATACCTCACATACTTAAATCATTGAGCTTTTGGCTATGAACACAAATTAAAAATCCTGTTTATGTAATATGAATGAACTACAGTTACAAAGGAAATAGAGAGATGGAAGTGAGCTGAAAATCTTTTCCTTTTATGAAGCAAGCTTCTGAAGTGAGTTCTCTGTATTATGCAGTGGTTGTAGATCTTTGAAGCATTTGAAAGTTGCAAGTAGTGCCACTGTAATGTAGTTCCTACCTTGATCCACTCATCAAGATGTATAGTGGATGTAACTCCCAAACTCCTAAGGGAGGCAATTGAGATTTGGAGGTAGTTTGACAGCATCTATAGCTGCGAATCAGGAAAGAGTTGGGACAAAGTAATACCCAAAGTTGTGCACCTTTTTTTTTCTTCTGGAGGGGCATGCCAAAATTTGATGGATGGAGACAAATATAAGGAGGGGTCAGAAGAGATGGCACAGAGGGAAAAATTGTAGAGAAGGCAGGAGTTTTGTGATAGAATGTGTCTGAGCAGGAATCTCAGTGTAATTTGCTTCAGGAGGGAGCTCTAGGATCAAGTATTTCTGATGTTAATGATCTTTCTCTGTTCAGGTGTTAATAACTTGAAAAATCAGCTAAATCTTCACCAAGCCAATTTGTAAAGGAAGCCTATAACAGCTTGTTGTGAAGTAATCAGGAAAAATAAAACCACATGGGTTTCCTCTGCTTTTAATTTTAATAGAATGTTATGGGTGTGTCCTATTTTTATACAAAAAATGTGAGTAACTGGAAACCCACATATTTATGGATGCTGGAAACATCTGTTAAAAGCTAATTGTATGACAGCGTTATGAAAATATGCATAACAAATTCTGGCAATTGGTAACTCAAAAACTGAGGATTGAGCAAACAAGTGAATCCTGTTTTTATTCATTTCTAGATACTGGCTCTGGATCTGCAGTGAAACAGTCTACCTTATTAGAGGTTGGTGACTTATTTTTTCAGCTCTTTTGTACAATGTTAAAGTAATCTTTTTGAGAGTCAGAACCTCAGTGTCTGACTGATATATTGACAAGCTGTTTTGTTGAATGTTTCTGTAGGATTAGATCCAAGGGATCTGTGTAACATAAGCAAATGACAGTAATTCTTCATATTCATTGTGGTTTGGAGTTTTCTGTGAAATTCCTCCTTGCATTTCTGCTTCATATACTGCTTCAGTTAATTGTAACTTAAACAAATCAGTGTAAAATAAGACTTAAGTTTAGTCATCCTTAGCTAACCTGTCTGACAAATAGCCCAAAAATCCCCAGTTTTACTGTTTAATTCATTCTTATAGAGTCAAATGTTTATCTGGATCTTTCATCCATTTCCGAAGTACTAAGATATGACTTTTTGTATATGTGACAGTATGTGAATTATATGCTGGTTCCTTAATATATATATTTTGTACAGTATGACATGACTGTTCAATGTTAATGAGACGTCATACATTTTAGGAATGATTTCAGTCTTTGGACCTTGATTTATGGTATAATTTCTGGAGAGAGTGAACTCATCTGTTAAGGTGTTTTTATTTACATCCTATAAAACTGGTTTCTTCACTAACAAAGATGTAAGTGCAGCTTATTAATAGTTATTTGTGATTCCAGTTGTCTGATCAGAGTTCTGGAAGTTTGGCAATGCTTTTCTATTTGGATTATGAGTATGATATCATGCCTCACTGTTTTAGTTCCTGTCCTTACACAGCTGTGCTTAGGCTCTTAGTATGATTCACATTTAAGTGAAGCTTTTTATCAGCCAGATCTTTTGGAGCCATCAGCATTTCTCAAACTTGCAGCACATGCACACTGCTGAAAGTACATGTTCATAGGGTTTCTGCTGTCTGTGCTTACACATGCATCTTTTTTTTTTCTGTAGGGATGGTATTTCTGAGACAGATCTTTCATTCCTGAAACCTATTTGAGATGAAATCCATGAAATTGTTCACACACTCCTTTTCTGTTTGAGAAAGAGTTTATCCACCCTTGTTGCATTGTTCCTCATGCTCAGTTTTCCAAGCATGTTATACTTTCCTTACCAATAAACCCATAACTAGTATGATGTGCTGTTGCTCTCTTTAATTAAAGAACTGGGTTTTTTTTTCCCTGCATAAATGAGCTCATAATCCCACGAGCAGCTGGGTATACCTGATGCTTTTTGTCTTCTTTCAAAATGGCCACAATCTCCTGCTGTTTCCAATTTATGTCATCAGTAAAGATGAATATTTCTTTTATTCCTTGCCTGGGAAGAACAAAGATCCTTACAGAGGTGTGGTAGATGTAGGTGCAGGAGTGTGCACTTCCCTGTAGTGGCAGATAGCATTGCTTATCTCTGCTGGGAGAGGGCACCTGCTTGGAAGCTCATCAGGTAGTGCTGGGGATCTGTGCAGCTGCCCTGAGATGCAGGTCAGGTGTAATGTAATTCAGTGCTTTTCCCCAGGGAAGGAAGCAGCTGGGAGTAAGCCATTGGTGTCCTGCACAGCTCACTTGAGCTCCTGGAATGCAGAGAGGGAGCAGGTCACAAGCTAAGCACATAGCTCTGATCACCATCTTTAGACAGTGCTTGTCATGTAAAATGACAAAGGCTGGGGGTAGGGCAGCACAGCTGGAATGCAACACTGCAGCCTCCCTGTTACTCTGACCTTATGGGATAAGCCAGTGTTTGTAGGATCTGCCAGTCATTCATGTTTTGATCAGGTCTGGGAGAGATGCTGAGCCATGTTGAGCTGCCACCGAGGAGCACTCTCTGGCAGAACCCAGCACTGGGGCCAAGGCTGCAGGAAAGTGGCACAAAGTGCCTGTTGTATGCCTCTCTTGGTGTCTGACTCAGAGACATGGTTCTCTGATAAGACCAAGCATGATGGCTCTCATGTATCTGAAGAGAAGGTTGATATCCAAGTATATAATTCTTCAGGTATTCAGCTGAAGTAATGGTGGTGTAAAATTATTGCATAAGCTGTAGCATCTCATCTAGAAATTTCTTTGAGGCATGCTATGAGATAATTAAGTATCCAGACATTCAAAACTAGTGCTTTTCATATATAGTTGTATTTCTGTGAAGCAATGGAGTCTCTTCCTCATTGCAATGCCTCTTAAGCGTGAAAGATTCTTTCTGGTTATAAAGAACTGTTATAACTGTTGCTTCAGACTAAATACTTGTCAACAGTCTTGCAGAATTCCTTTGGGATATTTTTAAATGACCAGAAACAGGTCCAATAAGCCCTTCCCTGGAAAGGCCTTCATGGGATAGATTCTGCTTATTACACATTAATTTCTATAACTAAAATATCTGCCTTTTATATTGGAGGCATTATTTTCAAATTACTGAAGTGTTTTAAGATGCTCTTGGTGAAGGCCGAAGCAAAGCATAAAGGCCAATCTGTTTTCCGCATAGTAGATTGTTGTTCAAGAGTTTGTGCCAGCCAGTACAGAGTGCAATCGTGCCTCTTGAGAGATGAATTACTCAACTGCCTCAGCTTCTGCTGCTCCACAGTCTTATCCTTGTACTGTTGGAGTGGTCTGCTCCTCTTGTGGAGCAGACTGGCAGAAATGTAAATGTCCAGCATTTTCTCCTTGATAAAATATCTTCACCTGTGAGCTGTTTTGGATATGCACCAGTTTTCCCAACAGTGCAGTTAATTGTGCTTTTGAGATTTTTGTTTTTTTGTGTTTGAAAGAAAACCAACAGATTTTTTTCAATAGCATTGTGCACAGCAGTATCTTACAAAACTGCAAATTTGCAGAAATTGAGTTATTGATTGATACTCTAATACATTGCAACAGGCCAGAAAATTTATTTTGCCATTTTTCTGTTGAGAAAATTTTGTTTAGGATTATAATTTACTCAGGTGTTTGACACAGTAGGGGCTGTGAAAAGATGAATTATGTCCAGCTAAGATTGCCTGAATCAACTGTATTTGTCTTAGACTAATTTTCGTATGAAATAAGCAGGACCGTGTGCTTTCAACATTTAATTTTTAAATGTTTGTATTTGCTACATGCATACTTCAGTATAGTTACTGCTGCAGTTTCTTAACACACCTGAGTATTTCTCCACCTTGCGTGGGGTTAAAATGTGACTGGTATGTTACTGAAAGGCACCCCCCCCAATTGCAAAATCCTGGTAGCAAAATCCTTTGACTTTGGCAGGACAGTATGGAAGCACATATGTAGCTCTTGCAAAGCCGTGAGTACAATCATTATCAAACCAGCAGCAGATACTGAGTGTCAGGCAAAGGTGCTTATACCTGGCAGTGTCCAGAGAAGTCTTTGCTAGAGAGGACCACAAGAGCCAGTAGCCTTGGAGGAAACACAGTAACTGATGTAACAGAGATGGTGTACACCAGTTCCCAAAATAACCCGCAAGCCCTTCATTTGCAAAAGAAAATCAAACTATATTTTGCTCAGAAGGAGCACTGTTTGCATAAACAACATAATTTATTGTAGATTAGGAGCAGAATGCTTGCAGATGCTCAAAACATTTCCTTTGTTCATGTGTCAACAATGCACTCCCTAGGCTGAGCCGGTGGAGGGAAGATTATCCAGATATTTGTCTAACAAACCTCTGGAATTGATGCTGGGGTCAAACACCACCTCCTGTTCTTGAGGAAGGAAGCATCTGTGTCAGTCACTTAGATCATGGGTGTGGTGAAATCTATTTGAATCAAGGCAAGACATTAATGCAGGTTTATGTGTTGCCAGTTTTCTCAAGTAAATAAAAAGTAACTCATATGGATAAAAATTGAGTGTGCCAAATGGCCTTGCAGGACTTTGACATCTTTGATATATTTCACTTTGCATCAAGAACAGTGTGTGTCTTTCATTGTAAAGAGACTAAGTCTTCAAAATAGTGCTTACTTGACCTTCCAATAATTCTGCAAAGCAGTTGTTACTTGTAGATTTCAAGACCCAAAAGCGATTATTAGATAGTTGCAAACCACAGAACCTTTTCTTGGTACAGGCATTAATTTGAAATGTGTGTTTTTGTTGTTTTTCTTTTTTTTTTAAGATGTCTCAGTAAGATATTCCATTTGTTGATAGTTACATTATTTAAAATGCTTCTTCACTAATAGCAAATCAAGAGATCACAGATTAATGTTTACACTACAGACTTTTTAAATAATAGGCTGTATAAATCCCACCCAAAACCACTGCAGATAGTATGAAATCTGTTACTGTCTGCTAGTATTCGCAGAGTACACAATTTCATCTTAGCTTTCTTTTGAATAACCTGATAGGTTTAAGTTCTTTAGGTCCTGCCTGAGGCAAGCTTGGCACCTGTGACTAATAGAAACTTTTCATTTGATATTAAATATTCTTTTAGGGTTGATTCAAGGACTAAGTGCAGAATACCAGTAATGACTTCACTAACATCATGTACTGTCCTAATTATACAAAAGCAGGAATTACATATTCATTCTAAGAATATTTATGTATTAGTGTATAATTCTCCTGTTTATCACTTCAAGGATGACTAAAACTGCATGCTAGGGGTGCACCTTCAGCTAATTTCCTGGTCCTTGCTGAGTTTGCTTGAGAGCCTTTTGGGATATAGCTCTCCATTTTAAACATAAGATTTCATGCTTATTCTTCAAAATAATACCATTCTAAAATTGAAGAAGAATAGCAGAAGCATAGTACTTTGTAACTGAGAGCTGGACAACAATCTGATCCAATTATGAGTTATAAATAACTGAGTAGTGCATACCTGATTTTGCAGATGAGGTATAACAAATTGCTGAGTTACATGTGCTCTGCTAATCCTGCATCATGCTAATTTAAACAGCAGTGCTGCTAACAGTTCTTTATCTCTTTTTAATGTTATCTGCATACACCTACCTGTCTATACATGCTTAAATGCATACACACAAACAAGAGAGCTTTAAAAGGAATTGTTCTCTCCTGGATGATACCTGTTTTAGTCACTCCCATGGATGCAGTAGGATGGGATATTTGATTGCTCGCACAGAATAAGCTTCAGAGAATCTCAATCTTCTTTGAAGTATTTGGTTAACACAGAGTGTATCCTGGCTACTGTTTAAGCTTTGAAAGTTTCTCCAAAACTTATCAGCATCTCCCTTGAAATGCAGAGCATTGAAAATGCCAGAACAACATCACAATTTAAGCAATTGCTTCTGAAAATTAGATTATTCACTGTGAAACTGCTGAAGTAACATAGAAAAAAATCTCATATTAGTTGAAATAATGGTGTGAAGAGTTCAGCTTTGGGCTGTGCATCACACGTGGAGAGGAGAGAGACCATCTGCTGTCTACTCAGTGCTGTTCTGGTGAGAAGAGCTGTGTGGGGAGCTGATGGGAAAGCAGTGAGTCTGTTTTGGCAGCAGCCAGGTGGGCTGTTCTCCCAGGAGATAAGCTATGGGACAGAAAATGGATCAGAAAAGTGGCTTCCACAGCTGGAGCTGACACTGATGTTAGCTGGATTGGCCAATGTTCTTCATAGACTTGAGTCTGCATCACTGCAGAGTGCTTCTGGAGAGGCAGCCACATTTTCCATCTGAGTAGTGGCAAAAGAAATCTGCTTTGCCAAAAAAAAAAATACTGCTAGAGGTTATCCTCTCTGCAGAAACAAGAGGGGTGGTGGCCTACAGGGACTTGGTTTTTACTAGGGATAACTTCATTTTGAAGCTTGAGTTTGAATACCTATTTTTGACAGAGCTCCAGAAACAAAGTATGAAATTGTATGAGGTGATGTATGTATACTGCTGAGGTATACAAACTGATCTAGATGGCCTAAGTACTTCCCATCTCTATTTTTCTGATGATATTTTTTTTTCTTTCTCCTCCTTTCCATTTTACCCTGTTTTTCTTAGCTCAGCTTTCTATTTCTGTCACTGTTTCAATCCTTCTGGAATAATTGCTTCCAGTGAAATCCAGTTCTCAACTGACATTAGAAAAAAGAATTTTAGGCCACTGAACTCCCACCAGCTATTATTCTCTTCCCTTAGGCTTGCCTAAAGAAGGCAAAGACTGAAAGTATTGGCTCCTTACCCCCATCTATTTCTTACAGATTCCTACCAGCCTGGTCATAACCATAGCAAAAAATTACCTAATACAGTAATCTTAGAAGCAGTGAGTAATTTTCTTCCATAAAAAAATCACAGGTGTGGAGCACTGAGGGTGACAAACTCACCAGCTACCATCTCTCTACCAGGTCTGCACAGGGAAAAGCAAAAATGGCCAGCACATTGCTTTATGGCTACAGGCTTGATTGCATCTTGAAAATGTTCCTTCTTCTGCTTCACAGCAGACTTTGAAGATGGAAATATTCTTCTAAATTAAAATGTTCTTCTATAGCCACAATGTGCATTGGAGTTATTAAAGAATTTAAGTTAAACAGTAATAGAAACCAAGAACAATGGTCCATGTTTCATTTCATGGTAGATAAGGAAAGTCAGCCTTATTTCTATTTCATTTATACTTTGAAGTTCAAACTCAGGTGAAAGCTGTGGCTCATGATTGAAGTCTCCCTCTTGCTTAGGCTGCTGAGCCCTGCTCACTGTTGTGGCTGCGTGCATATCTTAGGTATGTTTTGTCTCTGTGTGTGCTTTTTTTCTGCCTGCAACATGACTCTACAAAATTCCCATTATTGGTTTTTGCAGTGAAATTCAGTTGACCAATACTGAGCCAACTGGTCCCACTCTTGTCTGGAGCAGTCTTGGTATTGATATTTCAGGCCTATTGTTTAGCAAGCTCAAGTATTAATTTAGGTGCTTCAGTAGACCACATGTGAGTTATTAGAGTACATTCCTGAGCTACATTAACTTGCTGTCAGTTACTTGCCTCCTGATAACCAATTCTTAGAGAAATTGTCTTGAAGATAATATTTAAGGTAGGAGATGCAACTTGTGTATTTCTGCTCTCTCTTTTCCTTGTTTTATAGAAAAAGAAAAACAATACTTTTCAAAGTGAGTGATGTTTGTGCAGACTGGGAATATGTCTGTGTGAATTTGATGTTGGTTCTGTAAGCAGCATCTTTATCACAATCTCTGTTTTGACAGGAGGCTTTCATTTAGCTTTTTATAGTCATTTCATAAGAGGCGTTTGCATATAATAACCAAACTGCATCTGGGAAATTGTGACAGGAGCAATCAGACTGTGGATGTTTTTACAGGTGAAACAAGCAGCTGGTTGCATGCAACATGGCTCAGCCTCCCAGAGTAGGGCTGGGAAGAGAAACCCGGAAATTCCTTATGAGATATGAAGAAACCAGGAGGTGTCAGGGTTTTTCAGAGGCTTTCCCTGAATGGAAACCACCTGAAGCAAACAAGGAGCATTATTTGTCCAAAGTGCTCAAACCAACCTGGATTAGTTGCTTCTCAGGGGTGTGACGAAGAAGGGAATGAACAGATATGCGGGTTGTAGGAAGGAAATACTTAAGCTCTGAGTCTTAAGGAGCAGAATTTCAGAGACTTGAGATGCTGGTAAAACGCAGTCCACCCTTGGGGAAGGCATGGAAAAGACAGCAGTAGGGTGGGCAAGACATGAATCCTGTCTGACCTTTACTTTCAATACAGAGTAAAACTAAAGCTCCTTTATATTCATCATGAAATTTCAGCCAGAAGTAGAAGCTGTGAAGACTCATGAGTGAGTAGCTGACAGAAGAGCTCTTGGAGCCGGCCTGTGAATCACTCCAGCTCCTTGCTCTGCCTGGTTTGGGCACAGCCCTGGGGCTCTGGTGCCAACCACTGTCACTTTGTATTCCAGCTGCTCAGCCTTGGAGGTGTGCAAGGATCAGAGAGTCTCATCACCCAGTTAGATTGGTTTATATTTTGAAGAACCTACAGCTGGAAAAAAAAATCATGAATACAATTCAAATACTTTTGGGGAATTACTTCACACAAGGATGCATCATATATATATAAATTATGGTGTGCAGGGTACATATAAAATTCACAATAAACATTTTAGGATATACTTTCATTGTATATTTAACTACATTATGACAGTCTTATGTTACATAACTCAAATTTAATAAGTCAATTAAATTTTCATAGAGCTTGTGCTGCCAGCACTGCTAATGTAATGGAACTTTAATTTGGTATAACATTTTACTGTTTCTTAAGGAAATGAGGTTTGTGCAACTGCTTTTTGCCTGTCAGTACTCTACATCAAGTTTTGACCTGCTGTACTAGCTCCTGCTAATAGGAGTGAGGTTTTCTGCAAGCCTTGAAGAGAATTAAGTTCTTACAAGTTTCATGGTGTCCATGGCTCAGTAAAGAGGAAAAAACCCAAATCAGTGCCCTCCTGAGTGGAAAGCTGCTACATATTTTCCTTGGCAGAAAGCAATATGTACATACTCTGGGCTAAGCATAGCAGGTGGTGTCACTGTGCAGAGGAGATGTCAGGAAGTACATGTGCTGGGAAAGAAACTGAAATTATTTTGTTTAAGAAGCATGAGAGAAGTAGGACTTCAGTTTGTAGGAAATCTTGTTTCATTACATCTGTTGACCACAGAACAAATGATTACTTTTTTTTTAAATTCACCATTCATGTTTCAGTTTTCAAGTATGTAATTACTGAATTCACCAACCATGCAGTTTTAGACATAGGATGCCTCAGAGATGAGAACAAGTGAAAAATTGAGTCTATGTACATTTATGCTTAATGCAGCTAAAGCTCTTTTGCTTTATATTTTATCTTTAGAGTTATTAGCTGTGAACCATTTCTTGGTTTTGTTCTCTGGCAGTTATCTGAAATACAGCTTCAGAAATACTTTTGTCTGGTCTTTCAACAGATTAACATTAGTTCTCATTAAATGTCTCTCCAGAAGACCATTAAAAAAAATAGACTTCTGTATGGAGTCAATTAATTTAAACAATTCACCACTGGTGTTATTTTGAGAGCTAGTAATTTATGTTGTTATTTTTGCAAATATCAATATATTTATTTTTACTGTATTGTGACAAAAGGATTTGAGTCTTATGAATAATTTCTAAAAACAAAGCATAACATTAGTTCAGAAGTTTTGATTTAATAAAAGCTAGAATGGCCCTTGGCATCAAGCCAGAATGAAGAGAAGGACATCAAATAATGCACCTTATCCAGGATGAGTGAAGAGAAAACCTTTATGAGTGCTGTAAAGTTTGTTAAATTTGACATCTGACTGACGGTCACAGATGTAGATTCCCAGGGTGGGGAGATGTGACTACCACTGACTGACCTGCCCTTGTCCTCCTTGAGTCAGCAGTATGCCAGACAGCTCATTAGAGAGCCTGTGGTAAGAAAAGGGACACAGAAAAACTGGGATTGCACCTAGAGGAGATCAGTTTTAATAAAAATCGGAATACTGAATGAAATGTGCAGAAATAGTGCAAAGAAGAGGACCTAGGATCAAAACCAAAGGTAAATGATCTGTCAGCATAAAGGAATAAAAGCATCTGGAAAAGGTTAGAAAACACCTTCAAAAATGTGAATAGGTAGAAAGTTTAGAGAAATATTTTGATGCACAGGTGAACTATTTTGCAAAGTAATTGCCTAGGACAGTTCATTTTGCAGATGAAAAACTTCCAGGAAAGGTATAATTGGATAACTACAATTAGATAAACAGAAGTTGACCATCTGTACACAAAGTTCCACCTATTTTTTGAAATAATATTAATAAAGAAGTGACATGGTAATCCAATTATTTCAAAAGTATTTTAAAATTAATAAAAGGAAACATATTCTGCAAAATTATGTATTGATGTTATCACGACAGTTTATTAGCTCTAAAGAGGTTAACAAGATTCCAAAGGACAGCCAAAGATTGTTGATAGTTCTGATAGAGGGTAAGAGAAAAACATTTCTTTGTGTTTAAGGGTGTAAGGTTAGAAGAGGTTAAGGACAAAGGTGTTCATTGAGGAAATGCAAACACTTTTCTCTTTAGTTGCTGCTTTCTCTCCTAGTTGCTGTTTTTAGGATGTTGGAGTAGATTAGCTAAGCTTTGGATACCTGCAGCATTTATGCAATCTATGGTATATTCCGAAATCCTGATCTTGGGACATATGCACACTTCAACAGTCCTCACCTGTCAGACTTTTAATTTAGAGGATCTCACTAAATACAACATGGCTTCATTCTAGCCTTGATATGTTAGGAAAGTGATGCACCTCAAGAGGAGGGAGAGAAGAAAAGGCAGCCAAGTGGAGTTATCATCTGAAATTAGGACATAGCTGGAGCATGGCATATAATGTCAACAGAGTCATAAAATAGGGAATATAGTTTGTTTTGTATGAGCTAGCCTAAGCAATGCTGTGGCATATTCAAGATGTTTAATGTTTTTGTGCCATCAGTGCAGATGTGGGAAAGACTGTTAGGTAAGCTCATAGGGCAACAACCACATCAGTTACTGGGCACTACCTGTTCTGGGGACAGGTCTGCTGCTGCTGCTGCTTCCAGATAGCTGAGTACATGGCATACAGATTATCTTCATAGCTTAGGCTGCCACCCAGGCTGTTTTTCTTCGTGAGGCATTTATGTCAAGTCTGGGAGCTATATAGAAGTGCACATATAATTAGTGAAATGTCCTTCACTGGTGGTGTGGGGATTTTTTGCTTTTCTTCCCTTTGGTTTCTGAAGTCTCTAGGATTAACCTTTAGCCTGAATGAGTCAGGCAATCCACTTATGTTCCACTAGCAGTGCACTGTATTTTCAGCAACTCATATATAATTTGTTTTAGTACAGTTAATGATATATGTAATCGTATTTTCTGGTACTGAGCTATATTTAATGGAGTTGAAGCATCACGCAACCTGTAAACCTTAGAATGGTCTTCATCTTCTCCTAGTTTCCTGCCTCCTCAATATGATGTCCTTTTGTTCTGGTTGTTTTTTATGCTCTGGGTAGGCAGAAGGAGGTGGTATGATATGGAATTAAAGGTTCTAAGTATGTAATGTTTGAAACCCATCAACATTACTTTAGGTGCATCAATAATCTAAGTGTAAAGGTAGGTGTGAGGGCTAATTGAAGATGTGTGTTATATACATGGAAAGTGGATAGATGGGGGATGAGTGTCTCCAAATGCTGGACACTGGGATAGAACCTAGTGGTCTCTAGCTACTCAGGGAGAAGAGAGGTAGGAACCTGCACTTAAAATTTGGTAGGTTACATCATAAAATTGTCTGAAATGTGCACAGAGTATTTGAAATATGATTTTATGTGAAACTGTGTTTCATTCCTAATTATGCTGAATTAATTTAGATGGAGAAATCTGTCTAGCATAGGGCAGGAGCCAAGAGGTGTAGGCCAGAGTTTTACTATTGGATACAGCTGATGAATTCACTGGATTCTATACATAAAATTAAATGTTTAAATATATAACCAGAGAATACAACTGGACTGAAATAAGAGCAAAAGAAAAAAGTAAAAGGAGAGCATCATCAAATGTAGACTAAAAAGGCAGCAAGTTGTTTATGTTGTTCTCAAAAACTCTTGACAAGTTATTTCGGTTCTTCAGAATTCATTCTGCTGCAGCTAAATGCAGATAAAATTTCATTACAGAAATTCAGAGATACTCTTCCTTGACCTCTACTCTTTTCCTGGTTGGTGGAAAAAAAATAAAAGGAAGATCTGTTCTGTCAAAAAGCCTTGTCTAAATATAAGGCTGTACACTATGACTGGTGATGTTTTGTAAATGTTTAGTGTACTGAAGAAAGTCTTTGGTCAAAAAAGAACGTATTTCCATAGGTGCACTGCTTCTTTTAAGCAGATGGGTAGGTAGCTTTTGGGAGTCTTGACATGCTGTGACAAGCTCACAACCTTAGAGGCAGGCATTCTGCATCAGGTAAGATAAAAGGGATTGGATCCCTTCATAGAATCACAAAATGGTTTGTGGGGGGCCTTTGAAGATCATCTAGTTCCAACTCCTCTTCCTTCAGCAGGTATACCTTCCCCTACAGCAAGTTACTCTGAGCCTCATACAATCTGACATTGAACACTTCCGGGGATGGGAAGTGTTTTCTCTGCCCAATTTCTCTGGGTGACCTGTGCCAGTGTCTCACACCCTCACAGTAAATGATTTCTTCCTAGTATCCAATCTAAACCCATCCTCCTTCAATTAAAGACCATTCTCCCTTGCTCTGTTACTACGTGCCCTTGTGAAAAGTCTCCTTCTTGCTTTCTGGCAAGTACCTTTAGATACTGGAAGGCACTACAAAGGTCTCCCCAGAGTCCTTCTTTTCCAGGCTTAACAGCCCCAGCTGTCTCATCCTGTCTTCATAGGAGAGGTGCTCCAGCCCTGTAATCAACTTCATGGCCCTCCTCTGGATTCCTTCTGACAGGTGCATGTCCTTCTTGTGTTGGAGTCCCCAGAGGTGG
>JAYDZK010000056.1:26545352-26573894 GCA_034509185.1 Euphonia xanthogaster
CTGTGGTCACTTGGGGTCAGCTGTCCTGGCTGTGTCCCCTCCATGTGCACCCCCAGCCTCCTCCCTGGTGGGGTGGGGTGAGAGGTGGAAAAGGCCTTGACTCTGGGTAGACTCTGCTCAGCAGCAGCTGAAACACCCCTGTGTTACCAGCACTGTTTTTGTCACAAATCCAAAACATATCTCCATACCAGCTACCATGAAGAAAATTAACTCATGTAAGTGATTTCATATGATCACATGGAGATAGGCATATTTCTAGAATTACTGTCCAGAGGCTTTCCTAGTTGTGATAGGATCAGTATTTTGTTTCAAATCTTAAATACTGTCAGCAAGAACATATTAAAAAAGGGGCTAGATCCTCAGCCTGTGTAAACTGGAACCACAGAAATCCACTACAATTGTACTGGCTTTGATAAGCAGATAGTGCAAACATTAACTAACACACTTTATTCTGGACAAAAATTGTGAAATAAACAAAAAAAAATTAATTTTGTACTATGATTATATTCTAGAAAAGAAAAGGAAAAAATCAGGTGAAATTAAGTAACGTAAATAATTCTATTCCATGTAAAAGAGATTTTTTTTAATGAAAGGAAAATATGCAAATCATAAACAATACAAAGGAAACAACACAAAATCACCTTAATACAAGAAAATACATGCCAAAAATCCTGATATGCATCTTGTACACTGTATTTGTGAAGTAAGGTCCAAGTTAATAAAAAGAATATCACAGTTCTGAGGAAACCTTTCAGGTCTTAAACTTCCTCACTGGATCTGGATAAAATAGCTATTTACTGCTGGGAGAATTCTCTTTCAAGCAATGTTACTTATCCCAGAAGGACCTCTGCAGGTCCCAGGGCTGATGTCTCCACTGAAGGATCTGTGTTTCTGTGGAGTGCTTAGTTCTAAGAGAGATATAATTCCTTAAGGAATTCATCCTTGCCTCAGAAATTGTATCCCTAAGGAAATGAAGCCAATTTGAAATAATTTTTTGTTCCAAGAAAAACTCCACCATAAAAGCAAAATGATCTTTTTATGCTCAAATTAGAATTTGATGCTCAAATTATTTATTTTAAATCTCTCAGAAAGAGATTTAAAATAAATAAATAAATATGCACCTTATAGCTACACCTACTCTCACTTGAACTGGTAATCAGTAATTAGGTAATCAGTTTATTTCTGGAAGAAAACTCATCTAATTCCCAGGAGGATTGTCATAACCCATAGTCTCAATTCCAGGACTTCAGACCAAAGCCATTCTTTAACTATTTCTCCATAAACAGGATCATTACTTACCTGCCCTTCTCTCAAGTTCTGCCATGGCAAAATACCCTCTTAGCAGCTTTCTGCTACTTTCTAACCCGAGAAATGATTCTGTGCATTCCATTCAATAAACACAGCTGTCTTTGGCCCAGCCCTGGCTGCTGGATGGACTCAGCTATGATCAACACCTACCTGGGCAGAGGAAATCACTCACTGGATAGAATTGAAGCAGTCTCAGTATGCAACTGGAATGACAAAGAAGCCATTTACCTACAATGAGCAAAGTTCTCTTTTCTTACTAGGAAGAGAGTATCTGTTTTCTGCAATGACTGAAGTGATATTTTATACACTGAAATTCATATCATATGCAATCACAACACTGTATTTTCCTTCATACAAAGATAGCAGCAATGAAAATAGAGTAGAACTAACCTTCAGTAGAAGCTAGGTGTTACAACAGTTTGGAGTAAGAGTTACTCCAAGTGCCAGCTGCTTCCCTCCTAGTTTCATGTATAGCATCAAAATTTTTCATTATGTTTAGTGCCTTCTGCCTTGCTGTTTTGAATTCCAAGGCGTGCTGCCTTCAGAAGTCCCTAGAAGAGGGAAGAGGGGAAAAAACCCAGAAATGAACAAAAAAACAAAACCCCAACAAAAACAAGCAAGCAAACAAGCATAGTGAGATAGCTGGAAGAGGAGGAGTCAAAGGCTCAGAGCCTACTGTTCCTAACTACATTACATTGATATTAATGTAGATGGCATAAATGAGCTCTTGACCAGAACCTACCTCCTGTGCCAGGTCTACAAACAGCAAGTTATCATGCAAAAGGTGGTTACCACCCTTCATTGATGTCCTCATCCACAAGAGTTAGTTTAATATCAAAGTCAGAGAATAAAATGTAGGTTGTGAAACTGTTTCACAAAAGTTTTAGTTAAGAAGGGAAGTGACTGTAGTGATAAAGAAGGCAAGATTTGAGATAATCTCATTTGTGAGTTTGGCTCAGATATCCTCCTGCTTCTCCTAAAATATGGACATGATCTCCTTCATCACTCTATAGAGAACTCTCTTAAAGAAAATGACTACTTCTATTCAGAGACTCTGTGTTAAATGCTTCATTTTTTCTTAATTTTGGAAAATTGTCTTGGAAGGTAGATGCCAGATTAATCTGAAATAACCCTGGGATAAATGGACACTGCATGTTAATCCTATGCCACTTTGACTATGTGGTGAAACTCTTCAAGAGTGAAACCTGCATCCACTTCACTGTACCACAGCCCCATAAAATATTTTCTGGAGGAGAACCCCATCTGCTCTTACTGAGTTCCCAAAAAAACCAGCATTTCCTGCAATGAAACAATGATGTTACCAAGAGAGCTGTTTGCCATTCAGCTTAAAAAGGTGGATAAACAGCCTTCAGTCCCTCCTTCATGTTGCCCAAAATGTGTGTTTTGTGACACTTGCAATTAAACTGTCTCCAGTGTACCTTTTAGAGTAGGAAAATATCATAGAAATGGCACATCATGTCACAATATCATTATAACTAAAAGCTGCAGAGAAAGGACAGTCTTGTTCTAACAGAGACACAGGAACAGTAATTATCAAGACTTTTATTAGCTATCCAGGGCTTCTTCACTGTAATTATTGTATCTTCTTTTTTGAAGACCTCTATAATGCAACCCTCTGGCAGTCAGCTCATTAAACTTGTGCCTATTATTTCTCAGAACACAGTGCTGCACTGCACTAATTTTGTTATTTATGCAAAGGAAAATTATATATGTGACAATGTGGGAAAATAAATAGCAGTTAAGAATTCCTGGGTCCCTCACTTTTTATTCCAAAAGCAATACTTTCCAAAATGCATTGTCTTTTTCCCCAGCAGCATCTAGGAGATGTCCTGTGTATTTTGTCACAGACCTGCGTATATGTGTATTCATCTCCAAATAATACAAACCAAACCAAACCAAACCAACAAGCAAAATCCCAAGACAAAACAAAAACAACAAAACCCAAATAAAATAAAGAAATCCTGAACTTAAAACTATCAAAGGACAATTACACTTCTGTGCTTTCATACGTTCCATGTGAGCCTGACACAGCAAGGCAGTGAATTTTCAGGAATTCACAGCACATCATGAAAAAGAACTGTCCCTAATAACTTTTAAAGATCTTTATCTGCTATGCAAGAAGCAGTCTGAAAGTGCAATCTAGCTCTCTGAAATAAGGATCCTGATGGGAGGATTATTGCTGGATTAGTTTCACACTTATTTTTCTGTAAACTATACTATATGGGTTACAGCCCCTTCCCATCCGCCAGAAGAAGAAAATCTTGACAGAAACAACAAGGAAGCAAATCAAATTTCTAGCACTAATCCCACTTCTGCTTAATTGATGAATTTCTACAGGGGAGGGTAATCACAAGTGCTGATCTATCTTCTCTCAGGCGTGATATTTGTAAAATTTTGACCAGTGCAATTAAGACTTTTTATGTCAGCTTTTGCCATGCATTGAGATAATCCCCACTACCTAAAAGGAGGAGCACCATGAGCAGTATGTGACATCCTTCAAGCTTTTACAGACTCCAGAAAGAAAGCAATAGATCACACTGTTCTGATCCCAGCCCCAGAAGTGGCTAGTGTTGGTCCATAATGAAAAATGCCATTTTTCTCCTTTATTTGACCCAGTGTATCACTTGTTTTGTTCACATCTCAATGAATCAGTCCAGATAACAGTGTAATAATGCAAGGGTGAATGTTAAAGAGCAATATTTTTAGGACACCTTGTAGAGATGAAGTGTCCCAAAGAATAACCCTTATGAGGCTACTTATTGAGAGGCAGAGAGCAAAGGAGAAGGAGCGATCCCATCGTGTGAATTTCTTATATGCAGAGTCACAAAAATATAATGTCAAACTCTGCTTTTAGCTATATTAATAGCAAATCTTAATCACTAAATAGGGAATTGGGAGAAAGGTTTTTCCTTGCACAGAAAAACACTGAAAAACCATGCTTGTCATAGAATAACGGTAATATTAAAGTGAGTTCATAAAAATTTGAATATATATTGCATCTCAAAGAATTGAGGGAATTTGTATCACTAACGGAGCACACAGACATTTGAGAAGAAAGATTGATAAGACAGTGAATATTAGCATCAAAAAACAACCACAGCTTTACCATGTGAATAATTTTTAGAGCTACAAAGCTAAAACTGCAAAAAGTACTATGCGTGGTGTTGGTCTTTTGATTTTTTTCTGCATATTAAGGGTGCCATACAATCAACTTCTTCGAACTTTCATCTAACTGTTTTAGATGAAAATTACTTTTCATGTTTCTCTGATAAATGCATGCAAATTTTGCAGCTCATCCTAGAGCGTTAATCAATAGATATTCTAAATATTTAAATTTATTATTTACAGAACTCATAAATAAAGCATACTGTCTCATTTCCTCCATGTTGGAATCCTTAGTAAAAATGAATGTTGAGAAAGTGTTAGGTTTCTCCTTTTCCCTATTCTTACATAAAAGCTGCACTTTCAGCTTCAAAAAACTTTTGGAATTTGGTTATAGAAGGAAAACCACACACCTCCTAATGTGTTCTGTTGTTTTAATGTACTAACTTCAATAGAAAATGAATAATATATATTCATTAAAAAAACACACCCAGAAAAATAATCTATACAAACTGTTATGTTTATATACATTTGAATCTGTAGAAAAATAGAATATGAAGGAAAAAAGTGAATTTTTAAAAATGTATAGTCCATCAGAGATTAACATTTACTGGGTGAAATAATTGACAAAAATTCAAATTGACCACAGAGGAAATGGGCTTCTAGATAAGGACAATGCAATTCTTTGTGACTGCACAAAAGCCCTGTTCTGAAGGAAATGAATATTTTTTGCTTGAATTTAAAAATTCATTAACTATTTCAATACACTGTAAAATTATTTCAAGTTATTTGAATTTTGCACTAAGCTGTTGATAAATGGCATTTTAAAATTTCCGTTATAAACCCCCATTTTTTTCCTTTGTTCTCTTGAACAAATTATTAAATTCATTATGATTTAAAACATGTTAAAACCTTAGCATGATATCAAACATACCTTTAGTCCAATAACAATTTTATGAGAAATAGTCTAATTTATAACCTTGAAAACACCTAATAGCTAATATTTGCTTTCATCTCATTTATACACTACAGCTTGAATTGAATGTGTAAATGGTCTACAATGAAAGCAACATTACTCCAAGATATTAAATGCCTTGGTGAAGCTGAAAAGGTGAAAAATACTCACGTGTGGGATCCATTCTGGCAGTGGGCAGGGCTGCATGCACAGCACTGAGAATTGTATGGCAGCTTTGTCTCTCAGTTACCTTTTAAGGCTTAGAAAGACCCTCATTAAGTGATTAAATCAAGCCTATGGATGCCTTAATATTATTCCTACAATGGATGCAAATATTCTGTAGCCTGCATTAATGCAGAGGAGAAAGAGGAAGGAGAAGCAAGGAGATCCCATTAGAGAAATTGCCAGAGAACTGTGAAACATGCACAGAACAAGTCAGGGAGGTAGGCTGATCAAGCTTACATACAAATTGTGGGAACTATTGCACAAACAATGCATCGCTTTCCCACTGTGCTCCAAAATCTCAGTCCAGGTTCACATTTTTCTGATAGAATGGAAATGGAATTTTGAAGCCTGCCTGCATGACAGCAAAAGTATTTCTATTTTCTAAAGACATTTTCCTTTGATCCTTTGTTATACAAGTTTAGAAGATTTTTCATTTTTTGTTATACTCCTTTTAAAACTTCCCCCTCCGTCTTTTAAAATGTCTTATTTTGAAAATTCTATGATTTTCAAAATACTTTTAGCGTAATATCTATATGTCTGTGTGTTAGTATTGAGATCTAGGTAGGAAAGATGGACCCTGTTGGCACATCTTGCCCTGGCTTTAGTTTTCCTTACCACTTTCAAGACTATGGAACTCAGAAAAATGTGCTGCTAAAACAGCATCTGATGCTTTTCTTACCTGCCCAACATCAGGTCAAATCCTGCTCCTCAAAAGCAACCTGGCTGGAACTTTTAACTATCAGATGTTCATTCAGTGGGCTGCTCATGGAGACGGTTTTTATGGTGGTCCTGGGATCCCAGCCTGTGTATGGAAAATACAGAACTCACACAAAATTCAGGAATGTGTTCCCAAATGTTTCAATACCCAAGGAATTAAATAATGCATTTATTTTTTGTAAATAGCTTCATACTCATATACACTTATCAAAAATAAAAGCAAGAGAAATGATGATTGTGGGTTATTAGTAGCTTGAGCAACATGAGAAACTAAACATATTGGTGGTTTCAATTTTAGTGATGTGTTTACAGTTAAAGAAAAGACTGATCAATATCTGAAGATAAATATCAAAACACACCAAGAGTAAAAGTAATCTTGCTGAAAGCTGTGTGCCGGACTTGAATAACCTTTTGTTCTGCATTTGTTTCTGATATTGATAACTCTTTATGTATGAAGTCTGAATATATATTTTTTGATGACTTCAAAACAAAAACAACAAAAAACCCAAGACAATCCAACATTTCTAGAGAAACTATGTGTGTGGAAATTACAGATAGGAAAGAAGCACACAGTACGTTGTGTGTATGTCAGGATTGTAACTTCTGCCTTTGCTAAACTATTAACTATGTTTAAATATCTTGATGTTTTAAAGTCATTTAGCCCTTTGCCACTCCTTTTTCACAACAGATTTGTTATAACTATTGTCATAGTTAACATTATTTTTCATGGTTTCCCTCTTATTTGTTTTTTTAGCATATGTCAATAAAACTAGAAAATTAAGTCATAAGTCTGAATTTTAGGGCACCAAATTTCATACGAGTAAATGGCTTATTTCAGCTACCAAGCAACTTTTCAGGAGCATTATAGCAAGGAAGAAATTAAAGAAATTGCTCTGAAATAAAAATCAGCCACAATATAAATAAAGTTCAAGTAATGGTAAAGTGCATATGTCAGGCGATTTATTGATTAAAGATAAGAGCTACATCTACACAAAGCATTCAAGGTCTATGGCTCAGCTGGCCATCTTGCCATCCTGTGGATTAAGTATTTTCCCCCCAAAATTGAGGCATCATCCAGAGTTTAGCCTGAGCTAGTGACTATTCCTCAAAAGACTGGCCTCTTCTGGGGAATAAGGGAATTTTATAGGATAAACCTATACAAGACTATGCCAGTTGGCTTCAGGATAAAAAAAAGTATTGTAGCACTACTTAGTTTACAGGCATAAAAGAAGTCACAGGGTTACAGCTGTCTTTGGACATCATTTGCTTCTCTTCTGGTGTCGCAAACCTTCCCTAGACTTGGAAGGAGAAAGTTGAGTGATTAAAAAAATAATCAAATGTAACTGATACCTCTGTGTATATCTTGATGTTTTGCATCTACTGCTTCCTATCTGTCTCTTGTTGATATAATCTTATTTGTCCAAAGTAATCTCTTATCACTTCTTTATAATATGTTAATTTAAATTTCTTATCTATTTTCCTATTTATTTTCTTTTTCCTTATCCTTTATTAATTTTTCAATATATTTTATAATTTTATTGGAGGATACATAGCGGATCATTGAAGCATATACAAGCATTTAAAAGACAGCCTAACATATTGGAAAATTGAAATTATCACAGTGCAAAACCCACAATGTGCTCTACGTACCTGGCGTTCCTCAGATATTTTTTTAAATTTTAGGGACTGAAATATCAGTTGATTTTGTTCACCAGGTTCTCAGGAGTATTATCCATTCCTTAAATATATGCGCTTTTCTTACTTTTAGAAGGAAAAGTACCCAGGTTCATCAAGAACCCATCATTCAGAATTCCTGTCAGGATATCAGTAATAGCTTTATAATATTGGAATTTCAATTAATATATGAAGCACTTACATTGATTCCAGTAGTTCCTTTACTATATGTAGTAATCTATGGGGTTTTGAGTAAAAAATTTAGGTATGCCAATTGGATATATCTAGTTCAAGAAATTATTGAAGGTTCAGAACAGAATGGTTTATAATGCTGCATTTACACTTTGATATTTAATACACAGAAAAGATAGAATTACAGATTTGCCAAGGAAAACAACTAACACACTACTGGATGTCTTTGAGGTAATATTTCAGAAGACATATAACTGCCAATACTGTCTGTGACTTTTCCCCCCCCACATTTTAACTTTTTTGAGCATTTTGATTTTACAAAGTCTGGGGCCTGGAATAGGGACCCAGATGTCTTTCCCAGACACAGTGATTTTTATTCCGTTATCTTCAGCAGAGATAGTCCTAATTTACATTAAGACTGGAAGTGACTGGCTAGAAGAAGGACAAAATAAAATGAAAAAACAGAGCATGAACGAAATTTGGTGGTAAAGAGTCAATGCTGTAAATATTTTAATTTCAGGTTTATGTTTGAATATAAACTTGTGATATACCTTTTAAGGTCTTGAATAATTTTTAATTATTGCTCTCCAGGTTTATTTGTTTCACTAATTTTAGTAAGAAGTTATTTGACAAAGAACTTCAGCATTGAGTCTCTGACCTTAGAATCATAAATCAGCTCTTCTTAGTCATAACATTCAGTGTATTTACAGTAAATCTATAGCAAGAATTTGGCTTTTGTCCTTTAACGTATAAAAGTTTTGTAAAACCTATGTAATTTTTTTAAATATACAATATAATAGGCAAAGATCGGACTGTACCAGACTACTGTGAGCCTTGTAGAAGACCTTGCATTCAAGGAGTAAGGGAATTTGAATAGGCTAGATATAATCTATTGAATCATGTCCATTTGAGCTTGAAAATCCCCTGTGACTTCTATAACCTGCAATGACAGTATCTTTGGAAAGGTAAACTGTATGCTGATGAAGGGGGTGGGGTGCAGTGATTCTGGCAGGTTGACAACTGAACATTTCACTGTGTTGTGCTGTGTCCAGCCTGGCCCTCAGGCTGCCTCATGCTGCACAAATCCTCGGCTGCAGGACAAGGTCAGGAGGTTCACTTGAACAGAGGAGCCCGAAAATCACCACCCACCTGGAAGCTGCATTATGCTGCCTCTGTGGCCTTGTCTATGCGACAGTGCAGTAAGAAGTTCTTATGTATATTTTTTGTCAGTATAAATTATTGATAAACTTGTTTTATTGTAAGAAAAACATGTAAAAGATCAACTAACCAGGAAGGAGGAACTTTGCTCCCCATGCAGGTCTACCATGGGAAGGTCTGTCTAGGGCCTATCTGAGGATTCATGGAAGCAGGGTTCCTGTCATCTGAAGAGATGTAAAATTTACTTGTTACTCTTTGTTCTACCTTTTCATGACAGCTATTTAATTTGGCCATTTGTTGGGTTTTTCGTATTCAGATCCAGAAAGAAGTCTGTACCTCCCATTCTTGTTCGAAACAACCTCCAAATAAATTAAATCATGTGTGGAAAAAAAAAGTTAGACCTACAGGAAATGATCTAAACACAATATTGTATAAATGTTACTGTTACTGCTTTTTTAATAACAAGGAAAAAGAGAAGTAAAGTATTAATCAACTTCATTGCATGTTTTTTTTTTTTATTTTCACTCAGGTACTCCCATACAGGGTACAATGTCTGTGAAATTTTCCCATTCAAATGTTTTCATTATGTGAGTTTTTCCTCACCTGCACTAATTTTTCTAATACTTCTCCTAAAATTATTTTTTCTATATATCTTGGGTCTTAATTTTGCGGACATTAATAAAAAAATATGTATTAAATAAACCAAGAGATCATTACAACAGAGTAGCACACTTCAGGAAGAAATTGACGTGACAGGTGGTGAATAAAAGAATACAATGCTAAATATAAATGTTTTTCTGAACTGGCAAAAAAAATTATGAAAAAGAAGCTTCCTCTTCAAAATTGTGAAAAATATCTCCTAATTCTTTTAGGTAATTACAATGTATAAACTCTGATAGCAAAACAGTTACATGACAAGATCAATTAGCTGCAAGAGTCATGGGAAATCGGTTTACATCTTGACAAAGGGCAGTTTTTTCTCAAACTTACTAAGTATTTTCTAAGTTTGACAGCCAAGCTGGAGATAACTTACCTCTGTAGGACTCAAACATATAGGAAGATTCACAGTTTGGAAGCTCTGTCTCCAGTGAGATAAATTACTAACATTCAAAAAAACCCTTCAAGCCTTGATAATCAGATAAGAACTCAGCTGGCAAGGTTCAGGCCTGAGCACTTCAATAGTGGAAATAAACTGGGATAGTGATAGTCTTGCCAATGACAAAGAATATCAGATAAGGAAATGGAGATCAAATAAATCCTGACATCATGCTCCCTTAAAGATATTTGTGACATTATTGGATATTTTTCTAGAAGAAGAAAGCTCTGAATATAATGACAGAATATATTTAAGAAAATAATATACATTAAAAACAAAAACTGTCCCGGCGTATACCTAATGATACATGGAACACAGCACAGTAAAAGTATTTTCTCATAAAAAAATTTTGTTGGATCCACATGGTTGCATTAGTAAGTCTTAGACTTGGAACTCAGTTCTTTCTGACCTTCAGGGTATCTCATTTACCACAGTATTTACTGCATGATATAGAAATATGGGACTCCTTGAATAAATGGGAGACAAAGGAGCCCCTGTGGGCATTTCAGAGCTCTGAAATGTTGGCAGTGTGGAATGAATTTGTTTTACTTGTCAAGGCTTGCCTTTGTGTTATTGAATCTTCTATCTTGTTACCAAGTTTAAAATAACTAAGGAATACAGCATGCCGGTGTATAAATTCAATAAAATAATTTTCCTGTGTTATTTTATTCAAACATACTGAGTTAGGGCTTTTTAAACAAGAATTCTCCTTATACAATAGGTAGAAACAGAAAAACAAGTTTGCCCTGTGTAAAACACTATGCGTGTATTGACAAAATTTTATCACTACAGGCTCAATATTTTACCTGTAAAAAGCACTCACAGAAAAAAAACAGAACTGGATACAGGCTAGAAGTTAGTAAGTATTCTCTTTGCTGTGTCTCAAGACAAACGTTCTGCCATTGTAAAATTCAATGGATTCAATTTATGGATCGCCACACTTTTTCAATAAATTGTAGTTCTTGAATGTAGCCATAAAATTTCAAAATAGATGAAGGAGATGTTGTTCCAAATGAAGTGTATGTAAGCACACAATTGAACTTGCCTGAGGAAAGAGTTCTTAAATATTATCCTAGTCTTGATTTTCACAAGTTCAAAATCATGAATATACTGTTGGCTGTGCATGACTTCACAAAATAGAGGCCCATTATTACCAGTGGCCTTTGGGTGCGTGCTGCTCAGAGACGCTGCACTGCCACTGATGCGACTGCAGCTACTCGATCATTGCTGCACCAGCAGCAAAGGGATGAAGATAAGATGTCTAAGGCTAGTCTATATACCAGGAATAGGACCTAAAATTTTCAGCTGGACTGAATGTTATCTGTTCTGTTTCTATTCAACTGATGCTTCGTGCCAGGCTCTAAACCAGCCCCACTGAAGGAATCCTCGAACATGCACAGTCCAAACCCCAGCTCCAGTGCCAGTGTGATCCACTGTGTGATCCATAGTGGGAGCCCTCTAACAAGGTGCACAGGGGGGACACAGGGGGTGCACAGGGGGTGCACAGGGGGTTTTGTAAACCAACCTCTCTTATGTAAGGGCACTTTTACAGGTGATGTAGCAATTTGGCCCTAGCTAAAATAGGCCTGATAAAGCAGAAACCAGAGCAACTGGAAAAGTCTTTTACATTTTCTCCCTGGATAATCTGAAGATGCCACAAAAGAACCTTTGAGCTATATTTTAGTAGCTTTTAGGGATTTTTCCCTTCAAAAGACTTCCACATGTCTTTCATTTACACGGGTCTTTGATATAAACAGAAGTTATGCTAGTTGTGCAAATGCCTACATTACATGCAGTACATTAATTTTAATTAAAACAATGGCAGTGCAAATAAATAACTATTGTAACTAGTCAAGAGGTGGCATTTCTTTGTTTACATAATAATTATTGCTTAGAGCAATATATCTGTTTAGGATACTGTTGTTTAATCAAAGCTGGAAATTAATTCATGACTTTTTTATGAATGGCTAAAGGTAAAAAAGAGTTTATATATATTCATAATTTACAGCAAATCTCAAAATCCTGTAAAGTAGAGAACTGAGACATTGTTTTAGAAATCTTCAGTTTCTACATCTCAGTTTTTCTATAAGTATATATCATTATTTGCAAAATGATATATTATTTTTCAAAACACAGATATCTATAAAAATTCATGTTGCATCTATATTTTTCAGATTTTTGAAGGTCAAATTTTCTCCTGTTTAGATTCAGTGTTTTCCATAAGCTAATTGCCAAGTTCAAAATTACATAGCATTTCTTACAGTAATTTTAATTTTGGTGAGTAGTACATAAAAATCCAGTTTAAAGAGTTTTTTTTTTCAACTAATGGAGAATATGGGTTACTCTTTGAGTTTCAGAAATACTTAAACCATGCCATTCCTTGTATGAATATGTTCATTGGTAAATTGTGTTAGAAAGGTCTTCTGGCTACAGAGATAAGGAATGGGTAAATAGAGAATTTATTTTAAGTCACATTCTTAATATTTGAATTTCAAAGGTTCTAGAAATTAATAGTTAAGTTTTGTTATTTTATTGAAGAATTTCTTTAGAGAAGCAAATCATGGAACTCTCTTTGCAGCCTATAACAAACTTTGTGTATTTAAGAAGGTATTTATAATCACTGAAAACCAGAGCTCAGATGTCTAGTTCCAGCCCAGCTGTTTTGTGAAGCTGATGGCAGGCCTAGAAGACAACAATTCCAGACTTAGACAGCGCCTGTCCTAGGAGACCTGTCAAACTTGAGAATGAAAATGTAGCATTTCTGAAGCAGGAAGTGTGCTTTATTTTGAAGGTCATGTAAATTTAGTGCTTACAAACATAAAAGGTATACAACAATAATTGAATATGTAGGAGATTAATTAAAAAAGGATTATTTGCATTCCTGCCTGATTCCCTTTGTGAATACACATACTCAGTATTTTTGTACTCCCACCTAGGCCTGTATTTTATTACTTTCTATGCTACGGCCAAAGTCAGCATTTACAATAAGTTGCTACTGCAAAAATTTCTATGTGTACAGGAAATTTTCATATTTCTAGGAGCAAAGCAGTACAGAAATGTGATCTGTATACAGAAAATTTACTTGATATATGAAAATAAACCAAGATTCCTTTTTTAAAAAGGTATTACACATTTATTCTAGTGGTATCTCCACTTGGAAATATTGTTAATTACAATTTAATGTTGAAAACCCTTATTTTTTTTTATCCTTGCAGAAGGTTAGTGATTAGTTATTATACATCAGCCAGACTAGAGCTATCAAACCTAAGGCTTGGGTTTCCTGGATCCTGCCTTGCAGATTAGTTGTTTCATGACTTTCTCATCATTTCACTGAGTCATCTTGCAGCTGACTCAGGGAAGACTACTACTACTACTACTGCTAATGCAACTACTTCAGGGAACACTTCAATAGAAATAGCTGGAAAATATCCCTATGCCTATTAGGGTCATGAATATCAAGTGATTACAAGTATGATTATATTAAATATAGATTAAGAATATCCTGTGATCAGTTTACTTAGTGTTGTTAGGTTTTGTTTTTTTTTTCTGTTTTGTTTCTGAGTTCCTTAAAATGGCTTTTCAGTTGAACTGAAAACATAGAGCTCATCTCTCTTTTCTATGAATTTTTTTGCCCTGGTGATGTTTCTTCTCTTGCTCTATGGTTACATCAGATATACAATCAAGATCGTAGGTTTTACTGAGTTGCAATACATCAGCAATTTGTCTAAACGTTAAAGTTGCATCTCTACAGAGATGGTTCTATCAATTACAAAGTCTAGTTCTGCAAAGACACAAAATAGTGGCTTGAAATAAAATGGGTATAGATAAGGTTATGATGGCCATCTACTTTCCTAAGGACTTATAGAAAAGTTGATGGGTACATTACCTTTTCTAGTCTTCACTGTAGTCTTGGTTTTATACACATTGTACCCTTCTTTCTGTTTACCAAAGTGGTACCATGAGGGAACAGCAATGAAGAGTAGCTGTATGAAATCAAGATATTAGGCAATATTTTCACTTCCATGTCTATTAGAACAGATATATTGCTGTTCAATTTCTCAGTACTCAGCAACAGTTCCTGTGAAGTCATAAATGTAATTTTCCCTGTAAGACCTTTACAGATTCCTCAGATAATTGAGTAGCAATATGCAATGTAATCCAGGTCATACAAAAATGATGGGAATTAACAGCTTTCCTAACCTTTTAACTTTATTTTTATTAGCAACCAAATAGAAATTTTGAAAATTTGAGACTTACACTAGGAAAATGCAACTATCTTTCCAAAGGCCAAAAGTAGGATTTAAGCAGAGGAAAAGAAACATCATTATATACCTCCAGAATCTGAAGAACCTGTCACTTCTCTTGGTAGACGTGCTGACCTCTTGCAGATCATCTACTAGAAGAATTCAAAATCTAAGCCTGCAATACGTAAGAAAAAGGGTAAAATGTTCATCTGCAACAGACTTCAGAAACAGTACTCTGTATTTAACTGCCCTTTATATTCCAGTGCCTATAAAAGACAAAAAGAGTTAATGGCTGACTCATATCTCTAACTCCTATTTTGAATCTTTTGAAGATATCACAGACACAGGACTGGGCTGACTCACATTTCTAGGACCATTTCAGAACCTGTATCTGAAACACCTCTACCTGCATCTATATGTTTGTGAGAAGCAGAACAGGTGGGGGAGCCCTGGCTGTGGAAAAGTGTGTGGAGTTGGATATAAGCTAAAGCCTAGAAAACAGGAGAGGCAAAATATACCAGCATCACACATAGTTTAAGGAGCAAGCCATTACTGCATATATTGATTATTGATGTACACTCAATACAGCAACATTAATAAAATTGCAGATATAGTAGACATCACTAGCAAGACGCAACTAATAGAAGTTAATATTATGGCTAACTTTTAAAAATATTACCTATATTAATTAATTAAGGTAATGAAATACATATTTGTCTTTACAGATCTAAGTTCACCAATATCACTCAATCTTCTGTCTGTTAAAGTATCAGTTGTACATGCTAAGGCCCCTTCTGCTGGTTCAGTTAATCTTGTGAGCTTGTATTTAGGACAACATTAGGATAAAGCTTCAGGCAATAGAGATACTTGCACTTCTTTGTACTGCCACATAACTATTCTGTCTGGTATAAGATATTTTTTACCAGGTAAATATGAGCAACTTGCAACGCCATTTGATCCCTCTATAAATGCATGACTTGTAACTTTCTCTACACAGCAAATACAAGAAAGTAAGAATGACATCTGTCTGTATGTCAGAGTTTGTATTGTGAAAGGCAAACTGACTCAGACTGTATAGAATTATTCAGTGTTCCCCACTGTGTAGAACCACTAAAGTCAAAAGAAAATGTATGCACATGTGTGTATGTGTCCTGCTTCTGGGTTGTGTAACTGTTTTAAAAATAATCTTTTTCAATTTTGTGAAAATTCTCAGAAACCATGAAAATGTTTGTATTTATGAAGAACTGCTCCAAGGCTGCTAGGAATATTATTATGAATCCAAACTTTATTCTCCATGCTCATTATCATTTGAAATAAATATACTCGTTAAATTTTCATAAATTCCATCTTCTGCCTGTTGTTTTCCTTATTCTGGCTTTTTTATCCCATCAGCTTTGAAGGCTGCATTTGATTTCTTCTTCAGAAGATAGAGTTTTTTCAAGCATTTTCACAGTGTATTCCCTGATCAGAGACTAGCTCCAGCTGAAATGTATGGCTTTATTCATCCCATCAGGTTCTTATTATATCTGCCTGAAAAAACTGACAGAGCCGCTTAACAGAGACCGCAGCTGCCACAATATCAAACGTGAAGAATGAACAAAAGATGCATCTTTAGACTTTTTTGTCAATGAACAAAAATACAGAGGTGATCCAAGACAAACACAGCAATCACTATGGCATTAGATAACAATTAGGTAACAAGAACAATGAACTATTAAATGCGTGTACCAGCTTTATGTACAGACAAAATATATACTGATATACTGATAGGCACAAGAGTCGTGTAGACTCATTACAAAATCTGCCACTCAGTAACAATCTCAAATGTGGGCATGGTACAATGGTGAGTTCCAGAAAATGTCATTAATATTAATTTTAGTAAGTCTGAATTAATTTAAGCACATCTTAATACATATAACACGCTTTTCTAATCATCTTAATATTTAACAGGGATTATTCACAAAGGTCTGGTTAGTACTTCATGGACACATGGTGATAAGAGCAAAGTGCCTCATAAAACAGAACTGTTTGCCTGTTTATGTGAAGAGAAACTGACCACAGGCTTTCTTTTGGACATATGTAGTCATGCAAGTCAGTACATCTGACTGCATGGTGGTTTAACAGCAAATGAGTAAAAAAATCCATATTTTTCTTGGACTCCTTGACCTTTCTCTTATTTTGGCAGTTAACCAGTACAAACAGATGTGTAACTCTTTGGCAAAACCGTACCTTTTTCCTTTACAGAGAACCAGAAAAACGCTCCTGTTTAATCATTGAGGTGCAGCTCACCATATAAACTGCCCTGGATCAGTTGGGCAGAGCAGTGTGCTTGTAATACCAAGGCTGTGAGTCCAATCCCTGTATGGGCCTTACAGTTCAGAGCTGGGCTTGAGGATCCTTGTGGGCCCCTTCCAACTCAGAATATTCTGTGCTTGTTTTTTTTTTTTATTTTTATTTTTTTGTGCTCTGATAATACATCTGATATACCTCTGACAATAACGCTACATTACAGGGTGATATTTCCACTCCTTTTGATAATTTTATTTTATTCAGATTAGAAAGGATGGCTAATAGAATTACGTGGTGCTACTGTGGCCTATTCTGCCATAAAAACAGAGGTCACAAGGAGGTGGAGGTTAAACCACTTCAAAAAGACATTTCTGTGCTGCCCTACTAGAGATCCTCATCTATGCTCTTTATGTTAGAAAAAAAAGATAGAAACTGCAAGTTAACCAGAAAAATAATAGCTACTGAATATTAGTTTTCAGTCTCTGTAAACAGCACAGTACTATTATAAAAATACTGCTTGTATCTAATTGCCTTGCTGCCTGAGGCTGTCTCCTCTCTCCACAGAGTTTCATATGGATCTTCAAAGGCCTGTTTTTCCTGGATTAGGAAATATATTGGCTTGCATTTTGACTGACAATAAAGTTGAAGTTTTCACATTGGCTGGATCCATTCCAACAATAAAAGAAAATTTGAGAGAAGTCTCAAGTCTCTTCATGGAAACTCTCATTCAAACTCATTGAAAGAAACCTTTCCATTTGTATCTTGGTTAATCAGATTGATTGTAAATGAATACTCAGTCATTAAGGGCATTCATCTCTTTGGTCATCAGTCCTACTTTAACTCTTAAGCTTGTGAGCAGGAGGGATCATAGAATCAGACCAACTACTTAAGTTTACCCCTCTCACTGGAGACCAGTTTAATGGAACCTGAAGCCAGAACTTTCTGAGGAACACCTAATTTTGCCTAGCTACAGTTTTTTTCATGGAGGAATTGAATTTTTAATCTCTCTTTTCTTGGAATTCCTACGTTTGCTTCAGCTATATCATCACACATTTCTTTAATTTCTTTAAAATTACACTGCTAATTTTAATCTGAGATTTTGTTTTTTCTTTTGATTTTTTTCCTTTTTTCTTTTTTTCAGAAAGGGAGATGATAACTGTGAATCTTAGTCCTGCCTTTTTGTTCCTAGAGAAATTCAGAAAAATATCTAGGTTTTTCCTTCTTAATCTAAAAATTTTAGACAATCATTTGGAACCACAGAAACTGTCAAGAAAAACTTGCTGACTTTAATTTCTTTATTATTGTAGAACCTGAGATATGGATAATTTTCCATATTATAACACACATCTCAAGCTATCTTTATATACATAACTGCATAAAATTGATGGGCTAGGTATTCTTTCCATTTATGACTGACATGTAATTTGTCACTTCCCTTCTGTTGCAGATCTACATCTGCTTTCTATCAAAACTTATTTTTTTAAGAAAAAGAAAGGGAAATAGCATATAAAAAAAATCTTTAAAGTGTCAGTCCATGTCAGTCAGAGAAATATTCATTCTCTACAATTATCTTGTATCAGGCTTAATAGAGCGTCACAGTTCTGTATTCTAGTGTTTTCTTAAGATGTTTGAACACTTTAATCTTTTCCAGGCACAAATAAGTAACTTTTTTCTCTGTTTTTTTTCTTTTTCAACAATGCTGATTTAGAGATGCAGAAACATGGGCTTTTCCTTTGTAATCATGAAGGAAAAAGGCAAACTCAGAGGATTAAAAACCTGCTTATCATTTCTTCCAAGACAATTGATATTATGCTAGCCAATGTTACACACTTAAATCAATGATACTATAAAAAAGGTAGAATTAAGAGGGATCAAAAGCACTAAAAAATAAGGGAGATTTTTCACCTCCCATTTTTGTTTTTCAGCAAGACTCACCCACAATAAACAAGGGCACCTTCAAGCAGACCTGGTTGTTGAGAGTCCCATCCAAAGTGACCTATTTTCAGCGACTGGGCACCTATACTCTATCTGGGCAATCTGGGCCAGTGTTTCACCACCCTGATCATAAGAATTTCTTCCTCATATGTAGTCTGAATCTACTCTCTTTTAAATTAAAATTGTTAGCTCTTTCCTATCAGCATACCGTGATCAGGGGGAGCCTGTGGTTGTGCCTACACAAGTACCTCTGTGACTGTGAATGGACACCTGCAGGGTGCTCATGGTTTTTTTGTGCTCTTTCCAATCCATTTGCTCACCACTTCCCAAGACTTTTTTCTAGGCTTCCTTACCAGCAGCAAATAAAAAACTAACACCAGCAGCTGGAGAGAGGATATGGCTGGCGTCTGTTTATCTGTAAACATTCCCAAAGCCTGTCTTGCCTGAAGGAGTTGACTTAATTCTTTGCAATCAACTGGAAAATGATGAAGTCACGGGTGGGATAATTTATACATGTGTATTCTAATAGTACATAGTAATAGAGAGCAACTCTTCAAAGGATTCCTTTGTGTTTATGGGGTAGGTGGTATTCATCTCTTGGTTACAAAACTAAAACATTATGTCCAGAGATTCATCTCCCAACAAATAATTTTATATTAGTCAATGTACATAGTACTTTTCTCAAAAGAAATTACACTTAGGATTAGTTAAACATGCTAGGCAGAAGGAGACTACTACCCAGATAACAGGTAGCTATATTTCCACTCCTCTAGGAAACTCTTCAGATAAATCTTGGACTGGGAGTATCAGTATTAGTCCAAGTATGTCTTACTTCACTGCAAATGACCAAGAGAAAAGAGAAAATCACTGGAACCATTATAAAGATTTGATTTTCTGTATACACTGAAAGTGTGGTAATTATGATATCTCCTTAACAGTTAATCTTTTGAAATCAGTCTACTTAGAAACACTTTTTCCCCTATCTAAGTTTTTCAATTTGATGTAAGGTAGAATGGCCTTCTTAGTAGTAAATACTGGTTGTCAAGGTCAGAGTCATTCTCAAGGGTGGTACCACTGCCTAGTAACTATAAATAGCTGTCTGTTCCAGATGCTGCAGGAAGATGTCTCCTGGTTCTCCTAGACCTCTTATATGGATGTAAAAATAGGTTTTATGAAGCAAGTGCAGTATGCCACAGCAAACCATTCCATGATGAAGAGCTCATTTGCAAAATTTCAACAGGTACATAAAGTTGATTTTCTTCTTTTTCTTCTTTTATTTCTACTCTTTATCTCTTTATTTGAACCATTCTGAATTGACCTTTATATTACATATTCCTTTTTTCTCCGTTTGGAACTAGGCTTTGGTATAAATGAATAGATTGGGAGATATTTGAAGGACATCCTTATGATGTAACTATTTTCACGAGAAGAAATATTTGATATGTTTCTTGTTTGCATATAGCTCTCCTGATAAATACTTCTATGATTTTAGAGCTGGAAAAGAGCTGCTGATAATTGCTGAGCTGAAAAATAACGGCTGTTATTTTCTCTAATACATGCTATAAAAATCAGAAAAATCTTGCCAGGAAATATTCCAAGGTAACCTCAGTCACTTGCCTTCATCAGTTTCAGAGGACTACATAATTCAGTTTAGCAAATTTGTTGCTTTTCTAGGCACCACATTTGAGTTTCATTGCCAACTCAGCTCTGATAAACATCCTTAACCCATTTTTCTGTCCTTCACACCTACTTGATTTGATTGACCTTGTTTTAGCTGAGGAAGAGGATGACAGTGCAGAGACAGACTTTTAGTGCAGGCAAGCTAAAATTTATATGAATTCATATGAAGTGTTCTGTTTCTATAGATAAAGCAGCAGGGATCCTTCTAACATTGAAAAAGCCAAATGCCAGAAAGCCAATTTCTCCTCTGTCTGATGATCCTAATAGTCCTGTTCATTTCTCCATGTTTTTAAATCATAAAAATTGTGCTTGTGTATTTAGATTGGGTGTATCTCAACAAAACATCCCACTTCACCTGCCATCTTCCTTGATCCTCATTATGTGGATGATTCTTACAGAAAAAATTGCTTTGCTGGTGTCACATTTGTCATGACTACGATGAATAGCTGAGTATGGCTATACTAAAAATTAATCTGTTGTCATGTACTGAAAGAGTTAAAGAAACCATATTGACCAATTAAGGTCATTAAGGACATAAACAGATACTTTTTTTTTTATTTTGCATTTTGTACTAGTGCATTTTGTACTGTGATACTTTATGGGTAAATAAATTAATGAATGCTCCAGTCTTCATAAAGTGTCCAGTCAAGTTTTATTCATCTTCTTTCCACTGCAGCAATCTAGTTGTAGCCCATTCATTTTCATTTCTGGTGCTGCTGTGACACCAGGATGACTAAGGATTTGCTTTTCCCTTAGCTACTTTTCAGCATGTATAAATGTACTTAGAGACCGACTAAAATCCTCTGCCATGAAACACAGAAGGAATTTGTTTCTGTATTGAAATAATAATAAAGAAAAATGGTATAGAATGAATACCTAATGCATCTTGGATAATTATTGATTGAATTTTGTATGAGAAATTCATCGGGTCCTAAGAAATCAAACCAAACACACTGATCTCCTGAAATATTTTTTCTGTGGAAATCTGAAAAAAAAAATGCTGTAGAATATTTGCTTAATAATATATCTTCAATGAAAAAAATTCACCCAGTCTTTGCAATAGACCTGCATAAGCAAATTACTGTCTAGTATTTTAAAGTGAACAAAAGGAAATCATCTTCACTCTGGTAGTGGATTAAGGTTATTTGCCCATCTCTCTCCCCTACATTTTCCTTTTTAAACAGATACTAGGTAGCAATAAGCTACAAAAAAAAAAAAAAAAAAAAAAAAAAAGTGGAAAGGAGAACAAAAAGCCCTCTGCAGTTTAGATCTTTGTATTTTCATATCCCATTTTAAAGCCATTCCCCATAGCCATTCCAAAGCCATTTCCCATAGTATATACCAGCCACATCACATAGTCAAGCACATCTAAGTTTTTCTGTTACCAGAATCCTCTGCAAACTGTGGTGGATCCCACAGTACTTTAAACTGACTAGACCAGACAGGAGTAATAGTGTCCAGGGTACAAAAGTTCGAAAGGCTCAGAGATGATTTGTAGTTGCCATCTGAGGTAATTTTTTTATGTCATAAAAAACCCACAAAAGACAGGTAATTTAGAAGTTGACTTAGTACAAACTACACACTGGGAATCTGCTTACTGTCTTTCTTGAAAAATCTTGTACACCTAAGAGTCACTAAAATCTACATTATATTAGTGTATGTCAGTCTGCTTTTAAAAAGATACTTTATATACCAAATTGTTAAAACACCAATATTTTTGTTCATAAAGACATCACGAGGACTTAAAATGAATAAAAAATGATCTATGAACACTGATGTTAAACGCAGTTATATAACAAGATCCTCAAGCATCCTCAATTATTTGGTTCAGATCTCATAGCTATTTCCTTTTCCCCTGACAGGCAAGAAAAAAATCACAGACTGGAGAAGAAACAAATACAAGCTGAATAACACTCATCAAAGAAAAGTTTGACAAATGTTGTTTTTTCATTAATTTGAGAAACATTTATGAGGCATGCAGATTGGCTGTTAGCATACTTAAAATTCATAAGTATTTTCTGAGTGCTCTGAATGTGTTATACAGAGATGACAGATTGCTTACATTGGCTGTGTGGTTCAACTGATCTTATGCTGCTTCTGTTCTTTTACTGCCTGACAAATTTATTAGCAAGAGAATAGTGAGTGAGAAAATAGCGAAAAAAACCACTAACAAAATATATGGATCCTAAAAACCTCTACTCAAAGCCTAATGAACAATACTCAGTTACCCAGTATTCACAGGAACAATATCTAGTCTGTTGAATTAAAAAAAAAAAAAGCAGGAAAAGAGTAAAGAATTCAAACAGTATCCTCTCAGCACTGAATCACCTTGTCATTCAAGCAGAGCCTATGACTTGGCAAAATGCAGAGCGTAATGTCCTACATGTAAAACCTAGATGTGTATTTGCATAGTGAGGGCAATTGCATGTATCTTAACATATTTTTGGATTACCCACACTAGCTTCTTGAATGTTTTGGTTCTTCAGAAAAGCACACTTTGGATAAATATTTTTCTCAAGAACATTCCGTATAGTACCAAACAAATTGATGCAAACATAAATTAGCTTGGAGGAGGTTTTTCTCAGAATTGAATAAAAAGACTGCACAGAGAGAGAGTAACAGCATTTCTGGAATAGAAAGGGTGTTCAGGCACTTCAGTACTAGGCAAGCTATTTATCCTCAATTCTCTTCTGCAGCATGTCACCAATGCCTGAATATAAAGGCAAACATGAAACTTGAAATGCTGAAAGTGCTGCAAACGAATTAGAAAATCTCTCAAAAGAAAGATAATAGAAGCAAGTCTAACACATAAGTTTTCACAGTTAAGAGAGATACAGAGAGTACAAAATATCAAAGGTTCTGCCCGAGAGAGTGATTTAATCAATGTCAGTCTAACCAAGTATCTACATTGCCAACTAGCATAAGTACAAGGAAATACTGCCTGTGTGGCAATTTTCTTTTTCTTTGTTTCTTCTTATTCTGGAAACACCTGCTGTGCTGTTTGAATTTTATACATCTGAATGACAGTTAAAAATAGAAATAGACACGTTGGTGTTTTGTCCTTAAACTTAGTGAAGACAAGGTTAAGTGCGTATCAGACACTGTACCAAATTCCTAGCTGGCAAACCTGCTCCTGGAGTCTAATTTGCACACAAACAGAATTATACCATTTTCCTTGAAGAATTCTACTGGCAAGACAGATATACTGAATATCCTGTAGGAAATTTTAGGACTCAATGAAATGGATGAGGCTACATGGGCATTGCATTACATTTATCAGCTATGTTCCTCAAAGTTTCTTCCACAGAATTATCGACTTCTTTGCTTCAAGTATCAATTTTTGTTAGAATATTTTGCCACCTGCTTGTACCAATCATTGCTCTTTCATGTCTAGATATAAATATTAAATTGTAAAACCTAGCCTTTGGTGTTATCATAATTGTTATTCTGTCTGCTCCAAGGAAGAGGGCAGGCTTGCTGCACTTGTCTTCCAGTTCCAGAGGTCACTGTTTCTACACCTATTTTATTCCTCACTCCATTATTGCTCTGTTCCTGGAGGAAATTGGTGAACTGCTAGTCTGCTGACTAAGACTCTATTGATTGCTCTATTTCAGCAAATCAGGCTTAAGTCACAAACAAAAGACTGACTAAATGGGAGCCACTAGAGTGCCTTTCTGTCTCTTGCCCTGTGGCCACATGGGCATTCTTTGTTCTTGTGTTGTTACTCAACACTTGTGTGATATCATTTTCCTTTATGTTTTGTCAAACCAAACTAGTTCAGAATAAGTGCAGAGTAAAACCAGTGGTGACATCAGGGTGGAGGGGACTGCATGTCAGGATCCAGAGGAGGGGCACAAGCAAGGTTGGTTTAGGATGACTCAGACTGCCATGGCCCCGCACTGACACAGCTGATTCTGACTGAAATGAATCACAAGAAAAGCTCCTTCAGCAGATCTGTAGTGACCACCAGGGCTAGGAGTAACAAACTGCTAAAGAAGCTGGAGCCTGGAAGGGGCAGCCATATATTAAGAGAAAAAACAGCAGCAAGAGTTAAACTGTTTTAGAAGACCACATCTGTTGACAGACTTAGGCTTCAGTATTTATTTCCCAGCTCATTCTCTCATTCTTTTGTTCTCTGCTCCAAATGAAATATGCCAAAACTTCTGATATGCTCTAGACCACAGAACAAGTTGGGAAGTTCTGTCATTTTCTAAATCGTCATGAATGCCACAAACTCTTATTGATCCGTGCACACCCTGAATTTGATGAAGTCTGTCTGAATGTATGATTTGGTAACTTGGCTACACCCAGAAGTGTGAAGTTCACTCTGTGTTCCTAGAGTGCAGTCTTTTTGTGTCTGCGCAATATATAATAAAACCCTAAAACATAAGCTCTCTGCAGAAAATTCTTTCAGATAAACAAACACCTTTTTTCTGGTTAGGTTTCACATTTTATCTTTCGGGCCAAGTGTGGTTTTTCTTCTAAACAAATGGACTTGATAAGGGTTGGGAATATGTTCACAAATATCACAAACACAACATGGAGAATTGATGACAAAGGCTTTGTCTGTGAAACAGAAAGTAGAATTGATGCTCTTGAAATGAGAAAATCCACCCAACCCTAATATCTGCCAACAATTAGATTGATATTTTTGGCACACCTAACTCTGAAAGCTTAAAATCAAGGGGAAAAAAAAAAGCCCAAGGGAAAAAAAAAAACAACAAAAAACCCTCACAACTTTGTGACCACTCTAGCTAGTTGTATCTGTTACCCAAAATTACTATTATCAGCAATGCAATAGTAAGAATGTGTCTTGAATATCAGAAACTATTGTAAAGAGTAGTAAAAAGTCCTGAACTTTCTCAAGAAGGCAGTGGTCAGATTAATATGAAGCTTTAGTTTGTTTACAATGGAGTTTATCATTTGTATAAGCAGATGCTCCTGTGCTAACTCCCACTCAGCAAGCATCACTTTGGGCTTACATCTAGGATAATAAATACTCCTTTTGAAGAGGATTATCTCCTCCTTCCCCTTTTCTACTTTGCTCGAACAAAGAGGAAGGTGGAGAGAAGGGGAGGGGGAGATAATCCATTTAGCATGCAATGCTTCACACTTGCCAGGTAAGTAATAAATGCTGCATTCCAGGGGGATTAGCACAGTAGTTCTTGTTGGGACTGAAATAAAATATTTTCAGACACTGGACTGAGCCCTTGGGACTGAAGTCCAGATAGGGTTCTGTTATTTAATTATTTCTTCTATATCTGCTGCATTTGTGTGTTTTCTGAGTAAGACAATACAAAGGTAGAGTGGAAAATCAAAAATTGAGCTTCTGAGGAATTTTTTGTGTATGTGATGTGAGAAATGCTAAATATGTTGATAAGAACCAGTGATAATGAAATAAATTTTATTATTTAGAGCTATGCGTTCTACAAGAGGAAAAGAAGAGGCAAAGGAATCTTCACGAAGCTTGCATGCCATACAATAAATGGTCCCTGCACTCAAGATGTCTTAAAAAAAAATCATGCTGGTCATTGTGATAGTTGCTTCACATTACAACTCAGCAATATGTAACTTGCTCATATGGTTATGCTTACTTTTTTCTGATGTTCCCCCTGTATTTCACTCCATAGACTATAATACTTTTTATATTTTACATAGTATAAAATCAGATATATATATATATATATAGGTTGATAACATATCTAGTCATATAACAGATCTAGTTGAAGTTGTCACTGCTCATTACAGAAGAGTTGGACTCCTCTGTAGATGACCATTAAAAGGACTCTTCCAACTCAAACTATTTATACTGGGCCTAATCTGAGCATAAGCAGGGGAGAAGAGGTCCTGGAAGTACCAAACAATGGGAAGAACATAGTTTTTTATGCCCTACTGTCTTTTCAGATTTTCTGTTGCCTTGTTTCATGTTACTTGAAGATGGCATTAGAGTTTGATTATGTTACTCATGCCTTTCTCCATATCTGTTAGTGCTACCTAAATACAGACATCAGACAGAGGATAGGCAGGAAACCACACAGCATCTCAAGTGGCAGCAATACCTGAGTTCGTCTATATGAATCATACTCTGCACTGGTTAAATATAATAAGATTCAGATTGAATATCTAGTTCAGCTCTGGCTTCTAATATGGGAAAATAAATAAGAAATTCCTTTTCCTCAAGACATCAATGATATCATAGCCAAAACAGCAATCTATTGCTTTTCTTCTACCCGTGGTGAATAGAATTTCTCCTTCCTTAGTCAGAGGTGGAGTGAGGAAGTCAATGCTCTCCTCAGGCTTGGTGGCAGTCTCTGATACAGGACAGCTGAGACTCCCCTCATTGGTGAGGTCTCAGGTAGCCTTTTTATGACTCGCTTCAGCAGAAAGCTATCTCAGAAGCTGACAAATTTGAAGTAACTAAGTTTTACTCTTAGAACTGTAAATCTTAAAATTGAGTTGCAAGGCACCATAAAAAGACTTTTAGTTTCAACCATCTGCAATGAGCAGAGATCTCTTTAACTGCACCAGGTTGCTCAAAGCCCTACTCAATTTGACCTTGAATGTTTCCAAGTTTGGGCCATCTACAACCTCCTTTGGTAACTTCTGCTGGTGTCATTACACTTATTGTAAAAATTTTTTAGCTTAAAACTCATGTCTCTTGTCTTATCACTACAGTTCCTATTAAAACTCTATCCCCATTTTTCTTATAAGCCCTCTTTAAGTACTGAAATACTGCCATAAGATCTCCCTGGATACTTCAAGCTAGGTCTCTCAGAAAGATCCAACTCTCTCAACAGTCACTATTTGGAGATAGCCAAACAGTTTTTTCTGTCCAGCCATGACAAAATGTCATGATTAATTAAGCATAAATTGAGTTAATTATTTCTGATGGATGATAAAAGTCCAGTCAAGGTGTCTTATAAAGAGCTGGAAGGCATTTTGCAATCCAATTCCTCCAAGTCAAAAGATCTGACAGAAGTTCACCATAAGTACAAGGCTCAACTAATTGATTTTTTTTAAAAAATGAAACTAAACATTTTCCAGTGGCAGAGTCATCAGACTCACATACTTAGAAATACAAGAGCATGTGGGTGGAATTTAGAATGTAGTAAGTGCCTAGTGCACAAGCCGCTGCTGCAGACAGTGATAAATGCTAGTTAAAGAAACACAACAATACCAAAATAAACACCTCACCCTTCCAAGAAAACAACAATGGAAGAAAATAAATCTTAATATATAGATGATAAAATTGATATGAAGAAATTGCAAAAAGCAAGAAATGTGGCATAATAATTGCTTTCATTCATTTGCAGAACTTTTAACTAGTTCATTTTCATTAGTGCCTCTCAGGTTGTTGTCATAAACTTATTTCTCCTGTTTCTCTGAAAGATTCTATGATAAAATTCCCCTATGACTAAAATACACAAATCCCAAAGTTTTCATAATCTTCTGCCAGTGAGAATATATTAAAATATATTATATTTTGCCATCTCTCTTAAAAAAAATTATCTATTTTGATGAGCTAGAAATAGCACAGAAGGTTTTTTCCTCACCACCATCAGAAACACATCCTTTCACATGGTTTTCTTTTTTCTCTTTATTTAATCAAAGTTTAAAGTGACATGATGTTAAATTATATCTCCTTGTATCTCCTTCACATCCTGTTAATTCTCCATGAGAAAAAGTAAAAACCAGTTTAAAAAAACCCAAACTCATAGTAATTGGTATTTTTTCATCACAAAATTTATTTTATTACTCTTATGTATTGACTTCAATTAATATAGCGTACTTGTGTAGAGAAATATTGGGTCACATGCAAAAACTTGGTCTTCCAAACTAGAAGTCCAGCATAACCAGTAACACAACTAAGAGTATTTTTTGCAAAAAACACTGCTGTCTCAAAGCATTTTTGGACCCAGTTTAAGGTCTGAGCATAAGATAAGATC